>CM065777.1:167350799-167950799 GCA_033296515.1 Macrochelys suwanniensis
TTATGCCCAAATAAATTTGCTAGTGCCACAAGTACTACTCATTCTTTTTCCAGATTTCCTATATTGTCACAGTGGACACTTCTGGAAATGTTGGCCTCTCTGTTTCTCACTTTTTTGATCTTGAAAAAGTGGAAGCTTTATCCCATGTTGTTAAGCATTTGTGAACCTTGGATGAGAGGTGCTAATGGCAAAATACTGTAATTAATTACATTTAGATAATTATAGATGTCTAATGTTATAGTTAATAATAGTTAAGATTGAGTGTTTCTCATTTTTACCTCTAATTTCCTATGCTCATAACTGTTCAAAACAGTCATGTTGGGGGAAGAAATTTTTCCTTCTTTGGTCTCTGCCAAAGATGATATTTTTGGAAAGTTTGCGCAAGATGCATTGTTATTTTATGAGCGAGTTGAAAAGATTAGGTTTTTTCATCGTAACAAAAACTTTGACACTTTTTTTACATAAGAAAATAAGAATTGCTATAATGGAATACACCAGTAGTCCATCAAGTTCAGTATCTTATCAAAAGTAGCCAGGGTCAGTGTTTTGTCTAACACTCTTTCTTTCATGGAGGACAATTTTTCATCATCTTGAGAAAAATGGATTGATAACCTTGTAATTGTTATCCCATCTGCTATCTGCAGATATTTGTCTACTGTGTCCCTTCCTTTTTTTTTTCCCCCCCAAAGGTAACTGACACCAGATATTGACAAATCACTTTTGCATGCTGAAACAATGGGAAATCTTCATTTATTATTATTAGTAATAATAATAAATAACTTCACTTCTTCCCTTTTCTGATTTTTAGAGTGAATCCCATGTGCCTTTGTGTTTCTTTTAGTCTGAAAGCTCTTTAGGCAGGGGCTGTTTTTATCTTCATGTCTTATATAGTGCTGATCCCATTGACTGTGCTAAACAAATAATGAGTGTTTTATATAAGCTGCTATCCAGTAACAGAAATAAGCTATGGCTGAGAGTTTTAAAGATGGTTTGTAATTTTGGGTGCCTTGGATTTTGGTTGCCCATCCTGAGTCCCTTAAAGGGGCCTGATCTTCAGAAAGTGCAAAGAATACACCTTCTGAAAGTCAGGACCCTTTAAGGTGTTTTAAATTGTACACCCAAAATCACAAATCACTTTGGCCCAGATCCTCAAAGGTGTTTAGGCTCCCTAAGTGACACTGATGGAAGGCTAAATACCTTTTGTGGATCCGGAAGAGACGACCGGTGATGTAATATCTTTTTATTGTACCAAGTGCTGTTGGTGAAAGAGACCAGCTTTCAACCTGCACCGAGATTTTCTTCAAGTCAACGCAGATCTGCAGATGAACTCTATATAGCTTGAAAGCTTGTTTCTTTCACCAATAGACAAAGGCGCGGGAACTGTGGGTGCGGGGGGGGTGCTGCAGCACCCAAAGGCTCCCTGCTGCCACAGCCAGGCTCCCCACTGTCGTCCCCGGCTGCCACCCCGCACCCAGGGCTTTATTCCCGGCCTCAGCTGGGGGGTGGTGGTGGTGGTAAGGGGTAAGGGGGCTGGCTTTCAGTGCACCCACTACTAAAAATGTTCCGGCGGCAGCGCCAATAGAAGTGGGTCCAATAAAAGATATTATCTCACTCACCTTGTGTGTCTCAAATACTGGGACCAACATGACTACAACAATGCTCCCAACAACAATTTGAGGATCTGGGCCTTTTTAGCCTATGTCTTTCATATCCCAGGGAAAGGGATCCAGTGTTTTCGCCTTTTGACTTCAAGCTTTTACTTTAAAAACTGTCTTAATGAAAACTCATCCTTTCATCCCCTTTTTGTTTACAGTTTGCACTTGTGTAGTCCACAAGAGATGCCATGAGCTTATAATAACTAAGTGTGCTGGTTTAAAGAAACAGGAAACTCATGACGAGGTAAATATTTATAAAATAAATCCTCTAGATAAAAAAGAAATCTTTTTATCTATTCATGTCACTACCGCCTCCTCCATTTCATCAACAAAAAGTTATGGAGTTTGTTTGCACCCTTCCGTTTCCACATAGTATAACATTTACTCTTGAATGACAAATCACCATAACAGCGCTATTTACTTGGGAATTATTGTAAAGCAGTCTGTTCCTGGCTAGCAAGTGTTAGACAAAATCAAAATTCCCTGACATCTCAAAGCTCTTTTTTGTTTCTATCCTGCTTCCATTGAAGTTAATGGAAGTTTTGCCATTGAATGCAGTGGGAGCAGGTTCAGACCCTTTTTCTCCCAATTGCATTTAAAGTGGGTGATTCATTAGCTATCAGTAGTATAAAGACTCTGCTTGTGTATCATATGTTAACATAAAAGAGTGCCCAGAGGTGATATAAATATTTACAGGGGGCTTGCTCTAACTGCATGCAGAGCTTCCAAATGTGGAAGAAAAGCAAAACATGTAATATTCTGCATTGAATAATGCCCATAGTTTATAAAATAACACAGGAGAGGTTATACCAGTTACTGTGTAGTTGATAGCTTTTCTAAGTTACTTCACAGCTGTGGAGAAATGTTGTGCATAATATAAAAGGGTTTATCTATCTATCTAACCAGATATTTAAACAAATGATGTCTGCTGATAACAAAATAAACTGTCTTACTAAGCTTGGAAATGATTATATCATTATTTATATCTACCAACAGTACTCACCACTGCTCTAAATATGAAAGAACACAGGACTCCCACCTCAAAGGATGTACATTTTTAAAGAAGACAAAAAGCTCACTCCAAACATGGACCCGGATCCTTAGCTGTGGCTAATAAATGCACAGTATGGTTTTGTCTGCACTGACCAAAGATGCGTGTTTACAGTGAGATAACGAACATGTGATAGTTATCTTGCTGTACAATCCTAAATGGAACCAATGGCCTTGTAGCGTTAATGTGAGGTAATTAGAGGAGGTCATCTAGTTTACCTTGCAGTAAAACTGCAGTGCCTTGTCTCCATTCTGTTTTTACAGAAGGACCGCTAATGTGCATTGATTATTCCATGGTAAAACAAACCATTTTTGTCAGTGAAGACATACCCTCTCTATTCCGCAAATTACAGGTTATGTAGAGGTGGTTTTAAACCACCTTTATGCTTCTGCAGTTATGGGCCGGGTCAGCCAGATTTGCCTCCACCCCTCCACATAACTTGGAGTAGCATAAAAGATGCTGTAAAGTATACTGTCTGCCAAAGGCTGATTTTGCAGGCCTGGCAGTTATGGGTGGGGGAAACACTCCTCCCACATCTTCTATTTATTTGTTTAGTTTTACTTATACGCTGACTGATTTTTACTTGTACGCTGAGTGGATGTCACTGAGACACCAGCTGCTGGCATTCCCCAGGGCCATTTTTGCAGTGTGTTTCAGATTAGAACAACATGTTAACCTCTGCAGTGAATATTCTGTCCCCTGATCTGGGGAGCAGACGTGCTTTTGCTCCAGAACATGATCTCTTTCATGGGATTATGATGTAGCCCTGCTGCACCAGTGTTTTGGCTAACAATGATTTTGAGCAGTGTCCACAAGGAGATATGAATTCCTGAGCAGATATATGTTCCCAGGCTCCAAACTAGTGGACACTTAGATGCACTGCTGATACGATGCTCTCATTGTTTAGAGGGGTGCTAGCCCATTGGAGAGAAGCCAGCGGTAATAGGAAAGAGGGAGAAAAAACATTGAAATAAATCTTTTGCTACGCAGTGGGCACCCTTAACTTTTCATGGATGATCTTCAATCAGTAGCTAATGGTACTGTGGATTCCCTGTTCACAGTACCTTGTTTTCTCTTCTTACCAATCCAAAGACCAGTGAAATATAAAAAAGCAAGTGGATTATGACTTATTTCATTTTCTCCTGTACTAGCACTTCCCATGCCTGCTCTCAAAACAATTGGGAGCGACTTCCTTGCCTTTCACACTGAGAGATCTCTGCTGATAGCTGTGCAGTTGTTATTTCCAGGAATGCTTGGAAGCAGACTGCAGTCTTTGCACCATTAATTATCTGTGATCTTTTGAACACCAAGGGAAAAAAAAAAGAGGTGGAACACTCCGTGGGGAAATAAACCCATTTAAAAGGATGATTATACCAACATGTACCTATTTCACCTTTTTTCACCGCTGTACTTTTCAAAACATATCAGGGCCCTAATTCACATTGACTGTAAAAGTGAATAATTAGAAATGAAGGGGATTTCAATATGCTGTGCTTTGCTTTTTTTAGCAAGTGGGCTCCCAGCGCTTCAGTGTCAACATGCCTCACAAGTTCAGCATTCATAATTACAAAGTGCCCACCTTCTGTGACCACTGTGGTTCATTGCTCTGGGGTCTTTTGAGACAAGGTTTACAATGCAAAGGTAAGGAGAACCACCTCTACTTTAGAGACTTTCTATGTTTCTCAGCCAGTGCATTGGTTTAGGAAGTGCTTGCTTGTCATAATAGGAAAATATGTTACTATTGCCAAGTCATTCTGTTTTCTAGCAGGTACAGTTAATAGTAAAAAGCAAGTGGTAGCACAGGATAATAGGAATTGCTATAGATCAGATCTAGTCCATTATCTTGCCTCTGACAACATCTGGTACCAGATACTTCAGAGGAAGGTGCAAGAAACCCTGCAGTCGGTAGCTATGGAATATCCTTCCCACAGGGAATGTTTCTTCCTAATCTGATTAGTTAGAGGTTGACATATGCCCAGACGCATGAAGGTTTATATCCCTTCAATTTTTCTTGGGTCTTTTTATTCCTGTAGGATGGAAATTATACACTACTATTTTTTGCTTTCATATCTTCATAAAGGCTGAGCCTTACCTGTGTAAAGTCCATGCAGGACCAAACTTGAGTCCCAAGCCAAGAAAAAAGGTTTTGTATGTTTGGCTGCACCATGTTATGTGGAGGCTAGCCTGTTCCCTCCCATGGTCATTCTGAAAGAATGGGATTGTGTCCTTATCCAGTATTTGGAACACAGGCATTGGACTGTGCATCGATCTCCCACCCCAAGTCCAAGCTAGATCATGCACCTGAAATGAACTGGCTGCTCATCCTTAATCTCCTTGACACAGGCTGATTTGTGATTTAGCAGGGAAGAGGTGGCCTCAAATCTCTTTGTGGCTGCTAGATTGGATAATGTGGGGCTTCTTTTTTCTGTTGAAGGAGGATGTACATTTCCATTTGGTAATGAGGCAGCCTTAAGGACTAGATTCCTCTGAGACAGGTAGTTGTTCTGAAAGGGGAAGTAAAGTTTGTCCAAATACTTACAGGGTAATAGCATTTTGGGATCAATGGAGCATCAAACCATCTCTTGTGGGTTTTTAATGGACTATGGCTTGAAGCTCATGCCAAATTCATAAAAATTCATATCTAATAAAATTTAAAACTTTTTTCACATTACAGAGACCGTATATTCCATAAATTGACAGACTCAGATTAGTAAATTTTTAAACAGGATTAAGTTTACTCCCTGATTTTCCAAAGAGCAGGAGCTAAGGGTGACATATAGAAGGCATTGTAGTCTACGAATAAAAATATATTCTGCAGTTACACTGGGTACAAATGAAATTATTAGGGAACTGCCAGTCCTTATGCTTCAGGGCATGAGGTGATCACCAGCTGGAGTCATGAAGAAATTTCTCCCATGGCAGAGTGTTTCACGATAAGGGGCATTGTGAGGCTTAAGCCTCCCCCTGGAGCACGGAGTGATGGGTAGTGGCAGGACTAAGACCATTATTTTCCTATTATTGCCATCCCTATGTTTCTATGTCACCTTAATTCTGTTGACAGGAAATTCAGACCACCCTTTTCAGTTCATCTGGGTCTTGTTGGTATTTGCCATTTCCCCATCAGAACTATAGTCAATCCACCATCTCCTTTCCATTCTATAACAATTAAACTTCAATTCCTTAGATTCTGGGTTCTTCTCCTCCACCTCTACCACCACCACCACCACCACCACATCATTGTCATCGTGGCTGTTTTCCTCTTTATGTAATGAACAGTAAATACACATATACATCCAATGCTCATGTATAAATAATGGTTCAGCATATAGCATCTTCATTCCTCTCGTCATGCTTTTCTTATAAAACTGTTTCCTGTAAAAATGCAACATGACCTACATGAAATCTAAAATTCACAAACAACTGGAAATGGTTGCTTCTCAGCAGGAGAGTAATGCCTCCTGTTTTACTGTAAACAAGTGCCCATCAACACTCACCTTTCCATAAACTTGCCTGCTTAAGCACGCTCTGCTGACTTCCTCCATGAAAAGCTTATTCCTGAGAAATGCTCTTCTTTTATCTTGTTTTACAGTGCTTATTACCCTTCCTCCCTCTGTTTAAATAACCTTACATACGAGAACGCACAGAATTTTCTGCTTGGTTTCATTTCAGCTAGTTCAGCTCTTAAAGGTACACAGTCAGTAGCGTAGCCAAGGGGGGAGCAGGGGGAGCGGCCACTCCCCCATGAGGAAAAGCGGGGCTAAGGCGCCACCAGAGCCTCGCTAGGGTGGCGCTTTAACAGGCCCGCGGCTCCTGCTGCTGCGGGGAGCCAGGGGCCTTTTAAAGCGCTCCCCCACCCCCAGCCCCGCTGCCAGAGCTAGGGGGGGGTGCTTTAAAAGGCCCGCAGCTCCAGCCACAGCAAGCCGCCCCTTGTCTCACCGCTCAGCGGCTGAGCGGAGAGACAAGGGGCAGCCACAGCAAGCCGCCCCTTGTCTCCCCGCTCAGCCGCTGAGCGGGGAGGCAGCGGTCAGCTGCCTGCCACCCCCCAAATCTTGGCGCCCTAGGCGACTGCCTAGGGTCGCCTAGTGGGCACGCCGGCCCTGCCAGCGGCTCCTGCCGCTGCGGGGAGCCGCGGGCCTTTTAAAGCACTGCCAGAGCCCCGCTGCCAGAGCTCCGGCGGCGGTGCTTTAAAGGGCCTGGGGCTCCATAGCGGCTGGAGCCCCAGGCCCTTTAAAGCGCTGCAGGGTGAGTACAGGGGGAGCGGGAGGCACCTTTTTATAGCACCGCTCCCCCTGTGCTCAAGACCTGGCTACGCTACTGCACAGTTAAGGCTCATAGGCCAAATGTTTGACCTACCAGCTCTTGTTTTGGACCACAGACACACAAGCACACAGGGATTTCTTCCTAGACCTTTCTGCTCCATTCTTGTGAATGTACTGGGTGTACTGGAACTTCAAAGCTACCTTCTTTCTATCAGTGCTCAGGATTGCTGCTAAATACACAAAGCACTTAGAGCACCTTGTATTGGACTAGATGTTGGTTAAAATCGTAATAGGGAAATAGTGTGGTAAACTGGGAGGAATTTGACCAATTGAATTTTAAAGTGAGAGAGTCTTTTCCATCTAGCCCCTGACAACACTTGTAATTTTACATGCTCTGTATCTTATTCCACCAGAGGGCACTGAAGGCTAAATTATTCAGACATGTCAGTGGGCTCCCAACAAATCCAATCCACTTTATTTTTAAGTCCACATGCTTTACTATTTTTTTTCTTTCTGAGTAACCAGGAAACTACATGACTTCCCTGGTCATGCTAACATGCTAGTTACAAAGACAGTAGTGGGGGAAGAGGGAGAAGGAATCAGGGCATCTTGTGTAGAGGATAATTATCCATAGGGGGAGATAATTTTATTATGTGATTGGCCTCGTATAAAAATTAAAATTAGGTACGTGAATACATGGCTTGTTAGTGAGATGCTGGATTATAGCAGTCTTAAGTAAAGCAGATGAAGAGACACTGCTGTAAGCAGTTTATTAGAAAGAGCTAGATTAAGGCCTAATTCCGCTCTCCTTGAAGTCAATGGGAGCAGGATTAGGCTTTGTTCAAAGCTCTAAATGTTTTTGTATGTAACCCTTCTGCCAGTCAGAGTTGGCAGCAACAAGGGCCAGGTTCAGTATCTAGGGGTTCCGTTCCAATAACACAATGCAAAACTGACTCGAGCCCCCACCCAGTGACCTGGGACAAATATACGTCACCCCCCCCCCCCCCCCCCCGGGCGCCTCTAAGAGGCAATACTTTCCCTCTCGCAAGCACAGAGTCTGAGTGTAGCAAAAGCTTTTTAATGACAGAGAGAAACAATGCGGCGTTATGTTGGGAAAACACCACAAACAGGATTCATAACCAAACCATGAGCAACAAGACCCACCCCAGCATATTGGGCCGTGTCCTCTCCCTTTGGTTCTTGAGTCCAGCACCCAAAAGTCTCTGTCCCTGGTCAGTGCAGCCCCAGAGTTCGAAAGTCCATCTGCAGAGCACCCCCCCACAGAAAGGCACTTTACGTGGTCCAAGGCCGACTGCCCCGCCTTTCTGTGGGGTTCTACTGCAGCCTTCACAGCAAGCCACTCCACTCTGCTCCGCCAGCCGCTCTGCTCCGCCAGCCGTCACGTGAGCCACTCCAGCCGTCCTGCGAACTGCTGCACTCTGCCAGCTACTCCGTTCCACCAGCCACTCAGCAATATATCTTCAGGCCCCCGCACTACATAACACAGGACTCAGTGATCTCAGCTCTTAGTAATGTTAGCTCTTTAGTGATTTCAGCTTGTAGTAAAGGGGGCCTCAGTGCAGGTGCACCCTTGGCCCAAGGTGAATCCAGTTTAGCAGTAACTAGACTCCTAATAGAATCAAAATTAGCTCTGATATTCCACAGTGGAGAAGGTAGGAGGTGCAATTGGCATCTAGGGCCCTCAGAAGGAGCCCATACCACCAGGCACAAAGATCTGTCCCCAGCCTCTCTCAATTCACTGGGCTTTGGAACCCATGTCCCTTGCCTAGTGAGTGCTGCTTAGTTGATGGCGAGTCCCTCCATCATAACAAAAGGCCAGTGTCCTTGATTCACACAATCAGGATAACAGCAGTTTATTCTTCCTGCCTTAATAACAGAAAAACTGGGGATCCTACAGCAGCCAACGTGACTATTTGGGCTGCTTGGGCTCACGGTAGGTGGGGTGGGTGTGCCTATGTAAATGAGGTCCGCTCTTTCCCACAACTTGCCACCAGATGTCAGGGTGAAGCTCATCCTGACTCTGCTTACATGTAGTTGGAACATGTCTGAGATTTGCAGGTTATTCGTTTTCTCTGTTGTTGTAAAGTCTGCCTTGTCACTGACCTGGGGCCTGATGCAGCTCCCATTGACTTCAGTAGGAGCAGGAGAAGTGCCCTGAGGAGTAGCACTGTTCACTGACCCATGATGAACTCAGCATATTCTATAAGGTTTTTATCAATGTCTTAATAATAATAATAATAATAGTAATAATAATTAATTGTCATCATTTGTATTACTGTAATGACTAGGAGCCCTAGTCCTGAATCCGGACCCCATTGTGCTAGGCACTGAAACACACAGAGTAACATATTCAAAAGCACCTCTTAGGCTGAGATGGTGGTAAAAACCTTGTTGGATATTCTGAAGTGATAGTAGGCAGTGAGTAAAATTCAGTATATAAGTAGGAGAGAGAAATGGACCAAACTGCTCTGTCACACCAGTGTAAATCCAGAGTAACTGTACTGAAGGAAAAAAGAGTTATTCTGGATTATCATGTGTGTAACTGAAAATAGAGGTTATCCCAGTCCCTTTAACGTCTTGCTCAGCCTACGCAGGCCACTACCAGAGTAACTGAATTGTGTGTGTCCAAATGCGTGGAGCTTGAGGTTGCATGTCTAAAACCTATTATTTTCAATTTTCTGTTACATTTAATATTTTATTGTTATATTCTTAAGAATAATGAAGTGGACTCGTAATTTTACGTTAGTGTGTTAAGTACCATTGCAAATTCAGCTAAATTATTTTCTACTGAAATAGAATTATATTTTAAAAGAAATGTTAGATCCTGGAAGATCTGATTGAAATAAAATAAAATGGATATTTTTAAATAAATGCCTATTTAAGTTACTGAAAAAATATTTTTTCCCACCACACTTTTCAATGCAGTTTGCAAGATGAATGTACATAGACGCTGTGAAACAAACGTGGCACCAAACTGCGGAGTGGATGCTAGAGGAATAGCTAAAGTACTTGCAGATCTTGGAGTCACTCCAGATAAGATCACTAATAGTGGGCAACGAAGGAAAAAGGTAACCAAAAATATAATCTCACATAAAAGGAGCAATAAATTAATGAATATACGTCAGTATTAACAGCTGGTGCTGAATCCTATTAACCTAACTCACTCAAGAAATCCATTGGAGTCAATGTGTCTGTTCATGTGAGTAAGGCTAAAAGGACTTGGCTCTGGAGTTTTAGCATACATCATCCCTGGTAAAGTTCTTTGAGGAATCTGTTTTGATACTGTACAGTCTTGCAAACCTGAAGACAACTTAAACAGTCAAGATGGGTTTTATTTTTGATTGGCACGAGGAATTGGACTTTTCAGAAGCCAAGGTGACTACTTTGATCTCTCGCTGAAATACATGACTAATATGCTTATCTGGTTGGAAACTGTCATGACATCATTTGATTGCCAGAGGCTAGACTCTACCCTATGATATTGTTGTGATGATGATAAATGCACTAAAACAACAACATTCTCTTATAAAAAGAAATTGGCTGCAAGCAGGTATTTCTAAAGCAATTTGCTGGAAACTAATCTGCTTTTCCTTGGAACAAAAATCATGGGCCACCTAAAATGTATCCTGAATTCAACTGAGTTAATTTGGATTTACAACGTGGCCCTGATCGCAATGTGGTCCCATATCTATCTGCATTTGCATGGTGATGGCAGCAGTCTCTCACCTCTTGAAATGAGTGATGTTTACAATCAGTTCTTATGACCTCCGTTAGTCCCTTGGCTTTAGACATTTTTTTTTTCACGGTCGACTACATATTTGTTCTGAAATATTAAGAAAACTGTTTTAAAGCAAAACAAACAAGTTATGGGAAAATTGGAAAGCAATTAATTGAATAACAAATCTTAGGAAAGTAAAGAAAAACTGCTGTACTGTAATTGCACAAAATTAGTGTGCAGTGCTTGCTAATATTCGATATCACTGCCATTGATAAATGTGTACAGCAGCTTTGTTTACAAAATTGGTCCTGAAAGAGTCTTAGAGTAGGATTTTCAGAAGTGCCTAACACTTTCAGTGGGACTTCTTTGGATCTTTTGAAAATTCCATCCTTAATTGTCATGTTGTTGAAGGAACTTATCGAAGCATGATTTAAAGCATTATATAACCATACTTGTATTATTATGGGAGCATGTAGAGAGCCCAACCAAAATCAGGGCCCCGTTGTGCTCAGTGTGCAAATAGGTAGTAAGAGACAGAGAACTTAGTCTATTTAGACAATGGGTCAGAGGGGAAACAGAGATGGAAAGAGGGAAAATAATTATCCAAAGTTGTGCAGCAGTCAGTGGCAGAGACAAGAATAGGTCTAGGTCCACACCCTTATTCCCCAGACCACATGTAATTTTTAACATTGCAGTTATATTAGGTGGGATCTATTAAAATATTTGGCTGAAGGTTAGTAAAACATAGTACGCTGCTATTTGTCTAACTGGGTTTCCTCTAAATATTAAATTCCATTTTGGCATATTGTCTTTTGAATTCATTATGGGTGCAAAGGTGTAATGTAAAGAAGATGATTTGGGCTTGCTGTGGAATGTTTTACAGGTAGAAAATATTCTCAGGTTTTCCAGAGGCAAAAACTCAGCTAGGGAAGATTTGTTTCTAGTATGTCAATTTTCGCTTTAAAATGTATATGCAACTAAATCTCATTAATGCCACAATTAAAATTAATTGGAGTTAGGAGCTTAGGCACTTTTGAAAATTCCACGAAGCGCCTATGTGCATCTTTAGGTTCCTAAGTACCTTTACAAATCTGGCCCTAAGTTACTACATGCAGTATTTCAGTGAATGCCGTGATTTGTTTATACTTTGACATTATAACATCGCTCCCCTTTAGAATACTATGTCAGTTTCCTAAATGCTGGCATTCAATTAGCAGTACATCTTTACCTAAAAAGATAGTTATTCATACCATATACATTTCAGGAAGTTTCCATTGACTGTGATGGCACTCAGCACCTTGCGGGATTGAGTCTTTTGTGAATTCTGCTAGCAACAGTGAATGTGTGTGTGATATATCCGGTGTTTAACCCACTGATTTGACACATTTCAAAAGTGCTGGTGTGTGCCATGCAACTTCAGTGCTCTCTGCAATGAGCATGTGTAATGTTCCACCAAGGAGGATAGCTATTTATTTGAAAAACTGCACTGCTCTTACGCACTCTTTGAGTAGTCCCATTAAGGGTCACATATCCCCTGATACACTTCAGAGGGTCTATATGACATCAGTAATGGCTACTCGTGAGAGTAAGATTTTCAGGAGCAGGCCCTTCCTGCTTTTGAAAGGGTTTAGTTTAGTTTCTAACAAGATGTGCTCTGTGTACTCCAGGTGCACTTCCATGAAAACTCTGTCTTGTATCTCACTGCAGGGTCCAATAGTAAACTGCAACCTTTTGGTGCATCTGAGGAACAAAATGAAAAGGGAACTGAACAGATCATATCCTTGTGCATATCAGATTTTACCCAGGTCATTTGTTTTAGTACTTACAGTAACACTAATACTACTTTTTGAAAATAAAACCTTCTGCCCACGTGGCTGGTTTTTTTTTTTCAATAATAAAGTAGCTTTTCATAGAAAACACCTAATCTTGACAGTAGTAACTTATAAATGAGACAGTCCAGCAACAAACATACCAGTGAGAGGACAGGGGATTTAAAGATGTACTTATGTGCTTTTGTAAAAAATAAATTTTAAAGCTGGCTGAGATCCCATATCATGAACAGAAACACAGGCTTCTAACTAGGGTGACCAGATGTCCCGAGTTTATAGGGACAGTCCCGATTTTGGGGTCTTTTTCTTATATAGGCTCCCATTACCCCCCACCCCCGTCCTGATTTTTCACACTTGCTGTCTGGTCACCCTACTTCAAACCTACAAATCAGTATGTTTTAATTGTGAATTGAAAGACATTTTATGGCCCAAACCCAGCATTAAGAGTTAGGGCATCACTAAGATTTCGGCACAGATCTGTGGACTGTTATTGCTATTACAGGGAAAAGGCAACACCGAGAACTCTGGTCTTGGGGTAAGTAAAATACTGAGCAGCATGAACTCCTACTGACATCAATGACACCTGCCAATGAGGACACTTAGCACCCTGCAGGATTGGACTCTAATGGAAGAACTAATATTCGTTGACTAATTTGTTTAAAGATATATTTGCTTGCAGTTAAGTTCACATGTTTCTGAATTGGAATCTTACATAGGCTTCTTTCTGTGTGTTTGATGAGCATTTCAGTTAATCTTTAACGTGAAAGCCTATACTGTAGGCGTTGAGATCTAACTTTTGACACAGGCAGTGAGATGATAATTTAGCGAGGATGAAGTGTACTCAGTTCCCTTTATTCCTTCCCTTCGCAAAGTTTCTTTGTTTTTGAAGTTGCTTCTTTTGCTCTCTTTCTGTTAGAGGATCTCACAGCTGAATATCCTTTTGTGGGAATGTTCTTAGCTAATTGCAGGTGCAGAATCTCAGCAGTCAGTTCCTGGCACCACACCTTCAGAAGAAGACAGGTCGAAGTCAGCACCAACCTCTCCATGTGATCAGGGTTAGATACCTGTTTTGTTTCCATACCAATAAATATTGCTTTCGTGTCAGTCTCTATGAGGAGTATTAGTGCTGTTACAATGGACCCCGGCCTTGACAGACAATCTGATTCAAATTAAACAAGGAGTGTGAGCCACAAAAAGTCACCTTCGGGGATCTGGGAATCTGATGGGAGATTTGTGAATTGTAGTTTTAAAAAAAAAAAAACCTTTGAAAGGGTCTGATTCTCCTCTCCTTTATACCAGTATATTCCATTGACTTCAAAGTGAAACTCAGGGAAACTGAACCCACAAGAGAGAGTTCAAATGAACCCTGACTCTTCAGAGGAGTTGGTGTGCATTCCTTATTTATGCTGGTGTATCTGGAAGCAGAATAGGGCCTGTAGCACTTGAAAGTGAAAGTGTCAGCATGATCTATTTATTTAGATTGAATGCCCTGCATCACATTATTTGTGTGGTACTGAAATGTAGTGGTCACCCTTAAAAACTTATGCATTTCATTAGCTAAGCCCTTAGATAACTAAACAACTTTACCTAAGAGATTCACAATATATTTCTTATAGTGAGAAGAGGGACGGAATCGCCTGCAATAGCATGGCACTGGACTGGACTGAGTTTGTAGAGAAGTCAATCTGTTGTTCCCACCTTTTCACAGAAATCAAAGAGCTTGAAAACAACATTAGGAAAGCTTTGTCGTTTGACAATCGAGGAGAAGAACACAGAGTGACGGCAACAACGTCAACGGACAATCAGCTTAATAAACCTGGGGAAAATGGTGAAAACGGGGAAGTCAAACAAGTCCAGACCAAGCGAATAGGCCTTGAAGAGTTCAACTTCATTAAAGTATTAGGGAAAGGCAGCTTTGGCAAGGTAGGTGGATTATTTTTGACTCTGCTGTACACAGTACTAATGTTAATATTGCCTAACATGCTCCCACCACAGGGGTTTCTTTCTTGTCTTACTTATTGGGATAGTCATCTTTCAGAATAGTCATTTTCATGAATATGTATCCTGCTGATTAGCTAGAATTACTTTACTGTTTAAACATTATAAAAAATGAGGGCCAAGAGCTTTGAACTAGATTTCAAGATTTCACTACATTTAGTTAATGCAATTTCAATACAATAAATACTACTTGACAGGGCAAATAACTACAGTGGGTGTATTCCAATAGGAAACAGGAGTGTAGAAATGACATTATGGGATTCTATGTTTGTTCTCTCTCCAGATGATTTCCACTTCAAATTTGCTCACTTTGCAAGTGAAATGATGGGTGGTTGTTTTTGTCCAACTTCCAGCTTTGAAAATTCCACATGCCATGTGAAAATTAAGTTGTTTGGTCTCCATCTCTCCTCTAGCTCAGTAGCAGCAGCCTGATGGTTTTATTGATAATGAAAGAGACCAAGATATAATCCAGTTCATTCTGCGATAGCTGCATTGTGTCCCTCAACGCTAGCAGTAGTAAAATCACGGTTTTCTCAACAAAGGAAGCAAAAATGATTTGCAGGCTGGAGCTGTGCTAAGCTTTTATAACAACTCCCCCAAAGCCAGGCAGACCTCACCTGATTTTGGTTTCATTATTGATGTGAAACCCAGATAAGATTCACTCAGTATTTTAAACCTTTCAGTGAGCCTGGACTATATTTTGAGCAAACATGAGCCCATTAATGGTTTGTTGAAAACCTTGCAAAGCTCTGTGGTTTTGGCTGAGTTTGACTTTGAGTTGACCAAATGAGTTTGGAATGAGTGAAGCTTGTATAAATTCCATCACATGCCTACACAGGTGTTGTTCTACGGGCTGCTTTCACTGGTGCTAGTGCTTGAAAAATGAACACGCAGGTATTTCTGCATGCAGATTTGAATGCACGTTAATTAAGCTGTTATTATTTTAGCATACTTCTTGGGAGGGAGAAAAGGGGAAATAATTAATGGAATTATGGGGGCTGGGGCACATAACTTATGAAGAGAGACTGAGGGAACTGGACTTATTTAGTCTGCAGAAGAGAAGAGTGAGGGGGGATTTGATAGCAGCCTTCAACTACCTGAAGGGGGATTCCAAAGAGGATGGAGCGAGGCTGTTCTTAGTGGTGGCCGATGACAAAACAAGGAGCAATGGTCTCAAGTTGCAGTGGGGGAGGTCTTGGTTGGATATTAGGAAAATCTATTTCACTAGGAGGGTGGTGAAGCACTGGAATGGGTTACCTAGGGAGGTGGTGGAATCTCCATCCTTATTGGTTTTTAAGGCCCGGCTTGACACAGCCCTGGCTGGGATGATTTAGTTGGGGTTGGTCCTACTTTGAGGAGCAGGTTGGACTAGATGACCTCCTGAGGTCTCTTCCAGCCCTAATCTTCTATGATTCTGTGAATAAAAATAACGAGTAATTTACTGACTGGTCTGATCTTCCTCACTATGAATATCTTGCAAGGATTTATCTGGCATTCAGAGGTAGCACTAAGAAGATAATAGTGAGGGCATGTGAGAACAAGAAGTAATTATTTCCAAACTGGCAAATCTTTTCCCTTTGGCAGCAGAAGTGGTGCAGTTCTACTGAGCCAGTAAGTGGAAGAAGCAGGAACCTGTGGAAGGGCTGAAAACACCATGCATGCTTCATAGCTTTAATTCTCAGGGGGCTCATCACTGCAGAGGGTATGTCTATGCTGTGATTAAAGACCCACAGCTCCTAGTCTCAGTGCCCAGGTCAGCTGACTCAGGCTCAAGGGGCTTGGGCTGCAGGGCTATAGAATTGCCATGTACACATTTGGGCTCAGGCTAGAGCCCAGACTCTGAGTCTCTGTTGGGGGGAAGGGTATCAGAGGCTGGGCTCCAATCCAAGCCCGACCAGCTATACTGCAATTTTATAGCCCTGCAATCTGAGCCCCACAACGAGCCCGTCAGCTGACTCAGGCCAGCTGCCACAGGTTTTTTTCACAGTGTAGACATACTATTGACTGAGGATGGAAGGGAATGTGTGGAGCTGGAGCTAAGCAGATCTACAGTAATTTTCTTTTCAGTGTGCTATGTTCTGTGGTGATTAAGAGGTAGGGATGGAACATGGGAATCTGCTGCTACACTGATCCACTTTTGATTCCTCCATAACAGAGGTCTCTGCATATACAGGGGTTCCTGCAGTACCAGTTCTGAAGCAGCTCTTTGTCTCGTTATTCCTCAATACCCCAGTCAGTCTCCGTAGAGTACCTCTGTAGCACGCCCAGACAAGCCAAACTCAGATTTGAATGGGACAGGACTTTTCCCTCAAATAGGTGTTGATTTCGGGTGCTCTTTTCAGGCTGTCACAGTGATGTGCATTGTTACATAGAATGACAAAGTTGTTGCAGCACTTTCCAAAAGGGAAACTAAACCCATATTATGCTCTAGCTTTGCCCCCTTCCCTATTTTCCAGATCTCAGCAGTAGGGCATAGAAGGCAAACTATAAGGTACTAGATAACAAGGATTTAACTGCCTGCATTCTTAACTAAACTGAACAAAGCATACATGGTGTGGCTGATATTCACAGTTCTACTAAGTGTCCATCTTAAAATGTGAATTTCTTCAGCTACTTAGCTACATAATATAGACAACTTGAGAGTGCTGTGTGAGTGCAGTTATCCTTTCAATTGCTCTCTACTTTTCAAATCTGTACACATTTTTTCTATTGCATTTAAACTTGTCATGTGTAATATATTTGTGTGATTATATGTGCTGTATATAAGCAAAGCTTTCTACTGATTCTAGGTCATGCTAGCTGAGCTAAAAGGTAAAGATGAAGTATATGCGGTGAAAGTCTTAAAGAAAGATGTCATCCTTCAAGATGATGATGTAGACTGTACAATGACAGAAAAGAGAATTCTGGCATTAGCACGGAAACATCCCTATCTAACACAACTTTACTGCTGCTTCCAGACCAAGGTATGCTAAATAAGCCTGTTGGTTAACTTTCGTCAAGAGAGCTGTACAACAGTATTGTTAAGTATTTGCAGTTCAAAATGAAGCTGCATGAAAGGTATCAATACACAGTGTTTTGAAATATGTCTTGGAGGATTTCATTGATGCCTCAGAAGCATGAAATTTGAATGGGCTCCCCTTTTAACTTGCATGTTGTCAAGAAATCAAAGGAAAATGGTATATCCAGCTCCCTGCTTGCTCAAACAGAATCTTCATGGCACATGTAGTACCATTATTAAACAGCATAAATACTGTGTTGCCTTGTACATGCCAGAAGATGGCAGTAGAGAAACAACAATAGGTTGCTGAGTTATCCTTTCTGTATACGATAATAGGGTGTATCAGTGGCTTACATAACTGAGATAAAAATGTTGTTAGTGTCCAGCATGCAGAGAAAGAGAGACCCAAATTGTTCATTAAAACTCTGTTTTCGTTAACTCTGACAGAAATAAGATTACAGGAGAACCCTCCTGTGGTTCATATTTTCAGTTTCTTATGCTGTAAAATGAAGCTGATGTTTGTAGAGTTCAAAAAGAAGAGGAGGCAGATATGTTGCCCTTCCAATCCACTCCTATAAAACTAATGCTGTCCATGAGGTAGGAGGACAGCAAAAGCTGATAATGAGATCCTTACTCCCTAAACTATTCCCTTCTCCACTGTGTGTTCACTGTTAGGGATTTCTGATATGGAATCCTTCTGCAGACTGGGGTTGCTACCAAAATGTAAGCACTCTGTAATCTTAAACATTCTGTTTGGATGGTGAGTGAATTGTCTAGACTCTCTGAAACTGTTAATTAGGATGTTTGAGACTAGTCCTATTCAGTGCTAATTTCCGTACTTCATCCCCATAGCCCTTTATTTCTCTCTGTCATCCAGCAGAGCAGACAACAGATCTGTTTTTCACCTGGTAGATAAAGGTTCTCTCGTACTTTGTGTCACCTTGTTGACTTCAATGGGAGTTTTGCCTAAAGACTGCAGAATAAAGCCTAATTTGTGAATAAGCAGTTTTGTTGATAGAATATCAATTATTGTATCTGGTTTAAACCTTAAAAATATCCGTAGCCTTAAAAAGTTATTTTAAAATATTACACGTTCCAAATCATTAACTCCATTTAAGTGAATGTAAATGTTGTCGTTAAATGGGACCAGGATTTGGTCCTTAGAGAAAACACAATATTTAGACTTAAAATATATAAATAAATGGATATACATAAAATAGAATACTTGAAAATCAGTTCTATTACTTACCAGCCAAGTCTTGAGTTCAGGGTTCTTGTTCAGCAAAGGACACATTTGAATTCTTGGGGCAAAATCATCCCTGGTGTAACTCTTAAAATAAGTGGAGTTAAACCAGGAAGAAATTAGCCCATTGTACCTAATTCAAAGACATTAAACCAACATTAGGCATAACAAAAATCTTACTGTCTACTTGCACAGCAGAACCAAAAATGTATATGCACAAATGAGCAGTTAAATGTTTACCTGGCTTATATATGAATTTGCTATGGCTTTATGTGCAGTTGAGGTAATTAGATGCATGCAACTATGGAATATCTGTGCCTAAAAGGTTTTAGAACAGAATTGTCAGGAAAAATTGTTTAACTGAACAGTTAAGAGACAAGAAATGTGGTTAGTGTGTTGTAGGAAAATTGTCAGTAGTATCTAGATTAGTTTTCAAATTTTCCATTAGCAGATTGTTGGCATAATCTCATAGGCTGAAAGCCCCATTACTTTAAATACTTTCACATCTTCTGACACTAACACAACTAATGTGTTAGGAACATATATGAAAAAAATCCAAATAAAGTTTATTTCTACCAAAGATACTTCAAAGAATCTGAGGATCATTCTAATTTGAATTTCAGTTGAGTTTCAGAATGTTTGAACACACTACTCTTACAATAATATATGAGGCATTTGGAGGAAATAGATTTCATCAACAGAGAGAGATTTTCAAGACTAAGGGAGACCAGACCTCCTGAAATGTAAATAAATATACCATCCTGCTGGTACGAGTCATGTGACTGGGGAATGTTAACATCAATAAAGGCCAACTTTGCATAAGGTAAATTATGCCACTGCTGTTCCCTCCCTGCTTCTACTGGTGATTTCCCTCCCTTTCCATTCCCAGCCGGTACCATCTTTCCCGTGACACTTCTGAATTGCATTCTTCCCGCTCTCCAAGCCATTTCCCAGTGTAAGAGAGTCACAAATTTGTCTATTGCTCCCACTGACATCCTCTCAGTCCTCTGTTCTCCTTCCCCTTTGCTTCCACTCAGGCCATCTCTCCACCAAAGAGACTATTCAATACTTCCCCTCTCTAAGAGAATAACTAGACTAGAGTTTGTGGTCAGTTATAACTTGAATGAACTGATAATTAAGTAACTTGAGTTAACTAACGAATTTACAGTCCTTAGTCTAGACACCTAACAAGTGTTGTTTCAAGACACAGTGAGGTATATTTGACTGTGATAATACAGTCTCCTATGGGAAATAGTGGGGACCCCCATTGGTTTATGTGGAACTTTAATCATGCATAGACCTTGTGCTGTCCTTCTATACAGGGGTTGATTTCACTCAAATGTTATATTACCAGAGAGCAAAAGTTGAGCTTGTAATTCTCACAAGAAACCTGAGTCTTTAAGAATTAAGCTTGTCCTGCTAAACAACAGAAAAAATACCATGTGACCTATGTGTCCAGTCAAAACAAAGCAACACATCAAATGAAATATTTCAAAGAACTGCTTGTGAACAATCTACAAAGGACTGTTTTTGTAAATAACTTAATTTTATCTTTTATTCCCTTCCCCACAAAAATTAACACTTCTAGAAAGTGGGCGCTTTCCCTTGCATACTGTAAAGTGTAATTAAAACTGTGTGGACAGTGCAGAGAAGTTGCTCAGTACAGGTTGCATTGCAAAACACACTGTAGTGTTTGCCTTCATAATGTGGTGTTGTAACCATGTTGGTCCCTTATATTAGAAAGAAGGTGGGTTTGCTAATATCTTTGATTGGACCATCTTTTATTGGTGAAAGAGACAAGCTTTCGAGTTTAAACAGAGTAGACCTGAAGAAGAGCTCTATATAAATTCAAAAGCTTGTCTCTTTCACCAGCAGAAGTTGGTACAGTCAAACCTACCTTGTCTCTTCATAAGGTAGACATTTTAATCTGTTCTGATATCCTTTTCATTAAGATGTTTTTCTAACTTATCTTATAGTCATCATTGATTGATATACTATGGAAAATATTTTAAATTATTTTGGAAAGCTATGGGACCAATTCAGGAACTATGCCAAGTGGATGCTAATATGGATATACACTTACATGGTAATATTGCTTTAACAATGCTTCTCGGTTTTGACTGGCAACAGTGTTGAACAGCCTCCCCACACAGATGAGAAGGCTGTCAGGAGCATGCGTTGGGTCCATAGCCTGCAGACATTTACACACATGCTTAACTTTAATCACATGAATAGTCCTATTTAACTTCAAGATTGGAACCATAATCTGTACAAGGGCCTCAACTGAGCAAATCATGTAAGTATGTGTTTTACTTTAAGCAAGTGCTTAAATCTATTGACCTCAAAGCCAAGCACGTGTTGAAGTTTTTGGTGAATGGGGATGGATTTAAGCATGTGTTTTGCTGAACTGGGAGACTAGCAGAAAATTAAAATATGTTATTTGAAAACTTTTGTGAAACTCCCGTCTACTGTTCACCCAATTTATAAACTGAACAAATAATACAGGGGGAGATGTTGAATAATTTAATTCAAATAATATCATGAAAGGAATTGCTCCTAACTTCCTAAAACACAACCTTTTGCTGCTGATTTTTTTTCATGTTTTGTCTCAAACCTAAAGGTAAACTTTTCTAAAAGACTGATCAGAACCAGCTCAGTGTTTTGAAGTTACTTGAACATCGAATAAAATATGCTTTCAATATATTTTGATTAGAAGTGTTATGCTTGAATAATTTGGAAAATGAAGGATGCTAGATGCTTCAAATGTGGTTTGTTTTATAGATAGGTGGTCAGAGTAGATGGTCATAATTGCCTTATAATCCATTAATTATACTGAGATGTTAACATCAAGACAATTTTGAAGAAAATTAGTTTAAACAGATGGATTTATGAATGTTTAAAGTCAGTTTTCTGGTGCATTTATATTGGAAATTTTTCTTCCTCATGAATATGACAGTATAGTTATTCCCCCAAGCCCTCATGAGGTTAGTAACCATGATCCCCATTTTATAAATGGGGAACTGAGGCACAGAGCGATGTTACACAGGAAGTCTGTGGCAGAGCTAAGAACTGAACACAGGTCTCCTGAGTCCCAGTTCAGGGCCTTAACCACAACATCATCTCTCCTCTCTTCTATACTGGAGTACTTCTCCAAGGATAGCGTGTGTGTTGATTCTAAAGAAAAATCTAACAATTTAATACCTTTCTGCTATTCTGTTAGAAAATAGTCACACATTTTAATATGAATATGTAATGTGTGTGTATTCATACATGTTTGTGCACATGTATCATGTTTGTGGTTAAGAAATCTAGATTTGATAAATTTTATTTTTAGAAGTCAGCTTTACTTTGGGTATGCTGCAGTAATAAAAGGAATAAAGAGCTGCTAATAAGGTGAGGGGAGCATAGAATACTGTGTACTTATTTCAGATGGCATTAGCTATCATAAAAGTTTCATTAAAATGATGTGGGATGTTAAGTGGCAAGAGGAATAAACTGGCTGGTTTGAACTTTCATGCTATCTGTCATTATAGATCTTTATGTGACTCATTTAATACATATTTATCCAATTCATTGGTCTTCTGTATTTATTTTATAAACCAGGTTTCTGGAAGAGAAATTTTGGTAATCTAAACAATATATTTATTTCATCTTCAAAGTCCTTTATGAACATACATTAATATCCAGAACAGCCCTGCCATGGGGGTGTAATAAGTAGGCATTGTTCTCTCCGTTGTACAAATGGCAGAGATTAAGGCCAAAAGTGACTGCTAATTTTGGCTTCCTCAAATTTTAAATACTCAACTTGACACTTTTAGTCTGGTTTTCAGAGGTGTCTAAAGTTGGGCACTCAAAATTAGTAGCCACTTTGGGAACTTATGGCCTCAGTGACTTCCCCTAATGTGAAAAAAATGAGTCACTACCAGAGTCTGAATTAGAACTCCAGTTTCTGGCTCTCAATCCTTTCTTCAGACTGTTAGACTGTGCTAGTGGAGAATGTAGAGAAAAAATATTGGTTAATATAATTTTGCCCATGTTTATTGGTAGGACTAGCAGGAAAGATATAAGATTGTACTATTGAAACATGACTCACCAGATGGTGCAAGTATACAGTCCTACAAGTGTGGGTTTTTTGTTTAGTATGGGGGTAAGATTTTAGTCTTTCAGGAAATGCTGTGGTGTTGGTAGTTTTGTTATACAGTTTTCCTTCGAGAGAATCTGTGGCAAATAGCAGGAAGATTTCTAGAAAAGGGGATTTCCTGCATGCTGTTTTTGACTGCATCTGTTCCAGGACAGGTGTGTCTATATGTGTAAATGAGACAAGCTAAACTTAGGGTATTCCTAGACTCTGCACCACTGATTTCCCTCCACTGGGAAGGCAGCCTGCAGGACCCCAGAATTCTGCTACCATTCGACAGGGCAAATCTGATGTCAGAAGCAAGACATTAAGTGTCAGAAGAAGGGGCAGCGCTGTTATCAGAAGAGGGGCATTAGTGTCAGAAGAAAGGTAATTAACTATAGCTAGATAGATAAAAGAAAACCCTGACCTCAGCAGAAAAAGGACAAGAGCCTGAGACACCATAAACTAGTGACTTTGCTATTGCTGTCGATTCTTATGTGGCAGGCAGTTGGATGCTGGGATGAAGGACGACAGTATAAAACCCTAAGACAAACAGATAGTATCATTTAGCGTTCATATATTATGGAAGCGATTTCATTTTTCACCTTATCAGAGTATGCTCAGCAGGGATGTCAATTCACTCTGTGCAGAAGGCCACATCCTATTTTTAGTTATTGTCTGGGGGCCAGGTTAGAAAATTGAGACGAACATACGACTTTCCATGTACAGCTCTGGCAATGGGAAGCTTGCACAAAGATCTGTGATAGGGTACAGCCTTTAGGTAGTTACTAACCCTTTTATTGTCATCATTATGATCTGTGTAGTACCTTCTTATTGCATTCAGCATCCCTCAGTGGGAACACAAGCTTCCTTTTTGGACTGCTGCTTTTTCTGACCTTTGCTTCTTTTCTTCCCCCATCCTCCTTTCTCTTTTTCCTCTCCTTCTTTCCACAATTAGTGGGTTCCCTCTGTTCTTTCCTCAGTATTTGCTACCCTCCACTACTCTTGTGTCCCACTCTCATGCTATCTGATAAAATGATCAGCATTGAAATAGTTAATGCTTATGTTAATGTGTCATCATTTGGCTTACGTTAATACCACAATGATATTAATGGTGGGATAGGGGAGTTTTCTCCTCTCAGAGGTATGGTTTCAGTCATTCTGCAGACTCAAGAAGTCAACACTGCATTAGTTATACTTAGTTCACAATTGGAAGCTTAGGAACCATGAGAGTTAGAAACGTCTTTTTTTTTTTTTTAATGAAACTTTAGATTTTGCAGAATATGACTATACCACAGAGTAATATAAATATATCAAGAGGGCAGGGTCTAGTGCAATAACTCTGGGTCGAAAATTAACTCAGGGGCTTAAACATAAAATAGAGTCTATATATGGGAGTAAACATGTTTTAAAATAATGTCCTCATTCAAAAATCTACTTGGATAGTTTATTATAAGTTTAGAAAAAAAGAACTTCACTTATTTGCTCTTTAGGCCAACTTTGTGCTCTTTGTTAAATCTTTCAGGCTGTAGCTTTCAAAGTATCGACAGCCTCATCACAGAAATGTTTCCCTTTGGCCAAATTGCATTATACATAGACATCCCCCAGTTTGCATTTTTAAGACATTGTTCTGCTAAAAAGAATCTCCCTAATGGTTGATACTCAGATTTCCTCTACAATTCACATCTTATGGAAGATTCACAATCAGGCCTACAAAAACAACGAGGAGTCTGGTGGCACCTTAAAGACTAACAGATTTATTTGGGCATAAGCTTTCGTGGGTAAAACCCCCCACTTCAGATGCATGGAGAAGTGGGTATTTTACCCACGAAAGCTTATGCTTATGTGTTTGTGGATACAGATTAACACGGCTACCCCTCTGATATCAGCCCTACAATAACTTCTCTTGGAATAGTAATTAATTGGGTAAACAAATTAAGATCAGAGAAAACCAGGAAGGTTTTCATAGATTCATAGATTCTAGGGCTGGAAGGGACCTCAAGAGGTCATCGAGTCCAGCCCCCTGCCCTCATGGCAGGACCAATTACTGTCTAGACCATCCCTGATAGACATTTCTGTAACCTACTCTTAAATATCTCCAGAGATGGAGATTCCACAACCGCCCTGGGCAGTTTATTCCAGTGTTTAACCACCCTGACAGTTAGGAACTTTTTCCTAATGTCCAACCTAAACCTCCCTTGCTGCAGTTTAAGCCCATTGCTTCTTGTTCTATCCTCAGATGCTAAGATGAACAAGTTTTCTCCCTCCTCCTTATAACACCCTTTTAGATACCTGAAGACCACTATCATGTCCCCTCTCAGTCTTCTCTTTTCCAAACTAAACAAACCCAATTCCTTCAGCCTTCCTTCATAGGTCATGTTCTCTGGATCCTTAATCATTCTTGTTGCTCTTCTCTGGACCCTCTCCAATTTCTCCACATCTTTCTTGAAATGCAGTGCCCAGAACTGGACACAATACTCCAGTTGAGGCCTAACCAGCGCAGAGTAGAGCGGAAGAATGACTTCTCGTGTCTTGCTCACGACACACCTGTTAATGCAGCCCAGAATCATGTTTGCATGTTATTAAGATGGACACCAAAAATTCTCCACCCCAAGATGAGAATGGGCTTTACCTACAGTAGTTAAGTGCTAAAAGCAATCTATGCTATGCATGATACACAGTAACTGAGCTAGTCTGTAAGGCCTTTCATCTTTCTACATTCAAATCCCTCTCAAAGACCCACTCTGCTGTGCCACCTACTAGAAATTAGCCAACTAATAGTGGGTGAGTTTTAAGAGACATCCCATGATAGACTATGCAGCTTTATTTTAAAACGTTACTTCACCTACACTAGATTACATTGACCAGTTCACTTGCATGCTGTACCATTCCCATGCTGCTCGTTTGTCTTAGGCCTGGTCTACACCTAAAATTTAGGTTGACCTAGCTACATTATTCAGGGCTGAGAAAAATTTCACATTCTGTGCAACGTAGTTAGGTCACCTAACCCCCATTATAGTTGCAGCTAGGCTGATGAAAGAATCTCTCACTATGTGTATGTACAGCACCTAGTACGAGGCCCCGATACCAGAAACAAATAAGTAATTAGAATCTATGCCTTAGTTCCCCGACTACTGACTAAAAATGTCAATATTATCAGGAAATTTGCATCCAAAAATTAGGCTTTGCTAGAAAATAAACATATAGAAATTAATATTAATGGAAATCATATGTATTGTTGTTTAAATGACAGTGCAAACAGTTTTTTGTTTGTTTAAATATTTGTTTGTTTGTTTAAATATTCCCATGGAGTTTTCACAATTCACACACTGCAGTATTATGGATAGCATGAGAACCAGGAAGTGGAATGGACTAGTCTATTTTTATTCCTAAAAATGAAGTACTCAAAGCTGAACAGACAGTGTAAATGGTAAAAAGTAAATAAGATTTTAAAAGCTCTTTATTTTTTTAATGTAAGGTGGTGTAAGTAACAAAGGTAATATTTTTTGATTTGATGCATGATTTTTAGCCTGACAGAGTTCCTTTAAGAAGTAGGTTGTTTGTAAGTGGGGAAAAAAATAGTTCTTGATCATGTTAAAGAAGGGTTTTTTTCCCCTTATGTTTATTTAACAGGCTAGTAAATGTCTTGTGTGATAATAGCTCAAGGTGGTGTCATTTGAGATCTACGGTGCAAATTAACCTCACTGGCTGGCCAGTTACATGTATCTGGGACAAATCAGAGGTTTCTAATCCATTTTACCTGGTATTCTTGTGCTTTGGTTGCTAAGCAGCTAAACTCATTATGCAGTAGCTGCTATATGGGTGTAATCTGTTTAAGACAAGTTTGCACTGCCCTATTTTACTGGTTATTGTCAGATTAGAAATTTTGCATGGCTCAATTTTGTTATGCCTACGGCTTCAGTGGGATTGTGTATGTGTAACAGAGCACTTGATTAGCCCCAGTAACTTTTAGATTAATCAGAGCTAAAATATTTTAACACACGGTACATTAATAAATTGAGCAGAGACAAATTTTCCACCAGTAAGTGTTAACTATGTGAAAGGGTTGAATACAATGGTAAACATACAATATACAACAGATGTTACTAATACTTATATTGCTTTATTATTAGTTGGTTCCAACAGACTTATTCAAATCACAAGTACAAACAACCTGAAGTTCACCTGCTCTGCAAATATTTCATGAAGTGCAAAGAGATACAAAGGTCTAATATCTAGTGATGACTCAGGCATCGTACAATGCAGAGAAACCCTGACAATCTGATGTAATAATATTGTGCTGAGTATGTCACTTCAGGAATTACTTCGGGCTGTGTATTTAATTTAGATATCCCAGAGACTGTAACGCATTATGATTGTTTAGTGATCAGTGCATTGTTTAAAAGTAGATATTGTGGTTGAGAATAGTCGGGATGGTAAAGTTGATGAGTAAATACTGTAATTATTCTCTCATACACACAAGTTCCTGTGTCCAGCTTGGTGACCTGATTTTGGAAAACTTGCTGTTATGCTGCTTAATCGTTGCTAGCTGTTCTTGAAAGATTATTGAAGCCTGGTTAGCTCACTGAAGATCCATTGTTCCCATTAGCCCTGTTAGCTGGGACTTGAAGTGTAAAACTATCAGAGCAGTCAACCTCCCATAGGGCCCATGTCTGTACTTACTCCTGTAACAAGGCTTTGTCTACACTAGCACTTTTGTTGGCAAAACTTATATCAGTCAGGAGTGTGAACAACACCTCCCTTCCCGACTGGCGTAAGTTTCACGACAAAAGTGCCAGTGTGGACGGCACTATGTTGCAGGAGACACTCGCCTGCCGAAATAGCTGCCGCTGCTCGTCGGGGGTGGTTTAATTATGCTGGCAGGAGAGCTCTCTTTTGCTGGCATAGCGTGACTACACAGGAGACCTTAGAGCGGCGCAGCTGCAGCGGTACAGCTGTGCCACTGTAAGGTCCATAGTGTAGACACAGCCTTAGAGAAGGCATCATTCAAAAATATCTAAAAGCTTCTCTTTTTAAGACAGTAAAGATTTTTATTTTGAGAGTTTGATGCAGCACCCAAACCGAACAGGATTCTTTCTCCAGCCTTTTCAAATCCAGATACATGACTTGCTTCTGGGGTGCATATGTAAAAGTGAGTGTTGCAGCTGCAGCTCCACACTTTGCTCTGCTTGTAACCACACTGTGCTCTGGTTGTGGACTGGGGCCTTGTCCGCGCTTAGGAATAGCCCTGATTCAGCAAATGATGACCAACTTTCACTGTAGCTGCACTGGTATAGACGAGGGCAATCTAGGTTCTGCACTGATTTGAGCTAATTAAGGTTCACCCTGAACCCTGGTTTACCCTTGTCTACCTTTAGGAGTCAGCATTGGTGTAGCTACACCAATTACTGCTATACCTGAAGATTCACCATCCAGCTTATCTAGTAGATTTTGAACCAGAAATGACTGAGTGCAGACAGCAGCTTATTTGAGTAGCAGGAGGAGTCAAAAGTGTGTGGGCCTACCTGCTTTCTCCCTACAAATTGTAGAACTTTACACACTTTCCCCGTTGAGAAACTCATTGCCAGTCCTGTTGAGGCATGTCTGAGTACAGATGCATTTTCAGAATACCAACCACAAGCTTTACCAACGTTTTTCCTGCCAAAATTGTCTGTCTTGTACCCCCTACTTCGGCAGGGATCAAAGAAGACAAGGGTGCCGTCTTCCAAAAAACTAGGCAAATGTGGTAGTGTGATTTGTAGGAAGAGCAGAACTTGAATACATGTCTGTTGCGGAATTCACATCCCCTTACAAACTCTGTGGTGTGTTGCCTTCACTTCAGTCATGTGACTATTTTAATTGTTTTTGGTTATTCCTCACGAGGTGTTTTTAAATTGACATGTTTGTAGGAATGGTGCATTCCTCAACTGGCAGGAATAATTTAACAATGCTGGTTTAAATAAGTCCAGTGTTTATGGCCGATTGTGGTTTTTAAGCTGTTTGATACATTTCAGGGTGGGGCTGAGAAGGAGGAAGATGGTTCATGTTGTAGCAGGAGCCTCTGCAAGAGTTCTGGTCTACTCTTTTGTCACAAGTCTGGCTGGGTGGTGTGTGGAGTTACTGGGAACAAAGAACCCCTCAAATAATACATCCACAGGGGGAGGTCAAGGGAGCAGGGTGTGCTGCTGCCAAAACAACAGCCAAGGGCTGTGATGTTCCGCTCCCTCTCCCCCTCCTCCTGTGCGTGAAGACACCTTAGCTTTCAAGGTCCATTCAGTGGGAGGGGTCCTGGAAGCACAGTGGTGAGGGAGCAGACCCGTGACTCTGGTGCTTGCCCAGTCTTTCTGACCCCAACCTCTCTCACTTTTAACGGTGAGTTTTCCTCACAACCATGCACGTTGGGCATAGTTGAGCCTTTGCAAGGCATAGCCACGGCTACCAGATACTATGGGCTATCATACTGGTGTCCGTCGTCGGAGGCCTTCTGCCACTAAAGCACGTAATTAAGTAGTAGGCCCCTGTGTGTGCTGAGGGAATGTGCACAGAAGCAAATATGCATGCACAGCATCAGATGGAGAGGTCTCTGAGTTACCACAGATAATTCTTTCCCAGGTGTCCGTCTGGTGGGTCTTGTCCATATGCTCTGGGTCTAACTCATTGCCATATCTGAGTTCGAGAAGGAATTTTCCCCCGGGTCAGACTGGCAGAGACCCTGGGGGATTGTCACCTTCCTCTGCAGCATGGGCCACAGTTCACTTGCAGGTTTACACTAAGATAAATGATGGATTATCTGTAACTTGAAATCTTTTAAACCATGATTTGAGGACTTCAATAACTCAGTCAGAGGTTAAGTTCCTATTACAGGAGTGGGTGGGTGAGGTTCTGTGGCCTGCAATGTGCAGGAGGTCAGACTAAATGATCTTGATGGTCCCTTCTGGCCTTAGAGTCTATGAGATGTAGCATGCACTCCCCCACACCGTGCAAGCTGCATAGCACTCCTACCTGCTAGGAGCATCTAGCACCACTGGCAGCAGTAACACTCCCTGAATCCTCCCACTCAGCGCATGCAAAATCCAGATTGTGGCTGGATGTCTCCTTACCCGTGTGTACCCACATAGGGCCATTCACTGTTTGGCTCTAATGTTGGCTGCATGAAATGTATCTGTAACAGCAAAGCCCATTACAATAACTGAAGCATGGAAAACTGATGCTGATCTAGGTATCTGTCAGGTTATCATTTATGCCTTACTAATGGTTTAAACAATGCCAAAAGAGCCACTGTTTTATTGAGTGATTGAGAGAGAACGTTTTACACAATGTTTGTTAGCTGCTGCTCTTACAAGTAAACAACTTCATCACCCTGTAGAAAGACTCTAGAAAAAGGAAACTGTACATGAAGATCTGATTCTTCTGCAGCTTCTTTCCAAATGCAGGATTAGTTTGGGCACTTTATTACTTTTTGTTAACAGCAGCAAGCTCAGTAAATGGTAATTATACACCAGAGTATTTCATCATGGGAAAAAGAGTTGAATCTGCAGAACATTCATTTTTGCATCTTCATCTAAACCTCCACTGCACTAGGTTGTTGTTTTTTTTAAATCTCTCACGAAGTAATAATTCTAGTTTTAGGTTTATCATACACTTCACATTTCCATGGGTCAGAATGAATAATTCTGGGTTTGAGACTTGAGAGTTTTCTGTACTCTATATGTTACATACTATGGTCCAAATTCAGATAGGGGATACTTTACTTTCTGCTTTTCAGTGTGTAGCTTATACCTGCATAGTCTCACTTATACACAAGTGGAGCGGGTGTTAGCTGGTGGAAGGGAGTCCAACTGATATCACTTTATATGTCACTTCTGAATTTGGCCTATGCATTGTTCCCATCGTATGAGATGCAGTAACTTTGGCAAAATGACTGATGTGCTACCGGTACATGCTTTGTATTCTTAATGGAGGCAGGGTTGATTCTTATCTAATATTTTATTCCAATATATTAAGAGGCAAATTGTGCCTCGCCTCTGTGCTGGCTCCTGTGTGTGGTGGAATAAAAAGGGCGTAAGGAGCCCCTTTGTACACCCATGGAATGGCAGGGCACAGGTAGCCTTTAAACCCAGGGAGCACCCAGAGCAATGATGACCTCCTCAAAGGGATGGCAAAGATGCAGATCCATAATCCCACTTCACCAGCCAAGAGTGGAGGGAGAACAGATGCTTCTATTCTATTCTATTCAGGTTATACTGCACTCATCGTCCTGGTGTCTGAGTGCCTTCCAGTACGGCATTAAGCATTGTGACTACGTATCTGTCATGTGGTGTTCTCTCGTCCTCTCCCAAGTGTGAGAAGGATATGCAGTGGAGTGTCTTGCTGTGCTCTGGAAGAGAGGTGGTGTGTCAGTTGTGTTCCCACTCTGTTCCCTGGAAGCACTGAGCCTCCACACTGCCTCTAATGCAGGCCCGGGCCTTAGAGGCACAGTCAGTCCCTTAGGCTACACCTACATTGCAAGCAGGGGAGTAATTTTCAGCTGGTGTAGATGTACCTGTGCTAGCTTTAATCTAGTTATCTTGTTAAAAATATCAGTGAGGATGCAGTGGCGTAGGCTTCAGCATGGGCTATACAAGCCTGCTTGGCCCTTCTGGGTATATACTTGCATTGCTAGCCCATGCTGCCATGGCCTCACTGCTATTTTTTAGTGAATTCACTAGATTACAGCTAGCTTGGGTAAATCTACACAAGATACAAATTATACCCCCTGCTGCAGCGTGGACATAGCCTTAGAATGCAACCCTAAGAACACACAGAGATGCTGTATGTACAGTAAATATATCAGAGGGGTAGCCGTGTTAGTCTAGATCTGTAGAAGCGACAGAGTCCTGTGGCACCTTATAGACTAACAGAGGTATTGGAGCATAAGCTTTCGTGGGTGAATACCCACTTCTTCAGATGCAAGCAGTGGAAATGTCCAGAGGGAGATATAAAAGTGCGGGGAAGATTCAGGCTAGAGATAACGAGGTAAGCTTAATCAGGGAGGGTGAGGCCCTCTTCTAGCAGTTGAGGTGTGAACACCAAGGGAGGAGAAACTGCTTTTGTAGTTGGCTAGCCATTCATAGTCTTTGTTTAGTCCTGAGCTGATGGTGTCAAATTTGCAAATGAACTGAAGCTCTACAGTTTCTCTTTGGAGTCTGGTCCTGAAGTTTTTTTGCTGCAGGATGGCTACCTTTAGGTCTGCAATTGTGTGTCCAGGGAGGTTGAAGTGTCTCCTACAGGCTTTTGTATATTGCCATTCCTTATATCTGATTTGTGTCCATTTATCCTTTTGCGTAAGGACTGTCCAGTTTGACCGATGTACATAGCAGAGGGGCATTGCTGGCATATTATGGCATATATTACATTGGTGGATGTGCAGGTGAATGAACCGGTGATGGTGTGGCTGATCTGGTTAGGTCCTGTGATGGTGTTCCTGGTGTAGATATGTGGGCAAAGTTGGCATCGAGGTTTGTTGCATGGATTGGTTCCTGAGTTAGAGTTATTATGGTGTGGTGTGTAGTTGCTGGTGAGAATATGCTTCAGGTTGGCGGGTTGTCTGTGGGCGAGGACTGGCCTGCCTCCCAAGGCCTGTGAAAGTGAGGGATCATTGTTCAGGATGGGTTGTAGATCACTGATGATCCGTTGGAGAGGTTTTAGCTGAGGACTGTAAGTGATGGCCAGAGGAGTTCTGTTGGTTTCTTTCTTTGGTTTGTCTTGCAGCAGGAGGCTTCTGGGTACACGTCTGGCCCTGTTGATCTGTTTTCTTATTTCCTCATGTGGGTAGCGTAGTTTTGAGAATGCTTGGTGAAGATCTTGTAGGTGTTGGTCTCTGTCAGAGGGGTTGGAGCAAATACGGGTGTACCTCAGTGCTTGGCTGTAGACAATGGATCGTGTGGTGTGTCCGGGATGGAAGCTGGAGGCATGTAGGTAGGCATAGAGGTCAGTGGGTTTTCGGTATAGAGTGCTGTTAATGTGACCATCGCTTATTTGCACTGTGGTGTCTAGGAAGTGGACTTCCCGTGTAGACTGGTCCAGGCTGAGGTTGATGGTGGGGTGGAAGCTGTTGAAATCGTGGTGGAATTCTTCCAGAGTTTCTTTCCCATGGGTCCAGATGTTGAAGATGTCATCAATGTAGCGTAGATAGAGAAGGGGCGTGAGTGGACGAGAACTGAGGAAGCGTTGTTCCAGGTCAGCCATAAAAATGTTGGCATATTGTGGGGCCATGCGGGTGCCCATAGCGGTGCCACTGATCTGGAGGTATATATTGTCACCAAATTTGAAATAATTGTGCGTGAGGATAAAATCACAGAGTTCAGCAACCAGTTGTGCTGTGGCATCATCAGGGATACTGTTCCTGACAGCTTGTATTCCATCTGTGTGTGGGATGTTTGTGTAGAGAGCCTCTACATCCATGGTGGCTAGGATGGTGTGTTCTGGAAGATTACCAATGCATTGTAGTTTTCTCAGGAAATCAGTGGTGTCACGGAGTTAGCTGGGAGTGCTGGTGGCATAGGGTCTGAGTAGAGAGTCCACATATCCGGACAGTTCTTCAGTGAGAGTGCCAATGCCTGAGATGATGGGGCGTCCAGGATTCCCAGGTTTGTGGATCTTGGGTAGTAGGTAGAATAACCCCGGTCGGGGCTCTAAGGGTATGTTGATTTGTTCGTGTGTTAGTGTAGGGAATGTCCTGAGTAGATGGTGCAGTTTCTTAGTGTATTCCTCAGTGGAATCTGAGGAGAGTGGCCTGTAGAATTTGGTATTGGAGAGTTGTCTGGCAGCCTCCTTTTGGTAGTCAGACCTGTTCATGATGACAACAGCACCTCCCTTATCAGCCTCTTTGATTATAATGGCATTGCGTTCTGCACGACTTAGGTTATGAGGCAAGCGGCGTTGTTTTTCCACAATTTCTGCCTGTGCACGTCGGCGGAAGCATTCTATGTATAGGTCCAGACTGTCATTTCGACCCTCAGGAGGAGTCCATGTGGAGTTGTTCTTCTTGTGCTGTTGGTGGGAGGGTATCTGTGTATCTGTGCGATGTTCAGTGTTATCCTGAAAGTATTCTTTGAGTCGGAGACGGCGAAAGTAGGCTTCCAGGTCACCGCAGAACTGAATCATGTTGGTGGGCATGGTGGGGCAAAAAGAGAGTCCCCGAGATAGGACAGACTCTTCTGCCGGTCCGAGTGTGTGGCTGGATAGATTGACGATATTGCTGGGTGAATTGGGGGTACCAATTGGGGGTACCACGCTACATTGATGACATCTTCATCATCTGGACCCATGGGAAAGAAACTCTGGAAGAATTCCACCATGATTTCAACAGCTTCCACCCCACCATCAAATTCAGCCTGGACCAGTCTACACGGGAAGTCCATTTCCTAGACACCACGGTGCAAATAAGCAATGGTCATATTAACAGCACTCTATACCGAAAACCCACTGACCGCTATGCCTACCTACATGCCTCCAGCTTCCATCCCGGACACACCACACGATCCATTGTCTACAGCCAAGCACTGAGGTACACCCGTATTTGCTCCAACCCCTCTGACAGAGACCAACACCTACAAGATCTTCACCAAGCATTCTCAAACCTATGCTACCCACATGAGGAAATAAGAAAACAGATCAACAGGGCCAGACGTGTACCCAGAAGCCTCCTGCTGCAAGACAAACCGAAGAAAGAAACCAACAGAACTCCTCTGGCCATCACTTACAGTCCTCAGCTAAAACCTCTCCAACGGATCATCAGTGATCAACAACCCATCCTGAACAACGATCCCTCACTTTCACAGGCCTTGGGAGGCAGGCCAGTCCTCACCCACAGACAACCCGCCAACCTGAAGCATATTCTCACCAGCAACTACACACCACACCATAATAACTCTAACTCAGGAACCAATCCATGCAACAAACCTCGATGCCAACTTTGCCCACATATCTACACCAGGAACACCATCACAGGACCTAACCAGATCAGCCATACCATCACCGGTTCATTCACCTGCACATCCACCAATGTAATATATGCCATAATATGCCAGCAATGCCCCTCTGCTATGTACATCGGTCAAACTGGACAGTCCTTACGCAAAAGGATAAATGGACACAAATCAGATATAAGGAATGGCAATATACAAAAGCCTGTAGGAGACACTTCAACCTCCCTGGACACACAATTGCAGACCTAAAGGTAGCCATCCTGCAGCAAAAAAACTTCAGGACCAGACTCCAAAGAGAAACTGTAGAGCTTCAGTTCATTTGCAAATTTGACACCATCAGCTCAGGACTAAACAAAGACTATGAATGGCTAGCCAACTACAAAAGCAGTTTCTCCTCCCTTGGTGTTCACACCTCAACTGCTAGAAGAGGGCCTCACCCTCCCTGATTAAGCTTACCTCATTATCTCTAGCCTGAATCTTCCCTGCACATTTATATCTGCCTCTGGACATTTCCACTGCTTGCATCCGAAGAAGTGGGTATTCACCCACGAAAGCTTATGCTTCAATACCTGTTAGTCTATAAGGTGCCACAGGACCCTTTGTCGCTTCTACAGTAAATATAGTTTCCACTAATAGTGTGACAGGGTAAATGTTAATGTTCACAGTGTTGCAGGGATACCATATCTTCCTCATATAAAATATAGGAACATGTTGTCATTCACACTTCCTGGTCTTTACTCCTAGAAAACGGCAAAATAAGTAAATAAAAACAAATCATTAGGAGCTGAACAAACCAGTCACTTATGAACTCCTTCTGATCCCTGATCCTGCACCCCTCTGGACTGTTCTGTTATGTCATTGTTAGAGCTCAAGATTGAGAGTCTGAGGTTCTTGATTCTACTCTTGGATCTTGAACTCACTCGCTGTGTGACCTTGGGTGAGTCATTTAAGTTCTCTGTTCCTGACTTTCCACAACTCCTTAAAATGGTGAATAACAACATCTCATGGGAGTAGGGGGAATGGAAAGGGGAAGCTTGTAAGGCTTCATTAACGTTCTTTGTGGTCCTAAGAAGCACAAAATATTATTTAAACATTGAGAGAACTTTATTTTTATCTCTGAAAATATCCCAGTAGTTTTGCTAGTATATTATAGCTAACAAAACGGATGTAATTATTTCCCAGAGAAAGATACATTCTCCATTTAATTTGCCTACAGTCTTTCTCCTCCTACGCACAGTAGCATAAATATTTCATTTCTCCTGCGTCATGTGTACTAATCCATTTCTTCCTGCATCACACAGTGTATTCAGTACTCATGTCTTTTTTCCCAGGCACAGTAACTTTCTTCCCTTTGTGTAATATTTTAACTTTACAATTATCGGATCAGTAGGGCCCTTTTGGGTATATGATTAGTAAGCAAAATCCAACCACACTGTTTTATATTATTGCAATAATAATATCAGCAATTGTAAGAAAATGATATATTTTAAGTGAATATAGTGCTCGGGGAAGCCATTACAATGATAACCCTGTAATAAGCCCTCTTTTATGCACAGAACAGGTACAGCCCAAATTTTCCCACACAATTTTTCAGCATTTTCTGGAGGATGAGAGAGAGCAGGTCAGTCTCCATACTCATTTTGTCCTTTAATCCTTCTGAGACCAAAAAACAAGTGTAATATTGATTTGGGGGAAGTAGACACCTTTCTGTTAGGAACCAGACTAACACCTCCTATTGTCGTCCTACTCCTACTGTCCTCCTACTCCATATGCCATTACTACTAATTCCTGGAGCCCTTTGGGTTTCCAACTATAAAACTTGACAGTACACAAATTTGGCTATTTTCTAAATATGCCATTGATCTGATTGAGAAATTGTTCTAGTAGACACTGAAATTTCCATACAACAGGTAGGAAGGCTGAGGAGGTCCATGCTGTAAGTTTCCATGAAACAGTTCTGCTCAAGAAATCCCTTCAAAGTGATGAAAACTGTTGAATTAAAATATTTCAATAGGTCAATGGTTTAGTCAAAGATCTTGAAGCATTTTTGTCTTCTGTTTTATTTCCTCAGTAATAGCTAAATTGAATTAGCTACAGAGAAAATTCTCACCCTTAATTGTGCCCTGCAATACTGACTACGAAAAAAGACCAAATTGTTTCCTCAATTGCACCCGTTTTACTTAGTTGACTTCAGTGGATTTGCTTGGTTCTGACTGATGGCAGGATTTGGCCCAATGTCTCCTGTTGTCTGACTAATCACAGTAGTGTTTTCAGCTGTGAGAACCATATGCTTTGCCAAGAATTAATCATGTACTGGAAACAGGAAAGTATGGAAAATAAAGTAGATATAATTAATGCTTCTAAAGGTCACTGTTGCATTTATAGAACTAGAAATGTCCAGTAGGTAAAGAGAGCAATGGATAATCTCTTTGAATAGGTATAAAGAAAACGTGGCTCACAGTAACTCATGTTTACTGTACAAGTAAAATAAATGAGCATGTGGTATTTACCAGCTTACTGGATATTTACAAAGATCTGTGCTTTTGGGAAGGATTATGATAAAGTACTAAACTGGAAACATTATTTGTGGACTACAGATTTGACATGCATTTATCAGTTTTCACTAATTCTTTATATGCCTGTCATTTCTTTGTTGGCTCATACATGTATGAAACCTATTGCTTGATTTCATTTTGCCAAAAGGGGTTAAAAGAGGTTAGTGCAGAGTACACGAGAAAAGGTAATACCAAGTTGATTACATGAAGAAGATAATGAGACATATTCTACAGGGGAAATGTGTAGGGTAGAAACTGTATAGAAGTAAAAATGTCCTGATCATACTGGGATTGGACACTTCAGTTTAAAGGGAAGAAAACCAATTAAAATCACACCTGCAAACAAAAAATCCCATAATACAATATAAATACTTATGCAGTGTTCCTGATTGGTTCCTTGCATATTCAGATGTTGCTTTTAGCATCAGGAATCTTCCAATAACTGTGGCTGCATTTTCTCTTTTCCCACTCTAAAGAGATAATGTAGAATCTATCTGAGCAACTGGAAATAGCATTATCTAAAGTACAATCATGCTTCTGCAAAAAGGCCAGGATTCCCAATGGATAGTGTGACATACAATTCCGTGATGGATCATCGAGGATAACATGTACCAAAATGCTTTGCATATTGTAATAAGGATAAATGACACGTACCTCCTGTACTAGAACTCCCCTCAGATTATGATTACTCTCACTAAGAGATTAGGTTCCAAAGAAAGATGTCAGATTTGCAGCATTTTGTGCTTTCCCATCAGTGATGTAAATAGTGAGCCACAGCTGGCAATGTCATGCCACAGCCAAAAGGGCATCATGCATAATGCATTAGACTGCACTGAGAAGCAGGCCACAAAGTGATGTCAGTCCCTTTCAGATTTTGTCTAAGCAGTTTTCAATCTGCAGTGGTCTTCCACTGAAATTCTGAAGCAGAGATAAATTAAAGAATATTTATAAATTTATTTCAGCAATTTATTTTGTAATTGTACTGGGATTACCTATTAAATGAATTGTCTTTATCTTCTCTTTTGTGGTTGAAAATAACTTCCTGGAGTATACTGAGGAGTGTAATCCATTTATTGGCTTATGGACCTGTTCTTCTAGTGCTTGCTCATGTCAATTCCATTCTAGGTGTGCGCAAGCCCACATGCACGGTCGTCAGAGATTTCTGCCTTAGCAGTATCCGTAGGGCCGGTCGTGGCACCCCCTTGAGTGCCGCGCTCATGCGCTGGTATATCGGGCTGCTGGCCCTACACCCTCTCAGTTCCTTCTTACCACCTGTGGTGGTTAGTTGGATTGCCTTTCCCTGCTTAGCAAGGGCTATCGGTTTCGTCTTCTAACTTTGAGCCTTAGGGTCTTGTATATAGTTGATTCTTTAGTAGTTAGTGTTAAGTAGCTGTTAAGTGTAGATAGTAATTTGTAGTAGGAATCCCAGTGGGGACTTCACCCCAGGTGTGGCATGCTCCAGTCTCCTAGGTTTAAGCCCTGCACTGTCTGTAACAGGCCTATGCCTGTATGTGACGCCCACAGTAGCTGCCTCAAGTGCTTGGGGGGAGGCACCCATAAAACACAAGTGCCGCATTAGTAAGAACTTTTGGCCCCACACACAAAAAGAGCAGGATATTTGGCTACAGGCTCTCCCCATGGAGTCTGCCCTCCGTCCGGCCTCCGAGCCATCCTGGCAGGATTCACCAAGCACCTCAACGTTGGTGCAAAGTGCGCCCTCGCCACTGGGCTCTGCCCAGAACCATTCCCCATCGCTGCTGCCTAAAAAGAAGGCAAGGAAGCACGGTTTCCCAGCGCCAGGAAAGAAGAGCCCGGTATCATCGGTCCCATCTCCAGTCCCCCTGGCACCAACATTGGTCCCCTCATTACCGATACCGGTCCCCTTGCTCCGGGCACTGGTCCCCGATGACGACGGTCTCCAAACAGACCCAGGCGTCGACGGCCCCACTGTGGTCTCTGGAAGGGGATTCCTCTGGCACAGAAGGGAGGTCGCATTGACAGCGTTGGCGCAGTGGCAGCCCGGCCAGTGGCTGGTGCACTGGCCCTGTTGGAATGCCTGGGGAGTGCCGGTCATGGCGATGCCCTCTTTTCTCCGCTCATCTGCCACCGCCTTGGAACAGCGCTGATGGCACCGGGCTTGGTGCAAGAGGCACACCTGAAGGCTGAGGCAGAGGAGCCTCCCTCCCCGTTGGGGAAGAGAACCAGGGCCCTCCACCAGCAGTACAGTCCTCATCTTCGTCCCTGAATGAGGCGGTGGCAGGTCCCTCCAGGGCCAGCCCGCTGGATGATTTCAAAGACCACCAGGCCCTGCTTCGTCGGGTGGCCGCAAACTTGGGCCTGGAAGTGGAGGAAATGGCTGAGCAGGTGGACACCCTGTTTAATGTCCTATCAGCCTCTACCACAACCTGTGTGGCATTACCAGTGCATGGCAGGGTCTTCAAGATTGCCAAGGCTGTCTGGCAAACTCCTTACTCTATCCCTCCCACTTCAAAACAGGCTGAAAAGAAGTACTTTGTCCCAGCCAAAGGTTTTGAATACCTTTATGCCCACCCTCCCTCCAGCTCGCAAGTGATCTTGGTGGCCAATGAAAAGGAAAAACAGGGCATTCTAGCTCGACCCCGAAAAATAAAGAGGCCAAACAACATGACTTGTCTGGGAGGAAAATTTATTCCACGGCCAGTTTACAGTTTTGAATGGTGAACCACCAGGCCCTCTTGGGCTGATACAACTTTAATTTATGGGACACCCTCTGTAAGTTCAAGGAGTCCCTCCTGCAGGGTTTGGCCAAAGAGTTTGATATCCTGGTAGAGAAGGACACCGCGACAACCAGGTGCTCCCTCCAGACAGTGTGGGATGCAGCCATGTGTGGCGGGTGAACTGCGGACTTGGGGAGGCTAGCCCCCAGCCGGGCCACCCTTTCTGCCAGAGGCTCTGCCCCTCTTGTCCCTCTTTTCCTGCCAGATCCCAGAGTCCCCCAAAGCGGCTTCAGCAGCACGAGCACCTCTTACCGTGGCCAGGCTTTGGCTCCGAGGCCCCACCACTGTCCGGAACCGGGTCAGGGAGAGCTGCGTGGGCAGCTGTGGGGAGCTGGCATGGAGTCGCAGACCCTCCTCCTGCCCCGGGTGGCTAGGGAGCCCGGGGGACAGGGACAGGGGCACTGGGCTGCTCTCAGTCCCCCCGCACACAGGGCAGGTGGAGGGGCCGTCACAGCTCCCCGCAGCTGCCTGGGCTCCCTGGCTGGGCTCCACACTGACCTGGTTGGGGGGAGGGGTGGTGGGACTGGGGGGAAGAGGAGGAGAAGGGGGTGGCGTCCGCCCCAGTGAAAAGTGAACGGGCCAGGCCCGTCCACTTTCAAAAAGTTGGAGGGCTATGGCCCCCTGGCTCGCCGTCCTCCAGTTCCGGCGCCACTGGCCTGGGACTTGGCCACATGGGAAAGAGCCCCGGTGGGAAGCAGGAGGGAGCCTGGGGATGGAGTGTGGGTGGGGCCACACAGGCAGTTTGGGTAGGCTGAGCCTTCCCCTACCTTTGATATCTGCCGCCCATGGATGCGGTGGACTCAGCAGCCAGGGTGGTCACATCGGCGGACGTGATGAGGCACAGCTCCTGACTTCAGACCACCGGACCTTTCGAGGAGATGCAGACCTCCATTCGAGACCTCCCATTTGATTGGAATGGTCTCTTTTCTGACCAGATGGATGCGAGGCTGCAAGGGCTGAAAGACACCACAGTCGGTGCGCAAGCAGTTACTTCCGCCCCTGCCGCCAAGGCATTGGCAGCCTCATTTGGGGTCTGCAAGGAGAAGGGACAGAGACACTGGTTTTGGTTGTCGCAGTCCTTGCGCCTCCCGCTCACCTGTGCAGCTTGGCCCAGCAAAGAATTCCGGAGGCCAGAGCGCTCATTTTGATGGTGCACTTGAGAGCAATGCCCCAGTCAATCCCCCAGATCCACCTTATTCTTTCCTCAACTGCCTTTGCTTCTACCATTCAGCCTGGTCACGGGTCACCACAGACCGCTGGGTACTGGACATAGCATCTCGGGGCTATACCCTGCAATTTTCGTCCGCCCTTCCCTCCCACCCTCTCTTCCCCATTTCTCTTCAGGGACCCTTCTGATGAGCAATTCCTCGTTCAGGAGGCTCGAGACCCTCCTGCTCCTGGGAGCCATAGAGGAGGTCCCTTAGGACATGAAAGGAAAGGGTTTCTACTCCCACTACTTCCTAATCCTGAAGGCAAAAGGGGGCCTCAGACCCATGCTGGACATGCGTCATCTCAACAAGTCCCTCAAGAAGTTGAAGTTTCGATGGTTTCCCTGGCCTCCATCATCCCTTCTCTGGATCCGTGAGACTGGTACACCACCCTCGACTTAAGACTCTTTCCAGGTCACAGGCATTTCCTCAGTTTCATAATGGGTGGGCACCGTTTTCAATTTATGGCCTGTCCTTTGGCCCCAAGGGTGTTCACAAAATGCATGGTGCCAGCGGCGGCTTACTTGAGACATCAAAGGGTCCAGATTTTCTGGTATCTTGACGACTGGCTCATCAAGGGCAGGTCTCATGAGGAAGTACAGAGAAGCCTCGATCTGGTGCGTTCCACCTGCCACGATCTGGGCCTGTTAATAAACCGAAAAAAGTCCACCTTAACACCAGTCCAGCGCATAGAGTTCATAGGAGTAGTTCTTGACTCCATGCGAGCCAGAGTCTTCTCTGGAGGCGTGATCAGGCCATGTCAGACCTGATCTCCCATTTGAAGAACCACCTGCTTACTACGGCCCACACCTGCCTGCCACTGATGGGCCACATGGCCGCGTACACATATGTGGTCAGCCATGCTCGGCTCCATCTATGGCCTCAGCAAGCATGGCTGGCCTCAGTCTACATCCCCAACAGCCGTGGCCTGGACAGAGTGGTCAAGGAGACATCCTTTCGTCCCTGGATTGGTGGTTGGATCCCAAGTTGGTGTTGCAGGGGGTCCCCTTCGTGACCCCATCCCTGTCGCTGACCCTGGTCTCCAACGCCTCGGATCTGGGCTGGGGAGCCCACTTGCGCGAGCTCAGCACCCAGGGCTGCTGGCTGCGGAATGATCTAGCCCTCCACATCAACGTCAGGTCCTTCTTGTCTTGCCATGAGTGGTCGCTCCATCCAAAGGTGGTCAGCCTGATCTTCTAGAGGTGGGGAACTCCCCAGGTTGACCTGTTCACGTCCAGGCAGAACAGAAAGTGCTACGTGTTCTGTTTGATCCGGTGGATGGACTGGGGCTCCCGGTCAGGTGCCTTTCTCATTCCTTGGTCGGGGACGCTGATGTGTGCCTTCCTGCCAGTGCTGTTGATTCACAGGTCCTTGTGAAAGTCAAGCAAGTCAGGGCGAGAATTATCCTAATAGCCCCCGCGTGGCCTTGCCAGCACTGGTTCGGCACTAGGGTGACCAGATATCCCGATTTTATAGGGACAGTCCCAATTTTGGGGTCTTTCTCTTATATAGGTTCCTATTACCCCCCATCCCCTGTCCCGATTTTTCACACTTGCTGTCTGGTCACCCTATTCGGCACAATACTGAGCCTTTCAGTAGCCACCCCGTTGCAGCTGCCCCTTTGGCCGGATCTGCTGTCCCAGAACCACTGCAGTCTGTTGCACCTGAACCTGGCGGCGCTGCACCTGACAGCTTGGCTACTGCATGGCTAAGCGTGGATAAACAGGCATGTTCGGACTGTGTTCAGCAGGTCTTGCTGGGCAGCAGGAAACCCTCCACCAGGGTGATCTACCTGGCCAAGTGGAAAAGGTTCACGTGTTGGGCCTTGGGGCAGTGTATCCGAGCCGAGCAGGCCTTGCTCCTGGATTATTTGTTGCACCTCAAGCTCCAGGGTTTTTCCCTCTCTTCGATAAAGGTCCACTTGGGCACCATTTCAGCATTTCATCCTCAGTTCCAAGGGAGGTCTATCTTCGCCTATCATACAACAGCACAGTTTTTAAAGGGTCTGGAGTGCCTCTAACCAAATGTCCGGGACCCAGTCCCCACCCAGGACCTGAATATTGTACTATCAAGGCTCCTGGGGTCTCCCTTTGAGCCTCTGATTTCCTGCTCTCTCCAGCTTCTCTCCTGGAAGGTTTCGTTCCTGGTAATGATAACATTGGTCTGCAGGGTGTCTGAGATCAGGGCGCTCACCTCGGAGCCACCCTGTACAGTCTTCTACAAGGACAAGGTCCAGCTGCGACTGCATCTGGCATTTATGCCCAAAGTCGTTTCCCAGTTTCATACTGGGCAGGACACATACTTACCCGTTTTCTTTCCAAAGTCTCATGCGTCAGATGAGGAACACAGGCTACACACCCTGGATGTCACGAGGGCTCTGTGCTTCTACATAGCTATAACAAAGCTGTTCCGTAAGTCAATGCAGTTGTTTGTTGCAGTGGCAGACAGGATGAAAGGTCACCCAGTGTCTGCTCGGAGGATTTCGTCCTAGATCATGGCCTGCATCCTCCACTGCTGTGAGCTGCCGAAGGTGCCTCTGCTGGCAATCGTGATGGCTAACTCAACTAGGGCACAGGCGTCTTCGGCAGCCTTCCTGGCACTGGTACCGATCCAAGATATCTGTTGGGTTGCTACCTGGTCATCCGTCCACACGTTCACGTCTCATTATGCACTGACCCAGCAAGCTTGAGATGATGCTGGCTTCGGCAGGGCAGTGCTGCAAGCTGCAAGACAGTGAACTCCGAGCTCACCTCCATTGGTACTGCTTGTGAGTCACCTAGAATGAAATCAACATGAGCAAGCACTCGGAGAAGAAAAAACGGTTCCCCACCTTTTTGTAACTGTTCTCAAGATGTGTTGCTCATGTCCATTCCATTACCCACCCTTCTGCCCCTCTGTCAGAGATGTCCGCAAGAAGGCACTGAGAGGGCGTAGGGCCGGCGGCACCTGATATACCAGTGCATGAGTAAAAAGAAAATAAGAAAGAAATAAATACTTGTGGCACCTTAGAGACTAACAAATTTATTTCAGCATAAGTTTTCGTGGGTTAGAACCCACTTCATCGGATGCATGGAATGAAACATACAGTAGACAGATATTTATACAGTCAGAGAAACATGCTAAGGTGGAAGTGCGAATACCAACCTTAAGAGGCTAATTAATTGAGAGGAACCATAACAGCCAGGGAAGAAAAACCTTTGAAGTGATAAACAAGATGGCCAATGTGGACAGTTGACACACAGGTGTGAATGAGGATCGTTAACTTAAGGGAAATAGATTCAATTAACGTAATGGCCAAGCCATTCCAAGTCTCTATTTAATCCTAAATGGATGGTATCTAGTTTGCATATCAATTCGAGTTCAACAGCTTCTTGTTGTAGTCTGGTTTTGGACTTTATTTGCTGCAAAATTACTACCCTCAAGTCTGTCACTGAGTGATTAGGGAGGTTGAAATGTTCTCCTACTGGTTTTTGAATGTTATGATTCCTGATGTCAGATTTATGTCAGTTTATTCTTTTGCGTAGAGACTGTCTGGTTTGGCCAATGTACATGGCAGAGGGGCGTTGCTGGCACATGATGGCATATATCACATTTGGTAGATGTGCAGGTGAATGATCCCCTGATGGTGTGGCTGATGTTATTAGGTCCTATGATGGTATCACTTGACTCGATATGTGGACAGAGTTGGCATCGGACTTTGTTGCAAGGATAGGTTCCTGGGTTAGTGTTTTTGTTGTATGGTGTGTGGTTGCTGGTGAGTATTTGCTTCAGGTTGGGAGGCTGTCTGTAAGCGAGGATTGGCCTGTCCCCCAAGATCTGTGAGAGTGAGGGATCATCTTTTAGGATAGGTTGTAGATCTTTGATGCGCTGGAGAGGTTTTAGTTGGGGGCTAAAGGTGACAGCTAGTGGCGTTCTGTTATTTTCTTTTTTGGGCCTGTTCTGTAGTAGGTGACTCCTGGGTACTCTTTTGGCTCTGTCAATCTGTTTTTTTACTTCAGCAGGTGGGTATTGTAGTTTTAAGAATGCTTGATAGAGATCTTGTAGGTGTCTGTCTCTGTCTGAGGGATTGGAGCAAATGCGGTTGTATCTTAGAGCTTGGCTGTAAACAATGGATCGTGTGGTGTGTCCTGGATGGAAGCTGGAAGCATGTAGGTAAGTATAGCAGTCAGTAGGTTTCCGGTATAGGGTGGTGTTTATGTGACCATCGCTTATTAGCACAGTAGTGTCAAGTGTCAGTGCATGAGTGCAGCGCTCAAGGGGGCGCCACGGCCAGCCCTATGGATACCACTAAGGCAAAAATCTCCGAAGACTGTGCACGTGATCGCTCACACACCTAGAATGGAATGGACATGAGCAACACATCTTGAAGAACAACAGTTACAAAAAGGTGGGCAATCGTTTTTTACCCAGGGTTTTCAGGACCCAAAGCAGTGGTAACTTTACTGTTTCTCTCCAGGTGATGTCGGGAATAAATCAGTGGGAGCACAGCTCATCTGTCTGATAAATGGTTGATACAAACCAGAGTGCTTTCACCTAAAACTACTTTTTTATTAGGTCTCAAGTGTGCACACACATACATACAGCGTGTGTGTGTGTGTCTGTCTGTCTGTCTCTGTCTGTCTGTCTGTCTGTCTGTCGGTGTAAGAGTAGGTTCAGAGTATTCCAAACCTTTAGTTATCCAAGAAGTCTTAAATGGTTTTGAGGAATCAGCAGCCAGCCTTCTGGGGGGACCCTCCTTCCATCTTGCTGCTGGGGAACTTAGTGTCAAATCCTGACCTAGAGGAAAGTCTGCTCCAAATCACTAACGAAACCTTTTATAAATTTTCTCCAAAGCACATAACTCATAATAGCCTCTAACAGGCTAACAATTTTCCTAGCAACAGCCAATAATAATTCCCTATTCTCCTTATCAGCAAAGCATTTCTAATCATAACAATAAAACTTACATGTTAAAGGCACCTAAAACCAAAGTTGCTCTCCAAACATTCCTTCTATTTGCATGGAACCTTCACTTCTTATCCCAACCTCCCATTCTGATAGCAAAACTCCAAACATACAGTTACTTGGCCTTGCCATTCAGGGCCTAAGATTATCCTAGCTATGTGATGTTTGGTTTTCAGGTGGCAGTGGCTGAAGACACAAGATGGCTGGCTGCAGTTCTGTCAAATTCTGGAGTTATATACTCACAGTCCCTCAGTAAGGAGCACAAGTCCTGAACGATAAATTAAATGACATTGCCTAGGCAGGTGAAGAGGTCCAAATGTGGTGTGTAAAGTAAATAAAAACGGGGAGGATGTGGACAGAAATTATGTATTTCTCAGGAAATACAGGCTTCAGAGTGATCCTTCTGATACATTTAGCTCTAGTGCCTCTCTTTTGGCCTCATTGAGGCATGAGTAACTTGGACAGGTAGAGCATTCTCATTAACGCAGGATGCTCTATCATAGAAATATAGGGGTGGAAGAGATTCGATAGGTCACCAAGTCCAGCCCCCTGAACTGCAGCAGGACCATGTAAACCTAGACCATCCCTGACAGGTGTTTGTCCAGCCTGTTTTTAAAAACCTCCAATAATGGGGATTCCACCTCCCATGGAAGCCTATTCCAAAACTTAACTACCCTTACAGCTAGAAAGTTTTTTCTCATATCGAATGTAAATCTCCCTTGCTGCAGATTAAACTCGTTACTACTTGTCCTACCTTCAGTGGACGTGGAGAGCATTTGATCAACAACTTCTTTATAACAGCCCTTAATGTAGCCACTGTCTACTTCATGCTTGTGCAATACAAAAATAAGGCCTTTAATGGCAACTGCTGTACTCCAAGACCATAGGAAAGGCATCTTGTACAGCATTTCTGGCATAACCAAAGACAGGGAGATGATGATGTAGTAAGAATTCTGGATCAAAAAGGTTTGACAGGGTTTTAAATTGGAATCTGAACTTTGAGGAGCTTAACCAAACGCAACTTCTGAACTTTTGGAACTTTGCCTACCATGAATTATTAATCTGTGGGAAAAATTAAGAAAGTGTTGTTGCTGGGTGACATACCCAGGGAGATTATCTGTTTTCCATAGTTGAGTTTAATGTTGTATTGTTACATAAAACACTCTGGTGTAGTTCAGATATCCCTTAGGTTAACTTGTGAACTCAGCCACATGTGTAACACAATATCTGAGTATTGTTTTACTCACCTTTTGTACTTCATTTAGGCTGATAATTCAGGTTTAAGAAGCAGATGAGAGCTCCAAATCATAACGTCTTTGTTACTTTTGTAAGATGCTGTTCAACAAGGGGATGAATACACAATGCAGACTTTGCTAACATTCAGTCCCGTTTTCAGCAACCTTCATAAAATGTGGAGCATTTCTAGCATTGCACAATTGCACAGTTAACAGCAGCCTGCAAAACAGAACTGATAGCAACTAGATATAGTTACTGATCTGGTCCAGGGAAAGCTAATGTTTTATCCATTAGCAGCATGATGTTTTTAAAGTTGTTTACATTCTTTTGGCAAATGTGGAAGCAATTGCTTGAAGAGGCAGAAGGATACACAAGTTTGCCGGTTTTTTGAAAATAGTCTTGAAGTCAATGGTAAATCACATTACTCAAGCTGTTTCCCAGACAGAAGAGAGAACATTGTGTCTTGGCAGACTGGGTGGGGAATTTTCTCTATGTTATATTAGAATAAAGAAATCTAAACTATGAAGCAAAAAAAAGTTTCCCCAGATCTTATCATGGTACAATGAAGGGCTGTATAAAAACTATTTGTCCCAGCCACATGTTTGCTTACAAATGGGTAAGATATCTCCTGTGCTAAAAGTTCAAACTACTGTTGGTTACAAGGAGATGTATGAACAACAAATAAACTGAAGTTTGAGGGTTTAAATAGACTATTAAGGGGGACAACAAGACGATGTAAATTATTTATGAGAATTTCTAATTTTTTAAACTCTTTTCCTGTGAGTGTAGATATTTGTTGTTCTTTACCAGGAGCAGCTGCTGGGTTTGGAACAGAGACTGATAATCCCGTGCAAAACTTTGGTTACAAACTTGAAACTGGATCACGATCATGAACCTTCTGAGTGAATTTGGGATGAATTTCAATAAAAATATCTCTTTCGTCTCTGGAATCTAACTCATGGGAAACTTTGTAGTTTCAGCTAAGTTTTGCTTTGGGATTCTAAGCTCATTTGAACACACTTGGAGCTTCATGAGCCTCAAGTCAGTTGGCAGAAATGTACATGAACCAAAAAAAAATATATTTTTTTTATTCAATAGTAACTGCTCTTTTTTTAGTTCTGAGGTCAAGGAACTTTTTTTAGAGAATTTATAAGAGGTTCTTATACATTATTTTCAAAGACTGGAAATTACACTGGTACAAGATTTGGGACATACATATTTCTGGAATAGGTTAGATATAGTCCTAAAAATGACCACGGAACCAATGGATCCATTTGAGTGTTACAGTCTTATGTCCCATGAACCATCAGAGTTAGAAGTATATGCCAATGGGAAATGGCCATCCTCAACTTTCCATTGCTATATGGCATTTCTTTCTTCGTCTTGTAAGTCAAGAAATATCGGACACATCATTCTGATTATCATCTTGCTTTATTTCTCCCCCAGTTCAATTGTGACATGAGCTAAGTACCTGATATCTCATGAACAAAGAGAAATAGAGCTTAAGGTCCACATTTCCAACCCTGCCTTAATGAGGCTTCTTTGTACCCTCAAAGTATTGTTTCAGCAATTGTTACTCCATAAAAATGAAAAAATATATATTGAGATCATTTGTTTTTTAAAGTTATTTGCACCAAAACATGCCTAATCGGAAGCTTTGACATTAATTTAAAAATATACAATTAATTTAAGGCTTGATCTTGCAAGCGCTGATCACTCTGAGCATGTGAGTAGGTCTACCCTTGGTTTTAAAGTTATGCATGTGCTTGAGAGGGATGCTGGATCAGGAACAGTGTGTTCTCAGCACCATCGAGGAGCCTATCATACTTTAAATGAAAAAATACATATATAAAATTCCCCCAGCATCTTCCCCACAAACACATGAAATATAATCAGACAATTGATGATGCAGGGCATGGTGGGAGGGGAAATACCTCACCTTCCTCCATAAGACCCAAACCAAAACATACCTCTCAGCCTGAGGAAAGAGATGGGCCTTGCAGCACACTGCATGGCAGTCAACTCTTGTCTATTTTAGACCGGATAGAGGACGGGATTCCAAGTCAAGGGCCCGCTGGCAACTCCCACTCATTTAAACAAAGGGGCTCCAATTCGATCTCCTCCATTAGTCACAGGTACAGCTAATCACAAAAAAATTGAAATTCAGCAAAATACTTTGTCCCTTGTTTTGGTCTTTAGCCAGCTGTGGTTACAGCCACAACCAAGGAGAATGTCAGTTTAACCCATGGGTTACATATTTATATAAGAAAATGTCTTATCTTTTCAAAATATACTAAAAATATGCAAAGAGTTAGGCAATTATTAAAGGAACTTAGTGAATCCTCCAGCACTGCTGTAATGTTCCATATCACTATGCCCTTGCCAAATATCCCTGGCCATGTTCCCATCTGTTATTTGTACCCTCACCAACGTTAGGGCCTGACTGTTCCTGTTTGTGTACCTAATCAATAATAGGTTTAAGTTTAAGTTGAAACGACATTAAAAATCTGGTTTAATTATTCTAAGAGTGGGATAGGATTTTTGATCTGTAAAAATATCCCTAAATGTATCTAAACATACTTCATTTCATTTATTACTAATCGATGTCTGTAGCTAACATTGTACGTTTTCAACCATTTAGATGCTTATCTTTTTAGTCAAACCTGATAACTGTATTGGAGGGAAAAAAAGTGGTGAAAGATCTGGCTTGAGGTCTTTATCCGATAACCTAAGCTTCAGGTTCTTATTCTTGCTATTTGTGTGGCATAATTAATTAAAAGTGGATACATAGTTACCAGATTTGGTGCTTAATCCAAAACCCATTGAAGGATCAGGCCCATAATGATCGAAACAAAGCTTCATGTGGTAGTATTGTACATTTACATATTTTTAGCAATGATACATAATATTTTACTGTAACAATCTGTCATCAGACTGTCATCAGATTGGGGGACTCAGTGGGTAGTGATCAACGGCTCGATGTCTAGTTGGCAGCTGGTATCAAGTGGAGTGCCCCAGGGGTCAGTCCTCCTGGGGCTGGTTTTGTTCAGCATCTTCATTAATGATCTGGATGATGGGATGGATTGCACCCTCAGCAAGTTCGCAGATGACACTAAGATGGGGGGAGAGGTAGATACGCTGGAGGGTAGGGATAGGGTCCAGAGTGACCTAGACAAATTGGAGGATTGGGCCAAAAGAAATCTGATGAGGTTCAACAAGGATAAGTGCAGAGTCCTGCACTTAGAGTGGAAGAATCCCATGCACCGCTATAGGCTGGGGACCGACTGGCTAAGCAGCAGTTCTGCAGAAAAGGACCTGGGGATTACAGTGGATGAGCAGCTGGATATGAGTCAACAGTGTGCCCTTGTTGCCAAGAAGGCTAAAGGCATATTGGGCTGCATTAGTAGGATCATTGCCAGCAGATTGAGGGAAGTGATCATTCCCCTCTATTCAACACTGGTGAGGCCACATCTGAAGTATTGCATCCAGTTTTGGGCCCCCCGCTACAGAAAGGATGTCGACAAATTGGAGAGAGTCCAGCGGAGGGCAACAAAAATGATCAGGGGGCTGGGGCACATGACTTATGAGGAGAGGCTGAGGGAACTGGGCTTGTTTAGTCTGCAGAAGAGTGAGGGGGGATTTGATAGCAGCCTTCAACTACCTGAAGGGGGGTTCCAGAGAGGATGGAGCTCGGCTGTTCTTAGTGGTGGCAGATGAGAGAACAAGGAGCAGTTGTCTGAAGTTGCAGCATGGGAGGTCTAGGTTGGATATTAGGAAACACTATTCCTAGGAGGGTGGTGAAGCACTGGAATGGGTTACCTAGGGAGGTGGTGGAATCTCCATCCTTTGAGGTTTTTAAGGCCCAGCTGTTGGTGTTGGTCCTGCTTTGAGCAGGGGGTTGGACTAGATGACCTCCTGAGGTCTCTTCCAACCCTAATCTTCTATGATTTATGATACTATCAAAAGAGGTGGTTAAACTGAAAGAATATGAAAAAAATATTTGCAACTCATCTTTGATAGTCCAATGAAACAAATAAAAAAATATAATATAGGATTACACCAAAATACTGAAAATATGTAGGCTTTGAGTGAATGCAGCGAGTAAGAATCTATTTAACTTGAAATTAGCTGTTGTGGAGAAGAAAGTTGCAAAATAAATAATAATAGGATCTGTTTGAACAGAAAGGCAGTTTGTTCTTTCAGACAATAAGAAAATTTACCAAATGTGTCTGATTCCCTAGCCAATACTTTTTTGAGCCTAATGGCTATAATTTTTGCCTGCTTTGGCCTTATCCTATATTCACATGAGTAACTTCATTTATCTCCAGTGGGCCTTCTCATGAGTAAGTGAAGTAAGATCTGTGAGCTAATCCTGATCTCTTTGAAGATTACAGAAAACTCCTATTAATTTTATAAGGAGCTGGAGCAGTCCCTTGGTCTTTAGTCTTTTACCATCACTACCACATATGTATGTATTTTATAAAACACACTGAGATGTCCTGTAAATTGCCCCTTTTGGTAAAACAAACATAGAAACAAAATATGCAATCAATATTTTTGAAATGTTGCAAATAACAGGTATATTTTTTTAATTCCTATGTTATATACAGTGAACCCCCATTTATAAGAATTACAGATAAAATAATTATATTTATCTGAGTATAAAAGTTTCACAGCATGGCAGCTTTTCATAGTGTGGATAAGAACTTCATAATATTTAACTGATCCCAACTAGACTTTGAAGTTCAGATCTTTGCTATGGTAAAAGCCACACGATTTCACACATTTGCTACTGTTTTATAGTAAGATGTAGTTTAACTGGGCTGCAGTACATTGATTTACATGTTGGTTAATGACAATGCAGAGCATCTGTGCAGTCTTGCAGGCCAGCGTTAGCTTCCACAATTGAACTTTCAGAGATAGGCATGAAAAGCATGGGGGCCTATTACATAGTATTATAGACTTCCCTTTTTGTGATGGGTTCTATCTGGCTATGTTGTTCAGAAACATCCTGAAACATCCCATCCACATGGTATTGCTTTTAACAGTCTTCACTCAGGCAAAACTGAAAATTCTCTAGACATGATGAGGCTGCTCCCCCAAAGACTGCTCTGTTTAACGTCGCTAAGTGGATTGCTGTTTGTTTGAGGACTGCAATCTTGACATTCTGCATTCAGACAAGACATGGATCAGTTAGATACAGCGAGTTTTGACCTGCTGGCTACATGTATTTAAGTGTTACCCACTGTGACATATCAGTTTATGAGCTGGAATGGGAAAAATGTAAAAGCCATAGGAGAAGTGCGATAAAAGGTGTGCAGAGATGATTTTTCCATTCCCATTTATATTGAGTTTGGTGGTGGTGAGGTGTTTTTTTTTATTGTTTCTGAAGTCTCTGAAGAGCCAAACAGTGAAAGATGGTTCAGAAGCCAAGTAAAGGTGTTTTGTCTGTGGGAAATACATTGAAATCCAGTAAGACTGAGATGAAGTATCCTTATCTCCCATGTATTACAGGGCTCCCTAACATGCATGGTGTGGGGAGGTTCACAGATTGCTACTGGGAATGTAGCCTGCTGCTCCCCTCCATCAAGGGATTTTGCACTGAACATAAAGCAATTGATTGGCCCCCAACAATCAGATTGTTCAGATGCCCAGCTTTCCATGGAGCCACATCTCTAACATAGAGAAGCTGTCTACGGAGAGTGAATGCATCAATGTGTTAATTTGGTGAACTAGTCACATCTTGCTTTCAAGTGGAAGAATATCAGTAGAGTTTTGCTCTAAAACCATCCTATCCATTCTGAAGATGCAGTAAATGTCTGGTTTGTTTGAATTTTCAAAGCAGAAACTCTTAGCTTTTCATTTTCTAACATTTCAAGATGCTCCTCCAGCTGCAGACTTACTGCCTGCCCTATAAAAACCATTTGCCTTCATTCAATGAAATGCATTCTTTCAGAACCAGAAGATTTGATGATTGTAAAGTTAATGTTCTCACATAATTGCACGAGTGCTACGATCTGGTTCTAGTTGGATATTGACCCTTCTACCCAATTACTTCTGTTCACCAGCAGTCTTTTAATACTTTTCCTTATGCATCTAAGACAAAATATGTCCCTTTAATTAATCGCTGTCGGTCTAGATGCAGAACACACCTTTTGAGCCAGGCTTGCTAGTAGCACATTGTTTTGTATTTTTTAACTTCTACACCAATACTATTAATGAGTTTCATTAAAGGTGCATGTTAATGTAAGATTTTATTGTCCTGGATGTTTAACTGTGTGTTCGTTTTAAAAAAAAACACACACACAACTTTTAGGTCTGCACTTCTAATGACCCAAACTTTCATTCATCATAGAATTCTATCCTTAATCTGTTCTAGGATCTCTGCCATAATCTTATCGCTCTAATTATAGCCCCCAAAAATTCAAAAAATGTTTTATAACTCTTTCTGAACTTGTTTGGGCTTCTTATAGACCTGCTTGTATGACAAGAAAAACATCTTGCAATCCAAGAGTGGCACGGGGGAAAGTCATACATGCAATAATTAGGCTCTGATTTAAAAAAGAAACTTCTAGAGATGCACAACTGATTTAAAAAGTGCATTTTGAATCATTTAACCCTAAAGGACTGTTCCATGCAATATCCCTGAGGAAAATAGGCTGGAGAATCCAGCGCCTAGACCTGTGTAAATTTTAATTTGGCTAACTAACTAGATTTGCGATCTTTCTGTGTTCCCTCTATAAAAACTAAATTCTGCCAGATCAACAGCAACAAAATAAAACCATATTCAATGTATAAATTAGAAAAACAAAGGCTGTTATTTTTATATGCAGACAAAATCAGTTTGGGAAGTAGGCAAATGCTGTACAAAAATAAGCTGGCTGTGTGGAGTGCAGAGCTAAAATCCTGACAGTCTTCTGCTTACTGGTGTAGTGAGGTTTGTCTACATTTCCCTATGAAAAGTCTATTTAAAATATTTTCTTGTTTGTCATTTTTGCTAAAAGAAGAAAGGAATTATATCATACACACACATCATTTGCTCATTTTAAGGCTGCAGGTACAGGTTGTTATTCTATTAACTGTCATTATCATAATGTCAAATGCAAAAGATCAAGCAGCAAAACGTGGTGGGTGTAATGATGGCTGTTATCAGTTTATAAAGCACTTTGGGTTCCTTTTGGATGAAATGTGCTTGTGGGCATGGTCCTAAAAGGCTCAGAGCACTCACAACTCCTATTGTCTGCCATTCTACATATCCCTTTTTCAGATGCTCACAATTTTCTGAAATTGCTTTTGGGCTCAAAGTTTCCATCCATGCTGAGTCTCAGTCGAAAGAATTTTTTAAAAAAATGCATTCAGCCATGTTTGATTAGAACATGATTAGTGTTTAAAAATATCCCTGAAAATATCTAATACGCTGTTTCTCTTCTTGTGCTTGAAAACAAAATCATTGAATGTATCATTTTAAGTTCAGACTTTCTTATACAGTGGTGCATGCATTAAAATTCACCTGATCCTGCATTACTTGAGAACCCAAAATATCCTTTAATTTCAGTGGGGAGCATAATGTATGTGGTGACTGCAGGATCCTGCCCAGTTGTGTACTGTACTGTATAAGATGTTACAAGGAATTCCAGTTTGTATTACAATCACTTAGAACACTGTGGCTATACAAATAATATATAATTTTTTTACAAATAATACGTCCTCTTGTTGTTGTTTATCCCACGATATAAGCACAAAGGGATAGTCAAGCTGAAGATTCAGTTTTAACTTTTGAAATGTCCTGAGATGGTTTTTTTAGGGTTTGATTTCTCCCCCTCCTTAATATTAAATTGATGAAAGCTCTTATGACTTAATATATATGTGATCATTATTATCTACCCTCAGTCTTTGATTATTTGGAAACCTAATTTATCCAAATTGAGGTCATGTCATCTCCTATGTGCATTGGAACCAAAGTTGTTTTGATCATATGATCCCTGGTATATCCAAACTAATTCATTCCCCCACCTGCCTTCAACTAAGCAAATGTCAACACTGCCTTTGTTTTACCTGAAAATGTGGTGTTCATACTGGTTTCCTCTCAAGGTTATTTATTCCCCTCCACCCACTGTTCTTCTCAATAAGGCTGCCCTATCACTTCCAATCTTTTTCTTCCCTATAAATATTGGTCTCAATCCTGAAGTCCTTACTTGGGAAGAAATACTGACATCGACAGAAGTGTTGGAGGGGGAAAGGAGTCCAGGAGAGCTGACTATATTTTAAATAAGCCTTATTGAGGACGCAGGAACAAACCATCCTGATGTGCAGAAAGAATAGCAAATATGGCAGATGACCAGCTTGGCTTAACAGTGAAATCTTTGGTGAGCTTAAACACAAAAAGGAAGCTTACAAGAAGTGGAAACTTGGACAGATGACTAGGGAGGAGTATAAAAATATTGCTCGAGCATGCAGGGGTGTAATCAGGAAAGCCAAAGCACAACTGGAGTTGCAGCTAGCAAGGAATGTGAAGGATAACAAGAAGGGTTTCTACAGGTATGTTAGCAACAAGAAGAAGGTCAGGGGAAGTGTGGGACCCTTACTGAATGGGGGAGGCAACCTAGTGACAGATGATTGGGAAAAAGTTGAAGTACTCAATGCTTTTTTTGCTTTAGTCTTCACAGACAAGGTCAGCTCCCAGACTGCTTCACTGGGCAGCACAGTATGGGGAGGAGGTGAGCAGCCCTCAGTGGTGAAAGAACAGGTTAAGGACTATTTAGAAAAGCTAGACATGCACAAGTCAAGGGGGCTGGATGCAATGCATCTGAGGGTGCTGAGGGAGTTGGCTGATGTGATTGCAGAGCCATTGGCCATTATCTTTGAACACTCGTGGCAATCGGGGGAGGTCCCCCGATGATTGGAAAAAGGCAAATACAGTGCCCATATTTTAAAAAGGGAAGAAGGAGAATCCAGGAAACTACAGATGAGTCAGCCTCATCTCTGTTCCTGGAAAAATCATGGGGCAGGTCCTCAAGGAAATCATTTTGAATCAGTTGGAGGAGAGGAAGGTGAGTAGGAACAGTCAACATGGATTCACCAAGGGCAAATCATGCCTGACCAACCTGATCGCCTTCAATGATGAGATAACTGGCTCTGTGGATATGGGGAAAGCGGCAAACGTGATATACCTTGATTTTAGCAAAGCTTTTGATATGGTCTCCCACAGTATTCTTGCCAGCAAGTTAAAGAAGTATAGATTGGATGAATGGACTATAAGGCTGATAGAAAGCTGGCTAGATCGCCGGTCCCACCAGGTAGTGATCAATGGCTTGATGTCTAGTTGGCAGCCAATATCAAACGGAGTGCCCCAGGGGTCAGTCCTGGGGTCTGTTTCATTCAATATCTTCATTAATATCTGGATGATAGGATGGATTGCACCCTCAGCAAGTTCACAGATGACACTAAGATGCGGGGAGAGGTAGATACGCTGGAGGGATAGAGTCCAGAGTGACCTAGACAAATTGGAGGATTGAGCCAAAAGAAATCTGATGAGGTTCAACAAGGACAAGTGCAGAGTCCTGCACTTAGGGTGGAAGAATCCCATGCACTGCTACAGGCTGGGGACCGACTGGCTTAGCAGCAGTTCTGCAGAAAAGGACCTGGGGATTACAGTGGACAAGAAGGTGGATATGAGTCAACAGTGTGCCCTTGTTGCCAAGAAGGCTAATGGCATATTGGGCTGCATTAGTAGGGTCATTGCCAGCAGATTGAGGGAAGGGATTATTCTCCTCTGTTCGGCACTGGTGAGGCCACATCTGAAGTATTTCATATAGTTTGGGCCCTGCACTACAGAAAGGATGTGGACAAATCGAAAAGAGTCCAGTGGAGGGCAACAACACGTGACTTATGAAAAGAGGTTGAGGGAACTGAGCTTATTTAGTCTGCAGAAGAGAAGAGTGAGGGGGGATTTGATAGTAGCTTTCAACTACTTGAAGCAGGGCCAGCTCCAAGCACCAGATTTCCAAGCTGGTGCTTGGGGCGGCATTGAGAATGGGGCAGCAGTCTGAGTTCCGCGGCAGCAATTCGGCGGCAGGTCTGCTCTTCCCGCCGCCGAATTTCTGCAGCGGGACTCGGACTGCTACCCCATTCTCGCCCGCTGTGGTGGCAATTTGGTGGCAGGTCCGCTGCTCTTCACTTGCCGTTGCGGGACTCGGACTGCCTGCGTCGGGGGCCCCGCTACGTCTGCCTGCGTCGGGGGGGCCCACTATGGGGCCGCAGCGACTGCTTGGGACGGCAACATTGTTAGAGCCGCTCCTGACTTGAAGGGGGGTTCCAAAGAAAATGGAGCTAGGCTGTCCTCAGTGGTGGCAGATGACAGAACAAGGAGCAATGGTCTCAAATTGCAGTGGGGGAGGTCTTGCTTGGATATTAGGAAACACTATTTCACTAGGAGGATGGTGAAGCACTCGAATGGGTTACCTAGGAGGTGGTGGAATCTCCTTCCTTAGAGATTTTTAAGGCCCTGCTTGACAAAGTCCTGGCTGGGATGATTCCATTGGAGTTGGTCCTTTGAGCAGGGGGTTGGACTAGATGACCTCCTGAGGTCTCTTCCAACCTTAATAGACTCATAGACTTTAAGGTCAGAAGGGAACACTATGATCATCTAATCTGACCTGCATAACGCAGACCACAGAATCTCACCCACCCATTCCTGTAATAAACCTCTAACCTATGTCTGAGCTATTGAAGTCCTCAAATCATGGTTTAAAGACTTTAAGGTGCAGAGAATCCTCCAGGACGTGACCTGTGCCCCATGCTGCAGAGGAATGTGAAAAACCCCCAGGGCATCTGCCAATCTGCCCTGGAGGAAAATTCCTTCCTGACCCCAAATATGGCGATCAGCTAAACCCTGAGCATGTGGGCAAGACTCAACAGCCAGACACCTAGGAAAGAATTATCTCTAGTAACACAGATCCCACCCCATCTAACATCCCATCACAGGCCTTTGGGCATATTTACCGCTGATAGTCAAAGATCAATTAATTGCCCATTATACTATCTCCTCCATAAACTTATCAAGCTTAGTCTTGAAGCTAGATATGTCTTTTGCCTCCACTGCTTCCCTTGGAAGGCTGTTCCAGAACTTCACTCCTCTGATGGTTAGAAACCTTCATCTAATTTCAAGTCTAAACTTCCTGATGGCCAGTTTATATCCATTTGTTCTTGTGTCCACATTGATTCTGAGCTTAAATAATTCCTCTCCCTCCCTGGTATTTATCCCTCTGATATATTTATAGAGAGCAATCATATCTCCCCTCAGCCTTCTTTTGGTTAGGCTAAACAAGCCAAGCTCCTTGAGTCTTCTTTCATAAGACAGGTTTTCTATTCCTCAGATCATCCTAGAAGTTCTTCTCTGTACCTGTTTCAGTTTGAATTTATCCTTCTTGAACATGGGAGACCAGAACTGCACACAGTATTCCAGATGATTCTACAGGATTGGTACTAAAACATAGCTAACAAACATGGGATTGTTGCCTGGTAATGTGCACTGGTGTTTATTAGGCAATAGTTCAAAGTAAATATCTCAATATTTAGCCAGAGCCCTTAAAAATATCTCGTTCTATTTAAAAGCTGTACGTTTTCTTTTGCACTTGTACCAAATTTTCTAAGAAACTCAGCTCATTTCCTTACATTTTTGTCAGTGGGGCTGCTGATTTCCAGTGGAATTGCCAAGTACTGGATCTTCCTTTTTATTAATCTCCTATTGTATCTTCACCCTTCTGTAAATTCTGTGTTTCCTGAGCTAAGGGTCTGGATACAATTTGGTAGAATATAGGATAGGACTTTATGGGTAACCTGCCTTTCTTGCTCTCCCTGATTTAAATTGTCTTACATTATTGAGAAAAACTAGAAGCTTTTCATAAAAGATAACTTTCCTTCCAATAATTTATTTAAGTGCTGACATTGTCCTCACCTGCTGTACAAGACATTAAAAAGGATTCATCTAGGGCAAGCAGTGTAAGGATGGATAAGAAAGCACTGCAATTTCCAGATGATAGTAACAATTTGCAAGGTTTGTGTTTGCTAATTTCAAAAAAATGGGAATGGAAACAGCCTTATAGTCTCTTGGGTGTGCATATGAAGGCTTCAAGAGGGAAGTTGGTTTTCCAGAATGCTTTAAAGAAGGGAAAAGTGAGAGCCTGCTGCACTTGGGGTAGAGAGAGAGTTGCTGGCCTGGAAGAAGATAAGAAGACAGGAGTGGGAGAAGGAAATGAAAGGAATGATGAAGCAGGCATCACTGAGTAGAGAGGGGAGGGGAGGTAGCATAAAAAGCAAGGGAGATAGGCAAGGGTGGAAATAATGGGCTCTCACTGTACCTGGTCTCTGTGCAGGGAGTGTAGGGAAAGGGAAGGCAGCTTTTTTGTGAACTAACGCCTGCACAAGGGCTTGCCGAAATCTGGCCCTTTGATTTTCTTTTTTCCACTTTGAGCCAGCCTCAAAGAGAACCTATCATGCTTATCACAGAATGGTAGCTAAGCAATAGGCATTCATGTTCAACTTTTGCCTTTAAGAAAGCTCAGAATCTGAAGGAGGTAACCTGTAGTCTTTCTCCTTAAAGAAAACAGAAAGAGAAAACACAGAATAGTGGCCCAACACGAAAAAGGGATTTTTGCTCCACACATTTTGATTGGTGTCTAGGATGTCAGAATGGTTTGAAGATGTGGCAGATATATCAGAGGAGAATTGTGAGCCAGTCCTAAGAATAATCCAAGTTGTTTAAACTATACAGTGAGGAAAGCACCCTCTTTCTTTGCACCTCTGCATCCTACTCCTTTGCTGAACCTCTTTATGTTAGATGCACTTTACATACCTGAGAAGTACCACACTATCTTGCAATATTTTAGTGAGCTGGAGAAAGGGAGCATGTAAATCCTCAGCCATTCATATACCACTTGCTTCCTTCAAGAAGGATGTAAATGGATGTCTAACCCAATAAGCAGACTAGATTTGACAAGTTGGCTAACCTCAAGAGATCTGAATGATAAACTTAGTCTTCATAAAGCTTCTGCTGATCTGAAGGTATGTCACCTTGGCTCCTAGCTCTTCTGAATACCATTTTATGAGCTCCACATTTGTTACATATGCCACAGAAAACTCCCAGGCATATAAGAACAGCTTGATAGATACCTCTGTTAGTCTATAAGGTGCCACAGGACCCTTTGTTGCTTCTACAGATCCAGACTAACACGGCTACCCCTCCAATAATTGTTTTGCTTTTGTTTTTTTGCCAGATGTCCCACCTTCCAGTTCTTATTTGTTTTGTCTTTAAAGTTTCTGAATTATAGGCAAGAGTATTCTGGGCATGTTAAGGGGTACTGTGCATTTTCATCTGAATACATGGGAACCTGCTTGTGTAACTCCTTGGCCTTTGTGCTTGCCACGTCAGAGTTTATTTGAAGATCAGAGTGCTACAGCAGCTCATTGTTTTATTTCCCCTTTCTTAGAGCTATAAAAGCCACCTAAACATAAATAGTGATCGTGGGCTTCTGTAGTACTAGTTACGTCCCTGTAACCATTAATAGAATCATCATCTAGATTTTTCACAGGAGACTTCTATAAACAAATGTCCCGTTTACCCTGCGTGGACGATAAATGTCCCATGGCTCTTCCAGCAAGAGTAGGGGTTTGTCCTAGGCCTCCTTGGCCAAAAATGTCTCTTTCTGTTGTGCAGTATGCTGTACACCTTTTCCTCTAGCAGCTGCCATCCACCCTAGCAGTGGCTTAGTTCCAGGAGTAAAAACTGTGTATAGTTTGTGAAATCCTTTGGGATGGATTTGTAAGTGTTTCACTTAGTACTTGGGGCGGGACGTAGTTGGGAGCCTGGCTACTAGTTCCAGGTTACACCCAGGTTATCTTTATTAGATGTTATGCATTTAGGAAATGATACCTGCTGAGGCTAGTCTTTCTCCCCTACATCAGAGCTTTCTTTGAGTGGTCAAGGGCAATTGTATTACACTGGAACAGGCATGAGTGACGCTTGAAATTGCAGAATTTTGGGGAGCCAATTCAGGGGAGCTCGAGTCTCCCGTTAGCACCCCAGTCTTATTCTGCCCCACGCAGAGTGGACAGTGCAAGTTCAGAGCTTTCAAAGAACCATTGCAGAACTCTCCTTATCTGAGTTTTCCTTCTTATCTAGGCATACTAAAAAAAATAAAAGCAGGGGGAGGAGATATTAAATATGGCTGAGACCTGAGAGACCTGTGAGAAAAAAGAAAACATCTTTCTCTACCTATGTAAATGGCACTCATCACCATAGTACTCTAATGTCTAAATATGCCTCTTTTTAGTGAGACAATGAAACTCAGCCTTACTGGTGGGGGTCTCTCTTTCTTATGCCTTTGAAACCTCATCTGCAACAATCTCTGAGACTGTTCAAACCCCAAACTTCTCTTTACATTTAGCTGGGCAGAGAAGCTTTCAGCCTCTCAGGTCTTTGGACCCAGTTAACCACACTGATTTACAAAGTATCTTATTTTAGAAGATGTCAGACTTCTCCTCCTCCCCTTTCCCCCCGACCTCACTTCTGTACTAGTCCAAGCCTTTGTTATAGCAATAGCCCAGCTGGATGTTACTTCCTCTGCTTAAGTGAAGTTCAAGAAACCAGCTGCTTTCAAAAAGAAAAAAGGTTATTGTTAAGATCCCCTCCTGCCAAGGTTAAACATGTCCCTCCTCCATCAGCACCCCCTGTAATGTTTCCCTAGATATTGTGGGCCAGGCCTTTGAGGATATAAGCTCAGAGTCATACCACAAATATACAAGTAATCTGCTGACAAGGCAAAAAAATATAAAAAACTACTTCTAAAGTTGACTTAATATTAGTCAGCAGCTCTGACAAGTTTCCCTTCCTTTAGAGTATCTTCCCTATTCACAAGTGTATTGATAGGGTGAAATCCTAGCCCTATTAAAGTCAATGGGAGCCTTGCCATTGACTTCCGTAGAGCCAAGATTTTATCCACAACCTTTTTAAAGAAGATCATTTCCATTTTCTTACACTTACCTGACTTTTCATTCACTTAGTCTTACTCTCTTTTGCTATAGCCTCATGGAAGTGAATGTTTGAATTCTCTTCCCCCTCCCCCACCCCCTGCATCTCCTTGTAAACCTTTTCTTAAGGTTTCCTAAAGAATGTCTTACTTTGTTGGACACGTCATATAAGAGTTTGCATGATACCTACCCAAACTCCGTTCACCACACAGTGCACACTGGCTTAGGTCCCGTGGGAATTTGTCTGTAAAGTGTAAGTTAATTGTCCTCTCCCTGGCAAGCCTTTAAATGAGTTACCTAAAAAGAAGAACTCTGTGCCTTCTATATAAAATTACATCACAAAAAAAGTTAAAAGAACATTAAGGTTGCAAAGCCAAGCACTCAAAATTTAGGAAATGCCAGAATGATGGTTGCCCAAGTAACCTTACTGTCATCCCAGTGTGTGTACATTATGATACACTCTTTAGTTACATGACCACTGTTTTTCTCTATGATCTCTCATTCATTCAGTGTGTAGCCTCAGATCTTATTTAACACACACCATTCAAACCCTGCCTGAAATATAAAATTATTAATTTCCTCCTGAGTATTTCTGTAGTATCTGAGTGTTTCGCAGACATGAATGAATTTATATTCATAGTGCCCTGTGCAATTAGATGCTGTTGTTGTTCCCATTGTACAGCTGGGGAACTGAGGCACAGAGAAACTAAGAACAAAATTGTCAAAAATGTCCGCTAACTTTGGGTGCCCGATCTGAAGACACAAAGGGCCTGATTTTTCAGAGTGCTTAATATTATATAGCATTTTATATGTTCAAAGCAGAGCTCCAATCACCTTTGTTTGAGGGTGTTCAGCACTTCTGCAAGACAGGCCCAGAAAATAAAGAATTAATGGCCAACTGTGAATCTTTTGGTTGAAGTGACTTGTCTAGCATCGTGTAGGAACTCTGTGGCATAGGCATGGGATAGAATCTGGTTCTTCAGAGTGGCATTTAACTGCCTGAACCGTAGAACCATCTATTCTCTTCCTGCAGTTCCTACCGCATTTACTACACACCTTCCTTTATATTTTTGCAGCAAATGAGACTGGTCCTATAGACAAGTCTCCTTCACTACACAATCCTGATTTATGCCCAGAACATTGTCCGTGCCCTGAATGAGGCAGAATGTGATCATGTAATCAAGAACTGTATCATAATGCATACACACAAGAGGGACAAATTAAGGTTGCACTGGCAACCTTAATTCTGGCATTTCCTGACTTTTGAGTGCTTCACTTTACACCTTGACATTTTTATAATGTGATTCTTTTAAAAAGTTAACTCGTTTAACTCGAAAAGCAGACTTCAAAGAGAAACTGTTGAACTCGAATTGATATGCAAACTAGATTGCATTACCTCAGGATTAAATAAGGACCTCGAATGGCTCGGCCATTACGTTAATTGAATCTATTTCCCTTAAGTTAACGATCCTCATTCACACCTGTGTGACCATCTTGTTTATCACTTCAAAGGTTTTTCTTCCCCTGCTGTTATGGTTCCTCTCAATTAATTAGCCTCTTAAGGTTGGTCTATGCACCTCCACCTTATCATGTTTCTCTGACTGTATAAATATCTGTCTACTGTATGTTTCATTCCATGCATCCGATGAAGTGGGTACTAACCCACGAAAGCTTATGCTGAAATAAATTTGTTAGTCTCTAAGGTGCTACAAGTTTTTCTTTCTTATTTTCATTTTGCTGACACAGACTAACACGGCTACTACACTGAAACCTTTTAAAAAGTGTGTATAATCAACCTCCCCCTCGCCCAGTGATTTAAAGTCACTCCTAGGAGTATGTGCCTGATTCTGACCTCACACCAGTCTAAGTAACTCCACTAAACTCAGTGAAAGTACATTAGTATAAAACAGATTATATTCTGGTCTCACGGGCATAATCTCAGTTTTGTCTTTCATGTTGCTGGTAAACATTTCCTGTTTTTTTAGGGAGACTTATCCTTTCCCTTACATTGACTAGATTTGCTAGACTAGTTGTGGGTTGCAAGCAAATTCTGTGATGATGTGCTTTAAATCCAAGGATAAATTGATTTATCAGAGTAACTTCAATAACACAGCAGCTGTTATCTGATCAATGACAAGTCTCCTCAGTGTGAGAACAGTCGAAGCACTGTTTTCACCACCTGGTTTACACATCATTGCATCAGTTCAGACTCAAGAGAACCTTAAGGATAAAATTAAGGGCTTTCTCCTGACTTGTTTTTTCCAGCCTCCTGAGCAGCTGGCTTTTCCCATGTGGGAATGGATACATTAGGTGTACTTTGTTAGTGTGCATATCTCAATGAACTCTAGTGTAAATGCTGCATTTGAGCTCAATGCAGGGAGGGATAGCTCAGTGGTTTGAGCATTGGCCTGCTAAACCCAAGGTTGTGAGTTCAATCCTTGAGGGGGCCATTTAGGGATCTGGGGCAAAAATTGGGGATTGGTCCTGCTTTGAGCAGGAGGTTGGACTAGATGACTTTCTAAGGTCCCTTCCAACCCTGATATTCTATGATCACTGTCTAGCGTGGGAAATTGTTGTTTTGAGAAATAGGTGCAAGACGATTATAGCAATCATCTTTGAGAGAACTGCATATAGCCCTGATCTTACTTTTGCAGCTTATCTGCATCTGATGATATCATTTCTGCATTAGAATCTCTTTTAAAGACCTACCATCAGGACCACTTTTCCCCCATCAGTAGTATGTCAAGGTTTTATCCAATATCTTAGAAGAACTTTCACCCTTAACAAGTGCAGGCAAAGGGAAGTTGATTACAGTACAGTGACACTCTTTGTACTCTCTGACCTTGCCTCTGGCTCTTTCTGTGGAAACACTGAAGATACCATATGCTTCTGCTAAGCATCTGTTTCATTTTGTCTGGCCCCATGCTTGGGTGCCGTGGCTGTCCATTACACTGAGGAGCAATCTTCACCGACACATCTACAGAAATGAAGGAGATTGAAGATGGCTTTATAAATACCTCTGGCTCTCCCCACCCCCATGAAATAGAAACCATGGTTGAACTGCACGGTGATAGGCACCTCATGATTCATAATGATCACGAGCAGACTAGGAGCAGCAGAGGGAGGAGCAGTCCTAGGAATATGAGGAAAGGGAATTGCTATCATACCTCTTTCCTAGTAGTTAGAGATTTTCCTACTGCTGATTTGTAGTTATTCGTTTTAGAATAGAGTATAGCGTAATTACACTATAGTTGCAATGTAACTACGTTGTAATTAGTCACTGTATCGTAAAGTATAATTCACTATTCATTTTAATTTCCTCTCTTTGAGAACCTATTTTGCATAATTGATATTTCATTAATAGCAAGTTACTTCAGAGCATCCATGAAATGGTATATTTAGTTTTCAGTGTTCAGTTCTTCTCAAGGTCTAAAATCCAGAAATTTGGTTCAAACTTTGGCCAACACATTCAAAAACAAGTGCCCAAAGTTAGTCTCCTATGAAGTATCTAAATAAATGATCTGATTTTCAAAAGATCTGAGTGCCCCAACCATTCCCTTTGAAGTCATTGTGTCTAAATCCAGTTTCAGAAACAGGATTGCTTTGGGGTTCTCATAATTTTAAAATAAGCAAGAGCTCCTTTTCTTTATCTACGAAAGAATGTTTTAGCAGACTAATGCTGTAGATTAGCCTTGTGTATTCCAAATGGGGACTGCACATTCTAACAATAGTAGAATGCTTCATGTTGCAAATCCAGCAACACTGACTAGTACTTACAGCCTCGCTGTTGTGCCAAATGATGAAAACTATCAATAATGTGAAAGGTTGCTAGACAGAGTTTTCCAACTGTTTCCCACAGAGCATACCAGGAGGCAAAAAAAGGGAAATCCAAGGTTGCACAGTGTTAACCAGTGAACGTACTTGTTGTTTTTAAAGGGTTGTTTTAAAGGCCGAATAAAATAACATTACTGTCTATTGTAAACTCTCATGCAAAATACTCGATATACAAGCTTTCCTATTTAACTCACATCAAAACAGAGCAACATGTAATGTAGCCCCAGAAACCTGTGTAATCAAAACTTCCAGGGAAGGAAGAGGAATGGCATTATAAGCAAATATTCAAGAAAATTCACATTTCATATCTGCATACATGGAATTCCACAGTTCATCACTGAGCAATTAACATGGAGCAACTTTAATGGATGAAACCATGCATGGACTGACTATGCTAATGGACCAGAATTTTGCAAGTTTCTTGTTGCTTAGTAGTCACAGATAAAAAGGAAAAAAATATATACCCAGATAAATTGTATTTAGTATATTATTAGAAGAACAGACCATCATAGGAAGGAAATGGAGAAATCAAAAATGCGCCACTTTCCTCAGCCTACATCCAAAGCAAGCCTTTGAAAATATTGTTAATGCCACAGAGTGATTGACAGCCCTTTGTAAATATAAGATTATGATTACTTTAATATTGCTTGGTAGCTGCAGGAAAACTACCAATTTCAGTATGAACCAGAAATGCCAGAACATAGGACCAGATATTTGTCTCTACTTCTATGAATGAAGGAGAACTAAATCCTGTGGAAACCAGCTGAGAAATGCCTCTATCTCAAGTCAGTGTGGTTTGGAATCTTCAAATTTGAAACGGGGTTAGGGACAAAGTGGGTGGCTTCTAATCATGTGGGGGGGTGGGGGTGGGTCACACTCTTATGCAGGCATACGTCTTGGGGGACTTTCCCTGCAGACATTAATGTTGACCCCTCTCCTGAAGGCAGTCTAGAACAGCTGATGGCTCAGGAGGAGGTGAATGGGTTTGTGTGGAGGGTAGAACTGGATCTACAGCTATAACCTGCTGCAGTGAGAGTCTACTTAAAAGCAGAGTTCCTGACAAGGCATGAATATTGCACTTAGAGTCATATGGCTCTTATTTGTGCAGTTGCTGTTGGCATTAATGGAAATTGCACAGTCAGATCAAGTAAGGATAGTGTCTGTATTCAGTTTAGGTATTATTGCCCTTCTGCTGAACAGCAGCAGCTGTCCAGGCGTTGCAGGTTATTTTCATAGCATACACAAAATACTTATTTTCAGATTGTTGCTTTTGGTCTCTTTAGATTCTAAATATTTTGATAAATATGAGGATTTTAAATCATGCATGTGTGTATGTGTAGCATAAGTTTTCTTACTCCATTGAATTCAGTGGGAAGTGAGGGCTTTCAGAGCCTTGCGAGGTTTTAAATGATGAATATTTTGTTGTTTAAACCTATACTAAAAAGACCTTTTTGCTCTGCATGACTGGGCTGGGACTCTTGTCAGAACTGGTACCTCCTGTCTCTAGTTGGGCTAGAAAAAAGTATAAGAATAAAATTTCTTATTATCGAGTGAATCTGTTTCTAATCCCACTCAGAACTAAAAAGGGCAGATGCTCATGAAAACAGAAAAAACAAAAAGATAACGGAACCTTCTTGAGCTTCAGAAGAGGTTTGATTTGTGGAATTGGTGAAGGTTTGGTTTTGGTTCTGATTTTGTCTTAACCAATTTGTGAGCCACAGAGGGAATGCATTGTTCTTAAGTGTTCGTGCATGCAAAGTACTGCCAAGTAGTGATATTGCAACTATTCATTTGGGTGTTGCCAAAGTAAATTAAACACTATGGGCCAAATTAATGGCTGGCATAAGCAGGCACAACGCCACTGACGTCAAATGGGTTGTGCCCTGTTTACACCAGTGGTGAATTTGGCCCCATTTCAAAAATTAACTTATCATTAAAAGCGTCTCAAGATTTTTGATACTGTGTGGAAATTATATGTTTATATTGGTTTAATGAGCCAGATAGTCTCGTATTATTTAAATGTGTAAGTCTCTTACACTGATATGACATAAATATACCAATATTAAATATAGCACAGGCTGCAAAAATGGTACAGTGCAACTCAGGACACTCAGTGGCCACCTAATCTGGAGGATACGCATTTTGTCCCTTCTTAAGATGGGATAACTCTGGCAGAGACCCATTGATTCATTGTGTCAGGATGGAAAGAAACATTAGGAAGGAACAAGTTCACTGTCCAGGATGTTAAATATTTATTCGATCAAACAAAACTACATTTAAATAATGTTAAAGGTCTAACTTTTAAACCACACCAAAAAAAAAATTAGTCAGAGATAAAGCTCCAAATTTGGGCTGACACACAGGTCAGTAAATATGTTGCCCAGAGATTGCAGAAGTCGTAGAATGCTGCAGCCAGAGCTTTAACTAGATCCAAACTAATTTGACCCTACTACATGAAGGGTTGTAGCTGTGTTGGTCCCAGTATATTAGCGAGACAAGGTGGGTGAGGTCATATCTTTTATTAGACCAACTTTTGTTGGTGAGAGAGAGAGAGAAGCTATCGAGCTTACATAGAGCTTTTCTTCAGGTCTGTCCAGTGGAAGACCTGCAGACGAGCTCTGTGTAAGCTTCCACCAACAGAAGAGGGTCCAATAAAAGTTATTACCTCACCCACCCTAGGACCAACACAGCTACAACACTTCATGTAATATGGTCAGTTAGTTTGGATCTAGTTAAAGCTCTGGCTGCTGCATTCTACGACTTCTGCAATCTCTGGGCAACATATTCACTGACCTGTGTGTCAGCCCAAATTTGGAGCTTTACCTCTGACTAGTTTTTTTTTTTTTTTGATGTGATGTGATGTAAAAGTTAGACCCTTGTGTCTCTGATCCTATTGCAGTGATTTTAAAATATGTTCCTTAGCATCCAGCATAAAATCAAAGTGATCTTAAGGTGGCATTATTTAGATCTGATGTTTAATAACATTGGGTCTGAATAGTACCTTTCTGTTTTTCATTTTATTTTTACAATATATTAAAATTCTTCCTAAAAATGACACGGGCAGATTTAATCCCCACTTTGCTCGCTGTGTGCCATTCAGGCATCACACAGAGAGTTGAGACTCCATAGCTCATTTAGGGGAGGGGGTTCCCTCAGTGCTGAGCAATCCCCAGCTGGCCTTTCCTGATGGGCCTCCCTCCAAGTAGAATTGTGTCGGGGGTAGGGAGGAGTGGCTAAAGTGTAATGTACTCTTGCAGTCCCCAGCTGGTGGTTGGGCCGTAAGTGAGTATTGCCAGATTACCTTCAGGACACATTGGAAAACCTATGTATTTTATCCAGGCTTTTTTTTCTGAGAGGATGAATTTAACTAATGTGTGAGTGGGGGGAGAGGGGAAGGGAGAGAGAGAAGGGCACCTGCTTTCTCTTGGCTGTGGAGCATTCTAGTGTTAACACTGGGTCAATTTGAATTATTTTGCAAAAAGTTTTTACAGAATTAACTGTTGCTGTGGAATTTAAGGATTTGCACCTTAAATAAAACAAAATAAATACAATAAACATAAGCCATTATTTGGGTCATTGTTGTCCTTTTCCATTGTACAACTGTCTAGGTACAGAACGGTGGAATTGGGAGCAGAGGGAATGTGAGGTTATGCTGGCCTGAGTCCCTCGGTAACCTGTGCTAAAGTGGGAGTTGGAGCACATCCAAATACTTCATCGGTTTTAACAGGTTTTCCAAATATCAAAACCAAAAAGATATCACGGGTGTGGTGGGCTGTAGGGAAGAGGGGAGGATTGAAATGATCCCACAGAAGTAACATTTTGCTTGTGGTGGCAGAAAATTATCTTGGCTTTATATAGAAAATGTGATCTAAATAAGACACAGTAGGCCAATTGACTCCTGGCATATGTGGAGCCAACTCCTTTGATCTCAGGGCAACCCCTGGTACAGAATACCACTGTGCGTACACCCAAGAGCAGAATTTGGTTTGGCATTTTTCCCTGCTACTGTGCTCTTAAGTACTCTGAGACCCTATTTGTATTCCGCAAGATCTCAGCAACAGGATTTCAACTTGCAGCCGCTGCACGTACTCTCAGTAAATGCACAATACCATACGCTGTCTGTGTGCTTTTTCACAGGTTGACTTCCCACTGTTAATACAAAATACTTCACTTTGGCTTTTTTTGCTGTTATTTTTTCCCAAGGAGTCGATCAAAAAGCACTTTGTGGGAGTTAAAAACATTGTCAAAAAACAAACCTCTTTATGAAAGTGGTGGTGAAGCTTTCTTTCCAGTGAGCTACTTATTTTAGCAGCAGGACAATAAGGCTAGAGAGAGAACAAGGAGACTGAAAGCCAGGAATTTTTTTTCTTCCTTGCTCCTACTTAGTGTTTTTGTTTTACTTCCTGAACTGCAGCAGCTGAAATAATTTTTATTGTTTTATTCCTGTTCAGTATAGACATAGAAACATGTTTTTATTGGCTGTTCGGTAAAAAGTCCACCTGATGGGAGAATAGGAGGCATGTTTGGGTTATGTGTGAATCAGTTTCAAGTTTATTTTTTTCTTGTATGCGACAATTGAAACAAAAAATGCTCCCATGACACAAATATGAACTACATTCATTTTGAAAGCAATTTCAGACACAGAGGAGAATTGTAGGTATTTTGAAGCTACTTTAGAATGGTACTCTTGCTTTAACTGGGTTTTCAAGTGTTCTCTTAACAGTGATGTCTCAGTCCAACTGAAATGCTCAAGGAATTGCATTATCTTATATGGGATCTAAATAAAATAAAGTGCCTGATTGTAACAAATACTTTGGTTGTTACACTGTTCCAAGTCTGGGCATAGAACTCTCATTGACACCAGTGGCAGTACTGTACAAAGACTGGGGGCAAATTATGACCCCTAATCTTCTCCGTATTGATTGAAATCAGATACTTTAAATCAGTCTGAATTCTTGGCTTTATTTCTGATACTCTAAACTAATAGGAACATACCAACATGTGAACGATTCTGTAACAAATTAGGTCCCAATCCTACCATCAGACCTGCTCAGACGCAAACAAAGCACTCAGTTAACTATAGGGCCACTGCAAGGTTCTGCTTGTGTGGATCAGATGGTAGGATCAGGGCCCTAATGGGCTTCATTGAATGGTGTGCTTTCCTGAATGTGATTTCATATTCCTTGCTGCATTGTAGAAAGTTCAGGGTTTTAATGAATCTTTACTTGCGGTTGCTGAATGGAATTTGTACTGTTTTTTTACATTTGATCTGTGCTACTGCATTGTATGTAGATGTCACAGTTCATTGATATATGCAGTGGAAAAAAGCTTTGAAAGGCTCCTTCGGAGTTGAAGGACTTTAAACACCCAAGTTATTTGACCTCTGTGCATTCTTGCACTTTCCTATCAAGTTTATTTTAAATGCTTTCACTCTCTAATGTTGGTTCGTGAATTGTAAATGAATAATTCTCATGGTGTTAAGTATGATTAACCTTTTATACACTTGAAATAAGGTGAATCAAAATCTCTTCTCCAAAATATCGTGGAAATAAACAAGACTATTATATTTTGTATTACCAATCTCCATTAATATTAATACAACCAGAATTACATTCCTTAGCCTAACACCCCCGTGGACCCACTCGTATCCCCTCAGGCATTGTTTTTTAAAGGACCATTATACCAGTACCAGTCTTCAAAATATATTTCTTGCTGGATTAGTTCTCTTGCTCCTTAAGGAAGCTTTCACCAACAAAAATACCTCTCCTCCTCCTGTAATTATGCTCACCCTGCACCAGTGGTTCCCCCAGCTTCTTCTTGTAGTGGTACTCAGAAAATTTTGCTTGGATGCCCATGGTCACAGACATCAAATTAAAGGTCCAGAGGCTGCTACAAGTTGTACATCCCTGAGACTGGCCCTTTCTCGTACAGAAAATTCCCTTAGTTGATTTGTTTTTCTGTTGTACTTATCAGACTGTCATCTGAGCCACCTCCATAAATGTTTTTGGATTTACCCTCATACACTCCTATGAAAGAGGATTATCCCTATTTTACAGATGGGGAAATGAGGCTCAGAAAGATGAAGTGATTGCCCACAGTCACCCAACTGAACCTTTCTGCACCACTAGGGGGGCCCTGCTTCCCAGAGGGGATTCAACCCTGGGTTAGGACATTCGAGCATTCATGGTATCACTACTCATTCCTCTCAGGGGTTCTCCTGCCTGGGGAGTAGCTTTAAGTTATTGTTGGGGCACAGTAGGAGCTTCACCAGCAGAGACTTCTCAGGAGTTGTGCTGAATCAATACATCCACCAGCCATGCCCCTTTATATGTAGCAAATATTGCCAAATCTTAGGCCTCCACTGGTTAACTATAGACACCCATTTTGTGGCAAGCAGGCACAGGTACCTAACACCACCACAGTCCTCTTCTGCATGGACTTCCCATCGCAGGAGCCTTCTACATTGGGTTATGCTAACAGAAGCCAGGGTGATCGAGGGCTGAAATTAGCCCAATATTTCTTTACGGTAAAAAAAATGCAAATGTGTTTTGTTTTTTTTTAATGCAAGCATTTATGTAAATTATTATCTAAGGACCATTTACCCAAATTCCCAGCCACAGACTTAATTTCTGAGGTTAATTTGCCCATCTGTTTGGTAGCTCTATCTTGTTGTGATGTCATCGGATGGCTGAAAACTTGTTGCAAAACCAATACCAAAATCCTAGGCTAAACTGGCTATTTCTACCTCCCGAATTCTCTTTTGAGCTTTGAGTCATATTACACTTTCTAGGACAACATTCACACTAGCTTTATTTTTTTCTGAACTGGCTCATTCCATTGTCTCCTTAAATACCTTCCTAGGGTTTGAAAACACTACATCATTTAAATTATGTCTATATGTGTCAAAATCAGATCTTACTGTATCCATGCACATGTACATTCCTTTGTCAGTTTATCTTAAAGAGAACACATTCTGCAAATTCCTGTTGCATACATCTTTCTTTTTTTATGAGCATTCCAACGTGGATAAGTAAACTACCAGACTATTCTGTAATCATCTTTGATGTTGCAATAGATGCTGTGTGTTGTAAAGTTTTATCCTTTAACTAGCAACATTACAAATCAAAGAGGCAAATTTTGTGAAGGCTTTGAAGAAAATATGGACTGCTTTAGATAAGCTGAAGTTGGCATTTGCTGCATATTAAAGCCCTTTTTCCTGGTCCAGAATGATGGAACGTTATTGACAGACTGGTGGCCAAACTAAACTGCTGCTGAGCCACTGAATTATAGGCACATCCTAAATAGGCACATAAACAAAAAAACATATCTATTCAAAGCATGTGCACATCTACACATGCATACACAGGACCTGCATTTCAAAATTGTCCACATGGTTTTTGGATATGACTGAAGAAGAGCTCTGTGTAAAATTGAAAGCTTGTCTCTTTCACAAACAGAAGTTGGTCCTCACCCACCTCTTCTCTCTGAAGTTCCAATGTGCATGTTCATAAAGAGGATTTGGGCATACAAAACTTCAACCAATGTGTACCATTAGACTTGTGCAAAGTCAGGGATGCAAAAAGTCTGTATTCCCTTCTGCTCATACGCTTTTGCACATTTGGACCTAGTTGTTTTGTTTATCAAATGGGAAAGAGAAATGTTCCTTATGCCCCTAGCTAATGACAAGCGACTGCTAATGTTACAGTAATGCCATCACTTCATTTTGATATAATCAAGGGTAAGTTATTCATTACAGTGCACTTATGTAGCATGTTACATATTTGAAGCCTGGTACAGATATTGGGCTTGATTCACGCAGCATGAGTGAACCCCACTCAACCCAGGGCAGAGGTACAGCACATTGTGGATAGTCCAAAAAGCACTTGCAACCTTCACTGTCCTGGGAGCTGGGCATTACTGTCTGGGGAAAGTTCATGGCTGGGGGGTACATATTAGCACATCCCCAGGGCAGCCTCTATTGCTGTTCCTAGTGAGCTCCAACCACAATTTGCAAATTCCTTCCCGGACCCAAAACTCCTTGGGACAGCATCAGGGCAACCACTGATAACCTTCTTTTGAGGATGAAATTTGCATCAGCAGTCATGGGTGACACCCTTTAGTTTATCCTGTGTGTGGTAGATAAGTATTATTATTTATTTTTTATTCTCAAATTTGCAGATGCAGATGGTTAAGTGACTAGACCAGAGCTGCAGAGAAAGTCTGTATCCAAGGTGGGATTAGAAATTAGGGCCTGTACTGAGACCCATAGGGACAACACCTCCCTCTCTCGGTATCACTTTATACACTGGGTAAATGTATTGGCCGAGTGTGTACTGAATGTGAGCTTTCATGCCGGTGTTAGTTGCTTTAAGATGAATGGGGGATTTATTGAAAGTGAACTTATAATAATTGTGGGGTTTAATGAAAGTGAGGGTTTAGTAATTCATTTTCAATTATTGATACTGATTTTTAATGCTGTTTTGCACTTGGGCTGCTTTTTTAATCATGTCTGTTGTTTTGTCAAATGGGAATTTGTGAAAGCAGGAAATAAGATTTTATGGGTAAATTAATGCTGGGTGCAAGCAAATGCAACAAACAGAGCATATCAGAAAGAACCCCCATTGGCTACTGCTCAGGTGAGGCAACAAAACAGGTACTTCTGGTAGGTACAGACAAAAGCTCTGAGCAAATCCAATTGTAGCCTTGAGAGGAAGATTTGCACGCTGTCAAAACCCCACCCACAAGCTACTACTGGTCATACTAACCTTCATTTCTCTGTGATGAGACATTGTGAAGTGGTCAGACTCCCACTAAGAGTGCCAGTAAAAATCATCAGAGTTCTTGGGAAATCTTCTGGTTTTAATTATCATTTCTGTCTTATTAAATGGCTTACCTTGGACGTGGGCTGTCTCTGAGTAAGAATGGGCAGTGTAAACTGATGTGCAGTACGAGATTAGTTGGTGTTTGGCATTGCCTGGGGCCTCAGGGAGGAGGGTTTGTAAAGGGTTCCTGCTCCCTCTCCCCAAAAAGCCTGGCACAGTTGTGGCCTTTGCATTCTCTTTCCTGAACACAAGGAATGCGCAAGGCTGTTGGCCATGCTGGTATAGGGCCCATTCCCCTCTCCTTGCCATGTCTCAACCAGCTCAGCTGGCTCCCCTTGGAGGGGAACTGACTCTGGATCCTTTCAAAGGGAGGCACAGTGGCTGTTAGGGGAGGTGTATGCTGCCTGAAGCAGAGTGTCTCTTGCTGGGGCAGTGCACCTTCACATCAACCCTTGCCAAAGACTGTGGCTTACATTGACAACGATTGGGCAGCTGGCATGCAGTGAACATGGCTTTATATGCTGACCATTATCTTTTCACTGTTTCCTTGTATTCCCCCATCTGGCTGTTGTATCCATCTGTTGTCTCTTGTATTATACTTCGGTTGTAAGCTACTCGGGGCACAGACTGTCTTTTTCTGTCTTTTGCACAATGCCTCGTGCCGTGGGGTCCCAGTCGATGATTGGGGAGGTCTGTGTTCCTGCAATACAAAAAATAAATAAATGATGAAATCCAGTGTTGTTTGCAGTGTTGGAGAAGAACTCTGTGTAGCCCAAAAGCTTGTCTCTTGCACCAGCAGAAGGTGGTCCAGTAATAGATATTACTTCACCCATTTTGTCTCTATAATGATAAAATCCACACTAGAACCCTAAATACATTTCTTTTTGCTCAGATGTGTATTGTATGGGGGGCTAAGCTAGCATTTGCAGAAATGAGATTCAGTGGGCATTTGGAAAAAAAAACATTGCTTCATTGGTGTGCCTACCATTGTTAACCTTGCTGATTCTCCTGAGAGCTGCAGTGAATCAATGCCCTAGAGCAGGGGAAGCAAACAATAACTGTGTGAGGGTTTGTGTGGATGTGGAAGGATGAGATATTCCCAAACAAAATAGGACGGGGTGGGGGAGAAGGGACTTTCTAAACTTCCTCTGTAGCAATGTCGTATCTTTTTCTTTGCTGTTTTATTTATTTTGTTTTGGCTCAGCTGCAATCCCACAGAAGAGAGCTTGATCGGTAAATACTGTAAAGTAATCCCCTGTTGTTCTAAAGTTGTGGGGGTCGATGTTTGTTTGTTTGTATGTTAATTAAAACACAGAGAGATTCAATTACCTAAACATTTACTGCATGTTAATTTCCCATTTCAAGGGAATTCATCTGTTCTAGTACAGAATTCTGATTGTACAGAAATGTAATAATTTTATATTACTCAGAACATTGAGTTCAAATAAATTATTGAACATAAATTATTTCTGGCACCCAGGGCATAGTTTGTGAATTGATAGGACAGTATCTTTTGTAAATTTTCCATTCTGATGATCACAGTGCAGTACAAAGTTTCTTGCTGTGCTGTCAAGCTAGAACCAACTGTTGTCACTGGCTGACCTCTGTTTATAAGTACGTGGGAACATTATTGAAACACTTCACATAGTAGAGAAGAGCTATTTCTCTGCTAGTGAATTTTTTTACTTTGGCAAAGATCTCATTCAGTTAGCTCTTCTGAATGAAGCGTAGGATTTCCCTTCTACCCGCAAACTCTCTTGAAGTACAAATGAAAAGCCAGCTCCTTTGCCACTTAGTCATGCAAGTAGATCTTACTGACATGAGTGGTCCTGTTGGATCTACTCTAGTGAATAAAGGTTGCAGAATCAGATCCTAAAATAAGGGCAGAGATTGAATGCACTTCTTCTCTCCCTACCCCTGGCCCCACCATGTTATATACAATTGCTGAAATGCCATACATTATGTGCCATTTGGTGGCATGGTCAAATAATAATCCTACAGTCTTCTGTTTGGTTAAGAGTGATTTTGGAATTCCCCTGATCAAGCCATTGAGAGTCAACTAGCCTAGATTAGGGCTTCCCAGTGCTACAGTAATATAAATAATAGAAGTAGGAAAGAGCAAATAACATAAGAGTGGGTGTTTTATACAGGAGCACTGTAGCACAGGGCTATAGGTGCAGGTTGATTAATGGATGTGGGGGCAATGATTGCCCCAATGAATAGCAGCCCCATGGTGATGAGTTGGTAGAAGCCTGAATGCTTCACTTAATGTTCCTTGAGCTTCCTTTGATGACTACTCTTGAGAAGGAAAGCAGATAAAGGGAACAACTGTCCTGATTCCCCCTCTCCTTCCGAGGCACAGGGAACATAAACAATGAAGAAAATGTGGTGGAAAGTGATTCTGGAGCACACAGCAGAAGAAATGAAGTTTATGTACAGTATGTGTGCACACTGGTGCTAATGGGATTAGTTCTCCAAGGTACGTATGCAGCCTGGATGTGTATATTTTTATATTTTTAGCACATTTTTTGTGAGTTATTAATTACTGTTTTCTTGGCAAGTAAATGAGCATTAGTGTCAGGCTTATGTTAACCAGATGAATAACTTATTTACAATACATTAAATTAACTGTGTGAACCAATTTTGAAATGTTGGTTTGTGCACTTTTTTCTCCTTTACATAGCCTCTGTGATTGTTCCATGGGAAGTTGCTTACCCTTCCACCCAAGCCACAAACTCTTTCCAAGAAGTTATTTGGTGGAAGAGGAACAAACAGGAGAGAGATTAATAGTTCTACCCTCTTCATTCTCTTCCCTAAGTGGTTCTGTTTTAGCCTCTTACCCTTCTTCCACTAGTAACACCAGGACCTTTCAAGATCTGGTGACAGAATGGTTGGATCTTTGAACACCCTTAGCATAAATCATTCAACATCCTGGAGTTAAGGGATAGGGAGAAGATTGTGATACCTGAAAATGGAAGGCTTCTGGATCCAGTTTAGGAGCTGTGGAACCACCTGGAATCTGTTCCATCTTGTCAAGAAAGCTAGAATCCCTGTAAGATAGCCTGGCCTAGCAGAGAAGAGCACTGGACTGGAAGTCAGACAGGAGTTCACTTCTAGTTCTGCCGCTCTGTGTCTCAGTTCCCCCAAGTGTACAATCAGTATAATGATACTTATCCTCCTTTCTGTAAAGCATTTTGAGACTTATGGGTCAAAGGACTCTGTATGAGCTAAGTATTATTCTTTATCAAGACCCCAGTGCAGGATAGAGCATTAAATGTGTATATATTGTGTCAAATGTTCAGAAGCTAGTGAATTACTTGTACTTTCAGAAAATATCTGCACATGAAATTGTCTACACATCTGCATATATTTGTATGCTAAAAAGGCTGATTGTGTGTGCCCATAGCCATGGTGCTGCCATATATCAAATTTCCACCCACACAGTAGCTTTTTCACATATACATGCAGATACCGGTGTCTGAGTGTTTAGACTGAGTTGGTTTACCTGTAAGAATTATGTTTATATGCATAAATACTATATATGCAGTGGTGGTGTAGCCATGTCGGTCCCAGGATATTAGAGAGACAAGGTGGGTGAAGTACTATCTTTTATTGGACCAACTCAAAAGTTTGTGTCTCTCTCCAACAGAAGTTGTTCCAATAAAAGATAGTACCTCATCCACCTTGTCTTTCTAAATACTGTATAGTCAGGTAGAGTAAATAATATTACTTTAATTTAGGTAAAATAATTAAAAAGGTGAGTCGCTTTATTTGGAAGCCTAGATTTCCTTTGGGAACCTTGCAGATCATTGTGCAAGAGGAGTAAGTTTGTCTTTATGTTTAAAAGCTGACACATTTCAAGGAATCTGACTGTGCATGTAACTTGCATGTGAAAAGCCCGAGTGGTCATCTTTCCAGGTAGCTAACAACAAAGGGTTTCTGTGAGCAGATTAAATTTGGTTGGTTTTGTTCTGTCTTTGATTATAAGCTGATTTAGAAACAATTGTGCTGTTCTAACTGGGGGCCGGTGGTCATATTTTTCCTATAGAAATCAAAATAAATAACTATTAGTTGCTGCCAAAACATCATAACGTTTTCTTCATGATTACACTGGTATAAGGGTAAGTTTGATATAAGGGGAGCTTGGGGGCTGATATATTTTTCTGCCATGTGCATCAGGCCATTGAATGAGAGATCTTTACATTTATCTCACCAGGACTGTTCTACTTTCCAAACAGTTCTGAAAGAAAATAAAGAGATCAAAGAATTTCATTAAAAGCCCTTCCCACGGCTTATCTGTCTTGAAATGAAGTATTAGAGAGATGGCCTGAAAAGCTCACCCTACTTGCTTTGCCTGTGAAGTGACTGGAACTATAAAATGGACAATTTCTGCACAGCATCCAGGTTATGACTGGCCCTGGTATAAATGGGGAGAAGGACACAAAGAGATGTGACAGAATCCTGCCCCTGTGGGAATAACATTACTTTATAGGGGACAGGCAAGAGGTGCCATCTGAGAGACAGTCCTTCTGTGAGCTACCATGGGGCATGCAGCTCTGCACCACCCCAACTTAGTGCAGAGTCTAAAAAGATTTAAAACATTGGCCAGAATGTTCAGCTGTCACAGACTGTGTTTGTCTGCAGGCTAATGTATTATTTTGGAATGGTGGATTTTCCAAAGGTTTTTATTTCAGTTTGCTCCAAAAAGTTAACCCCCTTTTGCATGTTCTCTTTTTAAGATGATAAACATGGCAATCAGCTTGCTGCTGCTCTGAACCTGCATTGCATGTCCGGGCCTACCTAATTCAGTTTGTTGCAGTATTAAGCACTTAATCCTAATCCTAAAACCCAATAATTCCATGGGATGGGAGACTCTCCATTAAACTCCAGGGGCTTTGGATCATGGGATTAGATATTTATGGTGATGGGTGCTATAGAAAACTCTTAAAATAGATAGAAAGTCTAATCTCCAACAGTGATCAGGAAGAACTGTAACAAAAATGTTTATTAAAAATCAGAGTAACTATCTGACAGTCAAAATGATGGCCACAATATTTTGCAGCCTTGTGAAATCTTGGCCCTACTGAAGTAAACATGAGTTTTGCCATTGACTTCAATAGGGTTAGGATGTTAAATTCTGTCTCTATTAACTAACATAAAAAAATAAATACCTAGAAAATCATGACTGGTGTGGAGAAAGTAAATAAGGAAGTGTTATTTACTCCTTCTCATAACACAAGAACTAAGGGTCACCAAATGAAATTAAAACAAACAAAAGGAAGTATTTTCTCACACAACGCACAGTCAACCTGTGGAACTCCTTGCCAGAGGCTGTTGTAAAGGCCAAGACTGTAACAGGGTTCAAAAAAGAACTAGAAAAAGTTCATGGAGGATAGGTCCATCAATGGCTATTAGCCAGGATGGGCAGGGATGGTGTCCCTACCCTCTGTTTGCCAGAAGCTGGGAATGGGTAACAGGGGATGGATCACTTGATGATTACCTGTTCTGTTTGTTCCCTCAGGGGCATTGGCCACTGTTGGAAGACAGGATACTGGGCTAGGTGGACCTTTGGTCTGATCCAGTATGGCGGTTCTTATGTTGAAAATGCCCAGGGCCCAGGCTGACACAGGGAATGTATTTGTAATTCCCTGTGCTAGCTTGAATGGCTCTAAACCAGTATCACTGACTTTAAATTCTTTTAAAACACACTAATTTATTGTGAAACACATTTCTTTATATTTGCCCTTTTGCAAACTTCATGTGCCCTCTAATCCAACGTATGGTAGTTCAGTTAAGTACAAAGTAGTAATTTTACACAGTTCCTTGTATGCAAAAGCACTTTTAATGCAATATACAAATACAAAGTATCTGTAACTTACACAGACTGCAGGAAAAATGTCATGAAAGAGCGTTAACCTTTGTCAGCTATTTTGATTTATTATACAGGTGTTAATTCCAAATTCATGGTATACAACAATTTAAAATGCATATTCCAGGGTGTTACATTATTATTGATGTCATCTTTGGTGGAATAATTAAACTAAGTTATCTTCTTGCAGTCTTGGATAGCTGTCCAGGTAGAACTTAACGGGGGGGGGGGAGGATAGCTCAGTGGTTTGAGCCTGCTAAACCCAAGGTTGTGAGTTCAATCCTTGAGGGGGCCATTTAGGGATCTGGGGAAAAAATTGGGGATTGGTCCTGCTTTGAGCAGGGGGTTGGACTAGATGACCTACTAAGGTCCCTTCCAACCCTGATATTCTATGATTCCATAACACTCCCTAGTTATGATAGACTGTAATTTCCAAAAGTCTGTGACCTAGTGCTGAGCATATAATGGCTCCCCCATTAGCTTACAGAGTCACTTGTACACTAGCAGCATCTGGCTCATTGGAAAGCACTTTGGGTTACTTTAGGGACATGAAAGACGGAATAAAACAAATTCTATTCTAATTCTAAAAACAACTTGATACATAACAGGAAGCCAATAGTAAACCCACCAGGGCAAAAGTAATATGAGAAACCTGCTTTGTGCAGTTAAAATTGGAGCACAAGCATCCTGCTCAAGTTAAAACCCTAGTCGGAGGCTTCATTTTATATTTCAGTCTAGGCCACAAACACAAGGTGTTAGACTAATCTAATATAGAAGTTATAAGAAGCTCTGTACAAGCTCTGAAAGCATTAGTTTGAAAACCTAACTTGAATCCATGACATAGCCTTTCTTGACCAGATCAAAGCTTGTTGTTTGCCATTACTTGGCTAGAGTGTGAGGGTGAAGTTAGGTAACTGCTTTGGCAACTCTTAGCCCTCAGCACTCCACAATCCACCTAAGCACATAGTGGGATTGTACAGGTATCACTCAGCACTACCAGTTGCTATTCCTGCCACAACCTGCCTGGACCATTGCTGACTGTGTTCGTAATATGGGCTGAATATGGGCCAGGGCCAGTAATATAAAGTGGGTGGATTGTGGGGGAAAAGGGAGCACGGCATTAATGCTGTTTTCCATTCTGATTTCTAGGTAAAAGTTTGTATCCAATCAGGCTTGCCCACCACAAGCTATTTTTATTTCTGTTTTTTTTTTCCAGCCAGTGACTTTTAATAGTGGTTTTCCTGGAACAGCCTGGAAACCTAACTTGAGCTATTTAGACACACACCAAATACAGCACGAACAACATAATTCTGCCTACTCCCCTCAAATATCCCTCAATACACTTTGGAGGGCTCATCACAAGGAATGAGGGGCCACCTTGGTCTGCATGTCTGTTTATTTACTACTGAGGCCGTCAGCAAAGATGGTGCTTATCCACTAGGCCTTGAGACTTTTCAATAATGATTTCAGTAAAGCTGCTTTCAAATGATGATAATCATAATAGTACTAATTTATGAATAACACCCTGCACTAATATATGGTAATACTTTTCACCTCAGACTTCCAAAGGCTTCACAAGCTGTAGAATCCTTTATTTTAAACAGGAATCACTACACCCTCTGCTGAAATGCAGCCAGTTCTTGGAAGGAAAGTGGCAGCTGTTTAACAGCACACATTGGAAAAAGGAGTAAACAGTGAGGTGGCAAAATATGCAGATGATACAAAACTTCTCAAAATAGTCAAGTCCCAGGCAGACTACAAAGAGCTACAAAAGGATCTCACAAAACTGGGTGACTGGGCAACAAAATGGCAGATGAAATTCAATGTTGATAAATGTAAAGTAATGCACATTGGAAAACATAATCCCAATTATACATCTAAAATGATGGGTCTAAATTAGCTGTTACCACTCAAGAAAGAGATCTTGGAGTCATTGTGGATAGTTCTCTGAAAAGATCTACTCAGTGTGCAGCGGCAGTTCAAAAAGCAAACAGAATGTTAGGAATCTTTAAGAAAGGGATAGATAATAAGACAGAAAATATCATATTACTTCTATATAAATCCATGGTACACCCATATCTTGAATACCGCAGATGTGCAGATGTGGTCGCCCCATCTCAAAAAAGAAATATTAGAATTGGAAAGGGTACAGAAAAGAGCAACAAAAATGATTAGGGGTGTGGAACAGCTTCCATATCAGGAGAGATGACTAAGACTGGGACTTTCCAGCTTGGAAAAGAGACAACTAAGTTTGGATATGATAGAGAACTAGGGGGTCACCAAATGAAATCAATAGGCAGCTGGTTTAAAAAAAACAAAATGAAGTATTTTTTCACACAATGCACAGTCAACCTGTGGAACTCCTTGCCAGAGGATGTTGTGAAGGCCAAGACTATAACAGGGTTCAAAAAAGAACTAGGTAAGTTCATGGAGAATAGGTCCATCAATGGCTATTAGCCAGGATGGGCAGGGATGGTGTCCCTAGCCTCTGTTTGTCAGAAGCTGGGAATGAGCAACAGGGAATGGATCACTTGATGATTACGTGTTCTGTCCATTCCCTCTGGGGCACCTGGCATTGGTCAATGTCGGAAGACAGGATACTGGGCTAGATGGACCTTTGGTCTGATCCAATATGGCGGTTCTTTTGTTCTTATACAACAGTTTAGGACAGTAAATGAAGAAGAATACTCTTATCTTCTTCAAATGTCAGCTACAGCTGACCTGTTTGGGTTTCATATTTGGAAAATATCTTGCTACCAACTGGGCAATCCAGTCCCCAAAACGTTTGTAAAAATGTTAGATAAAAATGCAATTGAGCAGTATTTTTATTTAGGAACTTATATGTCCTCCATCTCGATAGTGTCTAACCACCTGAGAAGTATAATGGATATCTCCTTGCATTAGCCCTGTGATGTGAGGAAGGATTATCGTCCCCATTTTACAGATGGGGAATTGTGGCTCAGAGAAAGTAAGTGACTCTGCCAAAGTCACAGACAGCTTGTCAGATCACCCGATTTTCAGGCCATTGTCTAACCACAAGACCATCCTTCCTCTAGAAAGCAACTGCCTAATGGTTATTAGAAACTGATCCCCAGGGAGAGAGGAATGAAACTGAGTATTATGTGCATAACAATGGTAGTTCCAACCAACCTGAAGGAAATTAAAGCAGTTGGATTGTCAGATATATTTTTGTTACATTTGTTACCTCTTGTTTGTATAGATTTCCATTTGTATATTAAAGCTCCTGATAACACCTCTGATTCAAACACTGAGAGTGAGAACAGATTTTATCAAATGCACACTGAAAATACCCCAGACTTACAGTTCTTGAAATGTTGAACATTGTTTGTGAGCTCTCACCATCTCCCATCATTTCTGGGCGTTCATTCCAAGGAACATGAGACTACTGTGGAAGTCATTTCTTTTAGTCATTTACAGAAGCAATTTTTTAACCACTATGGGAAAATTATTCTTATGTCTTAATTTTTTATTTTAAAAAAGCCATAATTGGCCTTAAAATAGACACTGAAAAATAAAAAACGATAATCACTATAAACATAACCCCCTTTTTACATATCACAGTCTTTTGTCAAAGGATTATGTTTGAGTAAACTTGAAAGGGAATAAAATTAATGAGGTTTTATTTCTCTATTTCTCCATATCTCTTGTTTTACATACACTTGTTCATTTTGCAGATGACCCTTTCCAAGATTGGGGTTGGGGAGATGTTTGAATCTAGGATTCTGATTCATTTCCATCTCTGGTTCTTTAAGGCTCTTGTTTAGTTTTGTGTACTAAGTCCAGTGTATCTGTGCAATTTCAGTCAGAAGCAGGAAATGTTTATTCAACTTCTAATGGGTGGGACAGTTGCTGCAGTTTTAGGTAATTTTAAACAAACTGTTTGAGCATCCTGTTTAAATAGAGTTAAGTAATCACAGTTTTGTGCTAGTTGGGAAAGAGTTTCATACACTCATGATATGAATAAAATATTATCTTACACAGCATACCAAAGACATGATATATTTATCTGGCTTCTTGTGTATTTTGACTTTTGTATTGATAATAAGCTTAGTATTTTTATAGCACAAAACACTCTGTCATTTAACAGACGGTATAACTCATGTCTAAGTTATTTTTATGTGTTTAAATTTACTCTTAATCAGCATTCTTAATTTTTCTAGTGTGGTTTTGAAATATTTTTCAGTAGTGTCTGGAAAAATCTGATTCAGATGTAACTTTCTCATACTGTTTCTTAGAAAGGTCTATTGAGATCATGAACTTAGTTTAAGGACTTAGTGAGAATCAGGAAGAATTTATTCACACCCATTTGTATGAGAAACATAAAAGAAGGAAAAAATGGTACTTGGAGAATGCTGATAAGTCTTATCAACTGTGAATTCTATTTGAGAAGTATATGTTTGATGCCTTTCCTGATTTCTGGGCTTTGAACAGTTGCAGGGATAGATCCTAGAGTCTAGGGCTTGTAGTGAAAAGATTGCTTGCCTGGCATATAGCACGGATACACGTCTTCGATATGAAACTGGGAAACAGATTGGATGATTTATTTCTGCTTTGTTTTATTTCAGTTAATTGGGCTGTGTTCAACTCCATGTGGGGTCACACAGCTCCTAAGGTTCACTTGGGGAAAGGTTTGTACTCTTGAGCTTGCCAGCAATAATTGTACTTATCCTTGTGCTCTACCAATATATTTTCATTACACTGTGATCTCATTAAATGTTAAGTGAAAAACAAACAAAGCGTAGGGTGAATTAAGGGCTGATATAATGATAATAAATTCTTAAAAGTGGTAGGCAGTGATCGTTTCTCAGTGGTAAACAATACATCAAAAGCTGTAATTCCCAGTCTCAACTTTTGTTTGGGATTTACATGGAAGTCTGTTCCCCAACGATGGTATCTTTCCACATATAAACAACTAATAGGTTATAAAGAATCATGTATCAACACAAAACTGATTGGCAAGAATATCTAGGAGGAGGTTCTTGGTCATCAATCACACCTCCTCAAAGATGACCTAGGATGGCCCAGTTATATCCTCAAAGATTATTGCTATTTATTTCTGGAGGCGACCACAGTTTTCCCAACAGAAAAGAAGGCATGGTCTATGCCTCAAAGAACTTAGTCTAAAGCGAGACAGAACGAGAGTAGCATATATACTGCTAGGCTAACACAAATGTCAAAAATGAATGTGGGTGTATATATCTGTAGAGAGGAGGCAGTGATGGGAATCAAGATAAGAGATAATGAGGGCTTGGATGCAAGCTTTTGCTGTGGAGATAGGAATATTGAGGAGGGTGAAGAGACAAGATTTGGGCACAGCTTAAATGAGTGGGATAAGAGAGGCTGAATCAAATATAGCCTCAGTTGACAGGCTTTAGTGGCTGAAAGGAAGGTTGTGGTGCTGAGGGTGACAAAGAAAGAGGATAATTGAGAGGGAAGTTGAGTTTGGTTTTGCCCACATTAAGCTTAAGGTGACAGTGAGACAGCCAGGAGGCTATATCGGTGAGGTAGGCTGAGATGTGGGGTTGGAGACAAGTCAGGACAGGCAGTTTTGCAAGTTATCACAAGAGATATAGTTGAAACCAAAGACAGGAAAGGTTATAGTACCAAGGAAATTCAGATTAAAGTTGAAAGCTTTTGTTATTGTCTTCCAGACTGTTTAACCCAAATCCTCTTTGCCCTGAAACACTGTTACCCACGGTCTCTGTTTTAGATGGTTTTCATTTATTATTTTAAGTGTTTTCATTCCACCATAACTTCTGAGAATTCATGGGAGAGAAGGTTAGACTAAGGGAGAAACAAAAACCTTTTAAAAAATCTTTACTTCAGAAAACATATTTGCTTATTTTATAGTCCTTTGCTTTTTTGGTTTTGCATCACAGATGCCAAGAGGGAATTAACCTATAATGGCTTGTTTGTGATCTTTTCTTTTATTTCAGTTTATGTAATTAAGGAGTTCCCAGGACTGCTTCACATTTTTTTTTTGTTCATCAAAACATACTTCTCAAATGTTATGGATATGGAATCCAAAAGATAATCCAAACCAGTTTTGGAATTAAAATTGATTAATAAGACCATATCTAATACTTAGCTGCTCTAGGTACTTGGTTGTTAATACTGTACAATACTGTGTTCTGTCCACTTTGTACACTCCTCATTTTAATGTTTGAATAAGTCCTAAACACATATAATGAATGACATGTTCTCAGGTGTGCCTCAGTTTCTGTACAGGGAAGTGTACGATGAGGACGAAATCCTGGTTGTATTTAAGTCCATCGGAATTTTGCCATTATCTTCAATAGACCCAGAATCGCATCCTGTGTGTGTGTGTGTGTGTGTGTGTGTGTGTAAAATAGGAGATAACAAAAAATACATATGTTCTTACCATTAGGAACCCAAATTTTGGTTGCAAAAGGTTTAATGGAAGTATATAGCAATATTTTTTTTTCTCAGCTGGTACTGTAGTGATGGGAACCAGAAAAATACCTAGGTAAATAGATTTCTCAAAGAGTTTGATATAGATGCTAACACATGTGCTCCTATTTTAGTCGAGATTTATGCCCGTTCCAGATTGAGCAGATCCTTTCTCTAGAGCATAGGAAATGAAAAGCCAAACAATGGGTTTAGAAAAACTGGGTGTCATAAAAATACAAGAGTCTGTTTTCTCCAGGAAGATGCTCTCTGTGCCAGTTTTGCAGTATTGACACGATGCATCTTATTACAATGGATTATACAAATTGAAATTATACTTAAATTAAATAATCCTCACCTGAATTCTTAACATAAGGAAAACATAATTTTCAAAGACATTTCTGGCTGCCAATTCCAGTAAAACTGGCTGTAATACACACCTGGGAAAACTAGGAAGGCTGTTTGAAATGTAAATGTATGTAGTAGGAGAGGGTAACCTACAGGAGTGTTTTGTAGGCACTTAATGCCATGTCAAACAAATACCATGGTAGGATAAATTTATCCACGGTGCTGTTAAACCAGCAAATCCAAAACCCAATCTGTACACTTGCCTGGAGAGGTGAGCAGTCTGTTTGTAGGGCATAACATTGGTCAATACACAAGGTGTCTGATACCCCTTCACATAAATGAAAAAGTACATTTGAGTGCGTATAATATAATCCATGTGAGGCTGCCTTCCATTTGAAAGAATGAAGTGAGACGTGTGACTTAGTACCTTGCCATTGCTGGGACCGGGGTTGTTGCTGAATCTCCTGTGTTCAAACTGAGCACAAGACATCTGGCTCCACAATCCAGATTAATTTCCAGGTTGGTCAAATAAGGCAAAACCCTGTAAAGGATCCTAAACCAAAACCACAGAAATCACATTTTGACCTCAACAGTATGTGATGCTTAGAATTGCCACAGATAAGTGTTTGAGGACTCCAAGCAGAATATGGGCTCTATTTGGACCAAACATGGAAGTACTATGACTGCACGTACAGAAATCATTAATTGGGGGTAGTGATGTTGAAGTGATTCCCTGTGCACCCTACTGGAATTATGGAGTTGGTCTCTATGTAGGTCAAAGTGCATGGATTTGAATCTGTACAACCTATTGATTAGGCAAAGAAATCCAAACACTGGACTGAAAGTAGTTTGGGAACAGTACCTATGATTAAGGATATTATCCGAGAACTGGGAGCCCATTTTAAGTAACATACAGAAAATATTAATAGATCTGTGTAGCAAGGAGGGTTCTGCTGAGATTTCTGCATAGGATTTGTTGGGCATCCTCTCTGCTCAAATCAGAGTCAAGAAAGTTGAGCATTTTTGAAAATAGACTGGGATTACAAAACTTGTAGAGGGTACTTCTATTCATATAAGGTAGGAGTATCTAAAGGTCATTAAATTGTAGTCTGCAATAAAATCAAAATCAAGGGGGCAGTATAGGCAGCCTAAGAGATAAATATACAGACTCCACTCCAGCAGTATCTCCCCACTGAAGAAAGAAACCATAAGCACTGTAATTACGTATCTTATCACAAGGAAGTTACTCCAGAGTTCCTTCACTCACAGTGCTGAGTGGTGTGGAATAGGTGACTCAACAGTCTCATGACATAGAAAGGCTGTTCCTGAGGAATTCTCTATAGCATAGCAAGGACAATCGACAGCATTTGATGTCTCTGAGTCCTTTTGTTCTTCTGGTGTAGAAACATCCAGTGGGTTGCATTTTGGGGACTCAGCCAGCATGTCATAGTTAGGTAGCAAATGCTGACCCCTTCCTCCCACTGACTGATCGTCATGCTGCGCAGTCATGCCCAGACTCTACCAAGTTGACATAACATAAAAGGCTGCAGTGAAAAGGTGATCACTAAAGTAAGAGGTTGAGAGGAATTACTTTAGCCAACTGGATGACATAGACTGTGACCTCTCATCCCTATCATATTTGTAATGTTTTCCCATGTCCTCTCCAAATGGGAAGGTGTAAGACACAGTAATGCTGGGAATTGGTTGTGCCTCTCCCATGCCAATCTTCTGAGGCATTCTGCCTGCAGAGCATACAGGCATGCACTACACCTCTTGGAATAAAGGTTGGGAATGTGTTGAAAAGAGGTGCTTGCATCTTCCCTTTGGAGGTATAGTGTATTCTTGCCCCACATCTCTGCAATCCCTTAGTCGGCAGTGTGTGCTAAGTCCTGTGATTTTTATCATTAGTCCCGCAGAAATTTTTTTTTGTCATTTTAAAGCAAGCTTCTGTTCTTCATGGTTGCAGAAAAAAGTTGAAAAATGTGACTTGAGGATCAAAATAAAAAAGAACCTCACATTTATTATTTTGTTTGGCACAAATATCATGAGGGTTTAAATCTAATGATTTTTGGAGACCTGTCTCATGATTTTTGAACACTTAGGATTGGCAATATTGAGTCAGTCTGGAAGGCGGAAAGACTATAGCCTATACCATTCCCTTTGGAGTGTCTAATACTTCTAGCAGCAGTAATGCTATTGTTTCCCCAGTCTTTCCTTCCAGGAAAGGATTATGATGGTGGCTGTCTGGTACCAGTCATTGTCAGGTCTGGGCTTAATATTTAGATCATCTACCTACATTGCTCAGGGCTATGAAAAATGTCATGCGCTGTGTGACATAGTTAGGTCGATGTAAGCCCCAGTATAGTCATGGCTAGGTCGATGGAAGAATTCTTCCATTGACCTAGCTGCGGCCTGTCAGAGAGGTGGATTAACTACAGCAATGGAAAACCCCCACAGTTGCTCTACGACGTGTCTACACTACAGTGCTACGGCGGCACAGCTGCAGCACTATAGCTGTGCCACTGAAGCAGCTGTAGTGTAGATATGTCCGCAGAGACGGGATGCTGGATTGGATGGACCTCAGGTCTGATCCATTGTGGCAATTCCTAAGTTCCGATGTGCACAGTGGGGGCGCTTGCATTTTCTTCCTCTACGTCCTCCACCTGTGACCTTTATTGGGCTAACCAAATGTTTCAAGCCCCCTTCAGGAAAGCATCCACATTCAGGACAGCACTTAAGCACATGCTTAATTTAAGTCAGTGGTGTTTAAGTGCTTTACTGAATTTGGGCCTCAGGGAAGATCATTAAAGAGAGTCAACTTATATGAGTTTTGAGACCAACTACATTAAATACTATTAGTCCATTAAAAAGTACTAATCTATAAAATGTGTGATCTGTTTTAGACCATGTGCATAGAAAGACATATTTTAATAAAAAATCTGAAAATAGGGTTACAAGCAAAAGGCGAAAGCACAAGGGAGGGATGGTAGGGCTAATTATATAGTTGGGCAAAATTCTAAGGATGGGCAAGAAACCTTTAGAGAAAATGGGACAGAGGTGATAAAAATGTGTATACCATATTCTTTGCCTATGCTTGATCTGCATTGTCTGTGTTTATGTTGTAAGCTCTTTGGGTTGGGGATCTTTAAAATGCCTCATTCACATTTGGTTTCTCAGTGTTGCCAATTGCTGCTATTTTATATTGTGACTCTTACAATATTCGGTGTTTTTCTGAAAGCCACAGCTCCCAAAGTCACGTCATTGTGTGGGAATGGCAGCTGCCACTGAAAAATGAAGAGGGTTTCTATCCCTCATTGCTATGGAGAAAAGTACAAAAAAGATTCAGAAAGCAGAAGACAATGAAAAAGAACCCCAAACAGATTATTTTTAAAAGTCTGGTTATATTTAAGCCAATCTTATGATTTTTGAGGAAGCCTGACTCATGATTTTTCACTGCTTTCTACTGGCAATACTGGTTTCCATATAAATAATTATTAATAATACATATTGTGAAGTTATAATTTGGAAGAAAAGGCATTTTATAAACAGAGTATCTGATAATATGTAGGGATAGGGAGCCAGGTGTGCAGGCAGCCTGCAAAATTGTCCTGCCCTTTAGCAGCTGACAGAATCAACATTATCTTGTCATATTTATTTTAAATGTGTTTTTAAACAGTATGTAAATATTTCTTTAAAAATACAAAGCTGATTGTACTATTTTAAAAATCCTTATGACTTTTTAATCACAGTTTAATTCTCTTCCTTTCCTCTTTCGTTTGCTCTTTCTTGAATCAGTCTTCCCTGGGTTTTTTTGTTTTTTGGTTGTCAGCTTTCCCCAGTTCAGAATTGTAGCATTTGTTCTTCAGTTTCTTGACGCAAATCCTGCTGTCACCTAATGTGTAGTTTAAAGCAGCCCTTTGTGTGGCTGAAAGAAATTAGCTAAATAGCACTGTTTTTTAATTAATTTCAGGACCGCCTCTTTTTCGTCATGGAATATGTAAATGGTGGAGATCTAATGTTTCAAATTCAGCGCTCACGCAAATTTGATGAGCCTCGATCCCGCTTCTATGCTGCAGAGGTCACATCAGCACTCATGTTTCTTCACCAACATGGCGTCATCTACAGGTACTTTTTTGATTAAGAATAAAGTATTCTTGAGAGTTGGGGATGAATTTGGCTGAAAACCTCTGTCTCTTAGCAACCAGATTTAGATTAGTTGTTTGTTCCAATTTGCTTACATAGAACTTTTTTTGGCAGTTTATCATTCAGAATGTTAACATTTGAATAGTCTCTGCAGCAATCGCCAGCTGTGTGTGCCAGTTTTGTATTATAGTACAAATAAAGCTTTTTGAAAAGCTTGGCACATTCTGACCGAGGGGTGAACTTTTTGCAGATCAGCGCAATCTCTTCACTTTCCTCTCTGTGCCATAGATTTCCTCTCGCTTTCGAACTCCCTGCCACTTCCTGAGTTTGTTTGTCCTAGTTGTCTCCAGTCTGATAGAATCAGGATAGTAGTTTGCAATGGCCTTTCTTCTTAACTGTTAGGGTGAAGTCTCAATCCCTAACAGGAAGTGGCTCTTTGCAGACAATTTGGATTTGCTTGTTACTGCCCAGTTTCCATCTGAACAAAAACTAAACTAACACTACTCTTCCAGTTTTAAAAAAACAAAACAATTTATGAACATTTTTGTTGTGCTGTGAAGAATGCATTTAAGAATAAATATTCATTATTAGAAATGAGGAACCACTTGAGAAATTTTCACCCTGTTATCCATATGTTTATTAAGTCCTTTATCTTGTCATTTCACCCTTCCTCTCTTTTTAAATTATTTTGGCAGCCTGTCACCACTTACGATAAATCTTGCCTGCATAGCTGTAGGTTTTGGGATGTGGGTCTTTTAAACCTTATTGAGATCGCTAAGTCTATTGCGGGCCATGGATATATATTAGAGTTTCTGATATTCCTACTCCCCCTCTCAAATTTTCAATCTGACATATTTTAGGGGAGTGAATGGGGGGAACCTAGATTTTTATGTGAAAAATGTCTAGCTGAGGACATGGAATTTAAAAAATTGATAGACTCATTTTTAAAGATGCTGCATTAGAGCTGCTTGGAAAATGGAGTCAGTGAGAGCTAGAGATGGCCAACCCTAGGACTGGTCAAAAGTTTTCTGTCAAAAAAACTGTTTTTTGATAGAAAAATGGGTTTTTGACTTAATGAATATTTTCACAGAAAAGTGTCTACTTTCCATGGACACTTTCAACTTCTCATCAAAAAGTGGAAAGGTTTCATTTTTTGATGACAAGTCAAAATTTTCCATGGAAAGCAGACACATTTCTGTGAAAATGTTCATTGAGTCAAAAACAGTTTTTTGACAGAAAAATGTTGACCAGTCCTAGGGTTGATCATCTCTAGCTGCAGTCGGATGTCTGGCTGATCCACAACACTGACAATCAAGTTGTAAGTCTTGCAAAAGTAAAATCAGTTCACCGGATCCAATTTGGACCCTTTCCAAACCCTCCTCTTCTGGGGTTTAAATGGTTCCAAGTGCTCATGCCCTAAATACATGTCTTAGCTTTGTTGCCTGTGTAAGGACTCTTCCACCCCGCTTTATTTATTTCCAAAACAACACATCAGTAGGGTTAAGTAACCCCTCTCTGAATATGTCAGAATTTCATAAATTGCCTTTTTTTGCAGGGCAGGGGCGGGGAAGGGAGGAGGAGTTTGGTGTCTCAGCAGGTGAAGGATTTTGAGGATTAGTTTTTCTAAATAGGCTAATGTTCATTTCCCAGCACTGGTAGCTGGAATTTACACCCTGAGTAATTAGCAGTTACTTTACTGATTTCAATGAACCAAACAAAAAGGTCACTTCTCAGACAAATTACCCGCAGTGTGAAGAAAATCCAAATTGATAAAATTACATGACACCTCCTTATATGGATATGTGTAATAATCTTCCCCCTCCTCCTCCTCTCTCATATGTAGAGCCATTGTGCTTTGGCTCTGAACTACACTGGATCACTGTGTACACAGTCATTCTAAGGATGCCTTTTTAGCACACTCTAAACACTGATGAGTGAGCAATGCTCTGTGATTTAAAGCTTGCTGAGATAGTCTCAACTTCTGACTCAGTAGCCTATACTGCCATAGCTCTGGCACACTGTAGTATAGGGTGACCAGATGTCCCGATTTTATAGGGACACTCCCGATTTTTGGGTCTTTTTCTTATATAGGCTCCCTTTAGCCCCCACCCCCGTCCTGATTTTTCACACTTGCTGTCTGGTCACCCTACTGTAGTAAGACATGCTGTGGTATAAAAATAATTGGTGGTGTATTTGTACTAGGGCTAGTTTCAGAGGAGACAAATGAGAAGAAAAAATGTGGGTTCTGAGATGAAAGCAAGGAAAATCCACTAAGAACACATCCCTTCCTGCTGCTTTATTTTACTACAATTTCTTTGACCTGGACATCGTTTTATTCCTAGTAACTATTGATTTCTCACCTGAAGGTCACTGAGAACCATAACATATAAAATGTACATCTCAGTTACTTTAAAAAAACAATTGAAGATCTCTAATCCATAATATCATCATAATCGTCGACTCATAGAAATATAAGGCTGGAAGGGACCTCAAGAAGTCATCTAGTCCACCCCCCACCAACCATCCCCTGCAGTGAGACAGGACCAAGTATGCCTAGACCATTCCTGACAGGTGTTTGTCTAATCCAGGGTTGGGCATACTTTTTGGCCCAAGAATCACATCTGGGTGGGGAAATTATACGCAGGGCCATGAATCATAGGCGCCGACTTTTGTCGGTGCTACTGGGTGCTCCCCCTGGCCCCCCCCAACTCCGGCCCCACCCCAACTCCACCCCCCCCGCCCCCACCCCTTCCCCAAATCCCTGCCCCCTCCCCCCCGGGAAAAATTGGCGGCACCTCCCCTGCACTTTCCCCCACCCCCCGCGTGCCGCCAGAGCTGGAGGGAGGAGCCTGCGTGCAGCGGGGCGCCTGCCTGGGGAAGGAAGCCCAGGAGGAGGTGAGCAGCCGGGCGTGGGGGCGGGGAGCTGCAGGGCCCGGTGGGTGCTCTGCTGCTCCCCCCCCCCCGCTTGCAATCCGGGGGGGGGGGGGGGTGGCGGGGAATGCAGTGCTCCCGGGCGCGCGAGCACCCACCGGCAGCTCCCCGCCAGGCGCACTGCATTCTGGGGGAGCGGGAGCAGGCAGGCGTCTCCGCCACATGCTCTCACCTGTGGGTATCACCCCTAAAGCTCCCATTGGCTGCGGTTCTCCGTTCCTGGCCAATGGCAGCTGCATGGGACAGTGCCTGCATGTGAGGGGAGCACATGGAGCCCTCTGCCCACCCTGCCCCCCCACTTCCCCAGCAGCCGCAAGGACATGGTGCCGGCTGCTTCCGGGAGTGGTGCGGGGCCAGGGCAGACAGGGAGCCCGCCTTAGCCCCACTGCGCCACAGGGCTGGCAATCCCACAGGCTGGATTGAAAACCCTGACATGCTGGATACAGCCCACGGGCTGTAGTTTGCCCTCCCCTGGTCTAATCTGTTCTCCAAAACCTCCAATGACTGGGATTCCATAACCTCCCTAGGTAACCAGTTAGAAAGATATTCCTAAAATCTAATCTAAATCTCCCTTCTAGCAAACTGAGCCAGACTTCTTGTCCTGCCCTGACGAGGCATGGAGAACAATTGATCACCATCCTCTTTATAACTACCTTTTACATATTTGAAGACTATTATCATGTCCCTGCAGCCCTCTTCTATAAATGAAATATGCCCAATTCTTTCAGCCTTTCCTAATAGGTCATGTTTTCTAAACGTGTTATCATTTTTGCTGGTCTGGACTCATATGTTTACATCTTTCTTAAAGTGTGGTGCTCAAAACTGGATACAGTACTCCAGCAGGCCTTGCCAATGCTTAGTAAAGTAGAACAATTACATTCTGAGTCTGAAATATGACACTCCTATTAATACATCACACAGTGACACTGGCCTTTTTTTCAACAGCAACACACTATTGACTTATATAATATACTATAAGAAAAGGTCATGATTCAGACATGATGTGATAAACCCTTGAGGAATGCTAAAATGTTTGTTAGTATTTAACATGCCCCAGAATGCAGTCATCTTTCAGGGGAAAGGTCCATCATCATTGTTTGAAACATTGCACTGACTCACTGGAAAGAAAAAGGCATTTGGTTCTAATTATTTCATTTATATCTCCAAAGTGGTGGGGTGAGCTAACAAAAGTTAAAAAAAAAAAAAAAAGTACTCTTTGCCCTTGATTAGTCACCAATCAAAATACCTAACCTACCCTCAGACACTCAAATGAAGTAATACACACTTCCTGTATAGTGATAGCTCTACCAAAGACATTGTGGCATGAAATTAGTGGGTGTTCTCTAAGGTGGGAAATGATGCTTATATGGGCAGTATTTCAGGGCATGCTTGGAACATGTTTGAAGGGAGTAAGGTTTCAAAATACCTGATATGTTTTCAGGCCTCTGCTTAGCCACATATTTTGAAGTACCTGTTTGGAGCTAAACATAACTGTCTCTTTCTGAAAGTGTAACTCTCTAGCTAGTGCTCTGGCTTGTTGGTCAGATTTTTAGGGTATTACAAGGCTAGTTAGTGATCATCTTCTTTAATAGCCAGTATTATCCTCATTTCCTCCAGAGTTCAAAGGGAAAGCTAGTTCCCCATTTGAAAAAAAGAAATTCAGCTCTAAGTTCATGCCTTTGCAATTGGCTCAAGAGCAGTTTCCGGTCTTGTTTAAATTATCTGTGTAATAGAGTTATGTATCTCAATGCCGTTGCTTTATCTGATTCCGCTGCTTGTGGTGAAAACAAAGGTCACATTCTCAATTTATATAAATATTTCCATATAAAGATGTATTGCTGTTTTTTAAAAAAGCCGTGCTGTATGACTGAACCTTGATATACTTTGTGATGTCCATCTAATGAGATTATGGAAGGTCCTCAGGGCAGGGAGTGTGTCTTCCATGTTCTTTACAGTGCTAAACACAGTTTCAGAGCTTATCTAGTATTTGGTGGTATTTAGGCATATCTGGGACTGAAAGTACAAGCAGAGTCAGTCAGGCACTGCACAGACTTACCCACAAAGTTTATAATGAAAGCCTCTTTAGCTCAGTCCAGACCAGCAGCACTCTTGTTATTTGTGCTGAGCCATTCAAACAGACATACCAATTATGAAAAATGGTACCATAAGTTCATGACTTGAGTTGAAACCACAACACTGGTTTTGCCGTGAATCCATTGATGAAAGACCCTGGACCATTTGACTCTTAAAGTCAGTCAGCAGCAGTTTAATGTATTCTTCAGTGTAGGGGAGCATGCACTGAGTTAGCAGATAGGAGACCATCAGTTCAATCTAACCACTTCCACTGACTGCTACTTTTATATTTCTCTGCACTTCACAGCCCTCATTATTATATGCTCTAGTTTAACCAAAAAATATTGAGCTCATGCAAGAATACTTGGGTGAAATTCTATGGCCTGTTTTGTGCAGGAGATCAACCTGGGTGATTATAATGGTTCCTTGTGGCCTTAAAATCTGTGAAAGGATACTTAATGAATTTTTGTTGTTCCCAGCTGAGGCCACTGGAATTCGATTGAGGCACCACCGGCAAACACCAACATTAAGGCAAACACCAACATTCATGTTTATCCTTATAAGCCACATTTTAAGAGTATAACCTCGTGAGCTGTATGTCTCGTCTCCCTGAGGATCTTAGGGAACAATGGTCATACAGTACAGTATTTCTCCAGTACACTTCAGCACCAGTTAAACAAGTCAGCAGGGCACTCAGTCTAAAACAGAAGATAAGAAAGCTGAACAGTCACCATGACAGTTCACTTTAAAGGGGTAAGGGATGAGAAATATCTTAAACAATAGGTGTCTTTTTTGTAGGTTAGTTTATTCTTAGGTTGTAAGTAGGACTGTCAATCGTTTAAAAAAGTTAATCACAATTAATAGCACTGTTAAACAATAATAGAATACAATTTATTTAAATATTTTTGGATGTTTTCTACATTTTCAAATATATTGATTTCAGTTACAACACAGAATACAAAGTGTACAGTGCTCACTTTATATTCATTTTTATTACAAATATTTGCACTATAAAAAAACAGAAATATTATTTTTCAATTCACCACATACAAGTACCACATACAAGTGAAATCACCACATACAAGTGAAATCTCCTTATCATGAAAGTTGAACCTACAAATGTAGAATTATGTACAAGATAACTGCATTCAAAAATAAAACAATGTAAAATTTTAGAGCCTGCAAGTCCACTCAGTCCTACTTCTTGTTCATCCAATCGCTCAAACAAGCAAGTTTGTTTACATTTGCAGGAGATAATGCTGCCCGCTTCTTGTTTACAGTGTCACCTGAAAATGAGAACAGGCATTCTTATGGCACTGTTGTAGCTGGTGTAGCAAGTTATTTACATGCCAGATGCACTAAAGATTCATATGTCCCTTCATGCTTCAAACACCATTACAGGGGACATGCGTCCATGCTGATGTCTGGTTCTGCTCGATAAGAATCCAAAGCAGTGCAGACCAATGCATGTTTATTTTCATTATCTGAGTCAGATGCACCAGCAGAAGGTTGATTTTCTTTTTTTGGTGGTTTGGGTTCTATAGTTTCCACATCAGAGTGTTGCTCTTTTAAGACTTCTGAAAGCATGCTCCACACCTCATCCCGCTCAGATTTTGGAAGGCACTTCAGATTCTTAAGCCTTGGGTTGAGTGCTGTAGCTATCTTTAGAAATCTCACATTGGTACCTTGTTTGCGTTTTGTCAAATCTGCGATGAAAGTGTTCTTAAATTTAACATGTGCTGGGTCATCATCTGAAACTGCTTATAACATTAAATATATGGCAAAATGCATGTAAAACAGAGCAGGGGACATACAATTCTCCCCCCAAGGAGTTCAGTCACACATTTAATTATTGCATACTTTTTTTAATGAGCATCATCAGCATGGAAGCATGTCATCTGGAACGGTGGCTGAAGCACGAAGGGGCATACGAATGTTCAGCATATCTGACACATTAAATACCTTGCAATGCTGGCTACAAAAGTGCCATGCAAATGCCTGTTCTCACTTTCTGGTGACGTTGTAAATAAGAAGAGGGTAGCATTATCTCCCAGAAATGTAAAAAAACTTCTTTGTCTGAGCGATTGACTGAACAAGAAGTAGGACTGAGTGGACTTGTAGGCTCTGAAGTTTTACATTGTTTTGTTTTTGAGTGCAGTTATGTAACAAAAAAAATCTACATGTGTAAGTTGCACTTTCATGATAAAGAGATTGCATTACAGTACTTATATGAGGTGAATTGAAAAATACTATTTCTTTTATCATTTTTAAAGTGCAAATATTTGTAATAAAAAATAATATACACGTTGATTTCAGTTACAACACAATACAATATATATGAAAATGTAGAAAAACATCAAAAATATTTAATACATTTCAATTGGTATTCTATTGTTTAACAGTGCGATTAAAACTGAAATTAATCGCAATTAATTTTTTAATTGCGATTAATTTTTTTGTTAATCATGTCCGTTAACTGCGATTAATCGGCAGCCCTAGTTGTAAGCTCTTTGGGGCAGGAACTGTCTTTTCCTTCTGTGTTTGTACAGCCCTAGCACAATGGGATCCCGATCCATGACTAGGGCTCCTAGGTGCTGTGGTAATACAGAAAAAATTAATAATATTTCAGTCTGCCAAGGTACCTTATTTCAGCTTTGGGGGATTACAGCCCCAAATGCATTCCTCCTACAGTTGTATCTCTGGGCACTTTCTAGTGAATAGACTGGTTGTGATGAAGGACACACTAACATACTATTAAGAAGAATTTGAATATAAATATGCTTGTGCCAGTCCCTGTGTACATCAGGGATTTTTTTCTGACAGAAACTCTATATTCTTTAATGCTCAGAAAGTACAGTAGTTAGGGTGTTGATTGATTATTTCCTTTGAAGATCAGCACTTTCTCTATCAAGGCAACAATATGTAATGACGCACATCCAAGTTTCTCAGAGAACAAGTACCTCAAATTAAAAGTACTTTTGTTAGTGTTTTCCTTTTACAAAGTGTAATATTTAGAAAGTCTGACTGCAATTGTGGTTTCTATACAGTTCAGTGCAGTCTAGACAATGTAATGCAATTATATTTAACACCATTGAAAACACTTTATATCCAGTGGCCACCATTTTAAAAGTCGGCATTTTCCAAGTTACCTCAGTCTAATATTTTGAATGGTAGCAACCAAATAAATGGATTGAAAAGTGTTCCCTAGATTTCTTTGCATGTTAACATGTAGAACTATAACTCACAAAGAGCATAAGTAGGAAATACATAGTTTAAATCTATTTTTTACTATATAAAGAACATTTAATGCATACACAAACTGAAAAAGAGTGAGGCATTCAGCATGTTATCTCACTGAGGGCTAGATTGTCTCTTGGTCTATATGGCCAGAAAGAGGAGTAAGAGGGATCTTACACTACACAGGATACCCAGACCTTTTGTCTAGGCACACAGAAGTAAGTAGGTACTGTGCACCTCCTACATACTTCTGCTGCCCCTCCCCCCCCATGTATTGTCCATCACAGCCAATCTGATTTGAGGCTGTCTTTGCTTCTGGCTTAGGCCAGTGTAACAAGTGGCTTGCCCATTGGGCTGGAGAGCATGGGACCAAACCAACCCTGATTAGTTTCAGAGTAGCAGCCTTGTTAGTCTGTGTCAGCAAAAAGAACAGGATTACTTGTGGCACCTTAGAGACTAACAAATTTATTTCAGCATAAGCTGTCGTGGGCTACAGCTCACTTCCCAAGAAGGGAAACTGAGGTGAGGGGCTGCATTCAGGGCTGCCCTGAAGCCATCAAGCCATGCTGTTTGGTGGCCACTCCTCTGCAGCTGCCAACAAATTGTTCCTATCACCCCCAGTGCAAAGGGGAAGGAGGGAGGGAATTGAACTTCCTGTGGGTGTGTCAGAGCCCGTGTCTTCTGGGGCTACTCATAGAATGGTGCAATTTAGGTACCACTCTTTGTTCATATCTGTTCCTTGAAACACATTCTAGCCCTAAGTTTAAGGGTCTTAGTCTCCAAAACTGGGGGATGATGGCTGAAGGGGTTTAGTATTCTGGACTCCCAGCCTCTCTACATTCTCCCTCGATTGAATATAGGCAGGTCAGCAATCCCTAAATGAAGGAATAAGCAGGATGCCTCCTTGCAGGAAAAGCCAATGGGCTAGGGTGAAGAGAAACAGGGCTGAAGAAGATGTGAAGTGGGAAGAAGTGTTTTGGTTCTCCTGGTTCTGGCATTCTGTCTGAAAGAGTCCACCTTGCCATCTGCCTAACTTATGTATTGTGCTGAAAACTGCTGTTATGTAGGAGATTTGTGGCTGTGGGAAGGAAGAGAGAGACTGTGGGAATAGGATGTAAACCATTTGGTCCTTTCAACTGTAGAATGTTTTAAAATTTTCTCCTGGTTTTGGAACTTAAGAAATTCCTCAGTTTAGATGGGAAGCATTGGGCTTGCAGAAAAATTGGGTATATAAGGAAAGATTAATGGGCATTAAGAAGGTAGACTAGCAACATTCCCCTAATTTTGGGAATGGTATGCTATTTCCAAGAGGAGTTCCCAATGGGAAGATCAGCGTCATTATTTTTTTACTCACGTTTATTTGGTGCAAGGGTTTCCTTGTTTAATGCCCGTTTTTTTAATGTTACATTATGTAAATAAAACTGCGACCCCTACCTTCCAATTATAGTATGGGAGTGAATTGATGTTAAATGAGAGAGCGGGGGAGGGAGTGGGAGTCTGCCAGGGCTAATGCCAAGTTTACATTCCTGGGAGGGCAACCATGTTCCTGCAGACACTGTAGGAAGGGGAACAGCACTTCATGATAGATAACAACAGCAAAACCTTATTGCTCACAGGAAGTATGAAAAAATATTTATTTTCTGTTTTGAATGTCAATTATTTTAGGATGTTTGGTATTTCTGTTTTTACTTTCATAACAGGAAAAATGTGTATTATCTTCCTGCACTTGATAAGTAGACTTTAACTCCTGGATACGCATGTGAAATAAAAATCTACTATACCACAGCACATGTTAATACTATGGTTTATTGAAATCACTCGGTCCCTGCAGTTTTCTCTACAACATTGAGAAACATCTTTGTTGTGTCAATGGAAATAAATAAACAAGTCCCAATCCATTATAATTTTTTGGTCAATTTTTTTTGAACAGTGAAATGCGAATAAATTTGATTTTATTTTTCATCGCATTGAAATCTTGAAGATAGAATCCTAAATTTAAAACCTTGGCATTCAAAGGCGGAGACACAAACTGACAAAAGGAAAGGAAATCAAAGTTAAGGCTGAGTCTCCATAGGGCCCTACCAGTTTGTTTGTCTCTAAAACAGTTGATATTTCTGTCACACCGTTGCTGCAATCGTTGCATTATATTTGGAATGAGGCTGTGACCTCTCACATGCTGTTGAATGCTCTTTCCAATGTTGCATTGTAATATGTGGAACAGCGCCCAGGGCGAACTGTTCTCGGGTGCTGTTCCATATGTTACCATGAAACGTTGGCAGTTCAAAGGGTTTCAACCATGCTGTTAGACGGAAGAGTGCAGCAGAGAAAGGGATAACTCTCAGTGTCATTGTTGGTGCAACATATTTAAGCAACTCTAGATTTAAGTTGTTGTTCAACAGAGCAAGTAAAAAAAAAGTGATCACATTTTTTGAAGGGAACATGGAGGTCAGGGGGTGTAAAATGTGACCATTTAAAACATGGTTATTTTCATGAAAACATTTTGATAGTCCCAATATTTTCCATGTTTTGACAGAAATCTTTTATAATTATTTAACATTTTAAGTTTTCATTTTGCATTTACTGGTTTTTGTTTTCTTTTTTGTTCTTGGGTTTTTTCATTGTCAGTTTTGATTGGTCGACTTAGTTACAGCGGATCCACTCTAGCAAGCTGTTAGGCATGTGCTTCACTCTGTGCGTGTGAAAGTCTGTTTTAACTCAATGAGACTACTCACGTGCATAAAGTTAAGCCCGTGCATAAATGCTTGGGGGATTGGGGTCTTGGCGGGCATTTTCAGAATTGAAATTTTTAAATTTCAGAACATTTTTTTAAATACAAAAAAAAACGGCAGCAAATTTTGGAAAATGGAAAAATCTGTCCAGTTTTGAAATTCAGAAAAAAAAATCACTGAAACCTGCAGCATTTTAATTTCCAGTTAAGTTGCACCTCAGAGTTTAAGTGAAGAAAACGAAAATTAATTAATTAGGAGGTGGACTAAAATGACTTGATGTCACAGAAGTTAGTTTGTCATCGTCTGTTTAATAAGCCTGACAGGTTTTAATCTGTTACTACTGTCTGCTCTTTTTAACATGATTTGTACCTGGTATTGAACTGTAGCCAACAGTACCTGCATCTATGAGCTGTTTCAGAAGAGATCCATTAAGCCAATTCACCTGAAGGCAAAGTACCAACCATTCCAATAATCAAAAGGAAAAGGTGTAATAATAACTAATAAAAGATGAGAATTTGCATTCCTCAGTAAAAAGGAGAGCTAGAAGCCAGACAATCTGGCACCTAGTTTGGAACCAGCAAGGCCAATGCCAGCGGGAAAGCAGAACTCCAAAGTAACCAGAAGGATTACAAAAGAGGAAACCAGCCAGTAAGAAACCCAACATTTTCAGCAGAGCATGAAAGCCAACACTAGTCAGAATAGCCAATGCCAGGACTTTGCCAGGAAGACCTCAGATAAACCATAACCAACCTAGCTGGGAGAACCAGAGACTGAAATAAAATGGACCTGCTGCCAAGATTGTGCTGAAAAGTGATAAGGCCAGAATATCTCGGGATCACTTAACAAATTAATTATGGTCAAAATTAATGTTGGCAGAAAGAGAAGATAATTTGCGATCCACTAGGCCAAACCTGAAAGGCAATTATTCTTCAGTAAGAGAAAAAGAATTAAAACAAAGTGGTAAAATGTATTGATATCACCAGAAAAGTGATTAGAAAAGAATGGACCAGAATAAGTCACCTGTGTAATAACAATAATTTTTCATGTACATTTTAGATCAAATTACTAAAGCAGGCATTAAAAGAAATAAAAACCTTGTCAATTAGCTAAATTTACTTACAAGTTTAATAGGAGGTCAGGGTCTACAGTAAATGAAAGGGAAATAAAATTGAAACAGACTGTATGTATAGCTGGTAATTTGTTCTGGATTTAAAGAAATTCACATGAGTATTATTTGCCACATGGTGAGCTGCCTGCATGACCATTTTTCCTACAGTCTTCCCTCTCCTTGACCACAAACTAGTAGAACTTAGTTACAATAGCAGTCTCGGAGGAACGTGAGTGAGCATATAGATAATATAAATATAAACATACAGATACACTTTGTTTTTTACCAAAGACCACTTTAATCCAGTACCACCTTTTATGTGGAACTGAAAGAAAAATTGCCCCAGCCATTCTCTAGATCTCTCCAGAGAATTTATGCTTAGATGGAGGATTTTAGAGAGGGAGAATTATATTTATAGGGCTTCTACTCCTATCACATCACAGCATGTCAACTGCAGACAGTTATATGGCCATCAAGCATCTTGAGAGACAAAAGGAGATGCGACAAAGTCAGGCCATCAGTAGTGCTTAGCTATGGCATGGGAAAAGAGCCCGATGTGTGAGCAGCAAACCTTCCCACAGTGGCTACAGGTAGAGGCTGGAGCACACTCTGCTTCCTGGCTCACCTGTGGGCCTCAGCCTGGGCTCTCTGATGGCTCTCCACCATGACTACACCAGTCTTAATCCGGTTTCTCCAAACTGAATGATTGTGGGCAGGATTTTCCCAGTCGCCAGTGGGAATGCTGAATTTATTGAGGCCTTGCTTGACCTTGTTGCTGTATCAGAGCTTCAGCCTTCCTCTGTGTTGCAGGCAGTTCTTACGTTGACCATAGAGCACAGCCTTCGGCAGATGATCTTGAGGCATGCACTCCAGCGAAGCCTGTGAACGTCCAGCATAGTCTGCAGGCCAGTTCTTGCAAGGATCTTGTTACTGGTGATCCATTGGTCCCAAGTAACGACAAAGATTCTTCTAAGACAGCGGAGGTGGAAACTATTCAACCTCCACTCCTGTTTGGAGTATGTAACCCAGCTTTCACAACAGAAAAGGAGGGTACTAAGGACACAAGCCAGACAGGACATAGAAAATAAACCCACAAAATATATTTATTCAGGTGGCCAGCCTGAAGCACCAGCAAAGAAAATCTGTCATCAAAGGTACTTATATGGTGCCCAGTGTGATAGTATCTGAGTGTCTCACAATCTTTTAATGTATTTTTTATCCTCACAACACCCCAGTGAGATAGGGAAGTATTATCCATATTCTACAAATGGGGGACTGAAACACAGGGAGACTAGATGACTTGCCCAAAGTCAGATAGGAAGTCTGTGACAGAGCAGAGAATTGAACCTGGATCTCAGCTGAATTATATTCTATTTGATCATATGCAAGTGGGGAAGTTCCTCTCATGCACACTTGACACGTAATAGGCTAGCTCTATTATGTTAACAAGTCAGACTTTTTCACCATTCAGCTAATTGGGGATCAGTGGTATGGGGGTCTTGATGTGGGGGCTCAGGATGGTGCAGGGGCGTGGGGCTCGTAAGGATGGAGGTTTGAGTGCAGAGAGCTGAATAGGGGGTGGTCTGGATGCAGGGGTGGGGGTCCAGAGGCAAGGCATCTGGGAACAGGGGGACTCCAGATGCAAGGGTTGAGGGTCAATGGGGTGAGGCTCAGGCATGGAGAGCTGTGGGGGTTCTGGGTGTACAGGTGAGGCTTGGCAGGGGTGTCTGGGTATGGGAAGTCTGGATGCATGGGGGTTGGGCAGGTGGGGGAGCAACTCCCTGTACAGTGACCCCTCCCACTGCAGCTGAGGAGTGATGGGGGCAGGAAGCAGGGGAGGATGCTGAGCTTCCTGCAGCTGGGGGAAGTTTCGGGGGGGGATGGGTGGGTCTGACACAGCCCCAGCCACTCCTTGCAGTGGAAGAGGTAGTCCTGACCTCTCCTGCCTCCAGCCCAACTGGAACTAGCAGCTGATCTTGGCTCAGGATAGGAGCTACTGGATGGGAAGTCCCCAGCCCTGTGGCGATTTACCTCTCTGTCGCCTGCTCTGGGTGTCTGAAACGATGTACCTGCACAGCTAGGGTGTGGTGCATGACTGCTCTTGCAGCTTCCCTTTGCTTCCCTGTTAGAAAGTCATTTTTCTGCATGGAAGCAAAGAAATCTACGGGGGACATGAATTCTGCGCATGCGCAGTGGCGCAGAATTCCCCCAGGAGTAAAATGTCAATGTGAATTTGGCCTCAATAGGGCCGAATTATGGCCCTTCAGAATCAGCATGTGAAAGCACCAGAAAGGACATTGAAATAAAGGGCTGCATCTCAGATACTTATTTTAGCTATTCCAGATAGCTCTTCTTGATTTATTATCAATAATAAATCAGAATAATGTAGTCCCCTTCTCTTATGTAAGCACTTGCAGAACCATGAAACAAAATAAAACAAAATACAATACTGTATAATACCTCCTTCTAAAAATATGAACACACAAAAATAATTTAAGAAAAGGGCTGAAAGGAGGGGTAATAAATAGAGCTGACAATGGTAGTTCTAAGGTTTAGCGTATCGTTTGGCAAAAAATGCTTTTGGGATGAAAAATGTATGCAGTGTAGTTGTAGCCGCGTTGATCTCAGGATATTAGAGAGATAAGGTGGGTGAGGTAATATCTTTTATTGAACCCACTTCTGTTGGTGAGAAAGACAAGCTTTCGAACTTACACAGAGCTCTTCTTCAGACCTCTCAGGCTTGTCTCTCTCACAGACAAAAGTTGATCCAAAATATTACCTCACCCACCTCGCCTCTCTTGGGAAGAAAAAGACTGATTCAGGATAAGTGGGGGGAGAAGCAAAGTAGTCCACATCATTGGGCATATTACAGCAAGAGCAAAATCTAGGTAACAGCTGGTGTATGAGTGCAGATACCCATCAGTGGAAGGCTCAGTGCCAGTGTGGTATGTATCCAGGGCCAGTATCATGTAGAAGCAAATGTCCTGAGAAAACCTTGGTCACGAGTAACCTAAACTAACTATGGTACCTGGTTTCTCCAAATAGATGGTGGTAAAATTAAGTATTAACAGGTAAACACTATGGCATCCACAGTATTTATTTACCTGAAAAAAGCATAAGGTTTCCAAGGGAGATTTTATGGTCTATTAGGTAAATAACACCCATTTTGAAAAAAGTGTCTAAATGTATCCTGACAAACATAATGACACAAATGGAATTGCTGTGATCAATTAGGGGAATAATGGATATTTAAAAGTTTCCAAACACACACTGAAGCAATAAATATGAAACAGTTCTGAAGGAGTCCTTGCAGTAGGGAAATAATATGCACTTAAGAAACTGTCTAACTACAGATTTACCTCAGTTAACCCAGAGTAACAGGTCATAAGCCTTTGTGGTGCTGTATATTGAAGACAGAAAAAGATATTACCAAAGATGCCTAAATACAGAATATATTTAGGGGATACATTGTAATAACTCCAGAGGCACAATGTATCATGCCCTATAAATATTATATAGAGGTCCTGATTCTCATTTGCACAAAGGCCTTTTACACCTTTCTTGCAGTGAAAAGGGGCCTTAAAATGACAGCAGCCACCAAATGAAAGGGTATCCCCTCTGCAGAATGTTTCTTTTCCGCACAATCCTATGGAAGCCTCCCCAACCAAACTTTGTGAAGTCAGGGCTCTGCAGATAGGGGAGAAGGTGTGCTGAATGGCATAGGTGAGGAGATAACCACTCTCCACAGCAGCTTCTCCCATCAGCATTATCGTATGTGAATTCCACTTCCACCCATTGAAATTTCTCTGAGGAAGAGCTGGGGGAAGCTTGTGGTGGTCACCAGCAGCAAGGCCACAAGAGTAGGACTCAAAAGGGCAACTGTTGTTGCCTATTGTGGATACTATGAGATGTGGTGTTCTTAGAACATCAGCAGGTTTGGTGTCTATTGTTCCCTGCCTATTCCATATCAGTAGTTCTCAAACTGTGGTCCGTGGACCACTAGTGGTCTGCGAGCTCCATTCAGGTGGTCCTCGGATAGTTCCCTCTAAGGTGCGCGCCTGGGTGGCCACACACGAGAGAATGAAGGGCCACCCACCAGTTAGTGGAGGTGCCTCGACCCTGGAGAAGATGCACATGTAAGGTGAGGTGTTGGCCTCGGGAAGAATAGGGGGTTGGTCGGAAGGGGCAGTGGGGTGAGAAGAAGGGGTGGGGGAATTTGGGATGTGCAGGGCTGTGGCAGCCAGAGAAAGAGGCGACTTTCCCCAGCTCCAGGGCTGCGGCTGCCGGGGAGAGATGGCCCTCATTCCCAGCCTTAGCTCTGTGGCTGCTGTGGCGGGGGAGAGACCCCACTCCTTCCCAGCCCCAGCTCGGGGGCTACTGTGGTGGGGGAGAGAGGGAGAGATCTCCACTCCTTTCCAGCTCACGGGCTGCCACGGTGGGGGGAAAGGGAGAGACCCCCTTCCTTTCCAGCCCCAGCTCGGGGGCTCCCGCAGCGGGGGAGAGAGGGCACATCCATCGCATTAGAAAGGTAAGACTATTGATATTAAAATATGAGTTGTGTGCTTTTATTTGTAGAACAAAAAAAAGTTAATCATTATTAAGGTGGTTTTTTTATATAGTGCTTTTATCCAAAGTGCTTTACAATAGTTAACTAACAGTACAAACAACATTTGGAAAGATCATTAAGTGGTCCGCTGAGACCCTCAGCAATTTTCAAGTGGTCTGCAAAAAAAAGTTTGAGAACCACTGCAGAGGATGGAGAACCCTTGCCTCAGCGGAATGATTTGAAGGGACCTCAAAGAGTTTCCTGGCCCTTGCATGGGATTTTCCAATGCACAAGATGCTGTGGCTCTAAATTAGAACTCAGGCTTAGTCTTTCTGTCCGGGGCTCCAGTGAGTCTAATGCTGGCCCTGCTTGGTGGCCCCCCTAAAACCTGCTTGTGCCCGCCCGGGGGGCCCCGGACCTTTGGTTGAGAACCACTGGTGTAAAGGGACCTTAGTGTAAATGGAAAATTTTTATAAAACTTTATGAAAAAAACAGTTCTCTGGAAATCTGTATCATTGTTTCCTGCAGGAGTTAAAACTGGTTGCCAGTGTGAGTTTCAGGAAGTTTAATGGGATAATACTGACCTTACCAAAATTTAGCAGGTGGTTTGTGAACTATTACATTAATAGCTAGCCACTTGAGTAGACTAATTAACCCTCCCCCAACCAACACTCTCACCCCCAAAGAGATTGTTGCTGAGTACTTCAGATTATATCACTTTAAAATTTTAAAAATAATATGTCAGGCTCAAAATACATGGCTTGCGTACTAAAGAAATTGTTTAGGAACAGTTCATCTTTGTGTAAAGTTTGCCCTGTAATCCTGCTGAGGTCAGTGTCTGCATGAATTAGCTGCCATGTAAATACCAAAAGTTACAACTGTCTGCATTGTTACACAGTTTTTACTTCTCCCATGTTTTGCATTCATGAATCAGCCTTCGTAGGACCATTTTCCTTTTTCTTTTCTTTTCGTTTTGTTTCTTTTCATCCTCTGTTGAACTTTCCAGCAAATACCAGGTGGGTGTAGCTCTGTGGATGTTTTTTCATGTTGGTAAACGTATATCCTGTAATTAAACAAGTCATGAGGTGTCGTTTTTCACGAGTGACACTCCTACAAATCAGCTTTCCATGACATGTATGCCAATTAAGAATAGTACCTTTTATTATGTATGTAAATTGTTAAACACAGTGGGTGAACTTTACTTTGTGTTTTCTTATATTAATGATAACATCCCATTGATGGTGCTAGAGTTAAGGTTGTATTAGCTGTTCAGTTTAAACCCTTTATTTTTCATGGGTTACCATAGTGCATATACAATTACCTTGAAACTAAAATTTACTCACAGGCTCTCAATCTAGAAAAAAAATATTTGTAAATGTTGATAAAAACACAATTGAAGCCTTTATCTGTGAGCTTAGGGAACCATAATGTTGATCTCTTTATGCACCTCTAGCTGAAAATGGCCAACTTCTGAAATATAAATATTTGTGCTCTATATGTAATGATCCTTCACCACAGCCTGTAGTCAGGCTTTGAAGCCAGGATCTCATTGCCAAAGCAAAGACCTCTACCTCTTGAACTACAGAACTAACTCCATTACCTGGTAGCAGTAGAAGGCTCTTATCTTCTATGCAGACCAACTACTAGAGGGAGATGTCACCCACATTTTTCAAGTGGATTACATGTAGAATTCTGTCTTTTGTTCTTGAGACCACTACCAAATCATGTCACCTTTAAGTCTTGATAGTGCATTCCTTGTGCACCCACAAATCCATTTGACTTGTTTAGTAGTGTGGGGATTACAAGAAATGCAAAAGAAGTTCCTTATTTCATGTAATAGTTGTTCAAGTGTCTTTCCAGTGACTGTTTCTAAAATAAACAAAATAATACCAGTTTTCTGTCTAGTCATAAAGTTAAGTGCTATCAACAGAGTCTGAAACATTTTTTGTTATGTTATAGATCAATGACCAGGTTCCTCTTAATGTTGCCAGAGCTCCTCCCTTATGAAAGTGTCCTATAGAATTTAATAGAAATGATAGCCTTTCTAGAACTTCTGAACCAGAGAATTCTCTCTCTCTGCTACAGAATACTATTGGATGGTTTAAAAACAACTTTTTAAAATAAAAAAACAACTCTCCCCACAACTCTAGAAAAGATCTCATTCTCTATTAAATTCTATAGGTTTTTGGAGTAGTTTCTTCAGAACCCTATTACATTTCTGTTGGGTACTGCTGCTTTCATCCCAATTAAATGATATAGAGCTATTTGAGGGCTAGAAAATATTTTCAGTTTAAGACCATACATATCCTTCCCAAGTCTAGATCACACGGTTATGTAAAAACAAACTTAGGCATGTGAACTATGCTGTTGAAATCCGAATGGGAGGAGAAATATTAAAACTTTTCCTCCAGTGATTCCATATAAGTAAACATTTTATTAGGAAACAACATTCTTATGGGTCAACATAAATATGAGTTAATCCATTCGTATGTAATACCATGTACCATTAGCCTGTGGAAAGGCTTTCCTTAAAAAGACCCAAAAAGGTTTTACTGAGAGCAGTGGGAGCTTGCAAAAATCTGTCCATATCAATATTCCCTGCAAAGTTGTTATTTCTGACTTAGAAAGCATTCTTCTCAATGGAAACTTGACATGGGGCTATAATAAGAGCCTGCTTGAAGCGAGGACTCGTGTTTGTTCCCTACTAAAGACACCCTTGGGAGCAGAGTGGGGAGAATTTTGAGGCATTTGTTTGTTTTATAAAAAGAAGCATTGTATATAGCAACCTGCAACAACACTCCTCCATCGCACAGTCTATACACCGTGAACTTACAGAGTTTTTGTGTTGTCCAGAATGGCACCAAAATGCAGGATCATGCTAGCATATTAACGGTTTTAAATGCAATCATCCATCTCATGGTTACCTCTGCCAGGGGATTTTACTCTATATCATGTTGCGGTTACCAAACTGAAATTATTATTTCTTGGAAACTTTATTTAAAAAGCTACATAAGGTTAGGGTAGTTAAGGAAATGATAGAAACGAAAGGTGTAGGCTCAAATCAAACTCCCAGGTCCCTAAACTGCCAAACGTTTGAGAAATCTGTATCTGAATGTGCTGGCTCAGTCTATCTAGGGTGACCAGCTGTCCCGATTTTATAGGGACAGTCCTGATATATGGGGCTTAGTGTTATATAGGCACCTATTACCCCCCGTCCCGATTTTTCATACTTGCTGTCTGGTCATCCTAAGTCTATCCCTAACACAAGCATAAAGTGGGGATTGTGTTACTCAGGGAGTCCAAAGGTGATCTGTGTGTGTAAACAGGGACAGATTGTGGTTAGCACTTACTCTAGTGAGCAGTCCTATAGAAACCAATGGGACTATTTGACTAAGTGCTTGGCAAGATGAGTAGGGATTCACAATATGGCCTTTTGTGAGTATTCCATTCTGCCCACATCATTGACAACAGGCCTGGATGCAGAAATGACTGATTCAGTAAGGCCACACTTCTCCTAATGTTTTGGCTTACTTCTTACGTAGGCACATAAAACAATTAGCTACATTGCTCTTTCACACACTAGGCCTAATAAGCTTGACTTGCTTCCTAAGCTCATGTATCAAGTGACTATACAAAGCAGACTCTAAAAAAGAGACATAGAATTTGGGTTGCCAGTCATGTTTGTTCTCCGCATTTCTCTTTTTATCTTTTATCTGTGTTGAGTATGGCTTATTTTCCATTGCTTTCATTATGATCTGTAATCTTCAAAGAATGTAGAGGCTGTGAAAGACTGAATTGTGAATCCATAAAGGCAAGTTAGTAACGAGAAGAGGATGAACAAGTCTGAGACTTCAGACCTAAGAGTGTTTTGGGCTTAGAACTCCCATTGACTTCACTGCGAGTTCCATTCATTGAACACTTTCAGAAACTGCCCCTACTAACAGCACAAAAGATTTTTATGGCAAACTCTTATATATGGGGATTGTAGTGCTGCTGACATGAAAGATCCCTAGTGTCTCACTGGGATTTTTGCCAACCAGCCTATGCTCAAATGGATTAGGAGGCAAAAAAAAAAAATCCTAAAGATCTGAAGTTGTTTTTTTTTTTAAAAAAAGAAAAGTCTGGAGAAAACATTTAATTTTAATAAGAGCATTGGTGGCGTATGAACAGGGTTGGCTTTAGGCATGGGTGACCTAAGCATCTGTACCAAGTGCAGTCAAATTCAATGGGACACCATGTCAGACCATGGAGCTTCGTGACTGGATTCATAGATTCCAAGGCAGAAAGGATAACTGTAATCCTCTAGTCTGAACTTCTGTATAACACAGGCCATAGAACTTCCCAAAATAATTCCTGTTTTAACTAGAGCACATCTTTTAAAAAAACATCCAGTCTTGATTTAAAAATTATCAATGAAGGAGAATCCACCACCACTACCAGTGGTAAATTTTCCCAATGGTTAATTACCCTCACTGTTAAAAATGTACATCTTATTTCTAGTCTGAATTTGTCTAGCTTCAGCTTCCAGTCATTGGATTGTTTTATACCTTTGTTGGCTAGATTTTAAGAGTTTATTATCAAATATTTGTTCCCTTTGTAGAGACTAGTCATCCTTTAACCTTGTTTTTGTTACACTAAATAGATTGAGCTCCTTGAGTCTATCACTATAAGTAGGCTTGGAAGGATTAATTTTTTATCGGTAAATATCTGTTTCATGTTACATTCACAAACCAAGGACAAATATTTCCATCAATAATAATAGAAATTTACATATAGGTGAAGTAAGAAAAATGCTGCTTGAGGACTTAGAGTTTAAGGAAATTTACTTTGTCTGTTTTGACATGTTGACAATTTGTGTTTTAACCGTTATAAAGCTTTAACTTTTGGAATCTCAGTGTCTATTGTCATTAAATAATTGTTTGATGCTCTCCCTCCATGGTTTCCCACAACTGTGAAATTTTAAATTGATAAAAATAATAAAAAATGCTTAGAAATAAACATTGCTATTATCCATTGAAATTATTTTTAAAAATCTAATTCTGCCAAGCATAGCTAAAAGGAGTGTTTTCCAACCCTTTAACTATTCTTTTGGCTCTTTTCTTAACCATCTCCAGTTTATCAACATCCTTCTTGAATTGTGGATGCCAGAACTGCATGTGGTATTCCAGCAGCAGTTGCATGGATGATGAGCTAGCTCTCTGTCTCCTCCTCCTCATACTTGGGCTTACATTCTCCATCCAACTGCAGGATTAGGGACCAAAAGCATAGGCTTTTCAGGATTTTCCACCCCCCAGACCCACGATATGCTTGGAAATAGACCCTGTCTAGCCAGAAGGCAACATTTTAACCTGCTGCCAACAAAACTATTGTTTGAAGCCTGTGAAGAAACCAGATTTTACCTTTAGAAAAAAATAGTTTAGTATGGCACCTGGATGCTGTGCTAAAGAACTAAAGAAAATGAGAAACAGGAGGAAAGGCATATAATGAAGAGTGTGTAGTTGTGGATGCAAGGGAACCCTAATTTTAATTCAGTTCCCCCTCCTTGTTTGATTAAAACAAGAAAACTGAAGAGTCAAAAAAGCTAACGGGGTGGGGGCAGCAATGTTGTTGACTACACTACTCATTCAAATCCTACTTAACTGGAGCAATGGCTGCTTAGCACGTTTCAGGATCAGGCCCCAAATGCAAAGTGTGAGCGATTTTTAAAAATATCATTTCGGTAACATTATTGGTTAGGCGTAAACGAATATTACTCTATGCTTTTCTTAACTCTCCTTGTTCTTCCTAGTTGTTAGAACACATAAGGCCCTTTATGAAGAGGGCTGCTGTGGGTGAACTAAGTTACTATGGGCAATTATATTGCTTATTCTTCTCTCATTGTACATGCACAAGTTCCATGATTAACTGAAGCTATTTATAAGTATATAGAGAATATACCTCCATCCATTTTACACTTAGGCACAACAGAGTGGCCTTAACATACAACAGTTCGTCAGTTCATCCCTGGTGTAACTACATTGACTTCCCTAGTCTACCCTGATTGACAACAGGGCAACATAATTGAAATCAACAAAGTTGCAGTTGAGGGCAGAGTTTGGCCCTGCATCATGGTAATAACTGAAAATCTCTGTGTCCTGTTGTGCTTATCTCATGCTCAAATCATATTGGAACAGGGTTTGTTTTTCTACGCAATATAATTAAAGTACTGAGCTTAGGCTAATGATGGCTTTTAGGTGGTGGGAGTGGGGGAAAAGCCTGATAAGCTAAATAGTATTGAAGGAATTGTAAATGTGGAAGGATTTTCTTTTCTTTAAATGTGACTTAGGACATAAGATTATGGGGCCTGAGATGAAATCTAGATTCCAGCTTCTGAAAAGAAGAGCAAAGTAGTTGTTTCATTTGACTAAAGACATAATTGGTCATGTTTTTCTCTGGTGTCTTGACCTTACTAGAGTTCACTTGGTATGTAATGGAAAAAAAAAACATTTTGATAGCAAAATACAGGAAATGCCTTCAATTATGGCTGATTACAGTAGCAGCTTTTCTTCTGTTATTTTTGTTAGAATGGGGGAGAGGGAGTAGTTTTTTTCTGAATGCCTGAAACAACATAGAATAATGTTGCTTTAGAGCCCACTTTTCTGTGTCTAAACAATGGTATTAAATCTATGGCTAGTCTGTGAAAATGTATATATTAACAGTGTTCGGTGTTTGCCACTTATATAGTTAAGCGTTATAATTTTTACATATCTCAACTTCAAAAGCTAGATAATTTGTCTGAGGCTTATCTTATAATAATCCACTCATGTTAATAAAGGCAAATGAAGACTTTTTTTTTCTTTTTAAATTTAATTTAGAGTGGGTGGCTTTATCCTGCAAAAATGGGAAATCTTCCATTGACTTGAATGGGAGCAGGATCAAGCCTTTGGTGATGGAAAATCTACATAAAGAGGGGAGCACTGAAATTGATTATATATACAATGCTGTCAAATACATACAATAAAGATAGTGTGAAAAAAAGGAAAATATTTTTCTCTAATCTTTTCAGTAGATAAAAAACATTTTGGATGGAAGTGTCATAGAATAAGAGGATACCATCCAATCAATCTGTCTCAGTTTCCCTATCTGTAATACAGGTACTATAGAAGTACAAAGCACTAAGTGTCATGAATATTTATGTTTGTGGGGTTTTTTTCTTTTCTCCTCTGCTCCATGAGATCCTGACAGTAAAAACACTAAGAATGTTTGTACTTCTGTTATCTAGAAAAACTTGCTTATGAAATCCAGTTACTGCTTTTTTTCTGTTATAATTTTTCATCATTACTATTCCATTGCAAAATAATGGTGGGTTTGGCATTTTACCCATATATACATTAAAAGCACCGCAAAACAAGTGTGAGTTATTTCGTAAGTCAAAGTGACCTATTGGATTGATCTGAATGTAATACTTAAAGATAATATGTCCATGGATAAATTTCATGTCTAGGGACATGTTGACATTTTTAGGCATTCTACTATCAAGACTTGATCTGACTGGAATTTTCTAGCTTTATATCATCCTTTCAGCATCTTTCATCATGTGGTTTTATCAAATAATGGTTGTGTTATTTTGCTTAAAAAATTGGGAGTGCACATAGCAGGCAGTTTAAATTAATACTTGGATGCACCTATTATAATTGTATACAATCTTGTTGTATTTCTTTTAGATAGAAAATAAATAAGAATATGCAGCATTGTACCTTAGAGTAAGGTACACTGGGCCAAAGTCTATCCTCAATTAAAGCCATACAACTTTGTTGTCTTCAGTGGGGTCACTGAGAAGTCACTCAGAGCAGGATTTGTCAGACTGTGTTTATGGACAATACAATGCTTAAAACACTGAGTTGTAGTAGGAGTATAGCTAGCAACTGGAAATCTGTACTCAGACTGTGACCAGTCTTTGGCTTTCCAACCTGGACATAGCTATAATCTCCTGAGGCAGACAGTTCTTTACACACAGTGGGCCTAACTCAGAGGTTAGCAGAGGCAAATCTGCTGACAGATTTGTATCCACAAGTCAATATTAAGAGAAAATGTCCAAAGGGAGTTCATGGAAATTTTCTCTGAATAAGGTCTTCAGGACTGGGTCCAGTATAGGGCTCTGTTGTGACTCTAAGTTACAGCCCTACTTTGGGGTCATTGTAGGACTCCCCAGCTAGAGCTCATGGAGGAATTATGCCTGGAAGGCAAGGCAATGCTCCTGGAGCTCTGTGGTGTGCAGATGGAGTTTGACTCCCTTGAAGCAGGAGAAGAGGCCACTCCTTTCAGTGCCTGGCCACTCATTGTTCCTACCACCACATCCCTCTTTGGGGATAGTAACACTAGCTCTCAGCAGCCCTGAGTAAAATTCACCCTTGCACAGAGGGCCAGTAAGAGGCTTATGCACCACCTATGCCTAAGGTTACCAATTGTCTAATAGCACAAACCCAAACACCCTTGCCCCGCCCCTTCCCCAAGGCCCCACCCCACCCCCTCCCTCACTCGCTCTCTTCCACCCTCACTCACTTTCACCAGGCTGGGGCAGGAGGTTGGGGTGTGGGAGGGATTGCAGGCTCTATGCTGGGACCGAGAGGTTCGGAGTGTGGGAGCTCCAGGCTGAGCCTGGGGCAGGGGGTACAGGCGTTCGGGGTGCAGACTCTGGGAAGGAGTTTGGGTGCAAGAGATGGCTCAGGGCTGAGGGAAGGGGTGCAGGGTGCAGGCTCTGGGAGGGAGTTTGTGTGCGGGAGGGGGCTCAGGGCTGGGGAAGGTGGTTGGGGTCCAGGAGCAGCATAGAGCCAGGACAGGTAGGGAGCCTGCCTTAGCCCCGCTGTGCCGCCGGACTTTTAGTAACCTAAAATCTCCCGGATTAGCTTCAGTAGCCTCGGGGAGATTGAGCCCAATTCCAGGAGACTCCCAGCCATACCAGGAAGGTTGGCAGTCCTACCTCTGCCTTATTTTGAGAGCTTAAATGAGACTTAAGTGATGCATGGTCCTCATGCTGGCCCTCTGCATAGAAGTGAATTTCACTCTCTGAACAGAAGGGATGTCGTTGTGCTTGCCTCTGTGTGGAGTTACAAGGAATAAGGCTCCATGGATCCTCTCACACCTTGCACCCCACAGAAGGACCAGGCACTAAGGGGCAAATCCAACCCTGTTCAGAGGGACAGAATGAGGCCTGTGCACCACGTAAGCCCTCAAAATAGCCCTTTCTGACTCTAAAATCGCATGTGAGGTATAGGGAGGAGGAAGAATAGTATGGTGGTAAAAGGACTGATGATGACAATATTGCCAGTTCTCAATTTTTTAAGGAGTCTCATGAAGTTTGGTGTTTTTCCTAAAGCCCCACCCCCTGTAGTCAAGTCAATACATGACAACATCTGCTTTTATTTAAAAAATAAAGTTCCTGACCTATATGGTTGCGCAGAAAAGTGTAAGAACATGATCTGCGTATACTCTAACTGCTCAAAAACTAGAAAAAATATCAAAAGAACTAAACATTTATTATGAGACTTTAAAAATCTCATGACTTTTAATCCAGTTGCTTTATTTTGTGGAGTCTGAGGTTGGCAATACTATGAAGAGTTAAAGGAAAATGCAAGGAAACAGCTAGACTCTGCAAGGCATCTTAAAAGGCAGGTGAATAAGCTGCATGACTGAGGGAGGAAGGGAGGATCGTTGTAGGATGGGAAACCAGAGACATAGACGGAAAGCCAAAGGTTTATGGAGAGGCCTGAGGATCCAGGAATGAAGTAGCAGGGAGCTGGTAAGGTGAGGGATCATTGGAACTGGGGCTGTGATTAAGTTGCAGTCTCTTTAACCCACACTGTTCTGAATCTTAAAGCCAGTCCAGGACTGTATTCAAGCCATTTTATATTTTATAAGAACTAGTTCACCTATCCCTATTTCTTAAATAGATAATGTAGTACATTTGAAAATCACTATAAAATATCCTTGTAACTCGCTGAAGTTGCTAATTGGAACATAATGATGCTCTAGGTAAGTAGGTTGAGAACCACTGGTCCAGGTAGATGTAACTTCAGATCAAAAGGATTAGTTGGATTTTTCTACAGTTTCTGAGAATGTTACATTATGCATACTGTTACAAACATTCACAAATAAAAATGTGGAAATAATAAGAAAGGAAAAGCATCACAAAGGAAAGCTGTTGAACACCATATATTTATTTGTCTGTACATTATTTTAAGTGTAACCCTGGTGCCAGTTGGAGTGGGCAGCAAGAAGGGTTGAGTTCAATATCTAGGGGATTCCTTTTCAACAATATAACCAGAACCGCTCGAGCCACCACGCGGTAACCTGGGAAAATTTCACTCTACCCTCGGGGCACCTCTAAGAGGCAATTCTTCCCCTCTCGCAAGCACAGAGTCTGAGGTAGAAAGAGTTTCTTTAATAAAAGTAACCTGGCATTAATCTGAGAAAACAGCACAAGCGGTATTCATAAACATAAAAGCATAAGTAAGACACCCTCCCCAGAGTACACTGGGCAGTGTCCTTTGCTTCAGGTTCTTGAGTCCAACACCAAAGTTCATGTAGTGTCCCCCCACACACCCCTTAACACCCCAGTCACAATTGTTGTCCCTTGTCAGTGCAGCCCCAGAATTCAGAGGTGCATCTGCGTGAATTCTCCTCCCACCATGAGTGGGGTTGGGGGGGGTGTTAAAAGCCACCATGCTCGCTCCGCTATCCGAGCTCCCACTGGCCGCCCCTTCCAGCCACCTGCTCACTGCTCCAGCCAGCCACCTGCTCGCCTCTCCTGTTGACCATGCCTGATCAAATTTGCAGACGACACAAAAAATTGGGGGAATGGTAAATAATGAAGAGGACAGGTCACTGCTTCGGAATGATCTGGATTTCCTGGTAAGCTAGGCACAAGCAAAAAATATGCATTTTAATATGGCTAAATATAAATGTATACATATAGGAATAAAGAATGTAGGCTATACCTACAGGATGGGGGGCCTTATCCTGGGAAGCAGTGATTCTCCCAAAGATTTGTGGATCATAGTGGATAATCATCTGAACATGAGTTCCCCTGGTGACACTGTGGCCAAAAGTGCTAATGCAATCCTTGGATACATAAAGTGAGAAATCTCGAGTAGGAGCAGAGAGGTTATTTTACCTCTGTAATTGCCACTGGTGCAACCACTGCTGAAATACTATGTCCAGTTCTGGTCTCCACGGTTCAAAAAGGATATTGTTAAATTGGAGAGGGTTCACAGAAGCACCACAAGAATAATTAAAGTATTCAAAAACTTAATGATAGACTCAAGGATCTCAATCTGTTTAGTTTATCGAAGAGAAGGTTAAGAAGTGACTTAATTACAGTCTATAAGTACCAATATGGGGAACAGATATCTGATAATGGGCTCTTCTGTGTAATAAAGACATGTCTAATGACTGGAAGTTGAAGCTCAACAAATTCAGATGGGAAATAAGGCATAAATGTTTAACAGTGAGGGAAATTAACCATTGGAACAATTTACCAAGGCTTCTTCATCACTGATGATTTTTAAATCAAGATTGATTTTTTTCCTAAAAAGCTGTGCTGTAGTTAACAGGAATTACATTGGGGAAGTTCTATGGCCTGTTTTATACAGGAGGTCTGACTAGAACTAGATGATCACAATGGTCCTTTCTGGCCTTGGAATCTATGTATCTGAAAATAACTACAGTATAATTGACTTCATTGGCAACCGTTGTAGGTTTTCCTATTTAAGTTTCTATGAAACTTCTATTAAGTTTTCTGAATCAAACAGGTTTTTTGGGTGGTTTTTTTTTTAATGGATGGGGGGGCTGAAGGAGGTTAAATTTGAATTGATAGATTAATATTAGAAAACATATAATTGCATGTAAGTGATGCTTTTATATTAATATAACCTGGAGATAATTTGGAATTACTAATAGTATCTCACATTAAAATCATGCCTTTCATGCTGATGATGTTTAAAGTACTTTACAAACTATGGCCCTAATCCTGCAACATGATGCACCATGATGATGCACCTTGGCAGAGTGCTGTGCCAACATGGTACCCCTGTGTTTTCAATGGGCACCATGCAGGCACAGGCATCCTCCTGTGTGCAGCATGTTGTTAGATATGTAATATCTACCAGTAAAATGCAGTCAGCTGGCACAAAGTATGAAGGTTGAGGAGGTGTATTTTGCCTAAGGCTTCTGCTGTTACAGAAAGAGACAAAATTCCCCCTCATATGGTGAAGCATATGGAACTCAGTTTAATCTAACTCAGAAAGATTAAAGTTTTAGTGCACTTTAATTTGAACTTTTGGTTCAAGAAGTCTAGGTATTTGAAACCTGATAGCCACTAAGCATTCACCTTCAGCCTTCATTCAGACTTTTTGACTCCCATTCAGACTATGTCAGTGGTAGATTCACATTATTTTTTAACTTGGAACAGCTAAGAAATAATATTCTGCTCTTCCATGTGTATTGGAGTTGCAGGCTGGTGCGCACAACCCTGTTGGGAATTCCCTAATGGGAACGAGAAATGATAAATAGTGTTTTTTTATTCTGTATAAATAAAATGGTGTAATGTAATATGAAAGTGGACAAGAATTGTTAGACATTCCCATAGTTACTTAATTGCTCATGTCAATTCCATTCTTGGTGTGTGCGTGCCCACGTACACACTCGTCTAAGATTTTTGCCTTAGTGGTACCCGTAGGGTTGACTGTAGCGCCCCCCCCCCCCCTTGAGCACCACGCTCAGGTGCTGGTATATTAGACACTGCCAACCCTACACCCTCTCAGTTCCCTCTTAAGGCCTGTGACAGTTGATTGGAGCACCTTGTCTTGCATCGGAAGAGCGTTAGCAGTTCTTACGGTCCATTGTTCTGTCTCCTTTATTATTAGTTGATAGGTACTTTGACGTTTCAGGTACATGTTAGAGTAGTAGTTTAGGAGTTAGCATCCGACTTCACCTCGGAGCAGGGCATGCCCCTTTCCCCAGGCTTTAAGCCATGTTCATTGTGCAGCTGGCCGATGCCCATTAGTGACCCCCACGAGAGCTGTTTAAAGTGGTTGGGGGAGTCCCACAGAAAAGTTTTTGCAGAACCTGCACTTATCCTTCACCCTCAAACTCAGCAGGAGCAGGATATCTGCTTGAGGGACCCTCTCATGGAGGCTGGGCTTAGTCCTACCGTGGAGTCCTCTCAATTGCAGTCCACGCCTGGCACCTCGGCATCAGCGTGCAGCGCACAACCGGCACCAGAATCCAACCGGCACCGTTTCCCCTCCCCGGTGCCTAAGAAGTGGTCAAAATTGACAGGCCCACTGGCACCGCAGAAAAAGGGGGCTTTGGCCAAAGGACCTGTGTCAGGCCACTTGCCCGCCCCGGAGCTGCTCAGGGGTACTGCCGTGGTCGGACCCCCTAGCCCAACCAGAGACCTTCCTCCAAATCCTGGGAGCAGCAGAGTGTCTCTGCCCCTAGTAGGGTCATCTGTGCCCAAAGCGGGCCTGGAGGCCAATGAGCATGTAAGCCAACTGGCACAGCAGACGCCGAGCCAGGCGACGGACCCAGCCAAGGCCCTGGCAGGCATCAGAGTCGGGCATCTATGGCTCCGCCCTGGTCACCGGAAGGGCAATGGTCCGAGCCTGAAGGGAAGTTCAGCCCCTCACCTATAAAAGGTGAATCCCCACCGGCCCACGAGACTGGCGCGGCTCCTGGGGCGGCGGTGTGGAGGCAGGAGCAATAGCCTGCTCAGTGTCAGTACTGGCACCCGTGGGGTGTACCTGTTATGCCGATCCCGTACTCCCACCGTTCAAGGAGGACCTCCCACATGACCAAGCCCAGGAGTTTGCCGCCTTGGTGGACAAGGGCAAAGTGGTGGTGAGTGGCACCCACAAAATGGCCTGGGAGGCTATGGACTCAGCGGTCAGGTAGTCACCTCCACAGTGGTCATGAGGCGCAGCTCCTGGTTACAGTCCTCTGTGCTGTCCCAGGAGATGCAGAGTACCCTTCAGGACCTTCCATTTGAGGGAGCAGAGCTCTTTTGAGAGCTAACTGACGAAAGGCTCCACGGCCCTAAAGACTCCCACATCAACCCCCATTCCTTGGGCCTACACACCCCTCAGCAGGCTAGAAAGCTGTTCCATCCCCCACCACCTCTGCCTCCATCAAGGTTCTGGGGTATTCCATGGTCCAGCTCCTACAGGAAGAAGAACAGAGACAAAGGATTTAAATGGCATCACTTTTTGTCTTCCCATTCCTCTGCCGAGCCTGGTTCTTCCAGAGACCAAGGAAGCCAGAAGCAGGCATTTTGAGGATGCATCTGAGGACAGCGTCCCAGTCACTTCCCAGGATTCACCCCCCTTCTCTTTTCTCAACTGCCTGTGTCCCTTCCTGTCGGCCTGGTTGTGGCTGACCTTGGACTATTGGGTGCTCAACATAATATCTTTGGGCTACTCCTGCAATTTGTGGCCAATCCTCTTCCGCATCTCACTTCAGGGATCCTTCTCATGAGCAACTTCTTGTTTAGGAGGTCAAGAACCTCCTACATCTGGGGATGATAGAGAGGTCCCTCCAGACTTGAAGGGCAGAGGGTTCTACTCCCACTATTTCCTAATCCCAAAAGCAAAAGGGGGCCTCAGATCCATTCTAGACCTACGCTGCCTCAACAAGTCTCTCAAGATGTTAAAGTTTCGCATGGTCTCTCTGGCCTCCATTATTCCCATCCTGGATTCGGGAGACTGGTTTGCCACCCTCAACTTGAAGGACGCATATTTCCATTTTCCCATGGCACAGACGTTTCCTCTGTTTTGTGTTGGGCCACCACAATTTTCAATTCACAGCACTGCCCTTTGGTCTCTCATCAGCCCCTAGAGTGTTTACAAAGTGCATAGCACCAGTGGTCACTTACCTGAGATGCTGAGGAGTGTAAATTTATCCGTTCCTCGACAACTGGCTAATAAAGGGTCGGTCCCAGGATCAGGTGTGGAGGCATCTCAATCTGGTTTGCTCCACCTGTCGTGACCTGGGGCTGTTAATGAACAAGGGGAAAAAATATCGACCTTAATTCCAGTATAATGCATAGAGTTCATTGGAGCAGTCCTCGACTCCGCTCAGGCCAGAACCTTCCTCCCCCAGGCTCGGTTGCAAGCCATGGCAGACCTGATTTTGTGCCTACAAGCCCACCCTCTCACTACCGCTCAAATATGCCTACGATTGTTGGGCCACATGCGGCCTGTACTTATGTGATCCGGCACACGCAGCTCCACCTCAGGCCCCTGCAGGCGTGGCTGGTGTCAGTCTATATCCCCAACAGACACAGTGTGGACCATGTGGTCAAGGTCCTGGACCATGTACTGTCGTCATTCACATGGTGGCATGTGACTCGCCAGACCAAGTCGTAAGGACCCTGCCATCGGGCAAGCAGTTTTGACTCTTCAGAGGGGAGAAGGAGGAGTACTTGGTTACTGGGCTCGAAGGTTCGGTCTCGGGCCCCCTGTCTATAACACCGCTCCTGGGTGTCTTGTGCCACCTGGAGACTCAGATGCCCCATCACACATTAGTTATCTGAATGTTATGGAGGAAAATGAATATGCTTGAAGAACTGAGGTTTCAGATAATTATACCAGAAGAGTTAATAGATTTGAGAAGACAGAATCCTCTTTCAGCTTATGACATTTCAGACAACTGAGGTTCTAGTGATCAAGGGATGTACTGTACCCTTGCTAATGTTGAGATGCAGCACCAAATAAAATTACAGAAAATTGTGAATTTGTATCAGGCACCAGACAGGCCCATTAAGCCTTGATTCAGGAAAGCATCCATATGCTTAAACGAATCAGGGCCTAAATTCCATAAATGTGGAAGAATCAGGTTTGTTGACTAAGAAAAATAATTTCAGCTTGCTACCTAGTTCAGATTATTAATTGCTGTATGATAATGGGATAAAGAACTCCCATGCTTCCAACCGAAACTCTAGCAGCTTAGAATTGTTCCATTGCCTCTTCATGGCTTGGAAGGGGATGTTCCCTTCCCTTCCGCCTCCTGTGACTCCCTCCCTGAACATCCTGACCATTCAAGCTTTGCAGTGGAGGCCAGGTTTTCCCACAGAAGGAAACAATGTCAATGAATATTATCTCAGGTACACTGTTCAAGGGGTTTATTATAAACAACAGTGGCAAAATAGAAGTTAAAAATTATGAAAGACCTCAGGATTCTTTTATATAGCCTGCTTTTCTGAACAGTTCAGAACAATTAAAGAGTAAATATATACAGTGCTGCTCCCTTTCTTTACATTACTGCCAGCATTTTACTCTAGCTTGGACATTCTTTACACACTTACAATAAGTTACGATCCTTTATTTAACTCCCAACTTTGCATTTAATTCAAAAATCAAACAAAACAAACAAACAAAAACAAGTTTCAGTGTAGTAGCCGTGTTAGTCTGTGTCAGCAAAAAGAAAACAAGAAAAATACCTCTAACAAATTTATTTCAGCATAAGCTTTCGTGGGTTAAGAACGATGAAGTGGGTTCTTAACCCACGAAAGCTTATGCTGAAATAAATTTGTTAGTCTCTAAGGTGCCACAGGTATTTTTCTTGTTTTCTTTTTGCAAACAAAAACAACTGATTCTTGCCTCCAATGCAATGATTAGCCTCTAAAATACATGCATCTCTGGGCTCCTGGAATCTTTTTAATCCGGTGCCACCCATACTGAAAATTATATGCTTTTTGGTTTTGTTCTTTATTTTGAAGTTAGAGTAGAAACAGCTGCTGTAGATATATATCCTTGTAAAATGATTGTTTGCTTAAACCAGTACATGACCGTGTTTCTTAGCTACTTGATTTTTGTTGTTCAAATGTAGATTTATATACAGGAGCTCATGTTTACCCTGATTCAAAGACTATAGTATGTGGTAGTTCACAGACGTTCTGATGTTACTGGTAGAAACCCATTTTGATTACTTAAATGCATCTGCTTTGAGTAGTGGAAATATAATTATCCATGTTAACTAAATAAATATGTGTGAGACATTCTGGTGGTCATACAAATGAGGTACTTATAACACTGGCTACTGGCTAATGTAAGGTTATAATAATCCAATCCTGCATGATAATCTCAACTCTTATTAGAACTGAGGGCACTCAGCACCTTACAGGAAGGGCCGTTTGCAGAACTAGGCCCAGTATGAGTGGTCACTGTACAAATTCTCATCCCCTCCATTGGTGGCCTACAGTCTGCATGGCATTTGTCCATGCACCTCTGTTCTGACCTGCACCAGCCTTGCTATTATAGTCCTGGATCTCTCTCGAACAGATCCTTCAATCATGCTAGCTTGCATGGCTATTTGTGATGCTGGCAGGTGTTCGCAAATCAAAGCCGAGGCCCAAATTGTTCTATTTAATGCTTCCTGAAAAAAGAAATGTTGATAAAGAGCATATTTTCGGTAGTCGATTGCTGAAGTCAACTGAACTGTGTCTGTACAGTAGATGTTGGCACACTTTAACCAGGGAAAAGATAGCTTAATATATTTCTACTGCATTCAGGTGACTTGGGCATTTTCCTGGCATGACTGGTTGGGCTGTTTGCAGTCCCCTCATGTTGTGGGGTCCCATTTTGCCAGATGACTTTTCTTAGTCCCTGAGAAGAGACTACAAAAGGAGAAAGAAGTAATCTAATAGACTTTGTCACTGAACTACCCCACACTATATCATTTGGGAGGTTCTGATTTAGAGGAAGACAGCTGGCATTAACACTGGGAAACAAAAGACAGAATGAGTCGTTCTGTGTAGAGAGTTACTCTAAATTGCAGAGATTGATGGCTATTTACTCACTATCCAAATTAACAAAATAGTTGGCTGTTTCTTAGAGCAGTTCTGGGGAAACGCAGGCCTTCGCACTGTCAAAACTGCTACTCCCTTTCTATGCCTATTTAAAAAAAAACCAAAAAAACAATCCAGCCAGATGCAGAGTATCTCCAACTCCCACTGAAGCTGAAGGGAGTTGAGGAAGCTCAGTATTTTTTAAAGAGCTAAACTCTGTGCTAAGTATAATTAAAAATATACTCAAATAAAATAGTTCTTTTCAGCATCCTCTATTATTGAGTTTGAGCACGGTTAGTGAACACAGACCCCAGAATAATATCACAGTAACATTTTTCATGTCTGCACAGTCAGAGGTTGCTGCTCTAATTGTATATTGCACAGCAGAGGGTACTGCACATTTAAATAGAAGTATTTTTTGGAGCAGTGTAGTTAGGAGAGAGAGAATTTGGTTCTGTACACAATGTATATGGTAAATCTGTACAAACTAGTCTATTGGCTTGGTTGGGACCACTTTACATTGTCACACAGAAGACCTTGGATAAGAAGTGATGTGGGCCACATCGCCCACACCTCAAGCAGGACTTGGGTCATCACAAAAGTGGGGGAAGCCATAGCATATACGGCTCTTTTGCAGCCATAATTGGTTGCATATCAGCTTTTCTGTCTCCAAGGAACATATGCATAGAGCACCATGTGTTCACTCAAGTAATATACAAATGTAGTGGTAGTGTGAAATAGGTATAGAGTAATAAGAGGGAAGAAATTAGACTGGGGTGACATAATGGATAACAGAGCCTTGCAGTTGTCCTGCTAACGCACGCACACCATCCGCAAACAGGCACATGCATGTACATGTACATGCACATTTTTCATACACTTAAGGGAAACATTCATAAAGAAAATACTATCCTCAGCTAATCAAAACAAAGAAGAATATACTATACTACTTTTCTAAGAAATGAAAAAAACATGGCACTTTTTCTAGTGGAGGTGGTCAGTCTCTCGTCTGAATTCTTGTCCTCATGGGATGCTCTTTACTTGCTTTCAATTTCTTCATTGACCCCAGTGTGCTTTCAATTTCTTCACTGACCACCATTGACCCCAAAGATATGTTTCCCGACCATTCTTTTCTGTTATACTCACTTTGTTTCTTCATCTTTTCTATGTGTGACAGGGTGAAGTGCCTCAGCCTACTAGCTCTCTTACCATATGACTGTTTAGTCATTTGATTTTCTTTTTCCAGAGTTGCATAACTATTTGTTTTTTAAAATGTGGTAACTGTAAATGAACCAAATACTCCTCAGTGGTTTCAGGTACAAAAGGTCTTGCAGCCTTGATAGATCTTCATTTGACTATTCTAGCTATGCATTTTGGCATTTTGTTAACCTCTCAACTTGTCTCCTCGCTTCCTACATGTTTGTCTATAGGAATTGTGCTGCTGTTGTTTTAAAGTCTCTTTCAAATTTCTCCTAATTTAGTTTAACTCCAGTATATTTTTTGCTTATGTTAAGAATAGTTTTAAAGTCCATTAACATATGGGTTCTCAACTGGCAGTTAAGGGTTGCAACCCCTCCACCTGTCTTTTTGACTAGATGAAGGGGTCCGAGAACTTCTTTCTGTGAGGGTCAAGTGAGAGGAAGATCTGGGTGACCTTGAAAACTGGAGTAATAGAAATGGGAGGAAATTTAATAGTGCAACATGCAAGGTCATGTACTTAAGAACTAACAACAAGAATTTTTGCTGTAAGCTGGGGATTTATCGGTTGGAAGCAACAGCGGAGGAGAAAGACCTGGGTGTATTGGTTGATCACAGGATGACTATGAGATGCCAATGTGATGCAGCCATGAAAAAAGGCTAATGCAATCCTGGGATGCATCAGGCAAGGTGTTTCCAGCAGAGACATGGAAGTGTTAGTACCATTATAAAAGGCTCTGGGGAGACCTCATCTGGAACACTGTGTGCAATTCTGGTTTCCTGTGTTTAAGAAAGATTCATTCAAACTGGCACAGGTGCAGAGAAAGGGTACTAGGATGATCAGAGGAATGGAAAACCCACCTTATGAGAGGAGACTCGAAGAGCTTGGCTTGTTTAGCTTAACCAAAAGTAGGCTGAGGGGAGATATGATTCCTCTCTATAAATACATCAGAGGGACAAATACCAGAGAAGGGGAGGAGGTATCTAAGTTAAGTGCTAATGTTGACAAAAGAACAAATGGATATAAACTGGCCACCAATAAGTTTAGGCTTGAAATTAGACAAGGTTTCTAAAAGCCAGAGGAGTGAAGTCTGGAACAGCCTTCAAAGGGGAATAATGGGGGGCAAAAAAATCTAACTTGAGCTTGATACATTTATGGAGGGGATGGTATGATGAGGCTGCCTACAACGGCATGCAGCTGGTCTGCAACTGCTAGTAGCAAATATCTCTAATGACCAGTGATGGGACATTAGATGGGGAGAGCTCTGAGTTACCACAGAGAATTCTTTCCTAGGTGTCTGGCTGCTGACGTGCTCAGAGTCTAACTGATCGTCATATTCGGGAAGGAATTTTCCCCCAGCTCAGATTGGCAGAAATCCTGTGGGTTTTTCACATTCCTCTGTAACACAGGGCACACATCACTTGCATAGTGCAAAGGTGGATTCTCTGTTACTTGAAGTTTTTAAATCATGATTTGAGAACTTCAGTAACTCAGCCAGAGATTATGGGTCTGTTACAGGAGTGGGTGGGTAAGGCTCTGTGGCCTTCAGTGTGCAGGACATCAGACTAGATGATCATGATGGTACCCTCTGGCCTTAAAGTCGATGAGAGTCACAGTTTGGAAAAGGTTCAGAATGTAGCATGTGTAGGATTTTAGATGATACCTAAAGGTGTGGCTTCTGCGGTAATGCAAATAGTGAACCTGGAAGCCTAAGGACTTGTACTGACAGTAAGCATGAGTGGAAAGGCCTAAGTATAGCTTGACATAAGTAAATGACAGACAACAGACCTCAAGTCACAAGTGTGAAGTATAAATAAGTGCAGTAAGATGAAGTAAGAAACAACAAATATGAATTACTGATATTGTAGGTATTTTTAATGAATGTCACAAGTCACAAGCATTAACTGCAGTAATGCCATAGCAACTATTATTGTAAATGATAATGAGTATGAAGTGACTGATTAACCTATAGGAATTGGGGCCCCCAACATAAGTGAGTTGCGGAAGTTAAGATAAGAAGAAAAGGGGTTATATGCATTATGAATATGATAGGCTAAAATGGGCACTAGCGTAACATGGCATAAGAGAGGGTGGCACCTAGAACATAATTGGGAAGATAAGGATGACTAGATAGTGAAAACTAGGATGTCTCACACTCTCCTGTCTATGGATTTCCCCTTAAGGGACCATGAATATACAAGTTCCTTTTTTTTACTGTCCTTTATATGATTATAATAGGTGTTGAATTCTTGGCTAACTAAAGATGTTTTTATTCCTCATGTGCGTCTCAGGGATCCTCCATTTAATGATAACTCACATACTTTAGCTTTTCTAGAGGTGAACCCTAATCAAGTAAATATGAACTGTTTAAATAAAGAAGGCTACAAGAATCACTGCATTAATATGTGATGATCATTTGCAGGTAGGTTTAAACTTGTGTGATGTAAATGGCATCATCCACTTTTGATGTATTCCGACTCTTCCTGTCTATTAATTATCTTAGAGTCACTATCCAACTTTCCCATTACAAATGTCAATCTACCCTTAAGCAAATAAAACCAATGACTGCACCACTATGCCTCTCCACCACATGGCGGTCTGTGTTTTATTGCTCTCTAGGATTGTTTTAGGTTAGAAGATCCTTGTGGTGGTGACTATGTCTTCATCTATTTTCTATTCATTGTCAAGCATGCTGCTGGCCTTCACGAAATGTTAAACAGTAGATGCTAACAGCTGCCAGTGTATCCTCTGCCAGCACTGGGAAATCCCCAATTCCAGGATCAGAGAGTTTAGCTAAAAGTTAAGAAGAATAGTTAGCTTCCAGGATCAGTCTCATCACTACAAATTTCCAGTCTTCTGAGCTATCCCTTGAATTTCATCAATCCTCTATCATAATTAGCCACATTTTTGACCTTTCTGTTCTTAACTTCTGTTTTGATACTAGCTGGAATTGGTTCCCAGATTGTGTCAAATGTAATCATGCTATGATTGTTTGACCCTAACAGCTCAACTTTCTAATTCAGCTTTTATTATTCCATAGGTTGTGGGGATTTCCAAATTTGGAAGGTTAAAAAACACCTACAATCACAAGCTTGTTTCTGAACCTCCACCTAGAAGATTTAATTTCCTGGCAGCACTGCATTGGTGCTGTAGTTGATCCCTTTATTAGCTCAGCTAGCTCAGCCTGGAATGTAAATGGTTTCACAAATCTCGTCAGAGTGTTTGCACACAGTAGAAATTTCCCAAGAAACACTCTTCAAGAGTCCAGTCTTCTCTTTGTTAGATCTACTAAATGATGTCACAGTCTTGTCTGAACACACCCCCTTGTGTGTGTAGCACTCGTGACTCCAATGGAAGCAATGTCTCATGGAGGGCTTGTGTGGTTTTTAGAGTTAACTCTTTTGTTTTATTTATCCCATCCCATTGGCAGGGGGTAGGATTGAGCTGGTTAGTATCTGTCTCCTATCTATGACAATGAGAGATTCGGGAATTGGGGCTTGCCCAGGATGGTGAGCGGAAATGGTTGACCCACTAGGTTGAAAGCGTTGGTGTGGGGGGATTTTTTGTTTTGTTGTTGTTTGTTCCTAGAGGCTTTTTTCCAGTGTGGTCCTGGAATGCACTCAGGAGAGTGCTTAGATTGGTATTGGGACAGTAGACTTTGTGGCCTGCCCTGGTGGACCTTATGTGGGCGGTCAGCTACGGCTCTTTACAGTTCCCAGCAGAGTGGAGCAATGCTGCCTGAACTGAGAAGAGTTGGTACCAAGGGATTAGCTCACGTGATCCCTGTGGTTGTGGGTGGAGGGACACAAGGTGGGGCAGACTGTTTCATAAAGTGTAGACCAGATTCATGAAGTTAAAAATCTTGATTCTTGTGACTTTGCCTTTAATTATTTCTTTGATATCTGGGTTGTCAGTGGATGAGGATGCTTGGTTCATGCTAGAGGAAGGTTGGGGTGATTTGACTAGGAATGAGGTCCTCAGTTCTGCAAATGTAACCTCTGGGTGGGCTACAGTTCACTTCATTGCCCTTCTCCAGTACCTAAAAACTCCCAACTCCCATAGAAAAGTAGCTGGAGACCCAGAATTCGGTCTCTAAGGATTTTCAGCAAGGATTGCACAGGGTCAACCTCCCTACATTCAAGTCCCAACAAGAACAAAAGGAATGAATTTAATTTATAACTTTATAAAATCTTATGATAAAGAAACCATAAATAATACAAGAGAACTTCAGAATTACTAACACCTCAGCAATGGAGGTTTTTTGTAACTCTGAAATGTTCATAACTCTGAACACAACGTTATGGTTGTTCTTTCAAAAGTTTACATCGGACTATTGACTTAATACAGCTTTGAAACTTTACCATACAGAAGAAAAATGCTGCTTTCCCTTTTTTTTTTTTTTTTTTTTGCAGTTTATGTTTAACACAGTACCGTGTTTGCTTCCTTGGGGGGGGAGGGGTCTCTGCTCTTGCCTGATTGTATACTTCTGGTTCCAAATGAGGTGTGTGGTTGACTGGTCAGTTCGTAACTCTGAAGTTCTACTGTAATAATTTAATTTTAGAACATAACGTGGCTATTTTATAGCCCTCATACATTATCTTCACAGTTATACATAAACATAAATAAAGAAAACTAATTAAATCTAAACAGGTCAGTCAAAAGCAACATCTTCCCTCCATTTGCTTGTAGGAATCTTCAGCTAGAATCCATGCAAACCCTTCCTCTTCTGAAATCACTGTTAGCCAGTCAGCTAACTGATTAACCAACTACCAGGAGTGGCTCTGACAATTTTGCCGCCCCAAGCAGTCGCCGCGGCTCTGCCCCCGACGCAGGCAGACGTTGCGGGGCCCCCGACGCAGGCAGTCCGAGTCCCGCGGCGGCAAGGGAAGAGTGACGGACCTGCCGCCGAATTGCCGCCACGGTGGGTGAGAATGGGGAGGCAGTCCGAGTCCTGTGGTGGCAATTTGGCAGCGTGAAGAGTGGACCTGCCGCCGAATTGCCGCCGCGGGACTCGGACTGCCGCCCCATTCTCGATGCTGCCCCAAGCACCAGCTTGGAAAGCTGGTGCCTGGAGCCAGCCCTGCCAACTACTCAGTTAAATATGTAGATTTTTTAAAAAACTCTTATGAGATAATACAAAACTGAGAATAGCAAAATATAAATGACTCTCTTCATTATCACATTTAAAGAGAAGTTGGTGAATCAAACTAGTTGAGACAATTTAACAGAAACAATTTGGCTAAAATCAAACAACCTTCAAAGTATACAATTAAAATAGAAGAAAGAATTTTTCCCTCCCAATTTCCCCTTTCTATAATTAACATTGGCCATGCTTCCCTGTTGGAGGGTTAACAATGTCATTAACCTGCTGCAAGATGCTTCAGAGTTAGGGAAAACAGCCTCCTTTCTGCTCCCTTCTCCCAACTCACACAGGGCACGTGGCCTTCTGCAAAGCAGCTACCCTGACCGCTTGCCCTCGCGGAGTCTGACCCCAGCAACAGGGAACCTATTGGAGCATCCAAAACTACCAAACCCAATTCCAGAAACTTCTGGATGGGGAGTGGTAAATCTGCCTAGCAACAATGATCCAGACACAACTCCCTCCTACCCCTCCCCCCCCCCCCCGGTCAGGTCTCTTAAAGAGATACCTCCCTATTAGGCATATATGTTACACAAGCATTGCTGAAATGTGGCTGAATGATACTAAGTCTGTTTTAGCATAGTTGGCTCCAGCTGAGTATTTGGTACAGTGTGAACGTCCCTTCCTTGCCTTAGGAAAAACTATTTTTTTTTATTATTATTATTATTTTTTGGTCTGTATTTGTTGGCTTGTATTTTTAATGTATGGCAGAGGTGTTCAGAGCCCAGACAGACACTTCTTTAGGTTTTGTATACTTTTAAATTAACAAATAACAATAAAAAGGATTGTATAATGCTACTCTAAGCAGAAACACTTTCTACTTATCTTTTTGTTGTTTTTTTATCAATTTGTTTCTTTACTTGTTTGCTTTTTCATTCAAGTGTTTTTCTACCCCTCTTGGTCCAACCTAAGGCAAGTGGCAAGTAAATGAATGGTACACAGTATCCACTGTATTAAATCATGAGATAATCATCAACAGTATTTTTAGAAAATGTATAAATACCATGCAAGACAGGAAAGGTGGATATCCCTTTCTCAACATGTTTTCGACCCCTCCCATTCTAGTAACTGAGAATTGGGTATTTTTGACATAAACACATTCATGCTAAGAATGATTAGAAACCAGCTGCTAGGATGTGCTGTGCTGCTCTTTAACAATGAATGTGTTATATTCCTGTGAGGTTATTTCTGAACAGTTTTTTATGCAAAGAAAATAATGAAGTATTGCAAGGCTGGGAGCTTATCCTCCTGAGTCTTATCTCTCATTGGAATCAGAACTTTGAACTCAAATTCTAGTATAGGAGCCCAATTCAATATTTTTAAGTGTCTATTCATGCAAATTATGATAGGATGTCTTCTTTCCTGGATGTATTTGACAACTCTTGCTTTTAACCCCAGCACTGAGGATTCTGTTGTTGGCAGTACTGTGCTCTCTTAAAATCACAGATTGCAGGACTGAAAATATGCCATTTTAGAAACTGCTAAGTGTTACATTTAGCACAATGAACAGAGTGGCTTTAAGAGATGCTATTTGAGTGCTGGAGCAATAAAACTGTCCTTATTTGACTCAAAAGTGCTTCAAATTGCAGTGTGTTCTGTGTGCACGTGCAGCCTAAAAGGATATATAAATATTGCCTTAATGTTTGGATGGATTATTGAATATTGCTCTCTAATTTAAGTATATTGGATATGTATTATTTATAATTGGTATTCTGAGTTAGATCCATGCCACAGATTATTATTTATTATTACTATTATTATTATTAGAATAGGTTTATTTCTAGAGGTTCCCAAGGCACACCCTGGAGCAAGGGTGGGCAACCTTTTTGGCCTGAGGGCCACATCTGGGTATGGAAATTGTGTGGCGGGCCATGAATGCTCATGAAACTGGGGGCTGGGATGCGGGTGGGAGTGAGGGCTCCAGCTCGGGGTGCAGGCTCTGGGGTGGGGCTGGGGATGAGGGGTTGGGGGTGCAGGAGGGTGCTCTGGGCTGGGACCGAGGGGTTCGAGAGTGGGAGGGGGATCAGGGCTGGGGCAGGGGGTTGGGATGCGGGTGGGGGTCAGGGGTGCAGGCTCTAGGCGGCGCTTACCTCAAGCAGCTCCCAGAAGCAGCAGCCTGTCCCCCCTCCGGCTCCTATGCAGAGGTGCGACCAGGCAGCTCTGTGCACTGCCCCATCCACAGGCACTGCCCCTGCAGCTCCCATTGGCCGTGGTTCCCGGCCAATGGGAGCTGCGGGGGCAGCCCTTGGGGCGGGTGCAGCCTGCGGAGCCCCCTGTCTGACCCTATGTCTAGGAGCCAGAGGGGTTACATGCCGCTGCTTCCAGGAGCCGTGCAGAGTGGGGCAAGCCCCCGACCCCGCTCCTCAGCCTGAGTGCCAGAGCAGGACAAGCCCTGCACCCCACTCCCCAGTGGGGTCTGGCGGGCCGGATGCGGCCCCCGGGCCATAGTTTGCCCACCCCTGCCCTGGAGTGTGTACAGGGGCCAGCCAGGTGGAGGCACCACCAATCTCGGATCTCAGAACATTGCTAGCCTTTGCCAATGGTAACTTCCTACCAGTTTTTGAGGCCAGATCCCCAATATGCTCTGACTCTTTGCACCACTCCAGCAGCACAAAGGAAAAGCAAAGCCTGCATAGCCTGCCTCTGGAGGAGTCCTCCAGCGTAGACAGAACCTCTGAGTGCGGTCAGGCTGGAGTGATAGTTTGGTGTCTTTCTTCTCCCACGGCAAAGGGCTATGTCTGGAGCAACACGGTGATCCCTGATTGCTAGAATGGCTACTTCTACTTTTCTTAGCCTCCGTTTACGTTAAGGCATTTGTGCTGATGCAATTACATCAGTTTGGTTACACACCAGTGCAGACTCCTAATATAGACAGGCTGCAGTGGTGCAAAGCAGGGTTTATTGTAACTCGGTAACATGCCCAGGTAAGCATCACTGGGGTAAGCCTCATTTTGCACTGATACATCAGATCTACATTAGAGTTTGGCCCCAGTATAACTTCATTGTTAGACTTGGTCCACTGTGAATCTCTTTTGTGCAGACAGGGCCTTAGGTGTAATGGAATCTAAAGTGGCCCCTGGCCAGGCCTAGGTTTGGGAATTATAAAGGGGCAAGTCTTCTCACACTCATCCTTGATACTGTTCTGAGTACGGCTGGGGTGGCCTTGAGGCTTGTGCTTTTATGAAGCTGACGAAAGTTTAAGGGCCTAATCCTACAAAGTGCTTGGTACCCTCAATTTTGTCGCTACACCAAAATGACTCCTGCAAACTCTACATGCACATAGCAAACAGCTGATTCTGTTTGTTTTTGCTGTGCACTTACCTGTTTGTTCTTTCCTATAGTTTGTGGGTCAAACGGGTGCCATGTACTCAAAAATTTTGCAGTATGTGGCCTGTTTGAGAGGAAAGGGTTAAATATTGAATCTTATACCTTTTTATTATCCCAGAGACCTGAAACTGGATAATATTCTTCTGGATGCAGAGGGTCATTGCAAGCTGGCGGATTTCGGAATGTGTAAAGAAGGGATACTGAATGGAGTAACAACCACTACATTTTGCGGAACACCAGACTACATAGCTCCAGAGGTATGTTTTATACCAGACTTCACATACAAATATTACCAGTAATCATAACTAGCTGTGGTACACATAGATAACTGTATCTGTTGTATGTGCAAGGTGAAAAATGTGGGCCAGATTCTCTCATCAGCACTACTTGAATAATCCTGTTGAAATCTGTGGATCTCTACAAGGAATAACCTACTCCGCATCAGTAGTTTGCAAAATCTGGCCCTTTGAGTGTAAGGAAGGGGCAATGTCCATGATTCTGTACTTGACAGCTGTTTCAGCCTTGCTTTTAAAAGTTTCCTGTACTGTATTTGACGGTATTTGCTAGTAAATTGTTTAGCTTTGCTGGTAGCCAGTTGTCTGTCATTCTGTCGTTACTGGGTAATAGTGTATTACGTTTTCCCACTGGATATTTGCCCATTCCATGTTACCTTTCCTTTGAATTGAGTAGTCACTCCATATGTCAAAATACCCGTGTCATACACTCCTTGCTGCAGCTGCCCAAAGACCCAAGCAGTTAAACATGCTCAACTTTTGCTCTTTTATTATCTAGTCTTTTGTCTTGTTCTGCACTAGGTGAAGAACAAAAATGTCGAATTGAAGCTAAAGTGACCGATTTGTTATTGCATGATGTTATCATTTAACAATTTCCCCTAACACGTTCCTTGCACTTTGCATTATTCTTCTTCTTGTCCACATTTACGACCCTATTGCCGCTTTGAAGGTGCTTCTAAATCTTTCAGATGCTAAATGTCATCGGATGCTCCCTCCCAGCAATGACCTGTACCTAAGCCTAAAAACAGGGATGTGTTCACCTGTGTAATAAGACTTACATAGATATGATCTGACACAATGTAACATACTATAGGTATCATATTGTGTTAGACCTGTATGGGAGTATCATTGTTTCTCTGTTCTGAGGTACTGATGAGTGACATATAATAAACTGGGAAATATGCAAATTTCTGCATGGATGGATATAACTTACATTCACATAATAGGTGACATTTGGATAAAAAAGATGACATAGCACTATGCTATTTGTAGATTACCTAGATTTTAATACCATGGATACATTTTCAAAGGTCAGTGCCTAAGCTGAGTCAGCACCATTTACATGGATTCCCTTTACAGATACAGCCATTGGTATGTGCAAAACAGGTGCTGGACAGATTTGCCCATTCAGTTTAGTTACCAGTCCTTGAAAATTTTGTTCCATATGTACACCCCCACCCCCCCACCTTCTTACTCGGGAACAGGTAACACTCACCTGTGTTCCTGGGCACCTGATATTGTTGACATTAAAGATCCTGAGTATCCCAGTGGTGCTGTTGGATAGGTGGGAGCCCTCTATTCACCCTCCGCTGCAGTCCCTTTACTCCTAACAGAATTTAAAATTGGTGGTGCCTCCACCTGGCTGGCCCCTGTATACACTCAATGGCATGCCTTGGGAGCCTCCAGAATAAACCCCTTCAAATAGAAATAATACTAATAATAATTAATAAATCTGTGGCATGGGTCTAACTCAAAATACCAATTATAAATAACATACATCCAATATACTTAGAGTTAACACACCTTTATTTAACAATTTAAAGAAACAGGGTATAACTGACTAAGATTAATGTCACTGCTAATTTAAATCCACAGGGGGCAGTTGAATAAAATCAAGTAACAAATATAGGATACAGTAATAAATGAAACTTATGTAACCGGCATTTACACTGCCGGCATTTACCCCACCCCGCAGTGTACCCTCCTCTGGATTTCAGAGTCCCAGACACTTGCTTACGTGGGCGCCCTTGGAGCTCTGCTGCTGGAGACAGCGTGCTGTTGGTTCTGTGTATCAGTCCAGCCAAGGCAACAAGCTGCACAATCCCTCTGAAGATTGGAGTTGGCTCCACCAAATGTCAGGAGCTCTGGGTCCTGGTTCAATGGGACGATCATTCTGCCTCTCCTCAGACTCAGACTCTCTGCTGTGCCCCTTCCCGTGCAAGTACTTTCCCAAACAAGAGTGAGGGTTGCTCACAGTTCCTTCACTGCAGGCCCACCTCAGTCAGCTCCAGACAGAGCAACAGTCTGCCCTGGCTCCAGTGAAGCCACCAACAGCCTCTGAGGCTCCCTGCTCATTCAAAGTCCCAGCTAAGGTGACCAGACAGCAAGTGTGAAAAATCAGGGCAGGGGTGTGTGTGTAATAGGACCCTATATAAGAAAAAGCCCCAAATATCGGGACTGCCCCTATAAAATCGGGACATCTGGTCACCCTAGTCCCAGCAGGCTCTCGGCAGCAGCTCCTGGTATGGACAGAGCTCCACACCAGTAATCTGGCTCCTCCCCCGCAAAATGGAGTCCACTGCCTGCTCTCCCTGCACTACCTGGAAGAGCAAGTCTCTCTTTCTTTCCACAAGGTATCATGGGAATTGTGGTCTCTAAGACTGGATTGCAGCACACAGGATCTTCCCAACTGGAACACTCCCAATAAAGTTCAGAGGCCCCTCTAGTAAAGGTGGCCTACATGTATCTCACACACATTGCATTTGTGCTAAGGATGCTGGGCAAAAAGTTATATCAGCATTTTTTTCATCAAACATTATTTTGCAGGGAAAAATGTTGTTTGCTAAGTAAAGATAAAGTGGAAATCTGTATTTTTAGCACTAGACGATATCAAGTATTGGTAAGTGCAAAGGCAAGGTAACTCATTTTAAAGGTAACACAATTTATGCCGAGGGTGGTTTAAGCAGTTTGAGAGAGCACTCCAGTAAGAAAAGGAAAGCAAAATGAGTTTGTGTAAGGTTTTGGCTTTGTGAACATTATTTCTTTTCTGATTCCTTTTCCTAGTGGAGTACTTTGTGGATTCTTTTATAAATGTGTACTAAATAAAAAGGCAGTACTAAACTCCTAGACATTTTCAGATGAAAATTTGGGCCCATTGAAGGTGCCAAAATGCCCATTTCCCCTTTTTGTTTGCTTCTCACCTTTCCTTTTCCTCAAGCCTTCCTACTGCTTTTCTCTTCTTGAGTCACCACTGTATCTTTCATGTTACTTTTGATTGGCAGGATGCCAAAGCAAAAACGTGAAATCCAAAGATCATTCCCATACCAGACCATGGAGAAGTCCAATTCTGAGGACAACTTTGCGGCTGACATTTCTGTAATGTATTTCTATAATATCACAAACCAGAACACAGGGTCCAACCACCTACAGATTTTGGGGACATTCAGCTCTGGATCCAAGCGCTATGACTCAAATCTTAGACCGATCCCTGTGCTTATATTAATAATGGATGGGTTTTTTATATGCAATACAATCAGCATTCACTAGAGCTGAGTATAATAATCCCTACCCAGAAGATTCCAGTTACAATGCTCATAACCTTTGAGTGTGTGTATGGTGGTTGCCATTCCAGCTATCAGCCCAGGATCACGGTACCTTTTCTTTTAAAACGTCACCTTCTTGTATTGATACTTTGCAGCCAAACTGCAGACTCCTTTCCAACAGACTAAAGTCAACAATTAAGCTTGTTCCTTGAATAACAGTAGCCCTGGAGTAATATAATAATAATCAATCACTCTAACCCACCCGAGGTGTCTGCTGCAAAGTTGGTCTTGCTTGTGTCACACATTTGAACTTGTAGAAGCGACAAAGGGTCCTGTGGCACCTTATAGACTAACAGAGCTATTGGAGCATGCTCAGGGGTCGCATAACTAGTTAATTCCGATAACAAACGAGGCTCTGGCATGCTAACTAGTTATGCGACCCCCGAGCATGCTCCAATACCTCTGTTAGTCTATAAGGTGCCGCAGGACCCTTTGTTGCTTCTACAGATCCAGACTAACATGGCTACCCCTCTGATACATTGGAACTTGCTGCCACTACAAGTAGAAAACCTGCCAGTTTTTCCAAGAAGCAAAGATAATTAAAGCAAAGTCTACAATCTTTAGTATAATACAGTGGGGTTGATGCTGCATGAAAGGGTCTCATGTTTTCCTGTTGTAAACAAAATTCTCAAATGAGGATGCTTTTGGCTTCCAGTATTCATACTAAGGGTACATCTATACTTACCCGCTGCTTCGGCGGCGAGCAATCGATCTTCTGGGATCAATTTATCGCGTCTTGTCTAGACGCGATAAATCGAACCAGGAAGTGCTCGCCGTCGACGCCGGTAATCCTACTCCACGAACAGAGTAGGCGGAGTCGACGGGGGAGCCTGCGCGCCGCGTGTGGACCCCTGGTAACTACCTTTTCATTCGAACTAAGATACTTCGACTTCAGCTACGTTATTCACGTAGCTGAAGTTGCATATCTTAGTTCGAATTGGGGGGTTAGTGTAGACCAGCCCTAAGAGGACCATTATAAATCTTAGCAGATCTCTGTGCAACAGTACCAACTAAATCAATTTATAGTGTTCAAGACAGGGACAATGAAAGGATGGGTTCTAAATTAGTTACCACTCTAGAAAAAGATCTTGAAGTCTTGGTGGACAGTTCTCTGAAAAGTTAAGCTCAACGCGCAGCAGTGGTCAAAAAGGCTAACAGTGTTAAGAACTGTTAGGAAAGAGAGAGACATTAAGATAGAAAATGTCATAATGGCACTATATAAATCCGTGGTACACCCACACTTGAATATTGTGTCCAGTTCTGGTCACCTGATCTCAAAAAAGATATCATGGAACTGGTAAAAATTCAGAGAAGGGCAACAAAGATGATCAAGGGTATGGAATGGCTTCCATACGAGGAAAGACTGAAAAGATTAGGGCTATTTAGCTTAGAAAAGAGACGACTAAGGGGGGATATCATAGAGGTCTATAAAATAACAAATGGTGTAAAAAAAGCAAATAGAGAAGTGTTATTTACCATAATACAAAAACCAGATGTCACCTAATGAAATTAACAGACAGCAGATTTAATACAAAGAAGAAGTAGTACTTTTCACTCAACACAGAATTAACCTATGGAACTCATTGCTATGGGATCTTGTGATGGCCAAAAGCATAACTGGATTAAAAAAAGACCTTAGTAAGTTCATGGAGGATAGGTCCATCAATGGCTATTAGGCAAGATGGTCAGGGATGCAACCCCATGCTCAGGGCGACCCTAAACCTCTGACTGCCAGAAGCTGAGAAAGGAAGGTGGGGGAAGATTAGGAAAGGAAGGCGGGGGAAGATCCATCAGCCCTGTTCTGCACACTCACCCTGAAGCTCTGATATTGGTCACTGTCTGAGACAACATACTGGACTAGATAGACCATTGGTTTGATCCAGGATGGCAGCTATGTTCTGATTTTATATTTGCCACCAATTTTTTGCATACACAGTAGACTTTCCTCCGACTTGGATTAAACAATATAGAAGTCTATACAGCTCTTTTACTCATGAACATGCTAGGGAAGACCAATACATTTGGTTGTTGCTTCTGAGAACACTACTGCAGGTTGGTTTTCAGTGCAACACATTGAAACTTAGCCATATGATTCATATTAATAGGAGCTGCACAGGTAAAAGCCCAAGCCTACTGGCATTGAAGTCAACAAGATTTGGCCTCTTTAAGTCACTGTAGTAGGATAAGCATCTCATGTCTAATCAATAAACATGCATCTGAAGGTATCACTCAAGTTGCCTATTAAATCTGACCTCTCTGTTTCCCTAACAGATCCTCCAAGAGTTAGAATATGGTCCCTCGGTAGACTGGTGGGCTTTGGGTGTTCTGATGTATGAAATGATGGCCGGGCAACCTCCTTTTGAAGCTGACAATGAAGATGATCTCTTTGAATCCATCCTTCATGACGATGTGCTCTACCCAGTCTGGCTCAGCAAAGAAGCTGTCAGCATTTTAAAAGCAGTGAGTCTTCCATTTCTTTTTCTTTCATTCTTCCTTTTTTTCTCTTCTTCTTTTTATCCCCTTGCTAAAAATTGAATTTACCTTCAGTAGTTTAGAACAGTCACCACTGGGAGTTCAACCACAGTTCAGAGTGCCACTATTAGGATAATGGGGCCTGGGATAAATTACACTTCTTGTGGGAAAGGAACAGAATGTTTGTGTTCCTTGCGCTTGTATGCTGTATAAATCTAGGCAGAATCATGTTTCAGGGAAAATCACAATCAGCTAGAGCTGTGTTATCACTCTGACACTTTGCACACTGCATGCTCACTAGGAGCAAGGGAAGCATTATGTAATTAAAGAAACAGTGTCAATGTTTTTATTTTAATCCACATATAAACTTTGCCACCCTGCTGCCGTTTTTAACAAGTCAAAAAATATTTTAAAGCTGCATGTTGTTTTCCTTACTTGACACAATGGCATTTTTAAACAAATGTTCCTACTATAATGCAAGTAACTTTGCTTTGGTCCTTCACCCCAGGTGAGCTGGGTGACTGACAGAATCTTGTCAAATCCAGGTGGGTTTTGCTTGTCAGGTGGCCAAAGCATGTCACCCCATAACTTTGGTGATTGTGACACATTCTTGCACTATCTACTTAAGCATTAGTCCCGTACTGCATCCCAGTGGTAATTGGGGGCTTTTAGATTGAGAAGAACTTTAAAGGTTGGGTCTTACCATAATAAGGTCCGTATAAGGCTTCATTCTGCAAGTGGTACAGAAAGCTGGAGTGAACGCTGACTTGGACATCACTGGGACAAGAAGCAGCATTCACTGACTCTTTTTATGCGCCTTATTCTTGTTCTTAGCTGAAATGACTCTTTCATGTGTCCTGCCTGCTGCACAGTAAGGCATGTGAATTATTTTCTCTGAGTGGTTAAGATTTATGGACCTGAGCTGTAACACTGGGATCAGTGGCTAAACCCTCATGAAGATGACGGGTGTTGGGCCTCAGCTTTTTGTTTGGTTCATTATGGATGGGGCCACTGTCAACAGTCAGATCTGCATCTCAGCTTCTCTAAAGTTCAGGGCTATTGGAATTTGAGGTTTTGGTTCATGCCCACATGAGATATCTGTTCCCATGACTCTATACAAGGACTTGCCCTAAAAATCCACATCTTACTAGGCTATATATTCTCCCCTGTCATGGAAACACTTGTGGCAGGGAGAAAGTGCCATGATAACTCATCATGAAATGTTCAGTTTCAGAGCCATTCTTCACTCTTTTAGGAGTGATATGGTTTATATTTGTCTATCTCATTTGTGGTGCAAACAGGTAGCTAGACGTCTAGCTGTTAATGTTTGTGCCCAGAGCTTGCTCAAGACTCACAAATCCAGATGCACAATCAGGCCTATTGTGTAAGCGACACATTTTTGTGAAAAATAAATGCAATGACACATAATAGGTTGGTTTCCTGTAATGCTGTTTTGTTGTCAGTGTATAATTCTGGTTAGTCTGTTCTTCTGCCAATATCTTTTTTGATACTAGCCATGGTTATTTTTACCTTACTGTGATCCCTTATTAATGTCTTTCTCTTTGTAGTTTATCATTAATGCCCTTTTTAAACTCTACAAAGAGAGTTACAGCCATAAACCATCTTTTACATTTTAAAAAGATATATTCCCAGTTGGGCCAGTTCCTCAGCGGGCGTAAATCAGTTGAAGTCAATGGAACTGTGCCCACATACACCAGCTGAGCATCTGGTCCCTTACATTTAGCAATCTGCTTGTGTCTATGTAATTATTGTCTGAACATTAGAAACCTGTGATCTTCGTCTAATACTTTAGTCACATTGTCAGATGAAGAACAGGAAAAACAGAGGAAATAGAGAGGCGTCTATGTATTTTACTGCTGAATACTAACAAGGGATTAGCTTTGGAACAGTTTATTTCCTCACATTGTACTCTCAGACATGAGTCTTGTTCTTTAGACACTACATTTTCACAGCCCTTCAATTAGTGTTTGGGGAAAGTTTAACAAAACAACATACATTTACCTCAAATGTAATTTTCAGTTCAGTGTTTTAAATTTTTAATTGTTTTGCAAGAATCAATTTTCCATTTTTAATTCCCACAAAAAAAATCCAAGGACAATTTTCCAGTAAACATTACTGACAGCATGTTATTTATCCTACAAGAACAGATCTTTTTAGCCTGTTTCTGTGAATGTGCAGGAGATGCGATTTAAAATTCCATTCTGTCATGTGAGAGAGACAATTATTTATTGAGATGAGAGTATTTACTGCTGATAGTGCTGGAATGCATGATAGATTGTGTAGCGAGCCAGATTGTGCCCAGCACTGTGTGTGTCTGCAAGAGATGGAGAGAGAGGCTGTGTCTGTCTAGCCTACTGCCAGTGTGTTTTGCATACCCCGCTGTACCTGATCCACTGAGGATACAGGTCTGCTCAAGCTCTCAGCCTTAGAGCCTGGTGGTTTAGTTCAGGCTGTAAAGATTTGGAGGTCTGGAGGTCCTTAGTTCAATCCACAGTATGGCAGCCATCACATAAGTGGAATTTGGGATTTGAGCTGCTGTAGGCTTCAGACACTTGGGATGAGTTTCCTCTGGTTTCCACTGTCTGTGGGTCAGTGTTACTGATCTCCTTCTGTGCCTGACCATAGAGAATGTGAGTCTGTTTCAGTCCCCTGCTACTGAGTCTGTCTGATTAGTTCAAGTTGTAGAGATTTGTGTTTAGCGCTGGAGGTGTTTAGTTTGAGTCCTTGATGAGCTTCTACTTGTGAGACAGCCTGGCATCTTGACCAACCCCAGAGATTGAACTGATGACCTCTAAAGCTAAAACTACAGATGGGTGCTGGTAACAGATTCCTATAATCTGTGACTCAGGCATAGAGGCAGACATGTAACCTGCACTGACCAGTGGGTTATAACTTCACTAGCCTTTTTGGGAAAATCTCTATTCTAATCTGTATAGGTTCTTATGACATGCTCATCACCGTAGTATTTTAGCTTCTTCTAGTAATGCACTAAGCAGTGTGACTAACATCTGTCACATGTTGTTTGTTTACTCATCGTCTCCACAGAGGGAGAAGTATGTGCTGTTGAGTATCTTGTTTGGGTCATTTGGGTTTTTAAAAAAATATATACATGTTGCTATGTGTTTGTTAGAGAAGGCCAGGTCAAAGAAATGCGCCTTGCACTTGAAGCAGAAGGTGGTGAGGTTTTGATGGTCCTTAATTCATGGAAGAGCTCATTCCACAGTCTCAGATTGTCCCCAAGAAACTTCCGTCTCCCACAGTGATGAGCTTTACCTTTATTGTAGCAAGCTCCCTTGTGCCAGAGGAGCAAAGTTGCCAACCACCATTTTCATCCTGGAGTTTTAAGCGGTCTTTTAGATATGCTGGGCCCAGGCCTTTGAGTGCCTTAAAGATAAGGACCAAGACATTGAATTTGATTCAGTATTCTATGGGAGGTCAGTGTAGAGAACGAATGACAGGTTTGATGTGTTTGTGGTAGGAGAACATGTGCTGCAGTGTTCTGATTCTATACTGCTGGGAGTTTCCTAAGTGCTGAAGTCTTCATGCCCAGGTATATCGCATTACTGTACTCCAGCTGAGAGGTAGTGAAATGCGTGAATAAGCGAGGCCAGATCATCATCCACCACAATCGGATGGAGTCTCCTAGCCAACCAGAGGTAATATAGAAAGCGTTACTCATGGATGCAGCTATGTGAGAGCTCAGCACCAGCTCCACAAGTACACCTGCGCAATGGACTGAATTGGCCAATTGTGGTATGTTCTTTTAACCAAAGACTGCAAAGGTGGCTGTGAACTCTTCAAAGTGCTTCCCTCTGCCAACCAGTGTCAACTCTCTATTGCTGCTGTTCAGCTTCAGCCAGCCGTTCTTCAGCTATAAGCTGATCTCATCCAAGCACTGGGCCATCTTGATGCTAGGTCATAGCAGAATGGTCAGATGTGGTGAAGGATAGGTAGAACTGTGTCATCCGCATATTGCTGGCACTTGAGTCAATGTAATCTGACCAGTTCACCTATTAGTTGCATGTAGCCACTGAATAAGACCAGAGAGAATTGATCCTTGTGGAACTACACAAGTCAGGGGTCTTTTGGTGAAGGTGCAGTTTCCCAGTACTACTCATTGGATGCATGCCTCTAGGAAAAACTCAAAACATTTTAATGCATTGCCCTGTACCCCTGCCCACCACTCTCAGGTGAGACAGCAATATGGTCAGCAGTGTGAAATACTGTGAGGTCCAGGAGGATGAGAATGGATGTCTGTCCTCTAGCTTTTGATAGGAGGAGATCATGCATCAATGTCCCTAAGGCAATTTCAGTTCCATGTCCTACCCTGAAACCAGATACTGCCAGGTCTAGAATGTTAACTTCAGTTAAATGAGCTTGTAGATGGCCTCGACCAGCTTCTCTATGAGTTTGTTCAGAAATGGGAGGTTTGACACTGAGCAGCATTTGGCTAGAATCAGTATATCAGAATATAGTGTGTTTGAAGGAGAAGGGGAAGGTTTTTTGACTGAATGACACTTTGGCTATTTCAATCAGGAGTTGCACCAGTTGGTCATGACTCTCTTTCACAAGCCAGGAAGTGCCTGGGTCAGGTTCACAAGTCTCGGGTCAAGATTCCTTTGGGATGTCCAGAACTTCTTAATGAATTGTGAAAATGCATGTGGGCTGTTGGTTGGTGGGTATAGGCGGAACAGATCCATGCTGCTTGCTACTTGAGAAGGCTTATTGGATGTGTGATCTTTTCAACGAAGTAGAATGATAGTTTTTTGCAGTGCTTGGTGCTCAGTTCAGATGCAGGTTGTAGGCAGTCAGCACTAGTGAAGTGGTTTACCACCCTGGATAGCTCTTTGGATCAGGATTTGGCAGCCTCAGCGGTGGTTGGTAGGAAGGTTCTCTTAGTCTGTAATACAGTCTCATTGTAGTCTTTGAGGAATTTGTTATGTTTCATCTTATCTGAAGCAACCTTTTCCCCCTCACCATTGGCACACAAGCTTCTGCTCCTCTCTCTTCATCCGGTGCAGGGTGTCAGAAAACCACTGAGATCTGTATGAGCAGTGGGGAAGAAGAGGCCATTGCGGAGCCAGTGTGTCAGTGGTTGAGGTTAGTGTACAATGATAATGAATCACTTGACTCCTTCTCCAGTGGGTGGAGTGCTGCTGTCCTTTAGCAGTCATTGGAATTTGTTGGGAGTGCTGCATGAGTCTTCATGGTTGAATCAGGATCATTGGTCTTTCTTGTTGCCTCAGATACTTGTACTACCAACAGTAGAGCTCCTAGGAAGAGTGGTAGTGCCTGTGTTGATGGGACATGGGCATTTTTACTGTGTCACCTAGACCAACTCAGAGGCCTATTTCTCTACCCTTGCTCAGAGCAAGTCTTGATGACAGGGTGGTAGACATAGCAGTGCTCTGTCTACACTAACACCACCACCACTGTTACCACCTGAGAGCTGCACCACCTGTAGTGTGGCTGTTAGAGCTGTGCCACCTTGCACTCATTTACAGGAGCTGAGCACAATCAGAACTACACAGGTCTGGCACCACAAGTAGTGCTAGATTTCCCAAACTGGGTGCCTCATCCCCATTCCCCTCACAGTTGCCAGCAGAGTGGCCCCACATGGAAAGGAGAGGTGCACCCTGTGAAAAGATGACTTAGCGTCCATGTTCTCCCTGTGTTCCAAGAGGTCTGGTGCCTGTCTATGGGCAGCACCTCCTGGAACTTCCACTGGAACAGTGCATCTCTGCACCTACTGCTGGCTGTGCCTCAATAGACCAGCTGAGTCGTAAATGTTTACCACCATCCATATTATTCCAGGAAAGGTCTCTATTCTTTGCTGTGACTATGTATGAAGCACTTTTGTTCTCCTTGAATGACAAAGTATGAGATTGATTCCTTCTGGCACTCAGTACTGGTCTTGCAAATTTCAGGATTCCCAAGCTGCTGTTCAGGTTCCTATGCCACCTTCTCTGTGTCTAGTATCAGAAGAAGGAAGCTGCCTTGCTACAGTCTCTGCTCCTGCAGAGTGAGGGGATGGTTGAATGGGAAGCTGCATTGTGCACCTTGTCTCTTGGTCACCAAAGTTGGAGGAATAGGGCCATGAATTGCTGAGTCACTACAGAACTATGGAGGCTTATTAATCTGACTTGGTTGTGTTTAAAGCTGTACTGCATGGAAGAAGTGCACTGTACCTTTAAGAAGATAGTCGGTTAGGCTCCTATCAGTTGCTGATCCAGCCATGAGTCACATTTCATTGGGAGAGACCACTGCAGTAACTGCTTCTGTAGCAGCTGAAATAAATTTTACTGGGATGAATCAGAAAACAAAACAGAATAAAACCCTACTGAAACAAAATACTCCACTGTGCACACACTTCTCCCCGTGGAGATAGAATGAATAGCATGTGACAGATGTTAGTCACGTGGCTTAATTCACTACTGGAAGGTGCTCAGATACTAGTTGATGGAGGCAATATGAGCATCCGTATAGAATAAAATAGTCACTTTTATATTCTTATAGTCGCTGTTCTGAAGCAGATAAGCTGTCTTCCATGTGCAGCTCATTGTGAGGTAGGGTTGCCAATTTCGGTTGGATAGATTCCTGGAGGTTTCATTTTATGATGTAATCTTTCATTAAAGATTAATCTTTAATTCCTGGACACACCAAGACAATCCTGAAGGCTTGGCAACCCTAATTGTGAAGCAGTCTATGCAGATTATCCTGTAAAAAACAATGCCCTATCCTCTGTGGAGGACGTTAACGATCCCACTGCCGTATTTGTATGAATATCTGTTTGCTCCAGTGCCCTTGGCCAATATTTCCCCATCACTCGTGGTTATGGAATATGCTGTGCAGTGGTCAGTTGCCTTCCTCCACTGTAGAGGCTGTTTTTCAGTCATATTGCAGTTTGTGAAGCAAGTTTGGATGAAAGGCATGACAGGGACGTAAAATATTACCGCTCTTTCAAGATAAAGGCACATGGAAGTTCTCATCCTAGTTCAGACAAGTCAGCAATCTAGTCCTATCTGCTGTTTCTGACAGTGGCCTGTACCAGTGCTTAAAAGGAAGGTGCAAAGAAAAGGATCATGCACCTGGCCAGCTGTGTAATACTAAGCTGTTGGGGGGAGTTTTTCCTCTCCCTTATTGGTGATCTCTCAGCATATTTCCTGAAGCATGTGAACAGGTAACCCTGGTAGCTCAACTCAAGTAGCTGCAGATACATTGTTTATTCATATCAGGGTAAAACTCTCTAAACCTCCATGGAGTCTGAGACTTTGTATGTGGCTGTCCTGCTTGGGGGTGGGTGGGTGTATATGCACTTATTTGCAAACTCCAGCCCACATCTTGGAGGCATGAAATGAGGTTGCACTGCCTCCACGCTGCAGCTGCTATAGCATCTCCTACCTGTAGGCTAGAACAGCAGCCACTGTACTTTCTTTGTACCTTGCAACTGGATCTGCGTAAGCAGAGATCCAGAGGCCCTTCTTTGTGGCTTCCCCCAACAGTCTTCTCCACACCAGCCTGCTTCCAATATAGAGCGGAACTTCCTCGTATAAAGGTGGAGTGCTTCTGACCTCTTGACAACTGTGCCTTTCCTTCTGCCTGTAGCCCCCATGTGTCCTCTCCACCACCCCCCTTCCTCTCACTGGCACAGGGCTACCAGGTGGGTACAGCACAGAGGGATTTTTCACCCACAAATGCCTAATAGTTTCATCAGCCTAAGCTCTTTGCTTCAGTAATAAGCAAAAGGCTGGGACTTGTCAACATGTTCATTGCAAAGGGTTATTTAAAATTGCTGCTTTATCTGGGGGGACCACTTTCTCTAAGTTAACTAGATCACTCAAGGTAAAACTACACTGTATTTACGGGAGAAGCCACAGGTGCCAATAGCTGGGGCACAGATGTTTGTGTAACTTTGCCCTGGTCAGCATACTGGAGCTAAGGGAAAATGTATGTGTGCAGTTTTCCACTCAACATAACCACATTTGTCCTTGGCTGTCCAAAATAGTCTTGTGTGTATGGTATAGAGAAACAATAAAACCATATTGTTGTGAAAATGTGTTTCAAAGGATTATATGATATAAAACTATTTTCCTTGGGTATGGTTCTGCTGCGGGATCTATTCTGGCTAAGGAAGGTTGTTGGGGCAGAAGAATGAGCAAAGGTCATAGCTTTGTGCTGGCAAAAAATGCAAAGATTGTAACCTTAATTTTAAAATAGCAGGAAAAGTCAGTATTTTAATTCTCATTATGTTAATTTTCCATCAGAATACTGTTAAAAAGCTGCCAGTACTGGCTTAAGAATATGTAAAGATAACAAAGCACCAAAATACCCATGAAGCTGGTCGTTTGCCATTGGAAATTATGAGGAAGGATGCTCTGGTAATTGGAAAAAATGCAAAACTCAAAAAATTTGTATTTAATAATATTTAACTAATAGTGTTAAGCTATTTTAAAACCCTGATCACTCTCCCGTACTCAATTGCACTGCATATATAGAGAGCCAAATATGTAAATTTCATGCAAGACTCTAGCTTACTCACATGTTGGCCAGAGTGACAATGTCCATGGGGCCTTATTCTCCCCAGTATCATTTACAGCCACGCAGAATTTGTTTTGGTAGTGCTTTATATCCACTTTACAAGAGTGTGACTACATGCAGTGCATGACTTTTTATGGGAACACCCTGAATCATATTATTTTCACAGAAGTCATGGTCATGAAATATTTATTATCTTAATTATGACTCTTAGAATCTGGCCCTTACTGGAAGCAAGGGAGAGAAGGGTAGCACCCGTGCCAAGGCCTCCTGGCAACATTATACCTGCAGAGGCCAGGAGCAGGTATAATGACTCAAGAGGCACTGAGTAGAGCTCACTATCAGCAGCTTTTGCTACCCATGTAAAGAATAGTCATAGGCTATGTTCTCTTCAGCCAAGTCTCATAGCCACTGGCTCTTGTGTAAGGGCGGTGCAGAGCCATGCCCCAGCCCACTCCAGGAGGAGAATACACTCCCTCTGGCAGCTGCTTAGGGTATGACTTAGTCTCCTCCTAGCACTGCCAGTGCAAACAAATAAATTATGCCTATGTCCTTTGTGGGAGTGCTGGGAACTAAGGACGAGATCCCTGCGCCTTTTCTTCCATCTCCAGCATGTCTGCTAGAACATCCCTGTTGTGATCCTATGAATTTAAGAAAAGCAATTGAATTAGGGTGACCAGATGTCCCGATTTTATACGCACAGTCCCAATTTTGGGGGCTTTTTCTTATATAGGCACCTATTATCCCCCACCCCCGTCCCAATTTTTAACACTTGCTGTCTAGTCACCCTAAATTGAATTAACAGTTAAAAATCTAAAATCATATTTATGGCAGAGCAAACCAGACTGGCTAAAATAATAGCCTCCCTGAACTTGATGACTCTGGAGGGTTTAATAGTTTGTTGCTGCATTTACCAGTTTTGTCTAACACTGGAAGCAGAAGTAGAATTACTGAAAGGGAGTCTGTTCCCAGCCAGGTGAAATTAGGAAATTCCTGAAATTGTTGAGGGGGCCTTTTCCCATGAGCTTTACAGGTAGGAGTCTCAGATGAGACTGGAACCCCTGACCCCTAGAGGGATTCCTATCACTCATGCAGGAAATACAGCCCATTCTAGGAGAGTATCCTTACAAGGAGCTGCACTGAGAATGTGTGGCTGGATTGCAAATAATTATCAACTATATGTCACTAATATTTTGTAACTTCTCCTTTCCCCAGTTCATGACAAAAAACCCAAATAAGCGACTAGGCTGTGTGGCATTGCAAAATGGGGAGGACGCGATTAAACAGCATCCGTTCTTTAAGGAAATTGACTGGGTTCTTCTAGAACAAAGGAAAATCAAGCCACCCTTCAAACCTCGGATTGTAAGTAACAGTTTGAGTAAACTCTGGAGATAACTTGGTTAAAAATTTGTACTTGTTGGTTTCTTTAGCTGAATTAAGAAACTATGCACATGGTGCAGAAATTAGAAGTTGAAATAACAGAGTAAGTGCCTTGCCGAAGAGATTGCCCTGGTATTGGTTCCTCTGAAGGTAAGTGTCAGATTAGAATACACTGTAACATTTTTGTATTCAGTCTCTTTGCAAACTGAAGAGAGCCCAAGATTCTATTTTAAAGCTTTCCCTCAGTTTCTATGGATATCTCAGTCTGAGGAATGTGCTTCAAGTTATATACATTCTCATATGCAATAGTCCCACCTTGGTAAACCTTTGTGATTGTGGTGTTTAGGAAAATGTTCCTGATTACATCAAATAAAAAATATAATACAACATTAAGGACTAAAACCAATAAAGGAAAGAAAAATGTTTAATGGTCTAGTTATGTCCAGATATCTATCTGTTACTAAGTAATAATAAAGTATCATTTTTTACACTTTTACATTTTTATCTTAAATTAACAAATGTAAATAAACCTCCACCTCTCTTGCTAAAGCAACTGAACCCAGGCAAAATAGTTTTCATTATTCTTTTGTTCCTCTAAATGAAAATCACCAAACAAATGAGATGTATTTATATTTTACAAAAAATGTCAGCTTTTGGGCAAAGAATATGTATGGCAAATTTTATGAAAGAACAGACTCTTGACTATAGCACTGCAAGTATGGTACTTTTATACCTAGTCAGAAAATATTATTTTCCACTGAGTGCCAAAGCTTTGGAAACCCTCATGCTTCTTTTAATTTTGTTCCCTCTTTATTGTACTGTTTGGTCTTGTCTGCAAGTATGATCAATGTTCTGTTTGTGTCTTTCTTCAGAGAGTTTATGAAGATATTAAAAAACATTGGGCCCAATGAATCCAAGTGTCATAACAGTTAGGTGCAGGAAAGACCTGTTAAGTCATCTAGTCTGTCCCATGTGTCTATGTGGAATTTTCCTCTGTGGTATGACAGTGTAGGTGCATATATCCCAAGTGACTGGGCTTTCACCACTTCACTGGGAGAATATGCCACTACCTAATAGATTTCACTCCCAGAAATATTTCAAAATCTAAATCTTTTTTCTAATTTCATCCAATTTAGTCCAAGTTTTACACCCTTGTACTCTCCTCATTCATTTCTTCCCATTCATTGTTCACACTCATCAAATAGTTGTAAACAGTTAAGTCTTAGTCCAGGTTTAGCCAACCTATATATATCTAGCTCTTTTAACATTTCCACATAGACGTGTCCTTTCATTCCATAATCATTTTTGTTGCTCTTCTCTGAACCTGTCTTGTTTGTCAAGATTTTTCTAGTAATGGACTGACCAGAACTCAAGGTAAAGTTCTAAATGAATCTACATTTGCTTTAGCCCAGGCCACCAATATCTCCCTAGTTCTCTAGAGATTTCTGCAACTAATTGTCAGTGATCCAGTACATCTGTCAGCTATTTTCCCTTAATACCTCAGGATGCATATTATCTACTGGTAGTTTTGCATACATTCACATTTTCCAGCTATTCCCTTATCTCTACTTTATCAGTGGCCATTTTGCAAGATCTTCATTATTTAATCGTCCAAATGAATTTTTGTTTTTTTTCTTATTAGAAATCAAAAGGAATTCAGTATATCAGCCATTTTTGACTGATCATTGATATAACCGCTCCTAATATGTTAATGGGCCTTCTTTCTTTCTGATAATTCTTTCTCTCCCAATATATTGCAAAAGCCATTTTTATTTCCTTTCACACCCTTTTGATAGCATTAACTCCTTTTGCGTATTTGCTCCTTTTTCCTTACATCACTGTTAATATTTTTGTTTGGTTACCTCTTCCGTTTCCATTGAGATTTGTTGGTGATCTCTAGGCAGTTCCTTTTTAAAGCTAGAGTGGCAACTGGTGGCTCCTGAAAATACTTATTTGTAGGGGTAATTGTATGTTGCACCTTAATTATGCTGGTTTTTATGATCCTTCAGGCCGCTTCCACAGTGTTGTATTTCCATACTTCTCATCACACCCTATTCACCAGCTTTCTTCATTCTCCAGACTTTGCCTTCCTGAAATCTAGTAGCTGCTTTCTGTGAAAACTTTCCTTACGATGGTGAATTCAAAAATGTTTTAGTCTGGTCTATTATTTTCTCATTCTCAATCTGTTCCTCATTCTCAGTAAAAATTAGATCAAGGATAACTTCTCTTCTATCTTGACTCTATCAATTCTTACAGTTAGCATCTCCCCACTCTGAAAGTGCACCATGCATAATTAATTACACTATGTGATTATTTTGTACCAGCTCCATAGTTTTCCACCTGTTTGGTTTTCCCTGTTTTATTGGAATCCCCTGGCAAGATCATCTGAAAGTTGTACTGCACCTCTTAATCGGGAAAAGTGATGTCACAATTTTTTTTCCCAAATGATATGTATTGAGTGTTGACAAAAGGGTTACACAATGAGAACACAGTTATAAACTGTGCAACCTCAAAGTCGGAGGTACATCCAGTGAGATCCAGATGGGTCAGTGTTAGGCCAATAAAATTTAATATCTTCATAAATAATCCAGAAAAAGATTTTATATGGACACCAATCTAGGAAAGATTGCACATACGTTCAATAAAAGATGGAAGGGAGAAAGTACAGAATACTAAAACAAATGGAATGGAAAGTATATAGAATTCCTCTTTAAATTTGATTCAGTTTAATAAACTTGACTGTTTTCAACCCTGACAAAGGCACACTTGAAGTGCTCTACAATTTTTAACTTCTTGCAATTCTGTGAAGGAAATATTGGTTGATTAAGAATGTCATCTAAAAATGTAAAAAGATAAAAGGGCTTGATATACAACTGTGAGGTTAGGAAGACTTAACATAGTGAAAACACCTTTGAGACAAGAGGCCTGATTTGTAGTAAAAAAATAGGCACACATTTACATGCACTGTGAATGTACATAGCTGCAAATGCACGCAATGCCTATCTAGTCGTGTGTGCATCCAAATTCCAGATTTGCATGCACATATCTAGTTGTGGAGGCACATATTTACGCATGTGTGAAGCTGTTTTCTGACCAAGACCTAAGACAACTAAGGGGGATTTTGCTATCTATCTGTGTCATAGATGCTTCAGGAAATAAGAAAAGAGGGATCTAGATGTAAGTGAATTATGGGTAATAAAAATTACAAATAAAGGCCTTAAATTTTTTTTAAAATGGAACCTTAAGACATTAGGAAAAATGGTCAAACACTGAGGTCAGTAGAATAATCTGCCAAAGGAGGTGACTGAGGCATCAGCATTAGAATTAATTCTGAGTAAATATCTAAAGTACATTTGGATTCAGTTATACCTGTGTTACCCCAGAAACCCTAGAAATGTGGGAGAATTCCTGACATATCCTGGCAATCCTTTCCATCCATGCTGGCTTTTATTCTTGCTGTGCTTACTGTAGGCTTGATCCAAAACTCATTGATATCAATGCCAAGAGAGACTCCCATTGAATCTGTTGGGCTTTGGATCTGCTCCTGTTTCAAAGAGGGCAAAGATCCCTCTGCAGAGTGATAGAGGAAACCATAGCAGCTATTAGAAAGGACAATAAATGGTGTATGCAGTAATGGTCACGCTCCCAACCTCTTCTACATTGGTTCAGTATGTTACTTTCAGCTCTACCAGCCATTAGAACTGATCTTTGAATTTCCCACTTGGATTTGTAAGAAGCAGCTACATGGCTGTTATTAGCCAGCCTTTCTGTATTTATGCCATTATAGAAAATATGATTTATGCCCGTTACAAGCGACTCTGCAACTTTCATGGCAGCGAAGCTTCCAATGAGGTTTATGAAAATTTATTCAGCCAGTGAATACAAGTAAATTACCTTTCTAAATTAAAAGGATATTGTCAAGGATTTTCCATCATTTTCAAAATGATTTATTGATTCTAATGATCCCTTGGAAGCTTAATAACGCAAATCTCTTTCCTAAACTATCTTTGGCTTTCAGCCTCGGGATGAAAACCATTCAGGAACAGAAGACCCTTCCAAGGCCATTTACACAAGGGGAGCCATGGGCAGAGCAATATCAGTGAAGGGCTAAGCAGCAGACTACTAAGAGTGACACAGAGTGTAGCATAGTTGTGAGTCAGGGAAGGGCAATGAGATCCACGCTTATGCAGGTGAAGTGGATTTCTTTAGTGTGCTCACTGCTCTAGTTCTCTAGGTGCTTTTCGTGCGTAGGGATGCTATAAGGTTTTGTTTGTTTTTAAAACAAAAATAATATTGAAGCATTTGTTTGGGGGAAAATAATAGAAATTAAATGGACTTTGCAAACAGAGGTAAGGAGGAAGGATTTGTTAAATCTTGGGCCTGGTGACCTCGATAGTGTCTCTTAAGGTTTACTTCCATTATTCTTAAAAAGCTTGTGCTTGCGTTTCAAAGAACTTCTTGAATTTTCCTGTGTCATAGAATTCATACCTGCTGCTTTTCGTAGAGGGACAAATTAGATTATTATAATTGCACTTTGAACCATAAACCCCGTCCTCCAGAATAAGGGTAAGGGACAGTTCACTCCACCAGGCACAATACCCCCATATTGTGTTAGCGAAACCATAGGATTCTTCCATTTGGGGAGGCCAAGCTTTCTCCTATCTCCAGCCATAGGGTGTTGTGGTTTCTAACAATGAAAGAGCTAATCCCCCAAGAGCCACAAAGGCCTTAAGTATCCAGGTTGGCTTTCTGCTCTCCATCCCTCCTAGCTGCCTGGCAGCATGGCCTTTGCCCATTCATCTGATTTGATTAGATCATTCCCCCCCCCACTTCCAAAGGAAGGGTCTCACACTGTGAATGAGAAAATTGGTGCAACGCATTCATTTGTCCACAACAGTCACATGGGTTTCCAGTGTAGTTGCATTGCTGACCCACCATCTCCCACACATCAGTCCATCAAATAGTGAAACATCCACAAAGGGACTTTGGTGTGTATGCGGGGAAGGAAAGACTGATCCAGGATCAACTCTATCCCAGTCCCACTTGCCCACTGAAGCTGGGGGAAAGTTCTAAACCTTAAATTCACAGCTCACCTGGGTGAAGTCAGTTGGAGCTTCAGATGTACAGCATCTCTGAAAATCAGCCCTTTATTCTTCCTTCTTTTTCCTGTATAATTAACATGGATGCAGTAAAATTACTACTTAAGTTAGATTGGCGTTTCTCAATCACTGGGTCACAGCCTCTGGGGGATGGGTCACAAAAGGCCATCAGGGTGGGTCGCAAGTTGTTGAAAGTTTTGTTGCAATCTAAAGCAAAGAAAATCTTTCCCTCTCAGATCACATATTCTCTGTCATCCTCTCTAAACACATCCACAAATAAATTGTACAGGCTTACCATGGTTACCCCTTAGACTTTTTTATCCCTTCTTCTATAATAAATTTAAGAGGGTTGGAAAATTTATACCTTCGAATAAGGGGTCGCCACCCTGAAAAGGTTGAGGAACACTGAGCTGGACACTAATACAATGCTTAGTAAACCAAATGTTTATCCTATGGGGTATCTGTTTGGCAGTGAAACCAAAGTATGGTACTGTGATGATTTTATCAGTGCCTGTAGCAACCCATTTTTATTGTGACTGTATAAAAACAGAGCTAACAAAATAATTGTACTATGGTGATTTGCTGTGAACACCCAACTTTCACAGAGCAACACTTTGTTTTCAACCTCCACACCATTATGGCTTCTAACTTTCCCAATTTAAATGGTTGCTGTCATCAACTCTGTTAAGCTTCAAAAGTGATCTGCAGTCTTAGGCCTGGTCTACACTGGGGCGGGGGGGAGGGAATCGATCTAAGTTATGCAACTTCAGCTGAATAACGTAGCTGAAGTCGACGTACTTAGATCCACTTACTGCGGCGTCTTCACTGTGGTAAGTCGACTGCTGCCGCTCCCCCATCGACTCCGCCTGCGCCTCTCTCGGCGGTGGAGTACAGGAGTCAACGGGAGAGCGCTCAGGGGTTGATTTATCGCATCTAGACTAGATGTGATAAATCGACCCCCGCTGGATCGATCGCTGCCCGCCAATCTGGCAGGTAGTTTAGACATACCCTTAGAATCATAAAAATTAGAGATGGGAAAGACCAGTTGGAATCTCTTTTTCTGCTGTGGTAGGATTGTAAACGGCAATATGGAATCAAAGCAGGTGCTACCAAATAAGAGTTTAGTTTATCTGATCTGAATCCCCTGCATTTATTTTGCAGGCTTACCGATTACCACCATTGTTGTGTTGTTGAGAATATTTTTCCCAATGCCTGTCTGTTCAGTCTGTAATTCTAAAGGCTCTGGGAGGCAGCACTGTGTCTAGAGATTGAAATGAGAGGACTAGAGGAGATCTAGGTTCTTTTACCAGCTTTTCTACTGGCTAACTGTGTGACTGTGGACAAATCACCTAGAGTTTCCATACCTATTTTCATATCTGTAAAATGGGGCTAGTAATACTTACCCACCTGTATAAGGTACTTTGATATCCTCCAATGAAGGAGCCATATAGTTGAGAAATATTGTTATTAAATTATGTACGCTCAAGTTGAATCCAGTTTTATATTTTCTTAATGACAACATTTGCATCACTTCCCTTGGGAGACTGTTCTACAGTATAACAGACCTCAGTGTTAAGAGATTTCTCTGGATAGCCTAAATTTTCATGTGCTCATTTGTACAGCTACCCTAAAGAGCTGCTATCTCTTCTTAATATCTGCAACCTTGAAATAATCATAAGCAGTTATCATAGCCCTGTCCCCCTTAGTTATCATTCTCGAAGTCAGTGTATATATTTCATTCTTTTAAATCTTTCTTCCTAAATCTATTCCTCCTTATAAGTCTTGTCTTAAGGATGCCAGCAATGTATTTTGTTTTAATTTTGTGCTGCAGCAAAGATTCAAAATAAAATTACCCCACAAATACCAAATTTTAGAACTAGCCAATGTACTTGCTATGATGGGAGAAAATGTGTATGAGTGATTTTTTTTTCACAAGTGAAGTTACTAAAATCTTCAGCAGAGCTTCATTAACGCACCTGTGAATGTCCAAACGCTTCTCTGCATGCCCACAAATATGTGAAAATTGGGCAATAAATAGTGAATGCAAGTAGGCCCTTTGCGTGTGCAATTACCTTATTTGCACATAAAAACATGCGAAGTTGCACATACAAAAGATGCTTATTTTGCAGATGCCTCAATGGAGAGCTGCTGAAAATTTGTTCAGTAAGCCAGATATATGTTTATTTTTAAATTGCTGCCGCAAATGTCAGGTTACAATGAAATGTGGCTGGAATCCTTAAAGAGGGACTTTCTTTCTGGAAAAAACTTGCAAATATATTAGGCTGAAATATAAATCATTTTAATTTTCCCATGTTTTAGATTTATTTTCTTACGTTGATTGCTAATGAGCAAAGATATTTGTGCTTTTTAATGAGGGCTTCTTGTCCTTCTGCTGTCAAGTCACAATGCTGCATTTCTGTCACCACTGTAATTTCCATGGCAGTGGACTGTGATGTCATAAATGCAGAATTATGACTTCACTGTTGGGCTTTGCGGAAGAAAACCCTTCTTAAAATACAATATCCTTAAATAATAGCAAAGGGACCACAGGAAATTACTGGCCAAGTAAATTTCTTTTTGTGTAAATGTTCTCTCTTTTCAAGTTTGCTTCAGTGTGAATGTCCCTCTTTAAGGTAAGGCCTTCAGTATGGGGAAAATGTCAAGGTAGGTCCATTTTTAGGCCTAATAACCTTGAGGTATCCTTTCAGTCTCATAATATATTTCCATTCAGTCATCCTGGTGCATGGCAATCAGCATTTAGCAGAGGGGAATGGAAGGGGCTATACTGCATGCTTTTGCATGAAGTGTTATTGCTAAGATCAAATACTGGGTAGTGGGCTTGAAACCTCAGACACTCATGTACCATTGTTAAAGCATTGTTGCATTATGTACTCCCCACCTCCCTGCTGTCCTTTCAGGATTCTTTAACTACGGAGCTCTTTTCTCAGAGTGATGCTGACATTATGGGCAATGCTGGTGTACAAATAAAGAGTTTGGGACATTAAAGATTGTATGCCTATTAAAGTTTTTTTTAACTGTGATAAATTTATCTCTGTTGAGAGCCTGAGGGGGAAATGGAGGGAAAACCAACTTTGGGCTTTATCTATGGGTGGCCAATATCTTTTAGCATCTACCCATTCCTCATTTCTGGTGTAACCCAAGATGAACAGGACCCTACCAATGAATATAGGTGAAAGTTAAATGTTTAAGGGACGTGGGGTGGCTCCAAGATACAGCACTTTCCCTCCTCTTTAATCACTGGTTCAAATCCCACACAGGTTTATAGTGATTGAAAATCATTACCTGGTGATAGGTAGGTGGTAAAATGACTTGGTAATCTCAGTTTAGCTCCCAGGTGACAACTGCCACCACCACAAAAGTACTGTCATAATTGGCAGCATCAACAGAGTTGGTCCGGGTATTGAATGACTTGAAGTTCAAACTTTTCACTGTGGTCACTTCAGGATAGGGTTGAGGCATATTGGAAGGGCAGTGTGGAGAAACTTGTGCAGCTTCTATCTGCTCCCTTCAGTCTCCAAGACTAAATAATCTGGAACCTTGTTTTGAACCACTATATTCTTTCAGAATTGAGGGATAAATCTTTTTAGCAGGTTTTATCCAAATAATTTGGTGTAAGAAGTAGAACAGAAAATATAAGCAAAATGATATTTTAAAGGACTCCACTGTTCCTTGTTTAGATGAACAAGGCTCCATTTTCCCAGAAGTTCCCCATTTGTTAGTCTTCTGGTTTTTGTGGGTTTTTTTTTTTTTTTTGTCTCTTATTCTCTTGAATGTCAGTGCCTGGGACAGCTGTCTTTGGCTTTGATACCACAACACTGTAGAATAACAGACGAATTAAAGCTACTTCCCACACTGCAGTTTCCCAAATATTTATAAGTTAAACAATTATTATTATGCTTCTTTTCATTCCGGTCAAAGGGCCCGGTAGTGTTTGTTTCTTTCCTTTTGCATATTCATAGTCTTGTAATATTAAAATATTCTCATTCTGAATAATTAAATTCAGTTTATTTCTGTGTTTAACTTTCTCTTCACTTTACATTTCCGACAGTGCCTATTAGGATAGAGTGATACGCAGCAGGAAGGTTCTAGCTTTGCTGTTGGGCTTCCTCAGAATAACATTGATTCTAGTTCACTTTTTGGCTGCTTAAACCCCTAGTGCTATTTTCAGAAAATGATGTGAACTGCAGATTCTTATTACTGTGGCTATTTCCAGTGCACTCTTGCAGCACTCACACAGACGTATTTATATTTTTATGTTATATGTTATATTATAACATATTTATATGTTAACACAAATGATACATTATCTTGTTTGGGCCTGCTCCTCGTCCTGTTTAAATTAATAGTAAAACCCCAATTGATTTCAAGAAGAGCAGGATCTGGCCCTTTCTCCCCAAGCCGGATAGTGAAGAAGAAGTCATTGCAAGAGGAGGAGGGAGTCAGAGTACATGGCTCGGAGTCTTTCCTTCACTGGCTCTGCTGCAGTTTTCATCTGGGAGCTAGCAGATAGTGTAGGCAAAGCATTTACATTTGCCCAAATTCATGTGGCTGCACCCATTACATTATCAACAGCCCATTCCAAGAGTCAGAAATTTAAAATCTGAGGAAAAACTACAGCTTCCACTATTTCCCCAAACATTTTAACCAGAGCCATTGCAGGCTGATATGCAGGGCTCTCACTTGAGGAGGAACTGGTAGAGAGATAATATGATTCTGCTTATTAAACTATGTGGGGGCTGAATGTTAGAGGTGCTGTGTCCCACCAGTTCTTATAATCAGGCCATTAGTTTAGTAGATATTTGAAAAGGACAAGAGGAGAGAGGCATTACTTATTAAATGCTGTTCACCTTGCAGTGTCCTAGAGACCGCACTCCAGCCCAAGACCAAACGTCTACATCACAACTAAACAGCCCCTTGGCCTGAGCCCCGAGCCTGAGTCAACTGCCATGGGCCAGCTATGGGCTTTTAATTGCAGTGCAGACATACTCATAGCGTGCTGAAGCTGCAAGGAATGTAGCAAGGACTGGAAGCAGTGTGCAGTGATGCATGATTGTGCAGTGAAGTTTTTAAAATATCCATTAACTTTTGGGGTGAACGTGCTTACTGGTAAAAGCTGAGTGGTCTACCAAATCTGTTTTTTTTTTTAAAAGAACTCACACTTTATATTGAGATCACCTTAATATACTGTGACTTTTATTAAAAATATATAATTTCTAAGGGGTTAGTAAATGATTAATAGAGGTTATAAGCATGTTACAGAACAGAGAAATGTTACAGAGATGGTTGTAAGCACATCTGTTGAAGGTACTATAGATGGCTATAATCAACCTTTTGATCTATTAGAACCTGTAATAATTTATTAGCCATATATTAAAACATCTATCATTAAAAATGCATGGTTAATATAAAGTGTGATCTGCAAGTTGCCAGTGCTGCTGCCTGGAATTAGTGATGTGCACCCACACCCCAGCCCTGAGCCACCTCCCATACCCAAACTCCTGCCCAGAGCTCGCATCCTGAACCCCTTCCTGCACCCTAATCCCCTACCCCAGCCCTGAGCCCCCTTCCCCTCCGAACCTCTCAGCCCCAGTCCAGAGCCCCCTCCTGCACCCCAAACCTCTCACCCCCAGCCAGAGCTCTCACTTGCTCCCGCACCCCAACCCCTTGCCCCAGCCCAGTGAAAGTGAGTGAGGGTGGGGGAGAGCGAGCGACAGAGGAAGGGGGGATGGAATGAGCGGGGGTGGGACCTTGGGCCAGGAGGTGGGGCAAGGGTGTTCGGGTTTGTGCAAATAGAAATTTGGCAACTAAGGCTGTCGATTAATTGCAATTAACTCACGATTATCTCAAAAAATAATCACAGTTTTAAAAATTAAACATGATTAATCGCAGTTTCAATCGCACTGCTAAACAATAGAATACCAATTGAAATGTATTAAATATTTGTGGATGTTTTCTACATTTTCAAATATATTAATTTCTATTACAACACAGAATACAAAGTGTACAGTGCTCACTTTATATTAATTATTTTTATTTCAAATATTTGCACTGTAAAAGTGATAAACAAAAGAAATAGTATTTTTCAATTCACCTCATACAAGTATTGTAGTGCAATCTCTTTATCGTGAAAGTGCAACTTACAAATGTAGATTTTTTGTTGTTACATAACTGCACTCAATGTAAAACTTTAGAGCCTACAAGTCCACTCAGTCCTACTTCTTGTTCAGCCAATCACTAAGACAAACAAGTTTGTTTACATTTATGGGAGATAATGCTGCCTGAAAGTGAGAACAGGCATTTGCATGGCACTTTTGTAGCCAGAATTGCAAGGTATTTACGTGCCAGATATGCTAAACATTTGTATGCCCTTTCATGCTTCAACCACCATTCCAAAGGACATGCTTCCACACTGATGACGGTCGTTAAAAAAATAATGCATTAATAAAATTTGTGAATGAACTCCTTAGGGGAGAATTGTATGTCTCCTGCTCGGTGTCACCCGCATTCTGCCATATATTTCATGTTTATAGCAGTCTCAGATGATGACTAGCGCATGTTATTCGTTTCAAGAACACTTTCACTTCAGATTTGACAAAACACAAAGAAGGTACCAATGTGAGATTTCTAAAGAGAGCTACAGCACTCGACCCAAGGCTTAAAAATCGGAAGTGCCCTTCAAAATCTGAGAGGGACGAGGTGTGGAGCATGCTTTCAGAAGTCTTAAAAGAGCAACACTCCGTTGCGAAAACTATAGAACTCAAACCACCAAAAAAAAATCAACCTTCTGCTGGTGGCATCTGACTCAGATGATTAAAATGAACATGCATCAGTCTGCACTACTTTGGATCGTTGTCGAGCAAAACCCGTCATCAGCATAGCTGCATGTCCTCTGGAATGGTGTTTGAAGCATGAAGGGACATATGAATCTTTAGTGCATCTGGCACGCAAATATCTTGCAACACCAGCTACAACAGTGCCATGTGAATGCCTGTTCTCACTTTCAGGTGACATTGTAAACAAGAAGCAGGCAGCATTATCTCCCGTAAATGTAAACAAATTTGCTTGTCTGAGCGATTGGCTGAACAAGAAGTAGGATTGAGTGGACTTGTAGACTCTAAAGCTTTACATTGTTTTATTTTTGAATGCCGTTTTTTTGTACATAATTCTACATTTCTACATTGCACTTTCACAATAAAGAGATTGCACTACAGTACTTGTATTAGGTGGATTGAAAAATACTATTTCTTTTGTTTTATACAGTGCAAATATTTGTAATAAAAATAAATGTAAATTGAGCACTGTGCACTTTGTATTCTGTGTTTTAATTGAAATCAATATATTTGACAATGTAGAAAAACATCCAAAAATATTTAAATAAATGGTATTCTCTTATTGTTTAACAGCGCGATTAATCACGCAATTAATCACGATTAATTTTTGTAATCGCTTGACAGCCCTATTGGCAACCCTACCTGCCACTAGGTTGCATTGCTGATCTATGGCCACTATTGCAGAATGGCTGATTGGTATGTGTAGTCATCATTCTCCTAGTGTAGAGCAGTGCTGCCTCCTCTGTATATGCTCCCTGCACAATGAAACAGCACCAGTTTCATTGCATTAAGACCATCTGTTGCTGGAAGAGGGGCACAGAAACAAGAGTTTGTTAATATGCGGTTACACCTTATGTGTTCAGAAGTGTACACGTGGTGAAGACCCTAGTGCAGGCAGAGTAGAAGACAGGAAGTGTCCACTCTCAGCGTCGTAGTCATGGAAATGCTTCAGCTAAGAGAGATGAAGTTTTACTAGTGGCATTTGCTTCAGGGTTGTGTTTGATAATATGTTTGCCTTTGTCGTAGTTTAAGCCACAGAAGGCAGAATAACTCTTTAACTTGAAGGGGAAAATTGAACATTAAAAACACAATAGCTCGTATTAATAGTGACCCTGCATCCAGTTGTTATTTTTCAGATGGTTGTGCTTAAGACTTGTGTTTTGTTTAGAAATCACAGGAATATATGGGAAGGCTAACTGAAGATTATTTTGGAATGAGGTACATTCTAGGCCTTCAGTACACTTAATTGCAATTCTACAGATGCAGCTGCATTAGTAGTAGCAGCTACAGGATATGGGAGCTCCAGTGTAGACAGGGTTTGGCTGGCAGCCAGAGATCTTACCATGCTGCTGGCAAAATCTGCTCTGAGCAGGGTTTGATAAAGATGCCAGCACCCTGTTTACACTATGGTGGGAGATGTGAAGGGATGAGGGGAATAGTATAACATAGACACAGCCTATGAGGATGAGATAGTGTATTGAAGTTCACAGCATTTTTCTTATATGTCAAAGCTCTCCTCTTCCAAAATAAATGAAGTTGTTCTGGTGTCAGATGCTTTTTGGTAGCTTGTGTAATTCACATTTTATTATAAAAGCTATCATTTGCCAAGTGATTCTAGAATATAAATCTAAATGTTAGGGTGTTCTTAAAAATTAATTATGTCAACTTTGCATAATAGCTAATATCTGTGCAAGGCAACTACTTTTGCCATTTTTTTAATGTGCCATGCTCATCAGAAGAAAAGGTTAAACAGTTTCCACCTATGCTGTTTACACCACATACTCAACACCAAATGGCAAGATAAAGTCACCAATGCAGAGGTTCTTCAAAGGGCAAATTTACCAGATGTGACAGCCCTGCTCAAGCAAAGATGACTGTGCTGGTTGGGCCATCTGAGTAGGTTGGAAGATGGACACATACCCAAGAACATGCTGTACCGGGAGCTATCAGAGGGATCAAGAACAACAGGTCGTCCCAGGCTTTGCTATAAAGACACGTGCAAGCAAGATATGCAGGAATTTGGAATTGATCCTGACCAATGGAAAGTCTTGGCAAGTGATTGTAACAAGTGGCGCCATCGTCTCCATCAGGGTATCAAAGTCCATGACTGGAGCTGGCTCCTACAGCTTGAAGAGAAAAGAGCCCATAGGAAGCAAGCTGTCAAGCTCCCAACCAAGATACATACATTTGCAATAACTGCCAAAGATCATGCAAATCTCAAATTGGACTATTCAGTCACATGAGACATTGCAAACCGTCTACATCATAGGTTGCAATTCCCACCGTCTCTCGGAGATGAAAGGATGCCAACATGTCTATATTTTAGCACAGCCTGCACCCGTGTGGCTCTGTCCTGTGGTCTTGCCAGATGTCACAAGTCAAGCAGGATCAGACTGGTCGTTGTTTGGGTGGCTGAAATGTAAAAGAAAACCCAGCATAGTGGAGGAAGCAGTGCTGGGGATTCAATAGGTGGCTGTCTCTGCTTTGAGGCTTTGGCCAAGTCCCCACTGTAAACTTACATTGGTATAACTAGGTCGCTCAGGGGTCCAAAAAATCCACAAGCCCAAGCTATTGCCTCTCGTGGAAGTGGATTTACTCTGATGACAGGAAAAGCCCTCCTGTTAGCATAGCAGTGTCTTCACTGAAGTGCTACAGCTGCACTGCTGCAGGATTTTAAGTGTAGACATGCCATTTGTCTTCCCTGCCAAACTTTCCATCTGTAAAATCCTAATGGAGACAAGGCAGTATAGGTTTAATGTGAGGTAAGCTAAACTAAATCAACCACAGTTGGGAGGTATAGTGTTGATCTCACTTCGCTACCTCATCGTAAAAACTACAGGTGCCTTGTCTCCATTAGGATTTTACAACATAACTATGGTGTGTGTGTTATCTCACTGCAAAAAACAAAACCTTTTTTCCAGTACTGGCATAGCCTTAGTTAGTACTAAAGCAGGGGTCGGTAACCTATGGCACGCATGCCAAAGACAGCACGCAAGCCGATTTTTAATGGCACGCTGCTGCCTGCCGGGACCCCGGCAGCTCTTCTCCGCCCTGCGTCCCCCACCCCCGACGGGGGCAGAAGCATAGGCGTCGGGCAGCTCCCCGCCAGCCCCCCACTAGACTCACCTCCGCTCCGCCTCCCCTGAGTGCAGTGCCGCCTCTCCGCTTCTCCCCCTTCCCTCCCAGGCTTGCCGCAGGAGTAAGCTGTTTGGCGGCAAGCCTGGAAGGGACAGGGGAGAAGCGGAGCGCGATGGTGCACTCAGGAGAAGGTGGAGCAGAGGTGAACTGGGGCGGGGAGCGGTTCCTCTGTCTCCCCCCCCCCCCTTTACATCCCGCGGCCCTCCTCGCCCCAGCTCACCTCTGCTCTGCCTCCTCCTCCTTCCCTGAGCGTGCTGCCGCTTCTCCCCCCTCCCTCCCTCCCAGGCTTGCCCAGGAGTCATCTGTTTGGCAGCAAGCCTGGGAGGGAGGGGGGTGGAGGGGAAATGCAGCGCGCCCAGGGGAGGGGACGGGGATTTGGGGAAGGGGTTGGAATGGGGCCAGCCCACCGGCACCGGCCAAAGTCGGCACCTATGTCCCCTCCAGCCCCCTGCCATGAGCACCCCACAACCCCAGCCGTCTGCCCTGACCCCTGCACCCCCCTCACACACATCCAGCCCTCTGCCTGACTCCTGCACCCCCCACACCCCAACCCTGACTCCTGCACCCCCCACACATCCCCGGGCCCCCCCCACACCCCAGGCCCTGACTCATGCACCCCCCACATCCCCACCCCCACCCTGAACACCAAATGGGAGCTCCTGCACCCCCCTCCCCGCCCCCCGCCACATTCCCACCTGCACCCCTCGCACCAAATGGGAGCTGTCCAGGTAAGCGCTCCACACCCAAACTTCCTGCCCCAACCCTGAGCCCCCTCCCTCATTCTAGCTCCTGGCCAGATCCTACACGCCAACCCCCAGCCTGTTCCTTCATCCCCAGCCCTGTGCTCAGTGCAGAGAGAGAGAGGAAGAGAAAGGGCCAGAACCAGGGAGAAGGTAGGTACCCACTCTATGTGGGCAGGGCTGGGACCCCACACCGGCAGCGGGCTGAGCGGGTCTGGCAGCTGGGATCCCGGCTAGCAGGAGCTGACGGATGGAATCCCTGAGCGGCAGCGGGCTGAGCCGCTCGGCCCAGTGCCAGTCTGGGGTTTTGGCTGCCGGCCCCTTGCCAGCCGGGGTCCTGGCCGCAGGCCCCGTTCAGCCCGCTGCCGGCCTAGGTGAATGGAACCTCAGGCCGGCAGCGGGCTGAGCAGGCCGGCAGCGTAAGATCAGCATTTTAATTTAATTTTAAATGAAGCTTCTTAAACATTTTGAAAACCTTGTTTATTTTACATATGACAATAGTTTAGTTATATAATATATAGACTTATAGAGAGAGACCTTCTAAAAAACATTAAAATGTATTACTGGCACGCGAAACCGTAAATTAAAGTGAATAAATGAAGACTCGGCACACCACTTCTGAAAGGTTGCCGACCCCTGTACTAAACCAATGCCACAACATGGTGATAGGGAACAGTGATTCTGGAGGGTGGCATCTAATGAGTGAGATGGATAACTAACCATATAGTGATCATGAAGGGTGCAATGGCATTTTTGTGTGTGCACGCAAGAGTTAGAGCTGTTAAGCTTGGTGTCGTGGCCATATTCCAGTATGAGTAGTTTTAGTACATTCTTATGAGTAATTAGTACATTCTTGTGTCCCTTTAGTTGGATAGGGTATTTCCCTCCACTTTCTGTTGCGTAATATTTCCACTCCAGAAGTGGTTACAGTTTGCTGGAGGGCAACATTATCCTTCTTAAAATGCAAAATTCTGTAAAGTTGTATGATGCTTGTCACGGAGTATAGGGGAGTCCAGCCCTGCACCCCTCTTCCCCGGATTCACTGGGAGTCTCAGCCAGCCAGTAGAACAGAAGGTTTATTAGAGATGCCAGGAACACAGTCCAAACAGAGCTTGTCAGTACAACCAGGACCCCTCAGTCGGGCCCTTCCGGGGGGGCAGGGAGCTTAGACCCCAGCCCGGGGCTCCCTGCATTTCACCCCACAGCTCCAAACGGGGGGGGGGGGGGGGGGAGGGGCAGGGAGGCCAGACCCTGTCTGCCCTTTTTCCCTCTTCCCCAGCCAGCTCCAAACCGAAACCGTCCAGCCCCTCCTCTCTCCTTTGTCTGCTTCCCGGGCCAGGAGGTCACCTGATCCCTTTGTTCCAACACCTTTAGTTCTCACCTTTGCAGGGGAGGGGCCGGGGCCATCTGTTGCTAGGATACAGAGTGTCGGCCCTTCTCTGTGTCCAGGCCCCTCGGTAACAATCCTGCACCCTTGTCCCACCACCTAGATACTCAAGCACTACATAGGGAAACCGAGGCACCCACACAGTACTCAGGGAAAACATTAACAACAGTCCTAGTTTGTCACATCTCTCCCCCCTTCGAGACCGAACTGAGCGGGGTCACTTAGCCAGTGACCTGGGGAAGTTCGAACATGGTTACACCAGGCCGTTACAGTTCGACGTCCTCCCTTAGCTCACCCGCAGGCCGCATGTGGGAAGGTTTATGCGGCCCGTGCCCTTTTTCCATCCCAAAACCCCTGGGGTTCAAGCTGAGATCGGGTCTTCTCCCAGCGCTCCAGTCTGGAGGGCTGTAATTCGGGCTCTCTTGGTTAAGAACCTCCCTCTTGATCTGGTCCCCTCTCTGACCACGTGTCTGTGTCACCAGCCCCTCGGCATCAGCCCCTTTTCCTGGATGCAGCCACGTCAGGGCGAGGTAGTGAATATACACCGTAAAGTGCCACCCAAATAGATCCGGCTGCCGCTTAAGGGCCTGCACCATGGCCAGGCATTCCCTCTCTATGGCCTGACCGTTCTGCCTCCAGGGCAGCAGCTCCTTGCTCAGATACCCGATGGGGGGTCTCCCCCCCTTCGCATAGGCCTGCATCAGCACCACGCCCAGCCCTGTGTCTGAGGCTTCGGTGAACACTGTACAGGGCTTGGCCCGGTCTGGGTTTACTCGATCTATTGGGCCCTGGATTACAGCCTCCTTCAGCGCACAGAGAGCCCTCTGGCCCTGCTCGGTCCAGACCACCTCGTCTGGCTTCCCCTTCTTACATAGCTTAGTGATGGGGGCAGCTAGGGAGCTAAAGGGGGGTACCAACCTCTGGTAGTATCCCGCCATCCCGCTACAGGCCTGGACCTGTTTCTTGGTCTGGGGAACAGGCCAATCTCTGATCGCCTCCACCTTGGCCAGCACTGGGCTGTTGAATGACTGGTTCACCTCTAAAGCCAGCCTGTCCTTGGCCTCTCTCTCCAGGTTCTGGGCTGTGTTCCCAGTTACTCTGAATGGGGGACACCTGATGGGAGGATGGGCTCCCATCTCAGGGGAGAGATCCACCAGGGGGTCTTCCCCCTTCTCCTCCCAATCATCCCTTACCGGTTCTAGGGGTCCCCTTACTCTCCTCCCATACCACAGCTTGAAAGGGAAGCCCCCTGGTGATTCCTGGGGCACTTCCCTGTGCCATCGGTGGGGCAGGTACTTGTCCCAGTCCTGTGGATGCTGATTTATACAAGTCCTCAGCATCAGCCTCACGGTCCCCTGAACTCTCTCCACCAGCCCGTTGGACTGAGGGTGATATGCAGAGGCCCAGGTGGGCCAGAACCCACCTTTCTCCCACACGCCCCGGAGCAGGGCTGACATGATCTCAGATCCCTGGTCTGTAAGGATCTTGCTGGGGACCCCCACTCTATCCATAGCCACCTTCTGGAAAGGTTCCTCTCTGATGGGCAGGGACCTCCAGGGATCTTCTCCCTTACCCCGGGCCAGGTACAATAGCCGGTGATGATACTTCTGGGGCCCCACCGGCTGCCTCCTGATTCCCCAAAGTTCTACTTCCCCTTGGGAAGCCCATTCCCAGCACAGGAATCCTTTCTCCCACAGGGATCTGTCTCTGCAGCCTTCCCCAAGGGGGTTTGCAGCGCTGTGGCCAGCAAGTTCCCTCCGCTTCTCCCTGGAGGGATCCTTCTGCAGCTCACTGGCTGGGCCTGGGGTCACCGCCCCACTGAGCCCTGTCCCTGGTGGCTCCCTCCCTGCCGTGGAATCACTTCCCGGCAGCACCTCTGGACCAGGCCAGCCTGGTTGGCAGCCGTCCTGCCCTGCCTGTGTGTCCCCCCACTCAGCTGGGGTCTCCGCTCCCCCCGTGCTCAGCGCTGCCCTGGCTGTCCCTGTGGGGCCAGGCAGCGAGCTCGCTGCTTTGCTCTCCGCATCTGAGCCCATGTGAGCCACCTCTCCAGTGTGCAGAGGGGTGGGGAGCATGTCTCTGTCCCACCCCGCCCTAGGGGTCTGGTTACAGGCAGGCAGGTAACCAGTGCCTGGCAGCTCCTCCCCGCTGCCAGCCAGGTCATTTGCATTTTCACTGACCATTTCCCTCTTAGCCAATTGGTTCCCTGAGTTCAAATTCAAATCCTCGGCCGTTACAGGGGCAGGGCCTGGATCCTGTCCCAAAGATACACAGTCACCCCCCAACAGCACCTCACAGCTGATATCCTGGAGAACCCCAACAACCAGCCAGCCCGACCCCTCCTGGGTCTGCACAGGGATCTGGGCCATAGGCAGGGCGAATGGGTCCATCCCTGGGACCCTCACCCAGGTCACACAGCCCCTCAGCATCTGGTGGGGGTGCACCACCCGGGGCCTGACCACAGTTCTCTCTGCCTCAGGGTCTCGCCACCCCAAGAATGTCTCTCCATTGACCATCACCAGTTCGTGCTGCTGCTTCTCCTGTAGGTCTCTCTCGGGCTCTCGCTGTCTCTCACCGTTCTCTTGCTCTCTCGGACTCAGCTCCAGTCCCATTCGTCTCTGATCCCCTGCTGGGGAACCCGATCGTGAAGACCCCCGTCTGGTTGGGGACCAGACTCTTGGGGATGCCAGGCTACCGCTGCAGCTGCTCCCAGATCCTGCTGTAGCCCCATCGGGGTCAGGAATCTGCTCCTTAGAATGGTCATCCTCCTCCAGCTGCACGATTAACTGCGCTTTGGTGAACTTCCCAATGCGTATCCCTCTCTTTTTGCACAGGGTTACAATGCTTCTTTTAAGGAGAAGGCGATATGCCATCACTTCACTGCTCCCAAGTTGCTGTGGGTTCGCAGGCCTGTGTGCTCTTAGCTCCCCACGGTTTCCAGGATGAACCCCAAGTGTGCCAGCCCTTCTCCAGGTCACCGCCTCTTTGCCAGGGTCGAGCTGCAGCTCCTCCACCCCTGGGTCCACTCACGGCACCCCCAGGGGGACCCTGTCACCGCAAAAATCCTTCTCTCTCCCAGGGCCAAGCCGCAGGCTCCTCCGCCCCTGGGACTGCTCACTGCAGCCCCCAGGGGGACCCCATCATTGCACAGTCCTTCTCGCTGGTCACACACTCCCAGGGGTTAAGCGTAGCTCCTCCGCTCCCCGAAACCGCTCCTCTGTGAGCCTTCAGCACGCCTGGACCTCAGCCCCCCTTCATTCTACTGCTCCCCAGTTACTTACTGCAGGAAGCGCCGTTCCTGGGGTGCAGAACATCCCACCGCTGCCACCAGTTGTCACGGAGTATAGGGGAGTCCGGCCCTGCACCCCTCTTCCCCGGATTCACTGGGAGTCTCAGCCAGCCAGTAGAACAGAAGGTTTATTAGAGATGCCAGGAACACAGTCCAAACAGAGCTTGTCAGTACAACCAGGACCCCTCAGTCGGGCCCTTCCGGGGGGGCAGGGAGCTTAGACCCCAGCCCGGGGCTCCCTGCATTTCACCCCACAGCTCCAAACGGGGGGGGGGGGGGGGGGGGGAGGGGCAGGGAGGCCAGACCCTGTCTGCCCTTTTTCCCTCTTCCCCAGCCAGCTCCAAACCGAAACCGTCCAGCCCCTCCTCTCTCCTTTGTCTGCTTCCTGGGCCAGGAGGTCACCTGATCCCTTTGTTCCAACACCTTTAGTTCTCACCTTTGCAGGGGAGGGGCCGGGGCCATCTGTTGCTAGGATACAGAGTGTCGGCCCTTCTCTGTGTCCAGGCCCCTCGGTAACAATCCTGCACCCTTGTCCCACCACCTAGATACTCAAGCACTACATAGGGAAACCGAGGCACCCACACAGTACTCAGGGAAAACATTAACAACAGTCCTAGTTTGTCACAATGCTAAAGAGAGGTGTCTGTGCATTGGTAATTAATATTTGACTTGCATAACACAGCATGTCTTAAGTACTTGAGATTCATGCTATTAAAACTTTTTCCTTTTCACTTTCCATTTGTTCCCAGTGAAATCTGAAAAGATTATTTTTTACCATTATATGCAAAAAACAATTTAGGATCAGAACACAAGGTTCTCAGATTAAAAGCAAAGGATGTTAGCATAGTCATAAAAACTGTGTAATTTGGTTCAAAACCCTTCGCTGGTGATAACCTTCAGTTGAAGTCATTGTGATAATGATTGTTTAAGAAGTATGTACCTGATTCTTGCAGCCCTCCCACATGAAAAGATCAATTGACAGACTGAAAATTCTTAATTTGTAAAACTATTCTGCTTAGCCAAAGACAATATATTTCATATTTCGTAGTTCCCAAAAAGAAGATTTTAACAAATATTTTGGTTTAAAATAAATTGAATTTTTTATACATGCAAATACTTTTAAAAAGCATCAGAGTACTCAACAGAAAGCTGAGCTTGTGTTTTTCAGCCTATTTTTCTCAATATTCATACCGAATCTTCTGTATATGTAGAATGAGTGAAGTGTGAAAATAACTGCTTCTTTACAGCTATTACCAACCTTGTAGAAACTACTTTGCATTCATGAAAGGAGGTTCACTGATTGGTGTAAAACCATTCTCTGGCAGCGCTGCGGTTTTTGCTGTCACACAAAAGAAAGGCGAATGAGAGGTCATTGATACATGAGGTTAGCCACAGTACGTTGTACTTTGCACCGATCTGTTTGACTTCTATAGCTTGCATTACTCGTGAACAAAATCATCCGAAAATGTTATTGGTGAGAAGATATTCAGACAATACTGAGAACACTGACTCAGTAGGTCTTGGCTACTCTTCTCTTAGAGTTACTGGGTCAAACCCTGGAGTCCACAATAATTCTCACTCAGACAAAATTCTCACTGAAATCGTCCATGTACTTTTCATTAGGACTTAGAGACATGGGGCACTGATGTTAAGGAAGATGTAGTTCCTCGATGGTTCAGTATTCTCTGGTACTTAATTGAAAGAGGCTGAGAATAGAAAGGAAATTGGCTCTGGCCGGTACGCTAAAGGATTGTGTCTTTTGTGTGACGTTAATGAGATTCTTATCTGAAAAAGAAGCTACAGGATTTGGTCCATTTTTAACTTAACTTAATTTAACTTGAGACCCCCGTCAATTTCCATCAAAGTTAGTATAACCGCACCCAACATTTGCATCAAAAAATCTAACCCAATCATTCCATGTTATTTTATCTCTGTTAATACTGAGAACCTGGATCGGCTCCTTTCAAATTGCACAAGAGTATGCTATACACTGAATGGTGCAGACGTTCCTGCCCCACCTATTCCTGTTGCACTGATACCATGTGCTCCTGTGGCTGCACGCTGGGAGTGTAGGAAGTAGCTCTAAATTCAGTGCATACATCACTGTTCTTCTTGGCATGCAGCTGCCATACCCGCATACAGCACTAAAAAGGTTTCATGCTGTAGATCCTCAAAAGAGCTGCAGACGTCCGGAATGGACTATGGTTTGAGAAAACTTGGGAGGAGTCAAATATTGCTGTTGACAGAAATCTGCACCGGGGTAGCGTAAATTATAATAAAGGTTTCACTGAATGTCTACACTTGTAGCAGCTGTCTGCGTGTGGTGGGCAATGATGGTGACATGTCAGTCTACTAGGGGCATGAAAAAGCTTACTGCATATTTCTGTACACCAGAATCTCCCTACTCTAGGATTGTAAGGTCGTGTCTCTCTTCCTCTTAAGCAAAATCTGCATTTGTTCGTTTCAGTGAGTGTTTCTGGCCACACTTACTTCCACTCACTACACACATTGGGCCAGAACTTGCTGCCATTGCAAATCTTGACAATCTTGCCATGGACATCATAGGATCAGGCTTTTTTTTTCTTTCTTGTCATGTATGGGCCAATATACAGTATGTTTACTTATGCAGCATGTTTTTATAGTACATTTGTTCAAATCCTAGCCATTTCTGTATCTGTTCATTTCAAAGGGAAACATGGGTCATTCACAGTTCAGATTTGCCTCAAATGGATTTTGGGAGAAGATTGAATGCAAAGAGTTTTAACCTTCTTACTATATTCTCATGCCCCAGAACTTCAAATAAGATGGGGTTTTTATTGTCATTTATAGAGAGAGTTTCATATTTTATTTACTCTCAGTTTATGATCATTAGCATTGTATGTGCTGACAGGTGATCTTTTCCCCGTCATTTGAAAGTTTGTTACATGTTTGCATTTCTTTTGGTTTTCTACACTTGTTTCTGTGACTGGACATAGAAAATTCACTGTTCAGCTAAATGTCAGTACAGTACAGAAAGTGAAAATAAAACCAGTGCAATAGTCACTGCAAATAATCCATGTTCAGTTCATGCTCGTTAACATGTAATGAAGTTCATATTACTCACTTACTAACTGCATATAGACAGTGCTTAAAATGGTTGGAAAAAGTGTGTTGGGGAGGTCTTTCCGAATCCCAGCCAAAATCAGTTTTCATGCACTTGCTCAGACGGTGCTTAAAGTGTGCCTTTCAGCATCACAGCTCAATTAAAAAAAAATTTTTCCCAAGGTCTGCGACCCTTTGTGACGCCCTCCACTATATGCACCGCCTATAGAGATTCAAGACAAAAATTAGCATTTTTAAACATGAAGTAGGATTCCCTTGTGTAAACCAACACATGCCATTGGAGACATCTGACTAACAACAGTGTTCCTTGAGTGAGACAGTCTTTTAACAATTCTGTTGTGTCTGTGGCCTTTTGAACAGTACTGGTAACTTTAAGTGAAATTAGAAACGGCCTTCACTCTTGCAAAATGTGATGGTCTATAAATGTCATCTTATCTTTGTTAAGATTGCAGTCAGTTTTGTTCATTAGTTTGTTAATTTGTAATGTTATATACCTGCTCAGAAAGTTGCAGCACTATGAGCTCATCAAAGGATAAAGAGGGTCACTAATGTGGTCAGTGGTTGGCTGTGAGCTCTCAAGAGCATATGTATTACAAAAAGGGATGATGGTGATTAAGCAGGTAGCACTCTTCCTTTGGAATCCATATCTTTTCAAGGTAGAAGAGGCACTGTGCTTCTGGAGATGGCCAAGGACCTGACCACCTGTGGTTATTAAAGGTCACAAGGCACTTTTCATAAGAATAAAGGTGTTAATGCTGGGCACTCAGTCAAATTCAAAATGGTTGGCTACTTTCTGCTCACCTGCAGTTTCATCAGGGCACTTCCTGTCAGAAACTATTGTGTAATTGCTCTGTCTGATTCATTGGTGCAGTTCACTTGGGTTGGACACACATTGTCCAGACAACCCAGAAAAAATGCAATTTCTGAAACCAAGTGGACTTTCCTTGTGACATATGCTGTATGGGAAGTCAGTTTGCATGGACTGCATGTTCCCCTGGGGCTTCCGCACAGAAGCCTGTCTCACATTCCATGCCACCTGCCAATTCCTCTGTGACTTTCAGTACCTTCCTGGCTTTGCTGCCTTGGTAGTTCCCCTGAGAGAATCCCACTGTTGCCAACTCATGATTTGATCAGAATCCTGTGATATTTGGTGTTTTTCTTAAAGCCATAGCTCCTGAAGTCATGTGATTGTTTGATTTTTAATCCAATCTCAAGATTTTTTTTGTAGCCCTACTCATGAAGTTTGAATGCTTAGGGTTGGTTCTACTGGAATCCCTTTCCCTTCATATGCTTTTTGGTTACATCTACGCTGAAGGTAAGGATGGGATTCCCAGCTTGCATGCACAAATTTGTGTGAGCTCTTATCAAGCTAGTACGAATATAAATAGCAGTGTACCTGCAGTAGCATGGGTATCAGCAGCGGTGGCAGCATGGCTTAGCTATGCCAATTAGGTACCATGGTGGGTAAGCCCTTCCACTGCTTATGCTACTGCAGCTACGCTGTTTATCTAGTGCAAGTATGTGTATGCAAGCTGGGACTCAAACCCCTAGTTCAGAGTGTACATGAAACCTTAGAATCTTTCTCTCTTGCCGAGCTCCCTTCTACCTTTCAGCATCCTTTCTGGGTGACAGCAGCAGTCCTTGCTGCCTTCCTTCTGTGCTCTGGTGCTGCAGCTTTAAAATTGTGCATGCTATGGGCCTGTGCAGCACCCAGCATGCAAGAATATTAAAATAGCAAAGCCAGGAACAAGCAGAAATGCACTCAGACTTGTTTGTTCACAGTTGATGGGGCCCTGCAAAATAGAAGGGGCTTCAAGAAGAAATTGTCTAAGAAGCCAAATCTCAAATGAGGATTTCTGTTTAAAAGAAGCAATGGTTATGCTTTTTTCCTTGGATTACTTAATCCATTCAGTTTTGTTTATGCCCGACTCATTTTTGTCCGGTTTGAGTAATTGCATTGTTAGAGGCCTGCTAGAGAGTAATGCAGGTTGCTCTATGCTAGTCCTGTTAGCGGATTGGCTCATTTAGATCTATGTTGAAAAGCAGATAATTGCTTCCATATCTAAAACAGTGAAAAATTCTGAGGCCCTTCTTCAGTCTTTACCTAGACAAAAGTCCCATTAAATTCAATGGAAATTTTGCCCACATTAGAAACTCAATGCCCGATTTTAAAAAGCTCCTGAAGATGCAAATAAGTACCTCATGGTATTTTCAAAAATGCCCAGGTGCCTAACTCCCCGTGAAAATAAGATTTTTTTAAAAGTCAGTGGGAGTTAGGAGCATAGGTGCTTTTGAAAATACCATTTCACATCTATCTGCATCTTTAGGCCTCTAAATACCTTTATAAAGTTGGCCTTCAGTTTGCTGAGCAAAAGATTCATTATGAATGCCTGTTTGATTACTTTAGCCTCTCTTTTTGTTTGCAAATTCCCAGCGAACAAACCACACTCCTCGTGAATATATTCAATGAAAATTAGTTCTTGAAAAAAATCTTGTTCTACAGCTTGCCCACAGGTTATTGGCTGTGAGTAGCCAACACTCAAAGTGTGAACATTGGATCAGGGTTCTGGTGCATATAATCCTCGCTAAAAATTTGAAAGTCACTTTCTGAAAATACTCACTTACCATTTTCTGCTTTGCTGAACATGTCTGACAATGAATCATTTGCTAGAATATTTGCAGAGAGCACACAGAAGAGGGATATGAACACAGTCAAAAGTGAATTCATTTAAAAATTCAAATGATATTTTCCACAATATTTTCCCATCTGAGTAAGAATTCACTAAGGACTTTAACGCCCATTGTTTTTAAACTGTATAGAATGAAATCTGTATGTGCCAGTTTAAAAAAAATGTATCAGTTGTTTTCACTTTAGCATTTTAAAGGCAATACATAGGGTGTTATAGTATCTGCAGAAATCCCATGAGCAAATAGATGGATTTATGCATGTTATTCGCTGCCCATCACTTAGAAAATCCTGTAGTGCACAAATCGTAAAGAGACTCTTCATTTTAAGTAGGGGAGTTTATTTTGCTATGACAGATAATTATATAAAATCCATGCAGCCGAAATAGATTATACTAGTTACTATGACTATGAGAAAAGTCAGTTATGTGAAATAAAGAAAAATATTTTTCTAATGCATCAGTAGAGTTGATCAGCTAAATAATACTCTGATGGGCATCTTCTTGCATTAGCATTAGCAAGAGTTATAGATATGTATTGAAAGGAGATACATATACCACTTTTGGTATGTAAATCTATTTAGAATATGATTTGACACAGTACATTGTAAGTCAGGTTGCTACTGTATTTCTGGTATCTTAATCTCAAAAATATCTATGTCTGATTTTAGGATTGATACTAAACCAGTTTTAAAATGGCAGTTTTGCCTCCATTGAATACTGTTTGGTTCAGCTGTAACTATTCTGAAGTGTTTCATGAAACATAGCAAAAGAATAGACAGCCGTAAAAGGTCTAAACAAATAAAAATGCCTATTCCTTTCAATGACACTGTGCATACCTGAAATATGACTGCATTAATGTGGAATGCAAGGACACTGCAGAGCTCAGGAAACCGGTAATGAGAGATGGAGCTTTTCACCTCTCAATCACATCTTCAAGTCACTTCTGTGTGGGTAGTGACTGACCATAATCACTGTCATGTGGTTGTTCAATGACCTATGTGAAATGAGTTGGTGTTCTTAGTCCAGCTCCTACTTGCTAGATATCCAAATCACAGCGATTGCCAAGAAAAGACCAAGGACTAAATGGCCCTGGGGTCTTAGCGTGAAATCCTGTCCCTATTGAACTCAATGGGAGCTTTACCGCTGATTTCAGTGGGGCCAGGATTTCAGCTCTAGAACTGATTCATCCAGATCACATTAGCAGGGCAGTATGTGGAAACTTGAATTGCCTGTGCTGAGCCTCCAAGGTGTTGAGTTTAGGACCTGTCATGAGCACTACATTTACATTTTAAACACAAATGTAACCAGATCAGTTAGGGCTGAAGAAGTTTGTCTTGTGGGGAAGACAATTCACTTTAAACCTCTCAAGTGTGATGCCATTATAACCATACAAAAATGTAAGAATAGGAAACGGCCGTACTGCTTTCTCATCATATCACTACCCCTTCGCTCTCCAGAAACCAGCGGGGCTCTCTGAAGTCACTATAAAATTTGCTTCTGTGGCCTCCCTTGGTAGCTTATCCCATATGTTTGTTATTCTTTGTGTGAAATAGCTTTTCTTTATCATTTCAGAAAATTCTGCTTATTTCAGCCCCTCCAAAAAACGCAATTTTTATGTTTATTGGTTTTAGTATGTTATTTCCTCACTCACTCACCTTTTTATGCTTTCCTCCCCAGAAAACCAAAAGGGATGTAAATAACTTTGATCAAGACTTTACACGAGAAGAGCCAGTATTAACGCTAGTGGATGATACAATTATAAAGCAAATCAATCAAGAAGAATTTAAAGGATTCTCTTATTTTGGAGAAGAGCTACTGCCGTAGTCTGCAGTGGGCTGCTAGATGAATGATGCTGCAAGAAGTGGTCCTAAGAAGATCCTCCAGTTACTGAGACTCACTAGATCAAGAACTACTTCTCTTACCATGAGCCCGTATCCCGATTTAAACTATATATTTATTATTTTCCTTTAATCGTCTGATCTGAAGGCACTCTTAATTTCTGTCTCACAAACAATGCAAAACAATTTTGTATCAGAAATTGTAGATGTAACACACTGCCGTGCTTTTGCAATTTGCAACCTTTCTGTTATTCATAAGGTCTCCCAGAAAGGACCCAATTTGCATCTTTTCATGAAACAAAAAGAGCCATACTGTTTTAAAACAGAGATTTAGCAGATTTTATTTTTCATCCTACAACAGTACATAATTGCCATACATCTTTAATTAAGAGAGAGAGAGCCATTTCTTCTGCACTGGTGTTTACAATGAAGTTTGTACTCAAATGTGGAGAAGACAATTATACGCAGTTCTGTGGTAATTGAAAACGTCTACTTTCTTAGATGTGCGATTACTGATCACATATGCTTTAACATGCTGGGATGCAAGCATAATGTAAAACTATCCACCAAAAAAAGGCATAGCTAATTTTTCATGATTATTAGTTAGGAATAAAAAGAATCATGAAGATAATGTAAAAAGTTGTTTAAAATAGGAAATCAGATACTTTATAGACAGGTATTAAAGGGCTAACGTATAAGAATTGATCAGTTCTCCAAAAGCCTATGATAGCTTTAATGAAGCTACATAGGTTTGCTACATAGGTTTACTACAAATCTGACATGTGACTGGGTAAACATTACTTTTCTTTCTTAGTAAATGTTTGTACCCAAAGCAAACATTGGCAGGCACGGAAGTGTTTTAAATTACATGTTAATAATAATAATAATAAAAAAGAATTTGTTTTTAGTCCTTTGTATTCAATTTGAATGATAACAACCCTGCTTAATTATGTGTATTTATTTTTCACAACAGTGTGTTACTTTTGCACACTTTTACAAAACCATAGTACTACTGTTTTTAATGTTTAAAATCTAATATGAAATCTGTGCTATTAGAAAAACACAAAACAAAGCTTAACTTGGATTATGTGAAAGTGTGTTGAAAGACTGAAGATCAAACATTCAAAAACTGACATTATGGAAAGATGTAAATTGATTTTCTTGTGTATTAATTGAAGTGGTAACTCATGTGGACAATATTACTAATGTGAAGTTACCTCCTGTAGATATGCTAACAGTGTTATGTACTTATATTTCCAGAAGTACCCTGTGTTTTTTGTGTACATGTATCGCTGAGGTAATTTTATTATATATTTTACTGGACTGAGTGAGCAGTTAATGGAATCCATTTTAATTGTTGCACATGGATTTCCAGCTGCACAAAAAGTATATATACTTGTTACTGGCAAAGTGGCACTTAAGAAGCTTTTTTGCCTTTTGTACAGGTGAGATTTTGTATATAGTGTTTGCTGCAAGGCCTGTGGAATTCATTGAATATAGAGGTATCAACTGCTGCATGTTCAGGCATATTATAAAAACTTTAGTCTATGAAAGAATAATTATAATAATGTCCATGTGCAATACTCTGTATGTGTATTGGTTCAAGTTACTGTCAGAGAGATGAGGGTTTTTTTGTTATAAAAGATGTAGACATATATTAAGCTATACTAAATCTCTTTTATAGTTCTCTTCAACTCTATGATATGATAGAGCTAGGAAAGAGAAAGGAATGTTACAAATTGTGGTGGACGAAGCGCGAGTCATTGGCTTTAAGAGAGAAATCTTGGTCTCAAGCAAATTAGTTAGTTTGTGTCAATTATGCGTCTGGCTGCTCATAGCCTTTGTAACTGATGACAACATTCAGTTCCATTTTGTTTTTTTAAAAACTCAGGTGTAATTATTATATATATTCTTATGATGATTTCAAAATATTAAATATTATGCTATATCAATTCATGTGTTGTCTGGCCTACAGGTGTAATAATGGATCGAATCTTTAGATTAATTTAATTTATCTTCAGTAAATTTATGTACTGGGAAAAGACTAGCTTCTGGAGTTGAGTACAAGCACAGAAACATTTTAATGATTACATCATCTCATTTTTTTTTTCCAAGGAAACTGTTGTAACATTGCCCATAAATTTTCATGTGTCACTACTGGCTCTGTGTAGTTTTCACCACATATAGCTTTTGTCATCCAGGCAAGAACTGATCACAGTGCTAAGTGTTCATTTACATAGGTGAATAGAATGAAGAAAAACTATTGCATAGTGCACTACTGTTTGTAAAATTAGAGGCCTTTATACAAAATTATTAGCATTTGCTTTTGGGGAGTAAATACATTCCACAAAGCTATTGTGAGCAAACTGCTTAGATCAATCCTGTTTTTAGCGTGAAAATCATTAACACACATTTCTATTACAAGAGGCCTTGGCACCTGCATTTGTTTTGTAAGGATGCTAAGTGAGGAGTCAAAGAGGTAAAACTTTTGCATGGGCAGATGTTTCTTCAATACAAGTAAATAGATCTTCTGTATGGGGTTTACATTAGGAGGTTTGTCTGTTACCTTGAACATTTTTTTAAAGATAATTCTTAAAAATGGACATGCTGTTACATTTCTGTAAAATCTTTCCTGATCTTTTTTTGTAAAATGAGTGCAAAATGCCAAAAAGAAAAAGAGAAGAATCCACTGTTTCTTGTTTTTCTTCCATATAGATTTTATAAAAAGTGGAAACATTTTTCCATAGAGTGAAAAATAATGAATTCTCTCCAAAAAGCTAAAAAATTACCTCTTTTTAAATTATGGGCAGAATAGCTCTCGTTAATTATAAAATGTATTCCGTTTTAGAGTTGGGGTTTGTTGGGTTTTTTGGTGAGGCTTTATTTGTACAGGATTTCTTTTTCTTATGGATGTAATTTGAATCTCTTGCCATTCATTAGTGTTATTTCATTGTAAACATTATTACTGTGCCAAATGTACTGTATTCAAACGGATGTGAATGTGTATTGTTTCAGAACCTAATAAATACAATGATGTTAAATCTTATTTTTTCTAAGTCTTCATGACAAATTCCAATGGAAGAAAACATTCTTTACAAGGCTGAAGAAAGAATACTTTTCCATTATGCTGGGATTTTTTGTTTTGGTTGGTGGTTTTTATGGGGGGACCTTTTGTAAAGGGAGATTTGATAAATAAGGGCCCAATCCTAAGAGGTACTGAGCACCCTCAATTCCCACAGATATCACCAACATGCTGGGTTGGGCAGTAAGGCCCCAGTCCAGCAGAGCACTCAAACATGAACAGGTGAGGAGTTGTTGGCTTTAATTAGATTACTTACGTGTTTAACATTACACATGTTTAAATGATATTCTGGATTGGGGCCTAAGAGCCCGCTTGAAATCTTTTCTAGTTATTTAATTTATTCCTTTACAATTTCACAGCCTGCAAAGTGGAAAGGTTGAAAAGGGGGATTGTATTGGTATACATGAACGTTAAATGGTCTTGACTTGCATTAAATATAGTTAAATGGTTTATCGGCCTAGAAAATACATGTGAAGGACAAATGGCAAATTCTAAGCGATTTCTCATTTCCACCATGTATGTAAATGTTCAGCCTCAGTCAGGGCCGGCTCCAGGCACCAGCCAACCAAGCACGTGCTTGGGGCGGTGGTCAGGTTTCTCAAAAAAAAATAAAAAATTTTTTTTAAAACTCTTCCGAGGCTGGCGGGGCAGCGGGGAAGCCGCCCTTCCCGCCGGCTCCCCAGGCCAGGGCAGTGGGGCCACAGGGAAGCCGCCCAGCACCCCGACGGGGCAGTGGGACCGCGGGAGCGGGGATGCCGCCCTCCCCGCCAGTGCTTTGGGTGTAGGGTGACCAGACAGCAAGTGTGAAAAATCGGGACAGGAGGTGGGGGGTAATAGAAGCCTATATAAGAAAAAGACCCAAACATCGGGACTGTCCCTATAAAATCGGGACATCTGGTCACCCTATTTGGGTGGGAGAGGCGGTCATTGGGGAGGGTTGTTTCGGTGGGGCTCCGGTTCTGGGGGGGTTGTTTTGGCAGGCGTTGGGGGGGTTGTTTTTTTTGTTTCGGCGGCGCAGCGCTTGGGGTTTTTGTTTTGTTTTTGCTTGGGGCAGCAAAATACTTAGAGCCGGTCCTGGCCTCAGCATGGCAGCTACCAGTAGGGTGACCAGATGTCCCGATTTTATAGGGACAGTCCCAATTTTGGGGTCTTTTTCTTATACAGGCTCCTATTACCCCCCACCCCCCGTCCCGATTTTTCACATTTGCTGTCTGGTCACCCTACCAGCTTATTGTCTTTGGCAGCGGGTTTTCCAAACCACTTCGAACTACAGCAAATATTAACTAGCTTTAAAACAGCAAATTCCTTACATTTCATTCAAATATCTCTTCTCTTACTCCCTTCAGCTTTTCCTTATTATCACTCCAGTTTGTCCCTCACACTCAGCCCCCTCATTTCCACTGAGCCTCAGTGGCCCTGGCTTTCCAGAGACATTAATTAACAAAGGCCGTGCCATAACACATTTTAGCAGCTAAACAGTTATCAAGCAACTTAATATTCTGGATATACAGTTGAAAGAACATCTTGTCTTTTCAAGAGAGACAAGGTGGGTGAGATAATATCTTTTATTGGATCAACATCTAGGTTGGAGGTCTAGGTTGGATATTAGGAAACACTATTTCACTAGGAGAGTGGTGAAGCACTGGAATGGGTTACCTAGGGAGGTGGTGGAATCTCCATCCTTAGAGGCTTTTAAAGCCGGGCTTGACAAAGCCCTGGCTGGGATGATTTAGTTGGGGTTGGTCCTGCTTTGAGCAGGGGATTGGACTAGATGACCTCCTGAAGTCTCTTCCAACCCTAATCTATGATTCTATGAATGTCTGTTGGTGGAAAAACAAGCTTTCGAGGTACACAGAGCTCTTCAGGTCACTTTTTGTCTTTTTGAGGCAGTTGTTCAAAACCCAAGAATGCAAAGAATGGAACTGCCATCTTACAAGGCAATAAACTTCATTATTCCCCATGTATATTAATTGAAGTCATGTTTTCTGTCTGCTTATACCCCTCCCACTAACTTTTCACAAGTCTCTAAAACATAAACAATGAATATTAAAAAAAGGCTTTCTTCTGTGCTGGTGAATTGTAAGGTGCTGACAGACTTCTGTCTGATGGATAGAAATGCAACTCATTCTGATTCACTGTACATGCTGGGCAAGCTGTACTGAGCATATGCATATTTCAGAAAGATAGAATCTTTGTCCAATAGAATCTCTGAAAGTATCTACCTACTTATGTGGCTCTCATCTCATAGAATCTGAACACATCATCAGTCATGATTTTATTCTCAGAACACCACAGTGTATTATCCTTGTTTTTACAGATGGTAAACTGAGGCATGGGGTATATTAAGTGATTTATCCAAAGTCAAATTAGAAGTCTGTGGATGCTCTACAACAGTGGTTTTCAAACTTTTTTTCTGGGGACCCAGTTGAGGAAAATTGTTGATGCCAGTGACCCAATGGAGCTGGGAATGAGGGGTTTGGAGTGTGGGAGGGGCTCAGGGGTGGGACAGAGGGTTCGGGTGCGGGGGTGAGGTCTGCAGAGTGGGGCTGGGATTGAGGGGTTCAGGGTGTGGGAAGGGGTGCTGGGTTGGGGCAGGGGATTGGGGTGCGGGAGGGGGTCAGGGCTCTGGGCTGGGGGTGCAGGAGCTGGGGTGGGGTCAGGGATGAGGGGTTTGGGGTGCAGGAAAGGGTTCCGGATTTGGGGGGGTCAGGGCTGGGGCAGAGGGTTGGGGTGTGGGAGGGTGGTCGGGGCCCGGGGCTGGGGATGAGAGGTTTGGGGTGCAGGAGGGGTTTTGGGGGGGCTCAGGGCTGGAGCAGGGGGTTGGGGTGTGGAAGGAGGTCAGGGCTCTGGGCTGGGGCTGGGGGGGTTGGGGTGCATGAGGGGCTCCAGGTTTGGGGAGGCTCAGGGCTGGGGCAGGGGATTGGGGCGCAGGCACGGACTTACCTCCGGCAGCTCAGCGGAGCCAGTGCTCAGGGCGGGGGGCATGCACAGAGCTCCGTGGCCCCCCACCTAGAAGCTGGACCACTGCTGGCTGCTTCTGGGGCACAGCGTGGTGTTGGAAAAGGTAGGCACTAGCCTGCCTTAGCTGCGCAGCACCGCCGATGGGATTTTTAACATCCCCGTTGACAGTGCTGACCAGAGCAAGGCGACCCGGTGCCTTACATGCCGCAACCCAGTACTGGGTCGCGCCCCATGGATTGAAAAACACTGATCTAGGAGTTGAACCCAGGTGCCTTAGCTCCAGACCCTTCAGAGTTTGTCACTTTTTCCTCATTGAACATTAAATGGAAAGTTTTAAAGATGTAGGTTCATGCAGCTAATTTTCTATTAATATTTACCTAGGCAGAAATAACAACAAGCATGTGCCTTAAAAAGCTAAGCGGCCAAGTTTTGCCATGTGTTAAATGAGTGCAAACCTACCAACATTCATTTGGCCCTGTCTTATAATATAATACAAATTAATCTGTTATATTTTTACTGTGCTTGCTGTGATGGAAACAATATGCTAGTTAAAAATGAAAGGGTGATAAATTATATGTTATTATACAACCAGTTAGTTCAAATTACAGTAAACTGGCCAACCATGCTACTTCAAGGCAGTGATCTGTAATAAGAGGCAGATGGAGAATGGATATGAGATTTGGAAAATTTTGGAAAATGTTTTCACTTTGAAGTTTTTGAGGCGAGCTGGTTTTGAAAATTTTCATGACATATTTTGCTGAAGTGTTTCAGTTTTTCCTTTTTTTCCCTCATAGAATCTTTTTTCCCCACTTTAAAAAAAAAAGAGAACATACTGGATTTCTGTTTTCATCAAAAATCCCAGAAATTTTGATAAATTAAAATTCTTCATGAAATTTGGCAGGCATTTCCCAGCAGCAGAAGCCCTGGATGACTCTGCTAACATGGGAGTGAAGGAAAGCAGTCAGGAGGCAGCATGGAAGCATAGGACCATTGTCTTCCAGAACCTGAAGATCTCAGGTTCCATCAGCAGCCAGGCCCATCTGCACAGATGTGTTATTTTTGATATGCCTAAAGGCAAGCCACTGTGTGATACATGAGTATTTTGATATTATGTCATTTGAATGTATGCAAAGGCATCCAGAGCTTGGGACAAGAATTTGTCACTGTTAAATTAAATAAAGCCTGATGTTTCTGGCAAGAAATAGCTGCGTGATTCACCCTGGAGGAGCCTACATTTCAGGAGTGGGTTAATGGGCATGAGTTTATGTAAAGTGCTTTGGGATGCTTTTGAAGGAAAGGTGCTGTATAAATCCAACTTAGTCACACTCTACTTGGAATGCTACCTAAACCTAGGGTGACCAGATGATAAATAGAAAATATCGGGACCGCCGCAGGGGGGGGCGACACCTGGCACTTCCGGGTCTTCGGCGGTGGGTCCTTCAGTCGCTGACGGTCTTCAGCGGCACTTCGGCGATGGGTAATAAGTCTTGCCATCAAAGAAAGAAGTACCCGCCGCCAAAGTGCCGCCGAAGACCGTCAGTGACTGATGGACCCGCCACCGAAGACCTGGACGTGCCAGGTGACTGTAACAATTGAAAAGGCGCTCCCCACACCAGTCACTGCTGCCTTTTAAAAAAAAAAAAAGAGGGCACGAAACAAAATATCAGGACAAATGGCATTTATTTATCTACAGCTTGTTTATTTATTCATTTATTTTGTTTGGGGCAGCAAAAAAAGTTAGAGCCAGCCCTGGGAGGGAGGGACCCAGGCATTCAGTAACAGCAGATTGTCTGTGCTATTATCTATATAATAAGATTCCAGGAATGTCACTGTTCACTCTAAAGCCTAAAATGTCTGTTAAGTCAATGTGAAGTGATGGAAACAGCTGAAGCCTGGTTGAGCACTCTATGATCAGAATATCACCAGCTTGAATCAACACTGGGTTTCACAATCTGTTACCATCCAAATTTAAGTTCTCAGCCATTTTGACTTTAAAAATTGCATCTGTGCAATGGACAGTCATGGTAAGGCATGTATCTATGGCACACCAAGAGTCCTAGACCATTGTGACATCACAGATAACTCAATCACCTTACTTTATAGCTATTTTCATGCAGCAATTTCATTGGTTGTATGAGGGAGCCTGAACAGTTAGTGGATTACTTGGCCCAGCTGCCACATCTGTGCACCCAACTACAACTTGCACCAATCAACACGACTCTCCCACACAACACACCCCACCCAAAAACTCCAAACACAAATAGCCCCTCACTGCCGCGCACACCCTGCAAGCGCCAACTGCACAAAACAACACAAGTTACCAAGAAGACACAAATAAACACAACCACCCACACAACAACACAACAAGCATACACATGGGATTTGTGGTCTTATCCTCCAATTTTTAAGTTCTCAGCAATTTTTTTTTTTTTTACATATTGAGCATTTTTGAATGTTTTAATTTTTTAAATAAATGTGAAGGAAATTTCAAACAAAACATTGTTTTGATCCAAAAGATCAAAGTTTCATTTAGAATAAGTCATAACAAAATGTTACAACTTTGAGGGGGAGTTTTGAAGGAGGGGTTTGCATTTTTCATGGGAAAATGTTTCTGCCAAAAATTTCAGCCAGCACTAACCTCTTCAGTTCCTTTTATGTATTCTTACAGTCTACGCTGATTAAAGACTACCAGTCTTGGGAAATGACAGCTAGTATCAAGAAACCTTTGTGCCAGATCTCTGCAGTCCACTGGTACAAACACAAAACAATCTCACCCAGGGCCACTACACCTACAAACAACATCCACAATCGCTCACTCATGTTGAACAATACCTGATCAGTAATAATAAATCCCATTGTTTTCCATGACTGTGGCCTTTGAGAAGACCCTCTACCCTCGCCAGCATCACCAAAACTTGGCTTGATGACAGTACTAGCCTGTTGCTGGCTTATTTTGTCAATTTGGGTTACTCTGTACTTCACCGACCTAGCGTGTGCAAAGTTGTTGATGTGGTAGCATATATAGGAGCAGTTCCCTCAGGAAAATAAATCAATTGAGTGCAATCACTCCATTTGTGAGTCCAAGTACAAGGCCAACATCACCATGTTGTTATTCCACAAACCTCCAACTACTGCAGGTTCCCTAACAGAGCTAGCAGATGTGGCTTGCAGTCCTCAGTTCTCTTGCCTTGTGGACATTTCAACACCATCTTCAAAGATGCCTCCAGACTCTCCTATCCAGTCCCCCATGGCAACCTCGCACATGACGCTTAGCCCCACCAACATGGTTCATCTAATTTTCAGCCTGAAGGTGGACATTAGGTGCACATACAGATTATATTCCTCTCCTGGTCAGACCAATACTTCCTCCAGGCTGAGTCAAAGCTCTTTTCTGTTTCCTGCCAAAAAGCTGTCCTGATTGGTATGGTTGGGCTAATAATAATAATAATTAATAATAAATTATTATATTTTATATGATTGAAACTGCTTATTCCCCCATTTCCCCATCCCATCCACCATTGACTTGTGCCCTATTGACTAGGCTTCCAAGGGAGGTTGTGGTAAACCCATCATTGGAGGGTTTTAAGAACAGGTTAGACAAACACTGATCAGGGATGATCTAGGTTTATTTGGTGCTTCTTGAGTGCAGGAAACTAGACTAGATTACCTCTTAAGGGCCCTTTAGTCCTACACTTCTATGGCTCCTTCTAGGGGACAGTCCTTCTAGTCCTTCTCCTGAAAACTTGTACAGAGATTGTTGGGCTCTCCCATCCTATTCAACATTTATGTAAAACTACTAGGATAAATGGTGAAACACAAAGGATTTAAACACCAAGAGTGCATGGAAGAGCTTCAGTTCTACAGCTCTTTCACATCGGGTTGGAAACAGCACCATCTTTCTGATAGCTTAGTGCTTAAGGGAGATCAGCATATGGTAAAGAGCATCTGGCTGAATGTAAATCCAGCCAATGTAGGAATTATACTGGTGGGTAGTGGGACTACATTGGGAAGCACTAGCCACGGCCACACTGTGTTCACACAGCATGTCAGATCATCCTCATCCCCCACTCTCAAACTTGTCTAATCTCAGTCTTTTGTCCAGCGATTCCAGCTTTCTGGAATGTCACCAATCTCACCATGGGGATCTCTGACTTTTCGGTCAGCACAAGGTCCTTTGTCTCCTTCCAGCCACTACGTGCTCTTAACTCTCACCCACCTCCTCCTAAGAGAAAAAAACGGAAGGGAGCACTGAGCATCTTCCATGAGATAACAGGTGGAAGTTCCAGCCACTGTAGGGTGACCAGATGTCCCGATTTTATAGGGACAGTCCCGATTTTTGGGTCTTTTTCTTATATAGGCTCCTATTACCCCCTACCCCCAACCCGATTTTTCACAATTGCTGTCTGGTCACTCTAAGCCACTGGCCCAGCAGCGTAACTACCTGCAAACTGCTCAGCCCTCTGCTGAAGGTGTGGGGAGCAGACCTGGACTGGGAAGTCCTGGCTGTGGAGAGGGACAGAGCTAATGCTGGAAACATCACAGATCTGACAGCCAGATTGCAGTAAGCTTTTATCAGAAGCAAGAACCAAAACATAGGAACCGTATGCCACCGGTAACCTTAAATAAACATCAGGACACTGCTCCCTCATGTCGTCTTCTGCTGGAATTTTAGCAACAATCAAATTTTCCAGCACATTAGGAAAACTAATCCATCCATCAAAGCAGTCCCCACACTATCCCGCCTGTCAATAAATGACCCGTGAGGGAGTAGGAGCTGAAGGGCCCAGCACAAGGTGGAATACAAGCTACTACTAAAAATATTGTGAAATAATTACACCAGACCTTGTCTGAAGTTTGGAAACGCATTAAAGCACATTCAGTTTTGTACACAGCTATTTAATCCTTGAAAAAGACCAGTTCAAAAGATAGCCAGTGACCTTGAGTCTGTTCCTGAAGTGGGCACTGCATGAACTTGGCATCAGAAACTGTATGTTTTTGGTATCAGGAGCTTGTAGCCAGCAAGCACCCATCCAGTGTTTGCCCTCTGTGTTGTTTCACATGCTAGACAAGGTTAGCTGAAGCTGAGACTGATCATGATGGATGCATCTAGGAACAGCAGTCAGTACTAGACTGAGACCATGTGTCTGCGCCAATGTACTTTATCATGGCAGTAAGGTGAATACGACAATATTTTACCCAGAGAAGCACTCTCCATTTGGTTGTGAGTGAGACTTTTTAGGATCTTTGTGAGATGGTGCCTTGGAGAGAATAGGGTCACTGCTGAGGTGCCCCCCCTAAGAAGATCATTTTATCCATAACTTCCACACAAGTGTGTAATGCTATTGAGTTTAATTTTAAAAATTCTGTACGAAATTCACCCCTGGTGCACAGCCATTATTGTCAGTGATTACATTGACCCAATCTGTTGCTTCCCTATGGTCAGGGTTTATTTAATACAGTATGTGATGTATGGCACCTGAGGCCTGAGCTGGTGTAACTCAGCCGACCTCCAATGACTTGTGGCCCAGGGTTTTTGTGGAAGCCAGGAGTTCATAAGCTAATCTTGAGGAGCCATGATTCGCATGGGAGACAAAATCATCTAGGACAATAAGCCCAAAGCCACAGAGGACAAAAATGTGACCAGTGTGAGTGTGAGCATCACAGTATAATGGGGTGGCCTGTATCCTACCGTTAGGGACACTCGGAAAATCGTGATTTTTGGGACATCAGCCTTGGGAAATAGGCCACATCTCCTTCTATGTCCTGTATAGTATTGCACTCAGTGACAATGTTCAAAAAACAAAAAGCACACCTCCTATGGGGACACCAATGCCAGAAGCCTGGTATAGTTAGACTCTGAAGCTTCTTTGGCTAAATATCAGAAATGGAACTAAAACCTTGTTTATTTCTCATTTTTTTTCTTGTTAAAAATAAGCCTATTTGCATCAACAAATTGCTGTTTTCTTACTACTGTAATATTTTATCTTTTGGCATATTTCAAACTGTACTGAATGCTTTTTATCTGTAACGCTCAAAGCACTTTACAGTGGAAGGCTAGACCATTAGCCCCATTATCTGGCTAGGCAAACTGAGGTATAGAAAAGTGAAGCATTTTGCCCATGTTCATGCAGCACAGCAATGGTAAATCTGGGAACAGAACCCAAAAGCCCAATGCCCTACCCACTGGCAATGATGCCTTTCTGAGAGCAAAACAATTCTCACAGAGCCCTTGCTAGGGGTCTCTGGTGTGCTGATGGCCGTATTGCTTCTTTCCAGTTGCACAATCACATTAAAAGGCAGCTTAAAATACATCCCATACTTCTGCAATATTACTTTGCTGTGCAAACAGTTGCCACGGGGAGTTATTTGCTTGCAAGTGGAAGGGGGGTGGGTCATGATTTTGTAAATAGAGAGGGAAGGTAACTGTGATATGAGCTCCCTATTAAGATGTGGTCCACACGCTGAAAAAGCGTAAGGACCTCAGATTCCCCCATGCTCTATGAAACGTATTTTTGCCTGTGTTGGTGTAATCTCTGGAAAGTTTTTGTGTTGATTTGGGGTTAATCAGAAATGAGGAGTGGTCGAAGGTCTCTCACCCTTCGAACTCGCACAGTGTGTTCTAATAAGGATGTGGCTGATTAAGTTAGATGTTGTGAGGTGACACAGATAAAGGTTAAATGGATTATGCAAATACAAATCCGCTCACTTGTGTGTATGTTCATGTTGGGATGGGGGGTTGTCCTATTTAGAGACCATGTTAAGACCTTTAGACTTTATCAGTCAATATGATGTGGAACCACGTGGACTGACAATGTGCTAACTCCTTGCCTGTGTCAGCATTCTAACTGCACAGAGCAATAACCACCTCCCTCCCCCACCCCAAACTCTAACTTAATTCTCAGCCACGGTAGACTTCAAACGTGTAGACTTGCTCACAGTAAATTGTGCTGCGGTTCTGCAGCCAGGTAACCTTATCTATCTGAGGGAGGGATAGCTCAGTGGTTTGAGCATTGGCCTGCTAAGCCCAGGGTTGTGAGCTCAATCCTTGAGAGGGCCATTTAGGGATCTGGGGCAAAATATGGGGATTGGTCCTGCTTTGAGCAGCGGATTGGACTAGATGACTTTCTAAGGTCCCTTCCAACTCTGATATTCTATGATGATCTGTAAACTCCCTCTCTGAGCTGCTAAATCCTTCTGCCAGCCTCCAGGTACCTCAGACCAAATCCTTCCAGTGTGCAGATGTAATCCATGTGGAAATCAGTGTTGCAAGGGTTAATGATCCCTAACTGCTCAGGCCTGAATTTTTAGTGATTTGCAGCATAGAATGCAACAATGATGCTATATTGTGAAGCCTTTTCTATACCATGTAGGTCCTTCCATCCAATACAGAGTATCCACGCGGGACACAGTAAACCCTTCAGTGTGTCAGCAGTGTTCTCTCATGTAAAATCATCAGCAGGGTCGATCAACAAACCCACAGGCTGTACGTATGGCCCTACCAAATTCCCGGCCATGAAAAACATGTCACGGACCGTGAAATCTGGTCTCCCTCCATGAAATCTGGTCTTTTGTGTGCTTTTACCTGATACTGTACAGATTTCATGGGGGAGACCACCGTTCCTCAAATTGGGGGTCCTGACCCAAAAGGGGGGTTGCAAGGTAATTTTAGGGGATTGCAGTTTTGCCACCCTTCCTTCTGCACTGCTGCTAGTGGGGCGCTGCCTTCAGAACTAGGCAGCTGGAAAGCAGCAGCTGTTGGCCAGGTGCCCAGCTCTGAAGGCAGCACCCCGCTAGCAGCAGCGCAGAAGTAAGGGTGGCAATACCATACCATGCCACCCTTACTTCTGTGCTGCTGCTGGTGGCGGCTCTGCCTTCAGATCTGGGATCTCAGCCATCAGCCGCCTCTCTCCAGCTGCCCAGCTCTGAAGTCAGCACGGCCACCAGCAGCAGCACAGAAGCAAGGGTAGCAGTACCGCAACCCCCACCCCCCTAAAATAACCTTGCAACCTCCCCCCCCAACTCTATTTTGGGTCAGGACCACTACAATTACACCACCATGAAATTTCAGATTTAAATAGCTGAAATCATGAACATTTATGACTTTTAAAATCCTGGAACCGTGAAATTGACCAAAATGGACCATGAATTTGGGAGAGCCCTAGCTACAAGTGCTGACAGAACTTCCGCACTGCAGTGAATGTGCTGCAGAAGACATTTGTCTTCTAATGGCAGAAGGTCATTAGGATAGACAGCTTGTGTCCACCCATTGCATTCATTAGTTAATAATCTCAGACTACTTAAGTGACTATGGTGAACTTGTTCCAGTAAAAAATGTCTGCAAATTCTGTGCTCACTTGGTCATTCTTTTCCTGATCGTTACATTTTATGAGTCTGACAGTGAAGCGATCTGTCCCTGCACTAGCTCCCATAAGAAAGCCCCAACAGCGGGATTCACGCTGCACCAGTTGAATATGGCTACTGGCGTCAGTAAAAGTGGAAATGGGCCACAGAGGGAATTCCAGCTGGAAGGATTCTAAGAGCAGTAGCAAGCCAGGAAAGACTTTGTTGTACCATCAAAGAACAGACTCGTACCACTTTCTTAGCATAGTCTTTCTGAAAGCCCATGCAACATCATTCATTTTTAACCTTTTAAGGCAGATAGTACCCAGTGGTAAACCACCAAGATGCTTGAGGTTGCGGATTATCCCTTCCATTTGCTTTGCTGTTATTAATAGGCTGCTGCATTTGTTTGACACACATATAGAGCTTATTAAGTATCAGAGCTTATACCATAGTTACATTTTCAGATCTCGCTAATGCTCCTGACCAGGGATAAGAAAAGGATGTTATTGATCGAGAAGGAAGTTATTTTGCATCTACTCAGGCTGTCTAACAATAATTTATATTGCACACTCAACTGAACAACTTAATTGTAGAGCCAGAGAGCATAGCAACACCGAGAACAATGCTAGTCATCTAACTTAGCTGCTACGCATGGCAAAACTCCTGTTATATCCCTCAAATGCAAGTAGAAAGTGATTCTACAGCCTCTGACCCCTGCTTGTAAACACCAGAATCCAGGAATTCTACTTGGAACTATACAATTCCAAAGCAAAATCAAACTTCAGCAATAAACATTCTTCCCAAAGTGACTATTCACTTAAGAAACTGGAAGTGGACGAATGTGAGGCCTTGGGAAGTGACATTAGCACTGAGGAAATAGCTGAGGCCATCTCCTCCTTAATGTCTGGGAAAAGCCCTGGCCCTGATGAGCTCCCTGCAGATATATATAAACTACATATGGATATAGTGTGCGAGTGCCTCGTTAACATGTTATCAGACATTCACAGATGGCAGCTGTGCAGTGCCTTGAACGTATGGACAAGGAGTTTAAACCTGATATGGCAAGAGGCAGGAAGCCAGTAAAGGGAGAAAAAGAACTAGGATGGCATGGACGGAGTGGAGGGAGAGGAGGGTTATTTTAGTGTTAGCCTGTTGGATTGATTGAAGGGCAAGTCAGAACTGGGGTGGTGGAGAAGGGGGAAGAGGAGACAGTACCCCAGATGAGAAAGAACCATGGAATGAACCAAGGTTTTAGAAATCATAAAGAAAAGCAAGAGGATTATTGAAAGGTAATTAAGCCAAGAAGGATGAGGCTTGGGTAGGGCCTGAATGAATGGAGAGTAGGATAGGAATGAGATAACAATAACCTGGGCTTGTCTGGGACAGAAAATACACCACACATTAGTGTTTGATAGCAAAGAACACACCCCGACCGTAATTCTGTCTCAATAAGCCTCTCACCACTTCCTTCCTAAATTCTACTTTCCCATCTGCACTGTATACCCCTTACACCATCCCTTCTGCACACTTCTGTAAAACTACACTGCTTGAGGTTTGGGGAAGGTGATTTTGGTCTTCACAAACATCCTAGTCTTGGATGAACCAGCAGCTACTTCAGTGGCGATCTTCTCTGACACAACACAAAGCCTGTAGTCTAATAAAATCCATTCCCTATGATCCCAATTTTGAATGCAAAGAGCATTACCAAGGGCATATATCAAAAGGCAGTTTTTTATTCCATTTCTAATCTGTTCCAAAAGGCTTCCACGTATTGAATGGAAGAAATCAACATGGAACATTTTCTCCCTCTGCTAACCAGGGTGTAGAAGGATTGACTTATGATGATTAAACATATTTTTCTCGTTGTTAATGACATCATCCCAGATAGACCACCACACGCTGACTTTTTTCAAACCATTGCCTTTCTGCTTTTTCTTGCCTTTCCTTTGTAGCTCTTAATCTAGAGGAGCCTAAACAACCATGAGACTCAGAATGTGAATTTTTTGTGGGGGTGGTACTTTTTAATTAACGAGAACTTGGATATTAACAGATTTTTCTTGAAACATCTCAGAAATTAAAACTTTTCTCAGTAATTGTGTGCTGAACATTTGGGACAGATACTATGGTTTTCCTATAAACCAAACAATGTGAATTCCGGCAAACCAGATAACTACCTTATTGGTGTCTCAATGACTCTGGCATAATATATATCTATATATTGTCCAACAAAAAACATAGTTACCTTGGAGTTATATTTGGTCATTCTGTTTCTACGTAATGCAAACACAAAAAGAGCAAGGAAATAATAAGTAACATTCACATAAAGTCCAATCAACTACACAACACACACAATTCGAGAAAACCAGACACACACATTTCCTAGGAGACACCTATGTTCTACAAAACGCAGGGTTGATTATTCAGCAAGTGGCACTCTTTCCTGAGTCAGTACTAAGCCAATGCCCCAATAGTGCATTAGGGGGGGCTGTTCAAATGATATATAAAATGAAGGTTCCGTGAACCAGACCTGGGTTTTTTAATTCTTGGGAAACTCTGCAATTTTGATTTTTTTTTTCTGTTCCAATATGGAACAAAACCTAAAATTGTCTAAATGTTCTGCAAACTCTGCAAATTTAATCTTGGATCGATAAAGTTGAAATGTTTTGTTCCACTTTCAAGGTTTTTACTTATTTCATTTTTTAAAAACTTTATATTATAAAATATGAAAAATCTGTTCAAAATGGAAAATCAAAAGGCTTCTTTCAAAGTTTTTATACATGAAATTTAATCAAAAATCGACACACTTCTGTGAAATGTTTCACTGTTGATGAATCTGCACTTTTCAATGGAAAAACATTGTTAGGAATTGTGATCTCTCTCTCCACCCTAACACCTGAAGGGACGCCATATTCATGCTGACGGATCCATCCTCCATTTCTGACAACTCTAAGCAGGCTTGCGGGTTCTGGTCCACACAGCCTGTACAGCCTCTTCATCTGTCATTCAGCCGGGGAAACCCTGCCCTATTCCCCCGCATCTGCTACAGACCTCAGGAAAATTGCTACCTCCCTGTCCATCACTCACCAGCTCCCTCATGGCCAGATATGACTGCCATTGAGTGAAGCATGGACTCTTTCTCCTGGGGAGGGGTATGAGCTATGCAGATACTGAGGAGGATTTTTCCCCCTACTCAGTTATTTATTTGTATTGTGGTGGCACCTAGGAGCCCCAGTCAAGGACCAGGGACTCAATATATGAGGTGCTTCACAAACATAGATTCCATTCCTCCTCTACACTTCTGGCCCTCACACATAGTGCAGAGGTAGATCAGGATCTAGTCTTTTATTTGCAGTGGGTGGGTGTGGAGGGTATTGCATTCTGTGGATGACAAAGTATTGTATTACAATACACTTGTTATAAGTAGACATTGTATAATAGATTGACATCTACAGATCATCAATGTCTATCCCTGCAACAATATTCAGTGCCAGTCAGTAGTAAAATTAACCAAGCTGAACACTGCACACGGATGAAAATGACTGCTATTTCACCACAGGAATTGTTTTCGGTTGCTCTGTGTTCGGGGATGGCTGAGTTCATAATACTTAATGTTGACAGTGGAGAATGACTCGTGGCCTATGAGAATTGCCAGCACTTTCCAAAATACCAGCCTACAGCTCCACCAAAGGTGATGGAGGCTGAGGCACAATTCTGAGGTGATGGTTTAATCAACGAGGCTGGAGACCTGTCGTGTGAGGTGCTGAGCATCTTTCAACACCCACTGACTTCAAATGGGAATGAAGAAATAGAGACCGACGGGAGTTAGGGTTCTCAGCACCTGCAACTCAGCATTTCCCAGGATTGAGACCTTACTGAGGCACACAGAGCAACTGGAATCCTCTTCTGCTAAACATCTTGGAAGTCTGAAAGATACCAATCAGCATATGTTGCTTCTCCAGTGACTGTCCAATTGGCTGTCTAGGTCTCTCGCTCGCTCTCTCTGCTGTATTTCTGGCTATTTTCTCACTGACACTATTAATTGCTTTTCTTTCATTCTGATTTTCTCTCTCTTCTTTTCATTTCAGGTCAGTAACAGGAGAATAAGTCAAGCCAAGTTCCTTCCTGCACTGAACAGATACTGAACAGTTTTATACACTGACGTGGTACCTTCTGTGATTTTGACTAGCATAATACAATTCACTCACTGTCATTCACAATAGGAGAAAGAACTTAATTGCTGGAGCACAGCACAACCATAACATCCCCACTCTGGGCACTGGTTATGCTGTAGCCAAAATGTAGTGTGGGGGAGGTAGGTGAATGTACTGTGCCATCTCTATCTGTTAAGGTGCTTCCTGGATGCGGGGAGGAGGGGGCGGGGGGGAGGCAGACATCCAATGTGGTGCACTAATAGTTGCAGCAATTTGTGATCCAACAGTTCCTCCTGACCCATCAGAGATTCACATCTTCCAGGTTGTGAATCACAGATCTAATGGCTTGTGAAGTGATGCCCGCTTAATTCCAGCCTCTGTGTTAGTGAAAAGAGTGCACCAGACTCCAGAGACAGCAAAGTAAGTCATCTAATTAATTTTGCAAAATATTTCAATAGGTACAAATGTTGGCTGAAAAAAATGCTGGCACTCTGACCTGTTTGTTCGCCTCCCCCACACCACCACTACCAAAAAAATAGGCCTGATGACACTAAAGGGAAGCAGATTTACCACAACAACAATCCTGCATGTGACCCAGAAAGTTATTACAGAGCTGCAGTTTATAGCATGTACTCTTGGAACATAACACTTTGGATATAAAAGAGAGATTTGATCAAGATGCTAATGGGTGTTCAAAGCTTCAACATTTATCCCTCAGTTTGCTTTGAAAGCTAGTTTCCATGTACAATACAAGTAGCCATACACTTTTGTGTAACTGCTATCCAGTATCCACAATGAGTGATTCTGAGTGAAAGGAAGCACTGATTCAGTCAGTCGTCTTCTGTCACAGGTGCCTGATGGCCAAACACTAACTGAATCTTTGAAATCTTGTTCAAAGGAGATCTAGCCAAACAGAAAAAAAAAAAAAAAAGGCTTCAAATACTTGGGGCTTTGCCTGTTGCTGTCGTGACTACTGATCAGGCCTTCACTATTCTCTGGAGACTGGAAGTGTATCTGGGTTACACAATGAACAAGGACAGATGAATTGGCCTTGCAAACCTAACCCCAAATCAAGAAATCCATATTGATTCTGAGATTACCAGTGAAAAGCCACATTGCTGGAATTTTGACCTGTAATGCTACTGTTCATCATGTGACTGGTAAAGAAAGACCAGGGCAGATTATGCCTTCTGGTGCATGTTTTTATAACAGTGGTATCAAGCTATCTGGAGTTGTTCATGAATGTGGGTGCCAACATCAGGGCAGACCATTACAAGCCAGGGCACAAACCCCAGACTGGTTGTGTGTTCTAGAATTAGATTTCACCAACCAAGTAGCAAGTGTGAACTCCTCAAGCACTAGAACTGACTTAACATGGAGTCACAGACAGTCCCCTAGGGCATTCCAGTCTCTCTTGCCACCCAGGGAAGTCTGCCTTTGTTGACAGATGGTCTCTTACACCAAAAATCACAACAATATTCTGGCCTCACACCGTCCACGGGCTGTGCCTCGATCAGAAGGACTTGGGCCCCCGATTAACGGTAACAATATTCTGGTTACTCCTAGTCCCAAAGGACCAGTCACTTACCCCAGGTCAATTGTACCTTAGATTTCTCACCAAAGACAATGCTTATAGCCAATCCTATAATAAATTAACTAAAGGTTTATTAAGTAGGAAAAAGAAATGCAAGTTATTTACAAGGTTAAAGCAGGTAAACACGCACACACACACACACACAAACAAAGAAGTTACAGTCTTACTTTTTGGAACCTAATAGAAGCTGCTGTAATGTGTAAACTCTATATGTTCTTTAGGGCTAACCCAAGCTAAGCAGCTTGGGGATCCCTTGCTTATGCTTAGAAGAGCTTGCCTTCTCCAAATTCCTAGCAACATAGTGATACATAGCCTTCTGGTCAGGGATTTTTCTTCCCTTCCCCTAGAGTTCAAACTCTGAGGGGACGAGGGTTTGTGCACACCCTCTCTTTATGGGTGTGGGTGGAACAATCAACAAAGTCTTTTGTCCACTGATGTTCCGCAATGGTTCAGCTGGTGTCGGTAGACCAGCTGAGATTATGCCTGGTAAACAAGATAAGGGTTGAACCAGAAATCAGTGAACCCAAACTGGTGTGTCAGATATTAGGCCTAACTATTCTGTCCATCATTTCCTTTGGGCATCTTTAAAGAATGAGATTTTGCGGATCCTTAAAGAAAGAGGCCCTCTTTTGCTGGGCAGGAAATGACATGTCTTGTAGTAAACTAGTATTTCACACTTGGTAATGCATCTCTCCTGATTGTGGGGGTTTCCAGTTTCATAGCAAACACTTTTATAGTTACAAAGCAAACTCTTAAATATTGCCATATAGCAGGCATGGCCAAACTCTTTTACAGTTGAAGTGCGGCTCGCGAAGCCCCCCTGTATTGCCCCCCCATTCTCCACCTAATAGACTCGGGGAGGGAGCTGGGTGGTGGGGCTAGGGGTTTCTGTCCTGCAGGAGGGGCGGGTCTCTAGGCTTTAGCCCAGTGGTGGGGCGGGGGGAGTTGCTGGGGCTCAGGGCTTCAGCCAGGTGCACCCGCCAGCAGGACGAAGCCCCAAGCCCCGGCATGTGCCACCCCCGCAGGGCAGGTTCTGAGTGTCCTGCAGCTCTCGAACTTCTGAAGACTATTGTATTCGGCTTGGAGGGTCAGTAAGTTTGGCCACCCTGGCCATATAGTATGGGATACAAATATTATAAATGAGATTGAAGCATGCAGCAACTTACAAGCATTTCATAAAGTCCAAACATTAAACACATATCTATCAATCTAATACCTATTTTAACAATACTAGCGCACAGGTGAGCCAGACTGGTTTCCAGCTACGCATTGGTCAGTGTTCAGTGTGATGTAGGGGCCTTGGTATGAGCTGGCACCTGATCTGCCAGTGTCACAAGTGGATCAACAAGACTGTGTGATTACCTCAGACTCTTGGCTTAGAGTTTTATACAAGGGACGCTCAGTTACAATTGCCATGGATCCTAGTATATGGCAGAGGGGATGTTCTAGGATCCTGCTGTGTCATTCACAGAAGCAGATTGCACCCAACTTTACTCTCCTCCTGGTTTATGGGAGGAGGGGCACTTTATGCTCGTTCCCCTTGCTGGAAAGGGGTGGGCATGCTAGCTCTTCTCCCCCCTTCTCCTGATGTCCGTTGGGGGTTGGCTTGTGTGGGGGAGTCAGAGGCCCTCAGCTCTCACTTGCCCACTCTTGGCTCTTCAGGGTGTCGATGGCTAGTCCACAATAGGGGAGGGTTGTATATTGAGTTGATCATCTAGTCCCCCTCCTGGCTTGTAAGCGCCTTGGGGCAGGGACTGTCTCATATTGTGTGTAAGGACAGTATGTGGGAGAATGGGGGCTTGATCTTGGTTGGATTCTCCAGGCACTATTGTAGTCTGCATTTGATGGAGACCTTTATCCTAAGAACATAAGAAAGGCCGTACTGGGTCAGACCAAAGATCCATCCAGCCCAGTATAAACAATGATAACACAATTCTTGCTTGGTGCGTGGCTCACCATTGGTGCAGGCCTGGCCAGGGCCAGCTCCAGGCACCAGACGGCCAAGCGCGTGCCTGGGGCGGCACCCTGTAGGGGGCAGCAGTCGTGGGGTTCTGGGGTGGCGTTTTTGTTTTTTTTTGCTTCAGCACTTCAGTGGCAGCCATTTTTTCCCCCTTCGGCTGGGGGTTGTTTTTTTTTTGCTTTGACACTTTGGCGGCAGCCATTTTTTTTTGCTTCAGCTGGGGTTTTGTTTTTTTTTGCTTCAGCACTTTGGCAGCGGCCATTTTTTTTTTTTTTTTGCTTGGGGCGGCCAAAAAGCTGGAGCCGGCCCTGGGCCTGGCTTTGATGCCAACAGCAGAGAAATGCTGTTCTGCATTCTAGAGTGAATGGCCAGAGACTATCATCTATGAATTGTTTGTGGCCCAGCTCTGTCCTGTGCTTTCTTCAGCTTTCTGGAAAATATGTCTCAGGTGGAAAAAGGGGAACTTTACAAGGCTCTACATGTACATGACTTTCCCCTTTGACTTACTACATGCCAGTTTTAATATTTCCCACATCTATCAAGTTTCCTTGTTGCTTGGTGAGTATGTGTGACTCCCTTTCCTGAGGGTAACTGCAATGACAGATGGTTGCATTGTTAGGTGCACAACAGACACAAATACACTGAAAAAAAGTGGCTGACATCTGGTATGACAATAAGTTTTAAGAAAGCATTTGTTGTCATTTCCTTCTCTAGTCCCCACTTGTCTCCAGTGCTATGTAATAATTAGGAGTTGCAAAGTGAGCATCAGTTTGACTGTGGGGTGATTCAGAAATTTGCTTAGCATAAGAGCCACCTAGAATAAGATATATTAAGTATTATTCCGCTACTGCTACGATGCATCTTCTTATTGTGTCTGAAGTAATAGGCTAGAAATGCCACAGCAGCAAAGGAACCATTATTCACACGGGTTAAATCCTGCAGTCCTTAGTCAGGCAAAACTCCCATTGCCTCCAATAGGAGTTTTGCCTGGGTACTGGCCCTTACTCTGGAAATATCCCAAGTTAGTTGTTTTTCATGCTTCATTCCTTCTTTCCACTCTCCACCAATCCTATTCCAGCCCATAGTGCAAAGTTGTGTTTGTTTTTCATACCAACAGAATGCCACACTAGTGAAAATTACACTATACTAATCCTTATGTAATGGCTAATTTGCATCTGATGTGTAATTTCTGCCACAGGTTACATCACTGCTAACTTTGATTCATAGGTCCCATTCGGAAAACTGCAACAAACCCAGACAAGGTAGATAATGTACTAATGCAATGCCTACTTTGAATATTATTATTATTAATAATAATGATGATTCTTTATTAAACAAGTACAATAGGTCAGGACCCCTTTGTGCCAGGTGCTGTACAAACATATGGTAAACAACAGTTCCTGTCCCCAAAAAGGTCACAGTCTAAAAGAGTAGTGAGAATAGGTGGATGAGACACATAGACAGGTTGGAGTGGAAGATGGGGACAGTATTAGGATGTGCAGTGTTCTTAGCCAGCCAAGTGCAGTAATCACAGCTCAGAACCTGCCAGGTTGTCATTGGATTACAGTGTTCCATGTGCATTGTGGAAGAGGTGAGCGTTGAGGAGGAACTCGAAGGAGGATGCTTTACAGATTCTCACTGGGAGCTATTCCTACGTGTAAGGGACACCCTAGGTGAGAGTGTGAGTGTGCTTGTAAGAGAAGCAGAGAGTCAGGTGATAGAAGCTGGCACCATTGGCAGAGCAAAGGCCAGGGCTGACCTTGCTACAAGATGAAGATTACAGAAGTGGGTGGAGTGCACATTGTGAAAGGCTTTGGCACTAAGGATAAACAGTCTGCATTTGATAGAGACCTTTATCCTCTTTCCCATCTTTTCCCCCACCTAGATAGTAGGAGTGAAGAGCTCCATCTATTTTAGGTACTTCTTTGGCTCCCATCACCAGATTATCTGAGTGCCTCACAATCTTTAGTGTATGTATCCTCACAGCTCCCCAGTGAGGTAAGGAAATGTTATTATCCCCATCTTACAGATGGGGAACTGGGACATAAAGAGACTGAGTAACTTGCCCAAAGTCCCACCAGTTGTTTGAGCAGGACTCGAACCCAACTCTATACTCCCTAAGCTGTTGCTCTAACTAGTGGATCATTGTTCCTCTCACACAAATGGATAATCACTCTCTCCTTCGTCAGGGAGGCACTCTGTACTCCTAGCTCTTTGGAGGGTTGGTGGGTTGTGTGGTCAGGGGGATATGTAGTCCCCCTCCTAGTTTGTGTTGGTGATGGGGAGTCAGCAGCTGTTTCCTCTGCTATCTTTTTGTACTAAGTGCCTGGGCTTTCTCCCGTGTCCTTTTCCCACCATGCATTCAACAAACCTTTCTCACACAAGTCAGGAGGAAAAGAGGACTTGCTTCACGGTCCCGGGTCTTGGAGTGGAGCATCGCAGTGTGAGACACACCCACAGTAGGCATCATAAGAGCAGTCCTTTGATCAGTGCTCTACTAGCCATTCTGTGTGAGCGAGTGAAGCCCCAGATCAGACCAAGTTCTACAACCTGGGGAGGAGGGAATCAGTGTTGAGACCTGAGATCTGTGTCTTTCTCTGCCACTGACTTGCTGTAGTGTGATGTGTTTGAAGGGCTGCCAGTACAGATGCTCAAAGGATGACACAGCCAAAGTGATGATCTGAGCAGATGCTCTTAGCAGTACATGCCCTTGATATAGCAGGGGTTTATTTCACCTATATTGGTTATCTACTCTCCATATACAACCAGGAATTCCACTCTGCTAGTGAGTTTTAGGGTCCAATTAATTATTATTTGTATTGCCATAGCAGCTCAGAACTTCAGTCAGAGACCAGGACCCCATTGTGCTAGGTGGTATGCAAACACTAAATCTTCCCCTGTTATTTTTGTGATCCTTTTTCTTGTCATACAAGTTTTCCTTTCTGTATTGACTTTGTGTTTTGCATACTGTGTTCTTTCTGTGTGGGACGGGTGTGGGGAGACAAGGGGCAGAGGTAAGATGGCTTAGTCCCATTATCAGCAATGTAATGAAATACACCCATTATGTGATTGGAAAAAAACTCAAGGTGAGTTCCCTGTTTGGAAATGATACTAGACTTAAGCATAAAGTGGATGTATAGATCCAAGTTCTGATCTCAGTTTGACCAAGATGCTGGCCCACAGTCATTCTTGACTGTATATTCTGGTTTGTATGCTTATTTTTAATCCAAAATATAATTATACTTTATTTACAGATTAAAGGAAGAAAGCATCTTAGCAGCTAGAGGAGAGTATTGTCTGATTGTCAGGTCATAAAACTGTGAGTGAGGATGCATGAACTCTATTTGAAGCTCTGCCACTGAATCATTGTGTGACTTTGGTAAAATCCCTTACCCACTCCAGGCCTATTTTGCCTGTTCCGCCCAGTATCAGCACTGTAAAGAGGGCAAAATCTGCCCTAACAAGTCAGATGGGGATTTCCCAGCTGCTGCAAGGCCAGCTTAGCCTTACAACACCCAGCTCTGGCGTAGGGGATGAGTTGGGGTGTGGCTGGCACACTGCAGTGCTCCAGTGATTCCTTGGGGCTGATAGCAGCCTATACAACTTAGAAACGCAGACCTGATGAAAAGCCTATTGTGACATATAGCTATATCCCAGTTTGCCCATGTGTGAAATAAATATATGCATTAACACTACCTTCCAATCTCATCTCCGAATTGTGAGATTTAGTTAATAAATCTTTGTAAAGTGCTTTGGGATTGATGGATGAAAGTTGCTATACAAGTACAAAAATATGATCAATTATCACTATTCTTGTTAGTTATATGTAACAAACAACTTTAATTAAGGTCTAAATTAAACTACAAGTAGGAGAGCTGGAACTCAACCCTGTTCTAGAAAATGTCCACCTGACAAAGTGTTAAAACAGGATATCAATTTACAGATGTAAGCCAGAGAATTTAGAGGAACTCTCTGCTCCCTCTATTGGGGAGAAGGGAAAACAAAGGAGCGCTGGCCTACTTCTTTTGCATATTATTTACCCATAATTCTATTAGCTAAGTGTTGGTTAGGTTAAAATTGATTTAAGTTTTAATGCAAATGCGTGATAATATTTATCCTTACTATTCAATGAAAGGGCATAGGAATTGTGCTAAATGGGGCCTGGATGAGGAGCCACCATGAGGTAATAAGATTTGAACTAAGGTTGGATAATGAAGCTTGTGCCCAGCAAGATGAGAGGGAAAGTGTTCTTGTCTAGTGATAAGGAGTTGGGATTGTGTCTAAAAAGTTATATTGCTGTTGGTTTTCTAGTTGAACATCCTGAAGCTTATAGAAGGAATATGTAGGACTGGACTGGTGGTGAAGTGGGGGTAGACTCCACAACTGGACTGGTAGAGTGGAACAGATCCCATAGTGGGTAGACCAGCAGAGAAGAGCTATCCTAGAGAGTGACTCAGCTGGTGAGTGGGGTTTCAGAGGGTAAGGTTTGTGGTGGACAGGGTTCTGGATCTCCATCAGATGTACTTTTATTGAGCCACTGGGGAGGGAAGATTGACCAAACTCCTGGTTTGTTGACTTAAATTCTTTACTTTCTACATGAGATTTCTATGTTCTTTTGATTGTGTTACTTTTCCCTCAAATAAAAGGTTATTCTTCCATATTCAAGAAATGCTTACAAATGGGGAAAAAATACTGTATGCAAAGGCGACCCAAGGAAGATTTATTTTCCAAAGTAGACATAAGCGTAGCTCTAGGGGGAGGAGCCTAAGCATTGTTTTAGTTATTTTCCAAGAACTAAACAACTCAAATCCAATGTTGTTAGTGCACTTGGCAGGAGGATTACACAAGCATTATTCTTAGCTCATGAGAATAGTCTCTCATCAGTAGCCAGGACAGAGTTAAAGAAAATTCTAAAATAAAGCAAAAGATTGCAATTAAAATTTGTCTCTTCCTCTCTTTCTGTAAGGCCTGGTGGTCTATACAGTTTTTGGACTGATTTAACTATTTCAATTAGGGGAGTGATTTTATACCAGTACAGTTAAATCAGTACAGCCCCTTGTATAGATGCAGTTATATTGGTATAAAAGTTGTTATACTGGTATCGGTTATTTCCATACATTTACTGAAATAAGCAATTCCAATATAAGCACCTTTATGCCGGTATAACTGTTTCCACGTTAGGGTTATTTTTCCTCTTCAGCTATATCCATTTCTAAATCTATATAGTTAATGTGCTACAAAAACTGTGTGTAGATAAAGCTGAAAAGGCAAAGTCCCTGTCTACGTTTTCTTCCCTGATATGCATGCACACACGCAGGGCCCTACCTCAGTCACACTATCCATTCCTTTTTCCTCCCCTTCAACAGCAGCATCAGTTCATTTCCATGGGGTAGATCTTTTGCTCACATGACAAAAATATGAAGAAACTAGATGGGCACAGTTGAGTCCCAGACAACTCTGTTTACTAAATATACAGAAACATGCCAGGCCTACCTACATGCATACTACTGCCCTGACTGGTTTCCGGCAGCACCTAAAACAGAACATGGTGAGCATCACAAATTATTTAAAGGGATACTAACCTATTTCTTTTGACTTCTGTGGCTTTTGCTTTTTCCCCCCTATTTCCATTTTTTCTCTGAAACTGCTGTTAATTAATAATATCTAATATTTATGTATAGCCTCCCTGTGCCCTAAAACCTTTCTTTTCCCCCCATATTCTTGCCTGTGTCCATTTCTTTCCTGACACTTTTCTCCTTCAGTTTTCTCTCCTGTCTTTCTGTAACTTATGAGAATTGGCAACACTGGAAATATTTGGTGGGTTTCTTCAAGCCATGACTCCTGGAGTCATATGATTATGCAAGACTCAACTTTCATCAAAAAAAAAATAGGGACTTTATTGCCGTCGTGGTTTGGGAAACAGCCTGAGAAGTGACCTCCTAAATGCTCATAAACCAGCAGGCAAATAAAGATGCAAAAAAAACAATTTAAAAAAATCCTATTTTTTAAGCCAGTCCCATGATTTGAGGGGTTCTGGCTCATAATTTTTGAACTGGCATTGACAGTCGTGCATTACTCCTTCTCTCTTTTTTTGAGGGGGCGACGGGGGTGTATATTGCATGTGCTAAAGTACTTACCTGAATTGAAACCTTAATGCCTGGTTGCTTCCTACCCTCTCCTTGCTGCTCTGCTCCTTCACCTTTCCAATACCTCTGCCCCCACAAGCCAAACAGCAGCACAGAGTAATGGGTGAGCACAGAGAGGGAAGATCCGAGTAGTCTAGTTGGTGACTGAAGTGTGGTTCAGAGCTTAGCTTCTTAATTAAACATTAATTTCTCTTTGTGGCGCCCGTGCAGAGTCCCGTGGGTGCAGGAAGTACAGATCAGGGCGGCAGTGCTGGCTCTATCCCCCCTCCCTCCCCCTATGGGGCTCCACAGGGAGCAGCAGAGGGCAACTGGTGAGTATAATTAAGAAGTGGAGATCTTAAAGAGCTTAAAGACACTGTGCTCACCACCTACTCTGCTCTTCCCCACTCTGCCATCTGGCTTGTAGCAGTGGAGGGCAGGCTCAAGGAGAAGCAAAACAAAGCTGGGTCAAAACACTTCCATAAAAGATTTTGCCATTAAAAAAATGCTGATTCATTGAACCAAAATATTTCCAGAAAGCGTATCAATTTTGATGAAAATTTTGTCAGGAAGGTTTCTCTCGATCAGGATGGAGACACCCCCAGCATAGCCAATAGCCTGGTGATTAAGGTGCTCACCTGAGATCCAAGAGATCCTGCTTCAAGCTCCTACTCTGTCTGATTCAGAGCCAGGACTTGAACCCAGGACTCCTACATCCCATGGGAGTGCCCTGGTCATTGAGCTAATGGCTCTACTGGGGTTGGTGTCTCGTAGTTTTGCATGAAAAATTTCAAAGGGTCTTTTTGAGCCAATGTGGAACAAAAACAAATTTTGAAACCTCAGCATTTTTCGTGAAATAGAATTGTTGGTTTTTGGCCAGCTTTAAAAGTAAGGTGGGCAGGAGACATCAACAAACTCCCTGAAGTGGGCAGCAGAGGGCTGTGTGGAGGAAGAATGGAGATGTGTGGAGGAAATGTAAGTACATTTATCCACACATACCACAGCAGCACATGTCCAGCACAGAGAGGCAAAGAAGAATCTGTGGTTCCTTCTTGTAGCAAAGCGACAAAGACTCACTAGCACAGCATCTCCTGCTGGTCAGCTGGGAATTAGCTCTCCAGCTTACAGAGCGCCCTCTGCAGGCTGGTGTCTCGCCTGCTGCTGGCCCTGTATCCCTTCCGGACCCCGGTGCCCTTTTCCTGGGGTTCTGCCCACAGCAGTACCCCCACACACTGGTTCTCCCCTCCCAGGGGAACCTCCATCCCTCTAAACCCACCTTGCCTCAGTGGTTACTGCCAGTCATCATCTAGTCCCCACTCACTAGGGCAACTGGAGTCTGTCAAGGCCACTCATCACTGGCAAGGAGGTCGGACCAGCTGCGTCTGCCTATCTCTGGGCTGTACCTGCCAGCCCCAGTACCTGTGTAGGCCTTTACCAAGGCCTCAGCCTGGGGAGTTGCCAGGCTGAAGCTCCCCAGCTCCTGTGGAATTTCCCCAGCCCTGCTCCACTCTAAGTACCCTTTTCTCCCAGGCAGCCAGGTCCTTTTCTCTCCATAGCTAGAGAGAGACTGACCCAGCTCCTCGCTGAGCCCTTATAACAGGGCCAGGTGTGGCCTGACTGGGGCGTGGCCCCAGCTGTGGCTGCTTCCCCAAACAGCCTCGCCTTTTCTCTCAGAAGCGGGGTAACTGCCCCACTACACCTCTTAATACACACTGGCAATCCGTTCATGACCAGGAATGTAATGTTTGATCATCTTTACCTTGGTACAGTAAGCTACAAAAGGTCATAAATTATCCAGCCTCTTGAAAAACTGGTCACACTGGACAAAATAGTATTTATTTTGGTCTTTAATATACTGGCCATTAATCTAACTGAGCATGGCCTTCTACTCATATTATGAGACAAGATAAAAGAGAGGACTAATAGTTTTTTCACTATATCCTTCATAGTTATCTGTATATCTCACCACAGTACACTCTAAATCTCCTTTCCAGGCTAAATGCTCTTTTGTTAATGTTATGGAGCCAAATCCACCTTCACTCTGTGCAACCCCACTCTGCTCAACAGGGCAGCACAAGGTGCATGGCCAATTGCAGAATTGGATGAATTGTTTGCAAAAAGACTAATGGAGCAGCATAACTGATCATTCTCACATCAGCCAAAGCCATTTCTTTCAACAATAAGAACACCAATACTAATGGCTGGGCTGGGATGTTAAAAAAAAGTCTGAGGCCATTTGGAGACCAAATCCCATTGACTTTCAATGGCAGTTGGGAATTAACTTAGGCACCTTTACAAATCCCAGACTACATCATCTGAAACCTTGAAAGCCGGGGGTGGGATTTTCCAAAGCTCCTGTGTGACTGAGGGCATGTCTATACTACTGGGTTAAGTCGACCTAAGTTACACAACTCCAGCTATGTGGATAACGTAGCTGGAGTCGGCATTACTTAGGTGGACTTGTTGCGGTGTCTACACCACGCTGGGTCGCCTTACCTTATGCTTCTCATTCCAGTGGAGTACCAGAGTTGACAGGAGAGCTGCTTCACTAGACCTGCTAAATCAACCCCCAGTGGATCGATCGCCGCAGCCTCAATCCATGGTAAGTGTAGACGTCCCCTTAGAGTCACATGTCCCATGGAAAGTAACACAGTATGCCCAGGGACTTTCAGTAAGGTTTGTGCTCCTCAGGCACGTAGGTGCTTTGGAAGAATCACACCAAGTTTTCGTCAGACCACATTATCATTTCAATATTTAAAGGTATGCCCTATGATTGATTAAAATGAAATAGAATATAAATATTTAGATGTCTCCTTTAAGGATTATTTATGTTTATCCAGGCCAAGTCCCGCAGTCCTTACTCAAATAGAGCTACCGTTGATTTACAGCATGTAAAGCCAGAGTGCTGCAGAGGTATGCAACATTTTACAGTATTCAGTATGCAGAAAACAAGGTCCCTGGCCAGACGAGAATGGATTTGTGTGCAAACACATGGTGGAAAGTAAACAGAGATAGATCACCTAATGCTCTGTTGTGGTCTCAGCTGCCAAATTCCAGCTTTGAATCAGTAGATAATAAAGTAAGATTACTCCAACCTGACTACAGCTGAATGAAGTTTAGTGGATTATGGGGCAGAGTTCTTCTTGTAGTAAACAATGTGGCACTTCCAGTATGGGATACAATATACAGTGCATCACTAGAGCAGAAGATATTCATCAGACTGAAAGGCGACCAGGCTGGTTTTACAAGTGCAAAGGCTGATTTAGGAAGCTATTAAAATAGCTCTGGCATATTTCAGTATCTCCCTGAGACACCATCATAGCCTTGCACAAACCATGGCCAGCAAAAATGGTTCAGTAGAATCATAGAAATGTAGGGCTAGATGGGACCTCTAGAACAGGGTTTCTCAACCTGTGAGTTGGGACCCAAAATTGGATTGGCAGTCTGTTTCGAAGGGTGGCGTGGCAGCTCCTGTCCCAGGGGGCTGGCTGGGCTCACCTCCCTGCTCCAGGCACTGCGACCACTGAGGTCCCAGCGCCACTCAGTGGTCTGGGAAGGCCAAATCTGAGTGAGTGTCACTGCACCCCCAAGAGCCAGGTCATAACTCCACTCACACAAATTTGGTCCCGTCAGGGTGGTGGGGCCAAACCTTAGTGGTGCTGCAACCCCAGAGGTTACAACACCCAGAGCAGAGAACCAAACCCAGCCAGCCTGACAGCATAGGAGCTGCTGCTGTCAGGTGACTTCTGAGCAGTACCCAACCTCCCTCCCCACCTACCCAGGGCCGTCTCTAGCTTTTGGCACCCCAAGCAAAAAAAAAAATCACGGCCGCCCCAAGAATCCCCAGACTGCCTTACAAGGCACCGCCCCCGAGGCACATGCTTTCTCGTCTGGTGCCTGGAGCTGGCCCTGTCCCTACCGGTGGTGCAGGATCTGACTGAAACCACCCTATTTTCTGGGTTGGGACAGGCCATAAACATTTACAAATGGATCCTGGGCCCAAAAAGCTTGAGAACCACTGCTCTAGAAGTCATCAAGTCCAACCCCCTGAGCTGAGGCAGGACCAAATAAACCTGGACTGTCCCTGATAGCTGTTTGTCCAACCCATTCTTAAAACCTCCAATTCTGGGAATTCCACAGCCTCCCTTGGAAACCTATTCCAGAGCGTAACTACCCTTATAGTTAGGAAGCTTTTCCTAATATCTTACCTAAATCTCCCTTGCTGCAGATTAAGCCCATTACTACTTGTCTAGTCATAAAAGACATGGACATGAAGAGCAATTGTTCACTTCTTTTTATAACAGCCCTTTGCATGTTTGAAGACTGTTAATAAGTCCCCCTCAGTCGTCTTTTCACAAGACTATACATGACCAGGTTTTTTAAATCTTTTCTCATGAGTCTGATTTTCTCAGACTTTTATTTTTTTGTTGCTCTCCTCTGGTCACTCTGTTTATCCACATCTTTCCTTATTGGAATTGGACACAGGACTCCAGCTGAGGCCACACCCGAGCCAAGTAGAGCTGGACTATTACCTCTTGTATCTGACATACGACACTCCTGTTAATACACAATATAGCCTTTTTCATAACTGCACCACGTTGTTGACTCATATTTAATTTGTGATCTACCATAACCCCACAGATGCTTTTCGGCAGTACTACCACCTAGCTAGTTATTCCCTATTTTGTAGTTGTGCATTTTACTTTTTCCTCCCTAGTGAAGCACTTTGCACTTGTCTTTATTGACTTTCCTCTTGTTGATTTCAGACCAATTCTCCAATTTGTCAAGTTCATTTTGAATTCTAATCTTGCACTCCAAAGAATGAGAAACCTCCCCCAGCTTGATGTCATCCACAAGTGTTATAAACATACTCTCCATTCCATAATCCAAGTCATTAATGAAAATATTGACTAGTACTGGACCCAGGAGTAGGAGCCATCCTGGTGAATAAGGATGGTCTTTTATGACTATATATTTTGTTATGTAATGGAAATGGCCCACTATTCTCAGCTAATCATAACAAAAGGATAATGTAGCATTAACAGGCTATAAAGTGGTTCAATATGGTAATATGTATTATGTAGGGATGTGAGAAACCCCCTTTTTGGAATTTGTTGCATATCAAGCAGCACAGCAAGCCTTCCATTCCACTGTATGCTAACTACAAATCCAGGTCGTAAAATGATACATATCTTTGGTTAAAAATAAATATCTCGCTTATTCTTTCAGTGCTTCACAAGCAAAATATATAAAATTACCCAGCATGTCAAATATAGCATATAATCAGCAATGTGTCCTATAATCAGCCTATTTATACTGATATTAACTTAGCCACTGCCAGCTGGGGACCAAGGTTTTTCTTTATCTGCTAGTAATTTGTACCACTTTTTAACATTTGCTGGAATGGTGAATATGATTTTGGAGCCAGCTCGGGTATCAATTAAAGTATTCACTGAGCATTGGAAGGTAATGGCATTATTAGTTGTCTTTCCTTTTGCTTTCAGTGATAGAACCTTGCTGCCTTTAGCAATCCTGCAAATAGATGAGTAATTTAGCTTTAATTATGTAGTAGTATTTCTGCACAAAACAGATCAGTATTCTGTATCAAAATGTTGAGAGTTGTTGTGGGGAGTGGGAGTTTGTCCTGATGATAGCTGCTGCTCAAATATCCCAAATGCCCAGGACTTCTGACTGGAGGTGTAGCAGGCCAGGCAACAATAGAGGTCTGGTACTTATTTTGACTACGCCCCCCCTTAAGATTAATCAAAAATAGTGAGAGATGTTGGCCATGGGAACAGAGGGGATTGGAATCTCTGTAGCCTTGGCAAACCAGGGTGGAAGTGGCTTAATAACACAGACAGCTGTCATTCTGTTTGTAGAAGAGACTCAGTCATTCTCCATTGCCGTACACCTTCACTCTCATTAACAGCTGGACCAAATAGCTATAAAACTACAGTATTGCTCCAATTTGGTAGAATGTTACAGTTCCTTTGGAGAGGTGCAAATGTGCAAGGCAGTGAAGAATCAGGCCCTCCATATTAGCTTGATCTTCCATTAAACCTTTAGTCAAGAGAAAAGACTGGTATCATAAAAGAGATAGAAGCAAAGGAAAACCTCCTGTGATGAAACAATGAAACACTTGACAGAAAACCTTTGTCCTAATTCCCTGAGGGCTTTTGAGCCACAGAAATAGTTTCTTCACCCCCAGAGGAGTATGGGATGGAATGCTGTGAGCAGGAGGCGTCTCTCAGGCTGCCTTCAACTATGCCCGGGGGTGGGGAGAGGGGAGGAGGGGAGGGGGACAAGTCTACTTGAAAACACTCGGAGAAGTTAAGATGAATTAACTAAAGGTGTGCAGTTAAAGCATATTAGTTAAAGTTAAACCCCTATGTGGCTGCTCTCTTCAGAAGTAAAGTGGCCTGAGTACTTCACAAATATTAATTCACCTTCACAGCACTGCTGTGAAGTGAAATGGGGGTTCTATCCCCATTTTACAGATGGGAGAATTATGTCAGAGGCCCAGTTCCTCACGGGTATTTATGAACCTAACTCCCATTGAAATCAATAGGAGTTAGATGCCTGAATGTCTGTGAGGTTCTGGGCCAGATAAATTGGGGCCAAAATTGTCAAAAGTATCCACTAATTTTGGGTGCCAAATTTAAAAAATCTAGGACCTGATTTTTCAGAGTATCTAACATTTTTATATCACTTAAGATATTCAAAGCACACCTTCAATTTACTTTAATTTCAGTTGAGTGCTCAGCACTTCTGCAAATCAGACCCCAGGATTCTCAAGTCAGGACCCCAGAAAATGAGGAACACACAAATAATGGCCACCTGTCAAAGTTTCAGTTTACGTTACTTGACCAGCATCACACAGGAACTTTGTGACATAGGCACAGGTAGAATCTCTTTGTCTAGGGTGACATTCAAGTGACTTACCCATGAGACCATCCTTTTGGATCCTGCAATTCTCTGCCTCAGTCATTACACATCTAACTTCTGCAACAAATGAGGCAGGGATTCTACAAAAAATGGCTTCCTTCACTACACAACCCTGATTCATCCCCAGGGCAGGTCTGGCCTCTGCACTGAATGAACTGAAGAACAGAAATTCCATCATGTGCCATCAGACTGACACCCACATGGATCATCAGCAGAGTTGGAACCTTTAGATCCATTGCACAGACCTCTGCTGCTTGAGCTAATGGAGTAATCTGTAACAACAGTACATTGTCATCCTCTCTGTGGATCAGCTTCTGGAGGCAGATGAAACGCATACTTTGTCAGTGAGTTTCACCGCTATTTGCTGACAGCAGAGGACTGTTGAGATTAAAGATTCATGGCCTCAGTTCCAGGTTCTGGAGGGGAATTTTCTTTAGTGATTATAGACGCTTCTGGCCCTTTCTCTTCCTTTCCCTGTCCTGTCATGTGCTCTTGTCCCCTCTCCTCCTGGATGCTGCCATGGTCCCATCTTCTGTTCCTATCCAGGGCCGGATTAACCTTTTGTGGGCCCCCATGGGGGCAACGGGGCATGGTGCGGGGGTGGGGATCGATCCCCGGAGCAAGGGGCCAGCCAGGGGCAATGGGGTATGGCACAGCGGGGGCAACCCCGCTCCGCCCAGCCAGCGCAAAGGCACTGTTTACAAAGTGGCAGCCGCCAGACGCACACTGGCCCACCCGGCCCTGGGCTGCCAGTGTGCCCCTTCCCCTCAGGGGTGGGCCCACGCCATGCACTGTGCCACACTGCCCAGTGCTCCCCCCAACCTCGTACGCCCAGTGCTACCTCCTATGCCCAGCACCCCACGCCCAGACCCACCATTACAATTGCACTGTGCCTTGCACACACACCCTACCCAGCACCACCCTGCCCATAGGACCCCCCACTTCCCAGGACTCCCCCATTGCCCCACCACCCAGCCAAGCCCCCGCACTGCCCCTCTCCCCACTGGCCAAGACCAGCCCGGCCTCTGCACCAGTCCCAGGTGGCGTGGCCCCGAGGAGGCGGGCAGGGCCCTAGAGGTGGCAGCGAGAAGAGACCTCTCAGAGCCATAGCCACGCTGGGGAGCGGGGCAGACCCCTGGGGACATGACCCCAAAAACCTGCATGGCAGAGCCTGGGCGCTTGGCAGCAAGCCCCCTACAGGCGAGTGGTACCTGCTGACTAGGAGCTGCTCACACAGCACAGCCTCAGTGCTGGATTGCCTCGGGCGAGGGGAAAGACCTGGGCATGTGGATGAGTTAGACATGTATGTAAGGGCCCCTTCCCAGTGTGGGCCCTGCACCATTGGCACTATTATAAACTATTATAAATTGTTCCTATTCTCCTAGCCCTTCCCCCTGTACTGCTGTCAGTATCCGGGGACCTCCAGCCACTGTCCTCGCAGCCCGCACTGCTTCTCACCTTTTGCATTTAAATCAGGCAGTTTCCTCCTTCCTTCCTGCTGCCTGGGCACCAGCAGGGGTGGGGGTATCAAGAGGACAGGAGTGACCAGCTCCCTGCTCTGCACTCTGATGCTGTATGCTACATCTGGCAGCTGAGAACAGAACTTGCAGGGAAAGTCTTGCTCAGCGCTGGGATGAAGCATGCTCAGTCACCTTGTAGGGATGGCACCTGTGAAGTCTGATCATACACAGGCGCTTTGAGGGGTGGAGCATGTTCAGGACAGACAAGCTTCACAGAATTTTAAGTCCCAAACTATAACAAACCTCTACTGAACATGTGCAAACTGCAATTTTCAAAGGATTATAGCTTGGCCAAATTTGGGTGGATTTTCACAGGAATGAAAAAAGGCACATCCTTATCATCAGGCTCAAATTTCAATTTGCTAATCCAAAGCATGGAGGCATTACAGTTTCTCAATGAAACAGTAGTAATAATTTAACATGAACAAAACAATGGATTTTCCCCACTCTCAGTCTCAGAAACAGCTGAAAAATTTTAGCTTAAACTTTCTTTTAAAAATCAGCCTGAGGCAGACAGCCAACATGGGAAATTTCAGCCTAAACAGTTAAAGTTCGGCAAAGTTATAAGCAATTGAAAACAGGGTTTTATAATGGAAAGTACTTAGCAATGTTAACTAATAAGTAAAACTGAATGTTCAATTATCCTTCAAAAATTTTCAGAGAAACAACTTGTTTTGCGTTTTAAATATTCTCATTAGCTAGATAAGGTCTGGATGGGTGGTTATGATCAAATTCTAAGAAAATAAATGATCAGATAACAAACATTGAGGTAAAATGTATAAACAAAAACAATCGGAGTTATTTGTCGGTGTGTTTTATTGAGACACTACTGCCTACAGCACTCTATGACTGAAGTCTGGCTCCAAAGAAGCTTGCAAAGCCAGTTTGCAATGCCTAGTAGGAATATGAATATTTTACCATATTGTGGCCTTACAAATCCTTTCATAGAGTGCATAGATTGTTAGTCCCCATGAGGCTGAACCTGCTGTGTTTGAATGAGCTGAACTTCCTTTCACTCTGCTGGCTTCTGATATGCATGCTCTGAGCTGTAAAGGTATTGAGGATTTAGACAGCTTTTTGTCTTTATCTCAGTCATATAATAGTATGAATGTGGTTGGTGTTTGTCTACATGAGTTTGGCCTTTTCAACTATATCAGCTGAGCTAAAGCTGGTTGAGTGGGGTAAGAGTCTGTTCTCAACCAGCTTGCTGAATTAAACCCCATATTTCAATTCAGTTTCTTAGGGCTCCCTTTTCATTCACTAGAAAAAAAAGTAACTTAACCAATGTTGTTTGTTCAATTTTACAGTGAATTATGGGCCAGTAACTGAAGGTTACTTAATCAAATTTAAACAAATTCGTTCCTTGACCAAAATACATTTGCTTCCACACAAAACAAAAGTAACTAGTTCATACAGTCATGAAACAGAAATGATACTATGTAACTTAGGTGACCCTGTCAAAACACACAAATAATAAATTTCTGAAAAGTGGACTGAACACTCTCTATGCCCAGCTTAAAAGTATTCCATAACCTCAGATATGTTTATAAATTTTTTTTGAAAAATTTCAAATAATGAGAAAATTAATCAAAAACCATGATTTTCTTATAGAGAATTTGCAAAGAGAAAAGGGGACAAATTAATCAAATAAAATCATTCACAATGAATAGGTCAATCAGATTTCATTAATTATATTTTCTATGACATTGCTTTACTTTAGAATAATTAGGATTTGAGTAGAAAGAAGGGTTTATTGGTTCCTAGACCTTATGGAACATGCTATTAGTCTTTGAAAATAACTCTGATTTTGTTGCCCTCTGATATGCCTTGTGGTTGTGAAAAGTACAGGACTATTCCTTGATTGACCAGGCTTAGAGATCTGACGTGCTTCATGCTGAAGCTAAGGCAAAGAGAGATCCCATTTTTACAGTTAGAAGACTCTTAGAGAGACTGGAAGCTTTCAAAGGGAGTGAATCCTGTAAAACAATATTCAGTCTCCAGGATGCTCACTTGCACATGTGACACTGAGGCTAATCAGTGATGCTGCTTTGAGAAATCTTATACTGTAAGGCAGGAGCAACCATACTGGGTGTAACCCCTAGAATCCTTGCTGCTGTTGCTTATACTTGGAGGACTTTTCTAATAGCACGCACAAAAGTGCTCACATGATGCAATTGTGCACACATTTGAGGTAATTGTGTGGGCATCATATGCAGACAGTTTTGCACGCACACACCGTTATAACATTCTGGCCCAAGAATGCCCTTTTTAAATCCTCATGCCAGTGATTCCAACACCAATCCTCTGGGCTCAGTAGCGCTATTAGAATTGTCATGGACTAGTCTTTTGAATGTATACCTTACCTTTGGTATCATCTACATTTAGCAGAGCCTTGCTTTCTGGTTCAATAGCACTGAATTTGCTGCTAGATCCTTCAGTCTTATGAAATACAATATCTGGATATTTCCTAGTTCAAGCTCAATACAGAAACATTACTCTAGTCAGTTGTCCATGCTTGGTAGTCATTAGCCAGCAAAGCTGTTTGTGAAGGCTCCATGCCCATAACTGATTGTTTCCTGCTAAGCCAGTCTCCTCTGCAGCTGAGCCAGCCTTTGAAATGTAGGTCTTCAAGTCACGGAATATTTGACCACTGAACATTTGTATTGCTTCCCTGTGTAGTTCTGTTGTTTTCTTCTGTCCCCTTGTTTGTTTAGGTAAGAAACTAGTTGTTCTATCTGACATTATCATATTATCAGCTAGTGCTTCCCTTTGTACCAGACTGTTGGGATAGTTTCACTGCTCTCATTTCCATAAGACTGAGGCTCTTTGATCTCTCTGTTTGTGACTGGGTTTCTTGAATCCCTGGGCCTCTCCACTGTCTCATACAGCTGTTAGCAACATCCTCTTTGCTTAACATATCCTAACCCCATTAAGGTCCAAACTGATACATGTAATCACATAGAAAAAGCACCTTACGCCTTGTGTAATCACATTTCATGTAGATAGGGTTACTCCAGGCATAAATTACTAATCCATGTGTTACAGTCTGGCCCTTAAGATTTCCTGGGTGTCTTCACCATTGTATTTATCTCTAGAGACTTCAGAATTAAAAACTACAGAGTACAGGTGGGATAGATGAAAGCAGAAATGCTTTGGGGGGGCTTTAACACAGCCTTGCTCATGATGGATGGAACACATCTTCAGTTGGTGTAAATCTGCATAGCTTCATTGAGGTCTATGGAGTTATGTTGATTTACATCAGCTGAGGATCTGGCCCACTATGACTATACAGAGCACAGACTTGCCTAATAAATGCATTATTTATTGGTGTAGCTTGGGAAGGAGATAGCAGGCTCCCGAGCTTTGGTTGCACCAAGATGACATTCAGCACAGCTGAGGAAACCAGAGGGAGGGAAAGATCTTTCTTATTTTTGCCACACAGCATGATAAATATAACATGAAACAGATATTGTACTTTTCAGTTCCCCCCTGACTAGCTTTCTGATCGGATTATTGCCAATACGTTTGTGTCTGATATACACCTAATGTGCGGGATGGGATACGGACAGTCAGGCCCTGCAGTTTCTGTATTGAAACTTGTATGTAGGTCTAAGGGAAGGTATCCCATTATCTCTTTTCCACTTATCTAGAAGCAGTCTGTCTTCTTTACTAATGCTGACACTGTAAGTATAGTATTTATTAAAGCAATCATAATTATGCCATTCTTTCACCACTAGACAGTTGTTGGAACTCCTCACCTGTCGCCTCAAGGGCAGTTCCTACTTGATTTCTCAGATTTTTCCAAGGGAGTTATCGCAGGGTAGGCTGAGCTGTTCATAGAAATGTGGGTATGTTGCAGATAAAAGGGCCAAAGTCATGCATTGTACCTCTCTGTGTACTGAGTGAAACATTTGAGGGTTGACAGCAGAATCTGTCACAACAGTCTGAAGAATTCTGCCTACCTATACAAAATGAGTATCTTCAGATCAGTACATAGATTGTGTTTATAGAAAGGAACAGTACTGCAAAAAAGCTAACCTATACCATGCCCTTTCATAGAATCATAGAATCTCAGGGTTGGAAGGGACCTCAGGAGGTCATCTAGTCCAACCCCCTGCTCAAAGCAGGACCAACCCCAACTAAATCATCCCAGCCAGGGCTTTGTCAAGCCGGACCTTAAAAACCTCTAAGGAAGGAGATTCTACCACCTCCCTAGGTAACCCATTCCAGTTCTTCACCACCCTACTAGTGAAAAAGTTTTTCCTAATATCCAACCTACACCTCCCCCTCTGCAACTTGAGACCATTACTCCTTGTTCTGTCATCTTCTACCACTGAGAACAGTCTAGATCCATCCTCTTTGGAACCCCCTTTCAGGTAGTTGAAAGCAGCTATCAAATCCCCCCTCATTCTTCTCTTCTGCAGGCTAAACAATCCCAGTTCCCTCAGCCTCTCCTCATAAGTCATGTGCTCCAGCCCCCTAATCATTTTTGTTGCCCTCCGCTGGACTCTTTCCAATTTTTCCACATCCTTCTTGTAGTGTGGGGCCCAAGAGAGGCAAGCTCCCTCCCACATTTAGTTTAATCCACTTCCATTCTATTATGTTGTCTGGTGTTCAGAGGCTTTCAGGAGTGTCACAAATCCACACTTCACTTTCAGAAGTGCTGGGAATCTACTGACTTCAATTGCTAGTGATCATCATTTCTGGAAAAAAAATGAAAATCAAGCCCCTGGTGGGCCTGATTCTTCCACCAGAGAATATGAACAACATCTGGGCTTGGCTCATAAAAACACCTGAAGACAGACAGTTGGCTACACAAAGAAGGAAGCCTACAGAGCTCTAGCTAGAGGCTCTGCCGGTCGATTTTTGAGCCTTGTCCACATGGGAAAGTGACACCAGTTTAAATTAAATTGGGTTTTAAACCTATTCTTTATGCCAGTTTAAATCCTACATGAACACTCTTCTCTCAGTTTAAGAGTGACTTATTGAAGTTTAGCTCAAGCCTGTTCCCAACTGAACTAAGCTAAATAAATAAAAAAATATATTCCACATAAGTTTGCCCTGCTGTAACTAAAATCCATTTCAGTTAACGCTCATGGTTAAACAGGCACAGCTTTTTCCTGTAGTTGAAGCCTTGCTCCCAAATGCTGGCTTGGATTAAAAAAAGGGGAGGGGTGTCACAGGGTTCTACTCACCACTAGGGCACTTCCTCCTAGCTGCTCTGGGGATTAGCTCCTTCTAGGTCCAATGCCCCTTTCTGCTGCTTGTTCACATGCCCTGCTGCCTCTCGCTCTGCCACCCAGCATGCTCTCTCTTTTATGAGTTGATCCTCTGGCCAGGTCACTATAGTCCTTTCTTTCCAGGATATCAAAGGATCTCCATAGAAAGTGGCAGTCTTCCCTTCACTGTCCAAAGTATCCACTTCTCCAATAGCTTCTAGGGGAACCTGGGTCCAGGGACTCTATCTAGCAACTGTAGTTACTTTTCTCTGAAACACTGTTGCTCTTTCCCTGGTCTCCTTCCTAGATCTTTGGGCTCTCCCTATCTCTAGATTTACCAACCAAAGCATCCTCCTCCCAAAGAGGAACTGCAGACTACTTAACTCCATAGCCACAAAATACACCTCCCTTCTCCCAGGGAGTAGCTATAGGCTACTTCCCTTGCAGCCCCTTTCTACTGCCAACTTCCTGGCTTTTTACCAGACCCACATGTTCCTTCTCAGCTGGGCTCAATCAGCCCTTCAAGCCCTGGCTCTCCCCCAGGCACAGTTTATCAGATACATTGAACTACTCACCCCAACACCAGGGGTGAATGAATAAATACATAAATAATAAATAGAATAAACCCCTATCAAGATCAAATCCTTCAGTAATTAAGATCCGAGTTTGGCTGCCCCAGGATGGGTATGCATGGGGAATTAGAAGATTCTTCCCCATCATTCAGCCCTGCACAGGGACAAACCTGTATCTCTGTGGGGAATGGAAACCCCACTCTGGATGAGTGCCACCAGTTGAAGTAGCCTCTTAAAAAGGGGAGGGCTAGAGTGAGACTGAGTATGTCTCCACTGCAACAAAATGTTCATGGCTTGCCCATGTTAGTGGATTTGGGCTCATGGGACTAAGGTTGAAGGGCTATAAAGTTGCACTGTAGACATTTAAGATGAGCCTGGAGTGCAGAATTGGAGACCCTCCCCTGTTCTTGGGATCCCAGAGCCCTGGCTCCAGACCAATTCCAATACAATATAATCCCACAGGCTGAACCCTGAGCCTAAATCAGCTGACATGGGCCAGCCGTAGGTGTTTTATTGCAGTGTAGACATACCCAGTGAGGTCCTGGTCCTGACCCGACTCTTGACTAGTCAGTGGAGCCAGCCAACACTGAATCATTTCAGAATGCACTTTTCTGGTGCTCTGCTTGGAGTTCTCGATAAGTGTTCTAGAGCTTCTGCTGAGTGTTCTAGACTGAGCTTCTGCTGCAGTATTTTCCCTCAGGACTCTCCCACCTCAATGCCCTGCAAATGCAAGTTACAGCTTTAATGTCACCAAGGTGGCCCTCGGTTTTTACTCAGATGCCTAGTGAAACCAGTGGGGATTTGCCTGAGTAAAAATAAAATCAGGATCTAAAGATTTGGCCCAATGTGAAGAGAAATGGTTTTGTTTATTCAAATCTTTAAAATGTTTTAAACATTTTCCTGAAGTGTAGTGAATCCAAACACAACAGCAATGAGCTAGTTCATGGGAACTGGAAACTGAAATGGATGAGAAAACAACATCCTGGAAAAATATGCTGGATTCAGTTTTTTTCATTGCTATCGGAAACAAGTGACCTAGTGCTGCCAAGTGGGTTTAGGGTTACAATAAAATGGGCTTAATGAGGCAACCGAAATACACAGAACAAGATTTTGTGTTCTACATAAGTGGCTGTATGATTATATAATATCCCCTCATCAATATATACCACTTAATTTTCAATGAAGAGACAAACAGAACTAGATAAGTCTTTATAGTTACAAATCATGGGTATAAATATTACCTGTTTCTGAAGGAAAAGGAGTAAGAAAAAATATAGTAAAAAAAGGAAAAACAGATGAGGACATAAAACTTATGTGCAAATGGATGCCAATAAAAAGAGCTGGAGGCAAGTTTGATGAAGAACTATTCCCATAGACATCATAAATGGCAGGATATAATATGCAAATGAGAGTTACTATATTTGTGTATCTATGTGCCATAAACTTGATATATGCCAAGTTTTAGACAAGACCACAATTACAGCTGAAGTAAAAGTACGGGAAAGAGTGCCAAATTCCATAGAGACATAGAAATAAGCTGGAAAAGACTTATTAGATGACTTAGTCCATCCGTCCTGTCGATGCTCCTTACAGGATATTTGCCAATAACTTGTCCAGTTTATTTATGAAACATTTAGGTTTAAAAAAGAAAAAAAAACTGAAAAAGGAAAAAAATGGATATTAAATTAATACAGCAGTCAATGTTACTGATGAGAGGACATAAGCATACAAATATACAGCTGTATTGTTTCATTAATTTTTAGGTTTTTTTTTAATTTAGTCCCAAGAAAAGCCCAGTTTATGACCATGATGCTCAATGTATGCTAGTTACAACTGTAATCTAAAAACCGTTAAGTAGAACATCTTGTATGCACCATGTTATGTCACAACTGCATTAATGCTTCCATGTGACACCAAATTATACTGCATTTTCCCTCATTTTGTCACTTATATAAAGTTATTTCTCCATTACAGCTCTGTTTGACAATTCTTTCCCCTATTCTGTGTAAACTGGTGGCATCTTAGTGTAGTAAAGTGATAGGATCATGATATAATTAACTGGTTTGTGTAGAGTATTATGGGATGGAGCTATGCTATGCTATGCTTCATTCGTACCCCCTTATTTCCCCCAACACACACACACTCTGTTATGATGCAGTTGAATAAAGCAGCAAGTTCTCAGCTTGCTGTCTGTGGAGACGAGAGCTTGTTTTTGTTGAACAGTCACTTTACAAAAGTTAGATTTCCATTTTCTGAGTATTACACATTTTGCTACTAATAGACACATTGCTTGGTGTTTGCTGGATGTTTTAACTCATCTAAGAATTCCAATATACAGGCTCCTGGAGTGAGGTGGATTTTTGTATTCAGAGCTATGCATAAATTATTCCATTACATTATAGCAGAATGACTGCTCTACTATAGAAGCGACAAAGGGTCCTGTGGCACCTTATAGACTAACAGAGGTATTGGAGCATAAGCTTTCGTGGGTGAATACCCACTTCATCGGATGCAAGCAGTGGCAATGTCCAGGGGCAGATATAAATGTGCAGGGAAGACTTAGACTAGAGATAACAAGGTTAGCTCAGTCAGGGAGGGTGAGGCCCTCTTCTAGCAGCTGAGGTGTGAATACCAAGGGAGGAGAAACTGCTTTTGTAGTCGGCTAGCCATTCATAATCTTTGTTTAATCCTGAGTTGATGGTGTCAAATTTGCAAATGAACTGAAGCTCTATTGTTTCTCTTTGGAGTCTGGTCCTGAAGTTTTTTTGCTGCAGGATGGCTACCTGTAAATCTGCTATTGTGTGGCCAGGGAGATTGAAGTGTTCTCCTACAGGCTTTTGTATATTGCCATTCCTTATATCTGATTTGTGTCCATTTATCCTTTTACGTAAGGACTGTCCAGTTTGGCTGATGTACATAGCAGAGGGACATTGCTGACACATTATGGCATATATTTCATTGGTGGATGTGCAGGTGAATGAACCGGTGATGGTGTGGCTGATCTGGTTAGGTCCTGTGATGGTGTCCCTGGTGTAGATATGTGGGCAAAGTTGGCATCGAGGTTTGTTGCATGGATTGGTTCCTGAGTTAGAGTTATTATGGTGCGGTGTGTAGTTGCTGGTGAGAATATGCTTCAGGTTGGCGGGCTGTCTGTGAGCGAGGACTGGCCTGCCTCCCAAGGCCTGTGAAAGTGAGGGATCGTTGTCCAGGATGGGTTGTAGATCACCGATGATCCGCTGGAGAGGTTTTAGCTGAGGACTGTAAGTGATGGCCAGTGGAGTTCTGTTGGTTTCTTTCTTTGGCTTGTCTTGCAGCAAGAGGCTTCTGGGTACACGTCTGGCCCTGTTGATCTGTTTCCTTATTTCCTCATGCGGATAGCGTAGTTTTGAGAATGCTTGGTGAAGATCTTGTAGGTGTTGATCTCTGTCTGAGGGGTTGGAGCAAATACGGTTGTACCTCAGCGCTTGGCTGTAGACAATGGATCGTGTGGTGTGTCCGGGATGGAAGCTGGAGGCATGTAGGTAGGCATAGCCGTCAGTGGGTTTCCGGTATAGGGTGGTGTTAATGTGACCATCGCTTACTTGCACCGTGGTGTCTAGGAAGTGGACTTCCTGTGTAGACTGGTCCAGGCTGAGGTTGATGGTGGGGTGGAAGCTGTTGAAATCGTGGTGGAATTCTTCCAGAGTTTCTTTCCCATGGGTCCAGATGATGAAGATGTCATCGATGTAGCGTAGATAGAGAAGGGGCGTGATTGGACGAGAACTGAGGAAGCGTTGTTCCAGGTCGGCCATAAAAATGTTGGCATATTGTGGGGCCATGCGGGTGCCCATAGCGGTGCCACTGGTCTGGAGGTATATATTGTCACCAAATTTGAAATAATTGTGCGTGAGGATAAAATCACAGAGTTCAGCAACCAGTTGTGCTGTGGCATCATCAGGGATACTGTTCCTGACGGCTTGTATTCCATCTGTGTGTGGGATGTTAGTGTAGAGAGCCTCTACATCCATGGTGGCTAGGATGGTGTGTTCTGGAAGATTACCAATGCATTGTAGTTTTCTCAGGAAATCAGTGGTGTCACGGAGATAGCTGGGAGTGCTGGTGGCATAGGGTCTGAGTAGAGAGTCCACATATCCGGACAGTTCTTCAGTGAGAGTGCCAATGCCCGAGATGATGGGGCGTCCAGGATTCCCAGGTTTGTGGATCTTGGGTAGTAGGTAGAATAACCCCGGTCGGGGCTCTAAGGGTATGTTGATTTGTTCCTGAGTAGATGGTGCAGTTTCTTAGTGTATTCCTCAGTGGGATCTGAGGAGAGTGGCCTGTAGAATTTGGTATTGGAGAGTTGTCTGGCAGCCTCCTTTTGGTAGTCAGACCTGTTCATGATGACAACAGCACCTCCTTTATCAGCCTCTTTGATTATAATGTCAGGGTTGTTTCTGAGGCTGTGGACGGCATTGCATTCTGCACGACTTAGGTTATGAGGTAGGCAGCGTTGTTTCTCCACAATTTCTGCCTGTGCACGTCAGCGGAAGCATTCTATGTATAGGTCCAGACTGTCATTTCGACCCTCAGGAGGAGTCCATGTGGAGTTGTTCTTCTTGTGCTGTTGGTGGGAGGGTATCTGTGTATCTGTGCGATGTTCAGTGTTATCTTGAAAGTATTCTTTGAGTTGGAGACAGCGAAAGTAGGCTTCCAGGTCACCGCAGAACTGTATCATGTTTGTGGGGATGGTGGGGCAAAAAGAGAGTCCCCGAGATAGGAGAGACTCTTCTGCCGGGCTAAGTGTGTGCCTGGATAGATTGACGATATTGCTGGGTGAATTGGGGGGTACCACTGTTGTGGCCCCATGTGGCAGGTGGGATTTTAGACAGCTTACAGTCCTTTTTCCTTTGTAGAGAGGTGAAGTGTTTAATGTAGATCTCCTGTCTTATTTTAGCAAAGTCCATTTGTGTGGAAGATTGGTTATTTATGAGAGTCTCCAGGTTGTCTCCGACTCAAAGAATACTTTCAAGATAACACTGAACATCGCACAGATATACAGTCTGGCACCTGAGGTGGCCACCTCAGTTCGCCTCATGATAAGGCCAGCCCTGAAGGGTTCCTGAGACACAGCCCCTTGAAAAAACAGCTTTTCTTAAAGTTGACACATTCTGACAATGGTTTTTGCTTACAGATAGAGATCAAACCAGGGTTCAGATCATCACAACATGGTCTCAAATGCTTGAGGATTAGCCCAGCAGAGTGCAAGGCATCTGCTAGCCATTTGGAGGAAATCAAATCAAAATGTTATTTGAAAAAGAGTTTCTCCAGTTAGGGGTGCTACAGCTCATGTGCCTTCATCTGTCTCCCATTGTCCTTTGTGGCTACTTAGCCAAGCTGGACATATTTAGCTCTTGTAGTCTTTCCTCAGAAACCAGTTCCTCTCAGACACACAATTATTCTTGTTTCTCTTCTCTAAACTCCCTCACATTTGTCCTGGCTTTCTGAAGCTGAGATGCAGAGAATTGTTGCTTCTGTACCCTCACCAAAGCTTTGCAGAGAAGGACTATCGCCTCTTTGCTCTATGCCTTTGAAGTATAAAATTGCATTGGCCATTTGTCTGTCACATCACATTGCCAACCCATAAATCATTTGCTGTCCACTCTCACCCTAGGGCCCAAGTTTGTCCCTGCTGAAACTTCATTGATTTAAGCAGTTACAGAAGGGATGAATTTAGGGTTGCCAGCCAGCTGGCCAGTTTTTAACCAAGCTGACTAGATTTTGTACTGCCTTGCCAGTTAAAAGATTTAATTTGCCGTTGTTGTTTTTTCCGCTCGGGACATGTTAGAGCGCTCTGCAATCAGACCCCCTGTAGTCCAGACTGCGATGGCATGTTAGGATAGTGTAAAAAATGATAAAACAAAATATACAGTTTGTGTTAGTGTGTGTTTATGTTTGTCTAAAATATTTTAGTAATAGTTGAACTAGGAGGTGGTGGTGTTGGGATGGCTAGGGGCTGGATTTTGTTGGGGAAGTGGGGTGCGGGTGGTCAGTGGCTGGTTTTTTTTCTGCATCTCAGAGGGGGCAACCCTGGATGAATCTGGCCCTGATTTAGATTTTACTGCTTTCTAGGTTTCTGCCTTTCAGGGAATATTTGTATTTCAGATTATTTCTCTCCAGCTGTGCCACATTAGTCTGTGTTTTCTAAATTATATCTCCATTCCATTTTCTGCCCATATTTCTAATCCTGTAGGCTGTCCTCCCCTTCCAGTTTACTATCATCTGTGATTTGTATTAGTGTATGGTTTACCCTCACTTCCAGGGAATTAGTAAAGAAACTAAATAGGGTTGGACCTAACACCAGGCCTTGTTATAGCCCTATGGATCAGATTGTGTGGGGGAGCGGGAGTGGTGGTATTCTTCTGAGCTATGACAGAACAAGGAGTAATGATCTCAAGTTGCAGTGGGGGAGGTTTAGGTTGGATATTAGGAAAAACGTTTTCACTAGGAGTGTGGTGAAGCACTGGAATGGGTTACCTAGGGAGGTGGTGGAATCTTCTTCCTTAGAGGTTTTTAAGGCCCGGCTTGACAAAGCCCTGGCTGGGATGATTTAGTTGAGGATTGGTCCTGCTTTGAGCAGGGGGTTGGACTAAATGACCTCCCAAAGTCCCTTCCAACCCTGATATTCTATGATTCTCTGCTCATAAAATAAGCCCCACCCACATGAGTCACCTCTACTCAGAACAAATTGTGTAGATGTTCATACATGATTGCTCATGCTCTCTAGACTTGAATCTCTCAATGAAGTCCAAATATGCTCAGGGGCTCTGCTAGGATCCCTGGGGTTGCCTTCTCTCACTGAGGTTCAGATCTCCCACTGGGCTTTCTAAGCTTGGTTCTACTGGCACCTGGACATAGAAGCCAAAAACTGGACTGTCCAGGTAAAACCCAGACTGGTGGCAAGTCGAATTGAGGAGGAGGCCCCTGAGTTCTGCTAGGCTCTTTGGACTTGACTGAGCGCCTTCTTGGCTGTGAGGTGGAAAAAACTGTTAACAGTGGGTTAACAATCACATTTTCAATGGGTTTCTGAGTTAGCACCCACTGAGATAAATGGGGCATTTCACACTTCTCAGAGCTGCTGTTCTACAGAGACAGGCACATTTCACTGCATGTTACACATGGGTCATGTTCCGTTGTTGGAACCTGTTAGCATGTAGGCACTTCTGTTTCCCGAATTTCCTCTGGGAACTCCACTGTCTGCTACTCTTTCTGTTAGCTGTTCACAGAATTCACCGTGTAATATACCTTTATTGCCTCTGATCCATCTTCTCATGAGTAGTAATGGCTCTCAGTCTTACACAGAGGGCATTCGGACAAACAAAAACAAAACAGAACTGGCTCCCTTCTTGTTTTCTGTCATTCTAAGTACAAGGAACGGTGGCTATTTCTACAGCTTTTCTCTGAAACCTCATTGTTTGCATCTTTTCCAAGTCAGAGGCCTTTACACCTGCCAGAGCTACACCCTTCTTTGCCAGCAATGGATCATAAATACACAGAGCCCCCAAACACAACTTTTAATTGAAGGAGTTTGTTTGTTTGTTTTTTAAACAGTTCTTATTGTGAGGCACTCACTACTCTAAGTACAGTTGGACAGATCCTCAACTGGTGTAACTTGGCATTGAAGTCAACCCAGCTTCCTGGGATTTACAACAGCTGAGGATCTGCAGTATCTATAATTGCTCTTATAATGCCTCTGGAACACCATACTTCACTCAAAACTCAGATTTTGTCATAATCATCCCATTTGTCATTATGTTGGAATAAAAATTGAATGGGCAATGAAACTGAATGGGCATTTACATGCTTAAAGTTAGGTATGTGCTTAATTATCTTGCTGTATCAGGGCCCGAAGGAAATGCAAAGAGTAAATAAACCATGCAGTTTATGGTTAAATGTGAATCTGGTCACTTAAATTATTCCAGCTTTAATCATCAAAAATTCTATTATAAAATAGGCAAGAACATTTCTGAATATGATTTTTGTCATGACTGAGTCCCTTAAACCTTCCTAAGCTGAATTTTTAACTCACTATATACTCACTCATGGCCATGTATTCTCCCTTTGCAATAAAAGTATGAAAAAGGGCAAAGGTCCACAAGAATCTACTATAAAAATGATTGACCAAGTTACATAGCAAGCCATCTGGTCAGGAGGAAAAACATTATAGGAACCAGCACTAGTCATGACTAGAACTAACTCTGGAAAAAGCCAAACACCAGAGATACTTGTGGGAAGATGCAGTTCACTGCATTATTACATATATGGCATCATCTGGAATAGGGCATGAGGGTGTCTATAATTATGCAGCAAGCTTTTTGAAGCCCTTTTTAATCTGAGACAGCCCACACACCAGTCATTAGCAGATGGCCACGGTATACTTAGGATTCCACTTAAACACTTATACCATCCCACCTGGAGGTGCTAATTTCTGCCAATAGTCAGTTATTTCTGCCCAGAATATTGAAAGCTTACTATGAGCCATGTACTCACATGCCAAAAAGCATAGTTACTCATTAGAAACCTCCCACAAGATACACAGGTAAAAACCTTGGTGCTAAGCTATCCTAAAACACAGAGATAGTCCCATAAACATCTGAAAAAGATCTGCACACTCCAGAAGTAAAGTAACCTGGCAAAATATGAGAAGAATCAAGGGAGAATTACATTGTTTTTCCACTTAAGTTACTATAGAAAACTAATAGCCCCTTATTGCTAATTTGAGCATCATTAACTTGCTATCAGCAGAAAGTCTGTACTGTACCTAGTGTGACCAACATATAAATGTTTCGGTGGCTATATAAACATAAAAAAGGCCATCTGCAAATGGTGGGAGTATTTGGCTTTCACGTCAGGCTACAACAAGCTTCATAAAAGCTTGCTGCATATTTCTACACATAACGTATAACGGCCACCTACTATGGTTGCTGCCATAGTAGTTTGTCTAGTAGTGCAGTGCTCTGCATTGTCTCCAACACACTGAGCCAGATTGGCCTGCTCCTGTGGCTCAAAGGGAACAAAAAGACCCTGTATCTTCCAATTTGGGGGTTCATCCAGTGTGCCAGACTTCCCTCACCCTCCCAGCATAGAGGGTCAAATGGAGTGGAGCCAGACTGCATTATTTTCCAAGAATCCTCAGCTGACATATAGTCCCTTGAACTGCTAGGCTGTTCTAACCTATATTGGGCTTAGGGCTGTGGCAGACTGGCTCAAGGTGTGAGGAAGTCATAATCAGTTCCCATACCCCAAGCAGATCTCAGTGCCACAGTCTGGTTAGTATCTGCAGGTGTTTAATCTCTCCAGCGGATGTATGAGCAAGTCTCACACCCAGGTGTTTTCTACAATACGAATTTTACATGGCTGGATGGTTTGAACCAGCAAACCCTTACTTACCCACGTCATCCCATTGAAGTCAAGAACCAAGATTTTTTAAATTAACTAGTAATTTTGAGTGCTCAACTTGAGATACCTAAGAGAGGGCTGATTTTCTGAGGCGGATGCTCAACACTTTCTGAAAATTAGGCCCCTCTAAGGTGTCTCGCGTTAGGCACTCAAAATCACTAGTCACTTTTGAAAATCTTGGCCAGTGAAAATACGGGCATGAAGAAGGGTTTGCAGGATAGGCCACCTATGTAGAAACACATGCAGCTTATTTGCAGAGTAATTTTTTGCAGATCTTAGATCTTTCTCTTTATGTATGTGCATGCATAATATTTTTTACTAGAGAGGGGAGCATATGTCCCTATCTCATAAATTTAATTGTTGTTCCTGGGAATTGAGGGTTATAGTTTTACTGTTCTCTGACTCAACCTACATCTCAATGTTTGGCTGCAAACCAAGAACTGCCTTTTGACAATCATAAGGCTCTTTTCTCTGGGACCAGTTTTGTGTGCTTGGTTGGTGTCATGCAGGAGACTTTGGTTTGCACTTAGGTTTCTGGGCTTGCTCTTTGAATAATAATAATAATAATTAATTAATAATTCAGCATGTGTTTAGCACTTTATATCATCAAAGCATTTTATAAATATTAACAAACATTGTCAGTAAGTATGCCTTTCTTCACTGTATTTTATTCTATATGCCACGCTCACCACCGTAGTATCTAGATGGACCTAATTTCTCTCAGGATCCATCTGGCCCATTTTAATGATTTGCTATTGTAAATACTGAAGACATTTGAAACTTCAAAACACACTATATTGAGAATGGCATGATACTATTGACTGTTGTCAGTCCTTCCAATACCTCACTTACCATGCATGACAAAAATCTACTGCATATACGTGAGTGCAGAAAACAGTCTTCCACCTTAATTCTGCAAATACTTATGCATGTACTTAACTTGAATCCGTGTGTCTAGCTCCATGAGTATTTTCAGGGTTGGGGCCTTCCTGTCCTAGACAATTTTGTTAGGATGCACGGTGGCCCAGTGGCCACACCACTGAACTGGGAGTCAGCAGACCTCGATTCTATTTCTGGCTCTGTCACTAACTACCTGTGTGACCGGGGCGGGTCCCTTTACCACTCTATGCTTCTGTATCTTATCTATAAAATGGGGATATTGATACTTTTCTTTGCTACAGAAGAACTAAGTAGTATCATGAAAATTCTTTTGGAAAAATAGCTACATCAAACACTTTAAAGTTTAAAGTCCTTACACATGGTTTTCATAATAACCATACCATAATGACTATGGGTAATTACCAGATCAACGGTGTCAATTTTGAGTGGTACCAGTGCAAAAACCAGGTTATATTTTTTACTCAGAGTTTAAAAATAAATAGTTATTTTTAAAAATGTCTTTTAAAAAAATGTCTCTAGTCTATAATTTCCTCTGCTAGCTTTCAGCCTATAATGAACTACTTTTTCTGAGTAATATAAATTCATGAAAAAAGTGAATTATAATGGAAGTGCTGACATAATTGTAACAAAATCATTGCTAACAGCAACTGTGTAATATATTGAGCTAATTATGTTCCAAAAAAATAGGGGCTTTGATTGCCCCCATTGTAATGACATCATAATCATTTATTACATTTATACAACACCTTTCATCCTAAAGGGAACTCAACGTATGGACCAAGTCCCATGTAGCCCATTGCCAAGTATGAATATAGAAATCACAAACTTAGGTTAATGCAGTGTTAAGGTGACACAGATAAAAATCACAAAACATCAGACAATACAAAATTTTAGGTTCCAAAAAGCAATTTTAACAAAGCCACATATTCTTTGTTTTATGACACATACTTTACAACCAATACTAGCATATTGCTCTGCATTTGAATCCTGCACAGGGAAGTCAGTGGGAGTCAGTTTTATTATTGTCTATTTTTAAAACACCCAGAAGTGTGGTAGGCAAAATGGGAAGAAGTGATCTCCGCCTGCAAGAATTTACAACCTAGTATTAGATGATGACCGAGGGCAATAAACCTTAGGGAGGAGGTGGTATACAGAAGGATAAGGGCTACATAAAGTCTGTCACATGATCATGCAGTTTGGGTATGCAAACAGCTTGATGGTTCAGTTGTAGGCCCTGATCCTGCAACTTGTGGTGTGTGGGTAGAATGTCCAACTGGACTGCTAGGCCTGGGCAGATCCTCATAAACTTCAATGGGTTTCCACATGGGCTCAGTAGTCTTTCTGTATGATACATTTTGCATGGACAGGTCTTCACAAATAGTAATAATAATACATACCTATGTCTGAATGATTGTTGCAGTTAGAACTTTAACTCTTGCATTTCCTAACGTTGTGATAATTTTTGGGCCACGTTAAAATTAGTTTAATGCCAGTTTCCTTCCCCCCTGTAATTGCCTTGTTCTGCTTAAATTGAAAAATGGCCTGTACTTAATATTTTTAGTAGTTAAGTTGTCACATATAGACTCCTATGTCAGTAAGGCGAATGCAATGTGAAAAGAGTGAAGTCTTATCTTTGCTGCTATTACTAGTTAGCTAGCAAATGTTTTCTGCAAGGCTGTGTTAACAAGGCAATAGCTTTGTAATGGAGAAAGAAAAACAGTTTTAAAACATGAAAATGTATGATTTGCAGAATATTTTTAAAATTGAGGTGATCCCCCCAAAACCAAAGATGTATTTTTTTTTCACATTTGTAATTTTATCCTGTATTTGAGGTTAGAACATGGTTGCTTTTTTTTCTTGATTTTGGTGGAATTTTCAATTTCCCATTTGCAAACTGTCCCAGCAGCAGCCTAAGAGCTGCAGTTTCTTAGGGGCATCAGGCTGGACAGAATAGGGGCAAAGCTGTCACAAAGTGGGCATGACTTTCTCTGAGGTCTTAGCAGATGCCAGTTGAGCGTGCTCAGAGGTGATTCTTCAAACACATACTTTGATAAAATGTTGAAATCTTCCCCCATCCCAAAAGCCAACAAATCAAACCTAGCAAACACAAGAGCCCTTGACGTAAAAAGGTACAGGGCACCCCTTGAAGAGACCTTTGTGGAGACTTCCTTATCCCAGAGTTCTCCCCATGTGCTTTTCCTGTGGTAAAGGAATGTTCTGGGCATAGGAGAGGATTTGAAACATTCATAGCACTAACAGTTTCAGATATATGTATGGAGTAAAACTACCCAGATTCTTCCTCATGCCCCTGCTACCTGAAATGGAATCTGTTTATGAGAGCTCAAAATATTATTAATGTCATAGTTAGGTACTCACAGATTTTTAACACACCCCAATTTCTAAACCACAGCCTGTTCAATGGAGAAATATTTGTATGATTTCATCTGATTTTCCTTATAAATCACACATTGAATTCATTTTTGTCTGAATGTGTATATGAGACATACCGACTGTTCTTTTTGGGGCAATAATGTTACATGTGCTAAGATCACAGAAGAATGCTCCACCTTACAATTTAAATAAAAAATATATGATATATATAGCACAATGTAAATTTTTTTAAATGATTTTACAATGAAGCAATAGAATGGGAAAATACCCCTGTCTCTTTGCTATACAAGAGAGCCATCTGACATTTCTTTAATTATAATCATCATCATTAATTTTGTGCCTTTGATCTGAGGATCTCAGTGTGCTTAAATGCTTTGCTGGATCGAGGCCTAGGTGACTTGCCTGAGATCACAAACAGGCCTGGTCTAGATTAGCATTTTTGGTCCTGCTGTAATGAGAGTTAAACTAACATGACTACACATGCTGATGCAGATATTCCACAAACATTTGTTTCTGGTCATGGCTCACCTGGGGATCAGCCTCAATCAGTCTTTCGGTCTCTGAAAAGGAGACATGGTCTACCCCAAAGTGAAATGCCCTTAATTTGCTCTTTCCCTGCTCTCCCTGCATACGGATAAAGAGAAGGGATTACCTGTTCATGTCTCTGGCTAATGATCTGGCCAAAAACAAATAGAGACTGGGTCAAAAGAATTCCGGGGTATTTACTGATTTCTAACAGCTCTGCCAATGGAGACATTCCCCTTATATTTGCCTCATCAGCAATCTCACCTCCCAAAGTGAAGGACAATGATTCAAAATGCCTGATACTTTACTGAGGCTCATTCATGTTCATCAAAGAGGGGAAAAAACCACTGCACTCTGGGTGACTGATAAGTGGTGCAACCCATATTGATAGTGATACAAGGGGAAAATGATTATTCTTCCTCATTTGAACTACAGACCACAGAGAACACTTGATATTCTGTCTCACTCTCAGTACAGAGGATAGAATGGAAAATTCCCGCCTATTTTTTATGTAAGCAGAAATGACACCTCTGCTACAAAGAGCTCCAGCATTTCTTTCTTGTGTATGAATGTGTGTGTATGTGTGTTCCCAATTCTCTGCTTCCATTAGGGTTGCATTTACTTTCAAAGGAGTAACAACATTGGCATTTTTAGAGAGATGCCTGGACAGCTAGATACCCCCAGACTTAAGAAACATTCATGTGAAATGGCACACAGTGAATCATTGACAGCAGCTATATATCTTTATCTAGCCACAAGCATATCAGTGGTTACACATCAGAAGCTATGAAACCTATTCTCTTGGCAGCTTCAAACCAGAATTCACATTTTGGTGCCTGATAACCAGTCTCCATAAATGTTGATGAATAACTAAAGATTGCAAGTGCATTCTGTTTGTATTTAAAAAAAGAAATCCCCACAACTCTTTTTATTTGGTCACTGAATATGATACACTTATCTACAAAGACACCATAATAGAGGCCCAACTTAAATGTATACCCCAAATTAAAAAACAAAGTCAAAGAACTAAAAAAGAGCCACCGTGGCTTAACAACCATGTAAAAGAAGCAGTGAAAGATAAAGAGGCATCTTTTAAAAAGTGGAAGTCAAATCCTAGTGAGGTAACTAGAGAAGAGCATAAACACTGTCAAATTAAGTGTAAAAAAGTAATAAGAAAAGCCAAAATGGAGTTTGAAGAACAGCTAGCCAAAAACTCAAAAGCTAATAACAAAACATATTTTAAATACGTCAGAAGCAGGAAGCCTGCTAAACAACCAGTGGGGCCCCTGGACGATAGAGATAGAAAAGGAGCACTTAAAGATGATAAAGTCATTGTGGAGAAACTAAACGAATTCTTTGCTTCGGTCTTCACGGCTGAGGACGTTAGGGAGATTCCCCAACCTGAGCCGTCTTTTGTAGGTAACAAATCTGAGGAATTGTCACAGATTGAAGTGTCAGTAGAGGAGGTTTTGGAACTAATTGATAAACTTAACTGTGACAAGTCACCGGGACCAGATGGCATTCACCCAAGAGTTCTGAAAGAACTCAAATGTGAAATTGCGGAACTATTAACTAGGGTTTGTAACCTGTCCTTTAAATTGGCTTCTGTACCCAATGACTGGAAGATAGCTAATGTAACGCCAATATTTAAAAAGGGCTCTAGAGGTGATCCCGGCAATTACAGACCGGTAAGTCTAACATCCGTACCGGGCAAATTAATTGAAACAATAGTAAAGAATAAAATTGTCAGGCACATAGAAGAACATAAATTGTTGGGCTAAAGTCAACATGGTTTCTGTAAAGGGAAATCATGCCTTACTAATCTATTAGAGTTCTTTGAAGGGGTCAACAATCATGTGGACAAGGGTGATCCAGTAGACATAGTGTACTTAGATTTCCAGAAAGCCTTTGACAAAGTCCGTCACCAAAGGCTCTTGCGTAAATTAAGTTGCCATGGGATAAGAGGGAAGGTCCTTTCATGGATTGAGAACTGGTTAAAAAACAGGGAACAAATGGTAGGAATAAATGGTAAATTTTCACAATGGAGAGGGGTAACTAGTGGTGTTCCCCAAGGGTCAGTCCTAGGACCAATCCTATTCAACTTATTCATAAATGATTTGGAAGAAGGGGTAAACAGTGAGGTGGCAAAGTTTGCAGATGATACTAAGCTGCTCAAGATAGTTAAGACCAAAGCAGACTGTGAAGAACTACAAAAAGATCTCACAAAACTAAATGATTGGGCAATAAAATGGCAAATGACATTTAATGTGGATAAATGTAAAGTAATGCACATTGGAAAAAAATAACCCCAACTATACATACAATATGATGGGGGCTAATGTAGCTACAACTAATCAGGAAAAAGATCTTGGAGTCATCGTGGATAGTTCTCTAAAGACGTCCATGCAGTGTGCAGCAGCAGTCAAAAAAGCAAATGGGATGTTAGGAATAATTTAAAAAGGGATAGAGAATAAGACAGAGAATATCTTACTGCCCTTATACAAATCCATAGTGCGCCCACATCTTGAATACTGCTTAAAATTGTGGTCTCCTCATCTCAAAAAGGATATACTGGCATTAGAAAAGGTTCAGAGAAGGGCAACTAAAATGATGAGAGGTCTGGAACGGCTCCCATATGAGGAGAGATTAAAGAGGCTAGGACTTTTTAGCTTGGAAAAGAGGAGACTAAGGGGGATATGATAGAGGTATATAAAATTATGAGTGGTGTGGAGGAAGTGAATAAGGAAAAGTTATTTACTTGTTCTCATAATAAAAGAACTAGAGGCAACCCAATGAAATTAGTGGGCAGCAGGTTTAAAACAAATAGAAGGAAGTTCTTCTTCACACAGCGCACAGTCAACCTGTGGAACTCCTTGCCTAAGGAGGCTGTGAAGGCTAGGACTATAACAGGGTTTAAAAGAGAACTGGATAAATTCATGGAGGTTAAGTCCATTAATGGCTATTAGCCAGAATGGGTAAGGAATGGTGTCCTTAGCCTCTGTTTGTCAGAAGGGGGTGATGGATGGCAGGGGAGAGATCACTTGATCATTACCTGTTGGGTCACCTGGCATTGGCCACTGTCGGTGGACAGAATACTGGGCTGGATGGACCTTTGGTCTGACCCAGTACGGCCTTTCTTATGTTCTCATGTTCTTACAGTCGATCCTGTACACATTCTAAATACTTGCATAACTTTGATATTACTTTTTGTACCAGAAGTACATCCCTTTGCCCAATATACTGGTGTGAAAATTGTGCAAACAATGCAACTAAGCTGAAATTGTCAATACTCTCCCCAAGAGTTGGAACTTATGCTTTCTTTTCTTCGCTTTATTTCATTTTTGGTTAGTTGTGGAGAAAAAAGGGGTTGCAACAGAGAAAGTAACAAGAACCAGGAACCATCTTTTAGTTGCGTTTGTACAAAGCCTGGAGGTTGGGGCCTCTATGTGCTACTATAAACCAAATAATGAAAAATTGAGGCTCTATACATTGTGATACAGCATGGCCAGAAGGCAGCAGGAGAGTGATCTAGGATGAGGAGAAGCCTTATTCCCTGTAGATTAATTAAAAGCACCTGAAACCAATTAGAGCACCTGAAGCCAGTCACCTGATAAAATCCCCCTGCTTCAATCAGCCAGAGGAGGAGTTGGAGCAGAGTGAGGAGGAGTTGGAGCAGTTTGGAGGAGTTGAATCAGAGTGGTTTGGTGGTGGAGCAGAGAGCAGTTTGGAGGAGTGAAGCAGAGTGGATTGGTGGTGGAACAAAGAGCAGTTTGGAGGAAAGCGGAGGAGAGTTTTGAGAAGTGCTGCGGCGGGCTAAGAAGACCAAGATCCTAGGTAAAGGGACACCTGGCTTGTGCAGAGGGAAGGCAGGAAGCCCCACAAGCTGAAGGTCAGGAGAGGGAAGTAGCCCAGGGGAAAGAATCACTGGTACAAGTAGTTCACCTGCTATCATAGGGCCCCTGGGCTGGGACCTGGAGTAGAGGGCGGGCCCGGGTCCCTCCCTCTCCACTCCCCTTCCCTGGGATACTAGTAGGATAGCTGTTACCCCAGTTCAGGGACAAGAAATGGCACCCTGAAACCCCCCCACAAGAAGAGAAAGTGCGGGACCCATCATAGTAGTGCCGGCAATTTGCCATAACATCCTCTGTTTCATAATTGTTTGCTTGAAAAAATTTTGCAGGTGAAAATATCTCCAGCACATGTTCATGATGTCCATTGTTGTTTTCCTCCTAGGCAGTTATCAGTTATTTTACATTCTTCTTGGCAATGGACGTTTTTAAATATTTGCTGAAAGGCCGTGGCCTACATTTCTAAGATTCCGCATGCAGGGGTTCTACATGCAAGCTGGGGATTTGCATGTACATATAGGCCCTGATCCAGAAAAGTACTCAAGATCATGCTTAATATTAAGTGTGTGAATAGTTCAATTGAAGCCAATGGGACTAACTGCATGCTTAAAATTCAACACTGATCCTCATGCCTTGCTGGATAGAGGTTATACTTTGTGAATAATCATCCCTGACTAGCATGCAGGCATTGGATGTTTTGCACATACAACTCATGTTTGTGACAAAAAGTGCAGACATGCATTTAAAAATGTAGGCCTAAATCTTTAATCTTTAGCATTTCACTCTCTGCTGTAGTAGCTGTGGAATGTTTCAGAGTGGTAGCCATGTTAGTCTGTATCAGCAAAAAGAACGAGGAGTACTTGTGGCACCTTAGAAACTAATGAATTTATTTGGGCATAAGCTTTCGTGGGCTAAAACTCACTTCATCAGATGCATGGAGTGGAAGATACAGTAGGGAGATATATATCTACAGAGAACATGAAAAGAGAGTTGGTATGGCAACCCCCATAAGAGACTAATCAATTAAGGTGGGCTATTATCAGCAGGAGAAGAAAAACTTTTGTAGTGATAATCAGGATAACCCCTTTCAAACAGTTGACAAGAAGGTGTGAGTAATAGTAGGAGAAAACTAGCATATGGAAATAGTTTTCCATTTGTGTAATAACCCAGCCACTCCAAGTTTTTATTCAAGCCTAATTTAATGGTGTCCAGTTTGCAAATTAATTCCAGTTCTGCAGTTTCTCGTTGGAGTCTGTTTTTGAAGTTTTTTTGTTGAAGAATTGCCATTTTTAGGTCTGTTATTGAGTGACCAGAGGGACTGAAGTGTTCTCCTACTGGTTTTTGAATGTTATGATTCCTGATGTCAGATCTGTGTCCATTTATTCTTTTGCGTAGAGACTGTCCGGTTTGGCCAATGTACATGGCAGAGGGGCATTGCTGGCACATGATGTCATATATCACATTGGTAGATGTGAAGGTGAACAAGCATCTGATGGCGTGGCTGATATGATTAGGTCCTGTGATGGTGTCACTTGAATAGAGATGTGGACAGAGTTGGCAATGGGCTTTGTTGCAAGGATAGGTTCTTGGGTTAATGTTTTTGTTGTGTGGTGTGTGGTTGCTGGTGAGTATTTGCTTCAGGTTGTGGGGCTGTCTGTAAGCGAGGACTGGCCTGTCTCCCAAGATCTGTGAGAGTGACGGATCATCCTTCAGGATAGGTTGTAGATCTTTGATGCTGCGCTGGAGAGGTTTTAGTTGGGGACTGAAGGTGACGACTAGTGGCGTTCTGTTACTTTCTTTGTTGGGCCTGTCCTGTGGTAGGTGACTTCTGGGTACTCTTCTGGCTCTGTCAATCTGTTTCTTCACTTAAACAGGTTGGTATTGTAGTTTTAAGAACTCTTGATAGAGGTCTTGTTGGTGTTTGTCTCTGTCTGAGGGATTGGAGCAAATGTGGTTGTATCTTAGAGCTTGGCTGTAGACAATGGAGCGTGTGATGTGTCCTGGATGAAATCTGGAGGCATGTAGGTAAGTATAGCGGTCAGTAGGTTTCCGGTATAGGGTGGTGTTTATGTGACCATCGCTTATTAGCACTTGTGACAAAGTTCCTCCTCTACCTCGGTGGGTCCTGCGCTTATTGGCAGATTTTGCTTGCCTCAGAGATCTTCCCCTCTGGTAGAACGCACAGTCCAGGTCAACTCCTCCTGTGTCTGATCAGGAGTTGGGAGGTTTGGGGGGAACCTGGGCCCGCCCTCTACTTCGGGTTCCAGCCCAGGGCCCTGTGGACTGCGGCTGTTTAGAGTGCCTCCTGGAACAACTGCAAGGCAGCTACAACTCCCTGGGCTACTTCCCCATGGACTCCTCCCAACACCTTCTTTATCCTCACCACAGGATCTTCCAGCAGTACGGCCTCTCACTCTCAGCTCCTAGTGCCTCTGGCTCCCAGCTCCTTGCACGCACACCACAAACTGAAGGGAGCTCCTTTTTAAACCCAGGTGCCCTGATTAGCCTGCCTGTCTTAATTGATTCTAGCAGCTTCTTGATTGGTTGCAGGTGTTCTAATCAGCCTGTCTGCCTTAATTGTTTCCAGAAAGTTACTGAGTGTTCTGGAACCTTCCCTGTTACCTTACCCAGGGAAAAGGGACCTACTTAACCTGGGGCTAATATATCTGCCTTCGACCACTCTCTTGTAGCCATCTGGCCTGACCCTGTCACACACTGTAGTGTCCTGGAAGTGGATCGCTTGTGTGGATTGGTCCAGGATGAGGTTGATGGTGGGATGGAAATTGTTGAAATCATGGTGGAATTCCTCAAGCGCTTCTTTTCCGTGGGTCCAGATGATGAAGATGTCACCAATGTAGTGCAAGTAGACCCAGAAGTCACCTACTACAGGACAGGTCCAACAAAGAAAGTAACAGAACTTTATCACTACAAAAGTTTTTCTTTTCCTGCTGATAACAGCCCACCTTAATTTATTAGTCCCTTAGAGTTGGTATGGCAGAACCCATCTTTTCATGTTCTCTCTGTCTGTGTGTGTGTATATATCTATATCTATATCTATATATATCTTCCACTCCATGCATCTGATTACGTGGGTTTTAGCCCGCGAAAGCTTATGCCCAAATAGATTTGTTAGTCTCTAAGGTGCCACAAGTACTCTCGTTCTTTTAGCAGTGGAATGTGATTCAGTAAGGTGCTGAGCAACCTCAGCTCTGACAGATTTCAATGAGAGTTGACAGCAATCAGCAGCGCAGCATTGGTAACATCTCTTCCTGCTGCCATCTCCAAACCTACGCTTAGGGCTGTGTGACATAGAATCATACAATCACAGGGTTAGAAGGGACCACAAGTATCTAGTCTAATCCCCTGCCAAGATGCAGGATTTGTTGTGTCTAAACCATCCAAGACAGATGGCTATCCAGTGTCTTCTTGAAAACCTCCAGTGAAGGAGCTTCCAAGACTTCCCTAGGCAGTTTGTTCCATTGTCCTACTGTCCTTATAGTTAAGAAGTTTTTCCTGAGATTTCATTTAAATCTTCTATGCTATAGTTTGAACCCATTGCCTCTTGTCCTGCACTCTGTGGCAAGAGAGAACAACTTTTCTCCATCTTTTTTTATGGCAGCCTTTAAAGTATTTGAAGACTGTCATGTCCCCGTTACTTGCCTCTTTTCCAAACTAAATATACCCGGTTCCTTCAGCCTTTGTTCATATGGCGTGCATTCCATCCTTTTGATCATCTTTGTCACTTGCCTCTGGATGCTTTCCAGTTTTTCGTCATCCTTTCTATACATTAGTGATCCAGATTGGACACAGTACTCCAGCTGAGGCCTGGCATGAAATATTACCCAAAAAATTACTGTTTTACTTTTCATTTTTCATGAGAATTTAGTGTTTGCCAGGGCTGTCAGGCTAGCACCTAACACAATGAGCCAGTCCTTTGTCAGAATTTATAAAAGAACAAGTACATCATGGCAGGGCAAGCTTCATGCTATTGCTCCTACTTGTGCCTCATGCCTTGTTCTGGATGACCACCTCTAAGGGTGACTGGGTAGTTCAGCCTCCATAGCCTGTTCAGTCCATCACCTCTCTAATGAAAGTTCCAAACAGGGTGCCAGTTAATGCCATTTGCAGTGGTGACTTTTGTAATTCAAATACCAGTCTACTAGGAATTGGACTGGGACAAGAACCTGACATACCAAAGAATAACCCATTGCCATAGCCAAAGTTGGGCAGAAAATTAAACTCCTGGAAGGTGAAGACTTTCTTCCACATAACCCATCATCTCCCTACTCACACAGGGCTGAACACCTCCTCCTCTCTATAGAGTGCCTTTCTATGGATGGAACAGGAGTTTGTATAACTCATTGCTAGTTAACTCTATGCTGATACTAGCAGCGCTAAACTTGCTCACATGAGTAATCCCACTTCCTTCAGTAGGACTAAGGAGCATTGCCAGCAGATCGAGGGAAGTGATTATTCCCCTCTATTCAGCATTGATGAGGCCACATCTGGAGTATTGCATCCAGTTTTAGGGCCCCCAATACAGAAAGGATGTGGACAAATTAGAGAGAGTCCAGCAGAGGGCAACACAAATGATTAGGGGGTTGGGGCACATGACTTATGTGGAGAGGCTGAGGGAACTGGGCTTATTTAGTATGCAGAAGAGCAGCCTTGATAGCAGCCTTCAACTACCTGAAGGGGGGTTCCAAAGAGGATGGAGGTAGGCTGTTCTCAGTGGTGGCCGAGGACAGAACAAGAAGCAAAGGTCTCAAGTTGCAGTGGGGGAGGTCTAGGTGAGATATTAGGAAACACTATTTCACTAGGAAGGTAGTGAAGCACTGGAATGTGTTACCTAGGAAGATGGTGGAATCTTCATCCTTAGAGGCTTTTAAGTCCTGGCTGGGATGATTTAATTGCTTTGAGCAGGGGCTTGGACTAGATGACCGCCTGAGGGCTCTTCCAACCCTAATCTTCCATGAGTCTATGATTCATAAGTCATTTTCTTATACATTCTGGAGGTTTGCAGGATCAGGACATTAGTCAGGAAAATCCCCAGGGGGTTCTACTAAAATGCTGCTACTGTCTTAGCACTAGTCTCTTTTTGCTTAACCACAGCCCCCCAAAGTCCACAGAAACCCAAATAAATTTACACAAGTAACTTCCATGGAGTCCATGGGGGGGGAGGGAAGACGATGCTACAGTGCATCAACACCACCTAAAAGAGGTTAGTGCAAGGGGATAGGTTTTCCACTCCTTTTGCATCCTCGTTGGGAACTATCAGAGAGGATGATATGGCATAACTTGTAAATGACTCTAGGGCCCTGGGGTATGAAATGCACCTTATTAACAAAGTGAGACCTTAGAGAATTAATCTTATTGTGCAAAGGACTCTCTGGTGCATAGAGTTGGAATATACACCTCCTCGCATTAGCGAGAGTGAATCAAGACATAAAAACATTTGCATCACTACAAATAAAACAGAGTTTAAATAAAATGACAGTCTGTATTCTGGCTTCTTGTATGCATGTAGGATTTCCATTAGGGCGGTTGATTAATCGCAGTTAACTCACGCGATTAACTCAAAAAAATTAATTGTGTTTAATCACACAGTTAAACAATAGAACACCAATTGAAATTTATTAAATATTTTGGATGTTTTTCTACATTTTCATATATATTGTATTTTGTGTAATTGAAATCAAAGTGTATATTATTTTTGATTATCGTTTTTACAGTACAAATATTTGTAAACAAAAGAAATAGTATTTTTCAATTCACCTCATACAAGTACTGTAGTGCAATCTCTTTATCATGAAAGTGTAACTTACAAATATAGATTTTTGTTACATAACTGCACTCAAAGACAAAACAATGTAAAACTTCAGAGCCTACAAGTCCACTCAGTCCTACTTCTTGTTCAGCCAATCGCTAAGACAAACAAGTTTGTCGCATTTACAGGAGATAATGCTGCCCCCTTCTTATTTACAATGTCACCAGAAAGTGAAAACAGGCATTTGCATGGCACTTTTGTAGATGAAATTGCAAGGTATTTACGTGCCAGATAAGCTAAACAGTCATATGCCCCTTCATGCTTCGGCCACCATTCCAGAGGACATGCTTCCATGCTGATGATGCTCGTTAAAAAATGTGTTAATTTAATTTGTGACTGAACTCCTTGGAGGAGAATTGTATGTCCCCTGTTCTGTTTTACCCACATTCTGCCATATATTTCATGTTATAGCAGCCTCGGATGATGACCCAGCACATGTTGTTCATTTTAGGAACACTTTCACTGCAGATTTGACAAAACGCAAGGTACCAATGTGAGATTTCTAAAGATAGCTATAGCACTCGATCCAAGATTTAAGAATCTGAAGTGCCTTCCTAAGTCTGAGAGGGATGAGGTGTGGAGTGTGCTTTCAGAATTCTTAAAAGAGCAACACTCCAATGTGGAACCTACAGAACCCGAACCACCAAAAATGAAAATCAGCCTTCTGCTGGTGGCATCTGACTCAGATGATTAAAATAAACATGAGTTGGTCCACACTGTTTTGGATCGTTGTTGAGCAGAACCTGTCATCAGCATGGATGTGTGTCCCTTGGAATGGTGGTTGAAGCATGAAGGGACATATGAATCTTTAGAGCATCTGGCACGTAAATATCTTGCGACGCAGGCTACAACAGTGCCATGACAATGCCTGTTTTCACATTCAGGTGACATTGTAAATAAGAAACTGGCAGCATTATCTCCTGCAAAATGTAAACAAACTTGTTTGTCTTAGCAATTGGCTGAACAAGAAGTAGGACTGGGTGGACTTGCAGGCTCTAAAATTTTAAATTGGTTTACTTTTTAATGCAGGTTTTTTTTACCTAATTCCACATTTATAAGTTAAACTTTCATCATAAAGAAATTGCACTACAGTACTTTCTTTTGGGTTTTTTACAGCGCAAATACTTGTAATCAAAAATAAATCTAAAGTGAACACCGTACACTTTGTATTCTCTGTTGTAATTTAAATCAATTTGAAAATGTAGAAAACACCCAGAAATAATTAAATAAATGGTATTCTACTATTGTTTAACAGTGCAATTAATCTCATGATTAATCGCAATTAATTTTTTTAATCATCTGACAGCCCTAGTTTCCATTGAACTCAGTGGGGTCTTTCTGAATGTAACCAACACCAGAGTACAGTTCATTTTAATTTTAAAAAGTTAAAACTACAAATTGTATTTAACTAGCAGCTGAGGATTTGACCAAGCATGTATATTCAGGGATGTGTTATGGAGTACATGTTTAAAGAGCTGAGGCTCAGTCTTCCTTTTAGAAGGCACAAATGAATAATGCCCACAAAAAAAGGAGGCGATATTCTTGAAAATGTGGCCATGTACATCAGACACCATGCACCTCAGCTAATTATTACCCCCCTCCCCACTGGCAACGTACAGGTCCAAAGGTTTAAGTCACTACGCCTTTGCTCTCAGATGGAGCCTCTGAATTTACAAGATTGCTTAAAAGATTTAGGGGAAAGGCATTACAAGTTAATGCATCTAAGTCTCTGTCAATATTCCTTGGGGTGATCAAAAACCATTGTGTAAGGGTCTGCATGCTGATAAGGGATACAAGGTTCAAACACTGCTGGAGCTACGGAATTAATACCTCCACCATACAGTATAAATAAGTCTCATTCAACTTCCATTGAAGGTAAAGGGAGTTTCCCATGGATTTCAGTGGGAGTTGCGTCAGGCCTGATAAGACCACTTAACAAAGTTGCAGTCCTGCAAATGGTTATTCATGGCAATATTACTTAGATGCATGAGTAAGGATTTACAAGATTGGGCCCTCATTATAATAAGTTAGAGCAAGTCTAAATAATACCAAAATATACTTATAGTGTCGCAGCTTCAAAATACTTTTGAAGATATTTAACATAAAAATTCTCTATGCAGGAAAACATGCAGGGTTAAAGGGAACCCTGAAGAAAAGCTGTCTTAGAACTTGAGGATTTGGGGATACTAAATACCATAGATCCAGATTCAACTGGTATAAACTGGTGTAGTTCTACTGAGGATCTGACCTACAGTTTCTTCTTGTTAGAACTATTATTTGGTTAAAATCATATATAGACACAAGCATTTCAATATAAATATAATTTATATCTGACATCCTAGATGAGAGGACACCCTTGATGAAGGCAATTAATGTTTATAAAGAAAACTTTATTAATGCAGAATATAGGAAGGGGAAATGCTTAATAATCTATCATCTCAGCAAACTCTGAGTAACACATGTTCAGATGTCCGTCTGTTTCAGTGCTAAGAAGACAGCATCAGAATGTCCTGTAAACAAGAGATAACACAGCTATTTCACAGAAGGCCATTTAAACTCCTACTTCTGATAATTTGTTTTACTAACTAGAGAGCATTTACAAAAATCATTTTGATCAGAACAATCCTTTTAGGAAAATGCCAATTAATGGATAGTTAACTCATCTTATTACTAATAATCACATTCCCCTTCTTTTACTGATCAACAGCCATCTCATACCATCCAGTTTGGAGAACTTGGCAAGCAGTCTAGATTTAAATGTAGCAATGCTAAAAATTTCCCCTCCACTGGAATCTCTCAGCACAACTGTAGCAGCTTCCTCCTTGTATGGCTCAGATCCTTCAATCTGATGTTCCAGGTGGAGTGTGAATCTTAAGTCATATATGAAGCCTATTTTTGTTCTTTTGCAAAATTTACTGAACTTTTACTTCTGAACATTTGTGTGTAAATATTTAAAGATGGAAAACAAAAGTTATTAAAGAGACACTGTCAGTGTAGCTTAGTCTGACAATATAGACTTTGTTAAACAAAAATCCTTTGTAGTTGTACTGGTGTAACTGAAAACAGAATTTGGGCCATTATATTTATATCGTGCCTGGCTGTTACTCAATGCAATTGCTAGTAATGGAGGCATCAGTTGCAACAATGACACCATAATCCAGTGGCTTTGTGATGAAGGAAATCTGAATATAAATTTGAGGTCTCAATTACTAGAAATGTATGTTCCATTCCATGCGTCTGATGAAGTGGGTTCTAACCCACGAAAGCTTATCCTGAAATAAATTTATTAGTCTCTAAGGTGCCACAAGTAATCCTGTTGTTTTTAATAACTAGAATAGTTTCTCTTTGGGACAATATGAGAACTTCAGCAGTACTCATATCAAGTTTAGGTGTATTATTCCATCAGCAAAGAATGCTTTCCCTGAAAACTTTGGTTTTTCAACATTTTATCTTACGCAAGAGGGAACAAGAAGTTAGGTTAAAGTGCTGGAACCCATTTCAGGGGCTCTTCACAAATTGACAAAATTATTCTAACTTTAGACTGTCATAATTGTGCAAATCAGTCAAAATTCAGGGAACTATCCTTCTTGACATCCATTTTATGCACAATTTCCTTTTGGTGGTAATGATGATAAATAATAACAATGTATTATCCATTACCACTATTGAATTATACATTATTTTCCACTTGCATTTGGCCTGTAATCTGAGAAGCTCCAAGGGCTTTACCAATATTAATTAATCAATCATCCATGTGAGGAATTAATGACTTCTCAGAGTTCCATGCATGGAAAGATGACAGTATATGGGCCCTTAATATTCAAAATCAAATATAAAAAATTGCACACTCTAAAATTTGCACACACACAAAAATATCCCGCTGTAATTCCACATTCATTGTGCACATATAAATACCACTTACATTCTCAGAACACCAACCGATCTTATGACTACGGCATTTACTTCTTAAGCAGTTTTCCTTGTGATTCATTGTAATAATTTTGTTATTTGCAATATGGCAGCTCTCACAGTGTTCTGGTGCCTATTGAATACTGAGTTCAAGGATAAATCATTCACCTAAAAATGGGGAAATTCATTAAATTACCAATTTGCCAAATACTATTCAACCTGTCCTGCATTGTAATATGTATCTTGAGGAGTGATAGTCCCAGAAATTCCCTGGATCCTATCCTCAATCACTGCTAAATCTGTCTGATCTTATGAAAGGGTTATGGATGAGACTGTTGCCCAGATCCACAAAAGGACTTAGGCTTTCAGGCACGTAGATAATCATTTAAAAAACTTGGGGCTCCACAAAGCCTGAGTTAGTCACCTAGGATTTCTATACAGGGAATGAAGAGAGAGATAAGTGCCTCAGAATGAGATACACAAAAGCCAGCACACTAGGTGATTTCTTGGCTAAACTAGCCAATGGGAGATGCTGATTACATGGGTGTATTCTAAACCCTGCCTCGCCCTTGGAGATAGGTGCTCATCTCTGTTTATAAACAACAGCTGAGAACCCATCTCCTGGAGTCAGGTGTCTTAGGCACCTAAGTCATGTCTTGTGAGAATGTCTTGCCTCGCTCCATGCAAAACAGTTGGAGGAAGAGAAGGAGATGGTGATTGTGACTCTGGGAACCCTATCAGTGCTAGATGGCAGAGGGCCCACCATACTGTAACTCACATCAGGCCTGGCACACTCATTACATATTATGATAGCAGTGAGTTGGGGGTATCTAAGGTCTCATGTAAGATATCATATGTAAACTGGTGACATGCTAGTCCTGAAAATAATTGTGTGATGTACATATGGGTCATGTACAAACAGTTTTGTGTGTGTGCTGGAAATATGTTCTTAAAATGTGGTTGGGAGGTGGAGCCCTAAACAAATGAATGTGTATTTATTTGTCTGACTGGCTTGATTACTGACAGAGGACAATGAAAATACATTTACATACAGGGTAAACAAAGCCATCAAACTAACAAGCAGCAAAGGAAACAATTTAGTAGACATACCTGGTGACAGAGTCTGCACCTCAGGATTTATTCCCAGCTCTTGAGGCACAGACAATGGACTTTGGATAATATAAGGGGAGCAAAAAGACATTTTAGCTATCCATCATTTAGAGGACATGGGGACAGCACCCTTTGAGCCTGTGAAAGTTGGATACCCTGGTCAGGAAGGCTAAAGATGCTGGTAACTTGGTGTAAGTGAGAAAACTGCTTAGGCAAAGACTAACTTGCTAAAATTAAGTTTGAGGCACTAGGAAGCATGTTTTGTTTTGTTTGTAACTATACCGTCTCTTTTTCTCTTGCTTAGTACTACTTAAATCTCTGTTCTTTGTTAATAAACTTATTCTTAGTTTTACTATAACCTGTTTGGGTACTGTTAGATTAAAGTGTGAGTCTTCAGCTAAGCTAACAGGTTGGTGTGTGCTCTCTGTCTTTGGAGGCAGTGAACATAATTTCTGCGAGTGTCCAGTAGGGTGACGAGATATCAAATGTGAAAAATTGGGGGTTGGGTGAGGGGTAATAGGCGCCAATATAAGACAAAGCCCCAAATATTGGGACTGTCCCTATAAAATCGGGACATTTGGTCACCCTAGTCCATTCAGAGACGCTGCAGGGAGATGGCTCTGGGGAACTGGGGTTCACTGATGGTTACCGGCAAGCGTTAGACTGGCAGAGTCTCGAGGAGTTTGCTGGCAAGGTGGACAGACTGGAATGTCAGGGAGCTGACACGTAGTTTGCCAGCAGCAAAGTTCTCACTTGCTGAGGCAGCGGGATAATACAGTGGCTTACTGCTCTGGGTGCCCTGAACAGAATGTTGCAGTTTTGACCTTATAACTTTTAGCCTAGTGATTAGAGCACTGACCTGGGATGTGGGAGACCTGGTTTTAATTTCCACACTCTTTTTGATAATGAGAAAAGACTTGAATGGGAATCTGCCACCCTTCAGGAGAGTGCTCTAACCATTGAGCTATGGGATAGCCTGGTTGGGTAGGGGGCTTTAAGTCTTTCCTATTGAAACTGCAACTTTGGCTAAATAATTAAATAGCCATTAGCAGAAACCTAGGTGCCTAGGGACCTTTCACCCTGAAAATATAGGTGCCAAATGAGTCTAGGTGCCTATAGGGTTAAGTAGCAGCTGATTGGGAGTTTTGTAGATCACAGATTTAGACACCTTTGTGGATCTCTGCCTCTTTGCTTAATCATGTGCCATATATAGCTGTGATAGGATGTCTACCCCAGGTGGCAAAAGGCTTAATGTGAGCCTAAGACATCTGGTTTCACCTGAGGGATGTAGGCAGGCCTAATTAAAGATGAAGCCCTGCTGGTCGGTTGCTGGTGGTGATTATAAAGAAAGGAAACCTGGAGCAGTAGGGGGCAGCAAAGAAAGAGTCCCCGGGTACCTTTCTAGACTGAGCAAGTGAAGGTGAGGTGACAGGTGGCTCTGCAATGCTCTTCTGAGGAGAGAGACCTAGAGCAGCCACCGGAGTGGAGCAAATGCTAGTGGTGGGCACTGATAAGAGCTCAGGCTCTGGGCCTCCAGGGAGAGAACCCTGGGACGTGTTCCTCCTTTCAACAGGGCAAAGGGAACATAAGTCATGAGAGGCAAAGCCTGAGGAAGGTAGAAATTGGTGTAAGTTTGTACGTGTGCTTTGGGGGTTGTTGTGGGATTCCAAGGGGGAAGCCATACAAGTCCTGGCCTGAAAGAAGGGTGAACTTACAGGGGGGAAAGGCTGGCTGAGGTGACAAGAAGCCTAGGAAGGGTTAGAAGAGACAGACCTTGCCTGCTCATTACAGGGCTGGAACTGGAACCCAATATAAAAGGTGGGCCTGGGTTCTGTTGCCAGCCACTGGGAGGCTGGTATGATGCTCCACATGGCTGTAATGACCACAGGGCTGAGGGTCTGAAGTAAAAACACTGGATTTTGTACTGGACTCTCAACCTAGAAGAAGTGGAACTAAAACATGACCTACAAGAGGGCTGATTTGTGAGAATAGGCAGATTACCACAGGACCAGAACAACTTCTGGTAGGGGGTAATAAAGATGAAAGAGCAGCTAGGTCATGCCTGGTGGTGAGTCAGTTTTCTGCACTAGTATACAGAGATTTATTTATTTTTTCCCTAAAGGAGAAACCTGACCTGATTCTGATCTAGTGCTAGTATTGCCAATTTCAAGCATTCAAAAAGATGCACTTTTTTAAATAAAATAAACTTTGGGGTGGGGGTTTCTGGGCCCTTAGGGAGCACTTAGGTCACTTTCAAGGTATCCTTCACAACCACGAAGGCTAAAACTTCATTGCACTTTTTTTAAATTGAAAGCTGGGATTCTCATATAATCTGTTATAGGAGCTGGGACTTAAAAGAAATTCATCCAAAATTGTAGCACCTTAGAGACTAACAAATTTATTTCAGCATAAGCTTTCGTGGGTTAGTACCCACTTCATCGGATGCATGGAAGTGGGTACTAACCCACGAAAGCTTATGCTGAAATAAATTTGTTAGTCTCTAAGGTGCTACAAGTTTTTCTTTCTTATTTTCATTTTGCTGACACAGACTAACACGGCTACTACACTGAAACCTATCCAAAATTGTGATTCTCTCAATAAAATTGCAAGAGTAGGTGATAACTACAGTAATTTTATTGACTGACTTAATATGGCATGATTCCTGGTTCTTACTTGTGTAAGTGAGATCAGACTCAGGCCCCATGTCTTTCCTTTTTTAAAAAAGAAGTTACCCTTTAAGGTTTACAGTATTGTTAACCTATGCACTCAGAAATCATGAGTAGTTTAAAATAATACTTTGGCTTCTTTTTTATTTGCCTATTTTTTTCTAGATTTTCTTTGCAACTATTAGGACTAGAAACTTATTTTCTTTGAAAAATTAAAGGTAAGATTTTCAAAATGACATGGCCTCAGGAGCTGGGGTTTTAAGGAAAATAGTAACTAGCACAGGACTTGTGATGAAATTGTAAAAGTTTGCAACACTGGACTTAATGGAAGAAAAATCCAGAAAACAGTGCCTCCCCCACATCTCCATCTCCCCCTCAAATCTTGGCTGGCTCTGAAGGGAAGGGAGCAGAGAGGAGGCTGAGGCTGTTTGATGCAACAGTGCTAAGCAGCATGGCTCACTTTCACTGGCTGGGTGCAATGAGCTGTTTACCAGGCTGATTGAGCAGTAGGAAGCTTCATTTGCAGCCTATAGCCATCAGGGGCAGTTCTGCCCATCTGCTGGGCAAGCAGGAGCCTCTAGCTGTGGTGCCAACTTGCAGTGGATGAGTTTCTGCCTGCTTTGGTCCTTCCTCTGCAGTACCTGGCCTGCAGAGCAGGTGGAGCCTGGCCCGGACATAGGGAAGCTGCACTGGCTGGGGCAGAGCTGGAGGGCAGATCGAGGATTCAGTGGAAAGTCATCGTGCTTTCTGAAGGCTGCTGCAGCACAAGAGAGCTGCTAGTTAATGGCTCCCTCATAAGAAGAGGGGTGGGAAGTGGCGAACATAGGTGCTGGGGGGTCTTGGCTTTTGGAGTGATTGAAGAGGAATGGGGACAGGAGACCCTACTGAGGTTTCAGTGAAAGGGTAGTGTTTTCAGGGCTGCAGGGGAGAATTTCTGCCCACCCTAGCTTTCAGGGAAGAATAAATCTAGTGGATCTTCTATTGATTCCTGTGATCAGATTGCTTCACCTCAATGAGGGACTTGCCTATTCTTGACGATGGATTTTATAAAATTCATTCAAGGTACTAGGTAAATAAAATTAATCTTCTGTACTAGGATGCCCAATAATACAGAAGAAAGTAAAATAAATACTTATATGTGACCATGAGCAAGCCCATCAACAGGAAAAACGGTGCTTGTTTCCTCCACTGCTCTCTTACCCAATCAATGTACTCTTAAATATGTGGTTCACTTTGTGGCTGAGATTTTTCAAAGCTATCTAAAGGATTTTGATGCCCAGTTTCTATTGAAATGGCATTCATATCCCTTCAGTGGCTTTGAAAATCAGTCACACAATAAGAGTCTAAGTCAGGGGTGGGCAAACTTTTTGGCCCGAGGGCCACATCTGGATATGGAAATTGTATGGCGGGCCATGAATGCTCATGAAAGTGGGGGTTGGAGTGTGGGCTCCAGCTGGGGGGTGCAGGCTCTGGGGTGGGGCCAAAAATGAGGCATTCAGGGTGTGGGAGGGGGCTCCAGGCTGGGGCAGGGTGTTGGGGTGAGGGCTCCAGCTGTGGGTGCGGGCTCTGGGGTGGGGATGGGGATGAGGGGTTGGGGGTGAAAGAGGATGTTCCAGGCTGGGACTGAGGGGTTTGGGTGGGGTTCAGGGCTAGGACAGGTGGTTGGGGTGTGGGAGGGGGACAGGGGTGCAGACTCTGGGCGGTGCTTACCTCAAGCAGCTCCCAGAAGCAGTAGCATGTCCCCCCTTCTACTCCTACGTGGAGGTGCAGCCAGGTGGCTCTGTATGCTGCTCTGTCCACAGGTGCTTGGGGCGGAGATAGCATACAAAGCCCCTGGCTGCCCCTACACATAGGAGCCAGAGGCAGGACATGCTCCTGCTTCCAGGAGCCATGCGGAGTGGGGCAAGCCCCTGATCTCACTCCCTGGCTGGAGTGCCAGAGCAGGGCAAGCCCTGAACCCCACTTCCCAGCAGGAGCTCGAGGGCCAGATGAAAACATCTGGAGGGCCGGATGAGGCCCCCGGGCCGTAGTTTGCCCACCCCTGGTCTAAGTCAACAATGAATTTAATAGGAGTGGAAGGTGCCAAACCACCCTGCAGAACTGAGCCCAAAGTTAGCTCCAATGTAAAACCAGTTTATCCATGAAGATATGTCAGGTATGGCCTGATGCTGCCAGGTGCTGAGTACCATTAACTTCAACGTTACAAGTGATCTTAAAATATGTAACATTGTACTAGAGAAGAAGTGCAAATCCCCTTTCATAATTAAAAATGGATAATCCAGTTTGTGAAACTGACCTTGTGATGTTTTCTTGTTTCTTTAAATGACAAGGCAGGGATATTATGCAGGCAGAAATATCCCTTTTCAATGTACCTTGTAAAAGTAGAATTTCTAGTACAAATCAAGAGCTACAACTTAGACCTCAATTTCTGTTTCAGTTGTTTGCTTTCAAACAGGTATGATAATCTGAAAGTAAGAGTACAGTCACTAGCAGTTTCCTCATCACTATACTTTTAGTAAGTAGAGAGCTAGAACATAAATAGGGGAATGAAAATTAATAAAATAGCAAACAAATCTTGTTACTGTGAACAGTGAAAATTAAGCTTATTAATAAGATCCACTAAAGTCATTTATGTGCCTGTAACCATGGAAATATGCCATAACCAATAAGCTAAATCATATGAGCACGTAGTCAATTAAGCAATTCAAAATTAGCCTCCTTGATTGTTTTCAAGTGGAGCCATTAAAGGGATCTTGGGTTAAGTAAAACATACAGTTGCCCTTATTGCTTGCATTTTGCTACTGCAAAGAAAGAATGTTATTTTAGCCTGGTCCTCAATTTACAACCTTACAATTTTTCCAATGCTGTTTTGGGGAGCCAGCCATGTTGTATGACATCATCATCATCAGATGTTAAGAAGAACTTAAAGTGGCTGGATAATCAGATGACGTGCAGACAGCTTTTGAGAATGGAGAGTTTCACTGTAACTGCACCCCCTGGAGAAGCAGTACCTTTATATCAATGAGCCCAAAGGCAGCAAGCGTTACACTTAGGGTGGCATTTTCAAAAAGCATTGACCTAACCCTGCTCCCATCAGAGTCGATTTGAGCATTAGGCCTCAATGAGCACTTGTAGAAATCCCACTCTGGGTGTTTGTTAAATATACACAATGTTGTACCATCAATTCTTAAGTGGAATTTCCTACTGGATTCGATGGAGAATTCTGCTTAAGAATGCTGGCACAGCATAGCTCTGCTAAGTTACTCTTACATTTTCAAAACAGCACATAGGGTTTTAGCCACACAAATTCTATTGACACTTGCAGAACTCATATGGCTAAATCCAAATCCATGGCTTTGAAAACTTGATTGTGGGTATACTTATTTGCTCTTTGTTGTTGAGTTCTGAAGCTGGGCAAGTCTGGAATGCTATTATTTGCCTCGGGCTCTATGGCACAGTTAGAGGGGAAAAAACCTGCCAAGCCTGTCAGGCTTGCCAAGGTTTTGGGGCCATACAGGCCTAACTAGCTCCACTATTTAAAAAATGTAATTGGAGGTTTTAAGTGGGTGCCTGAAGCCTCCCTGCCTATCCCCCCCCCCCAAAAAAAAGAAAGAGAGAAAACAAAACAAACTTTCCCTCACCCCTTCCTTTTCTCACTGTATCTTTGTAAAATGTAGAACATAAATCCATTTCCCTGTTGTAAATCTGCTGCCTTCAGAGTTGTGCAAAGCATCACTATCAAAGTAATGCTATTCTGAAGTTTAACAGTAGGATTGTCCTAGGTGGATAACCAACACGGATATCTAAAATGTGCAACGTCTTTAGGGCCTGATCCAAAGTCCATCTAAGTCAATGGGAATCTTTTAACTGACTTAGATGAACTTTGGATCAGGTCCTTACCTAACTGCATTTTTAATTTTTTGGACGTAACAGAAGAATAGTAACCACACAATGCTCTGTGAGATTACACAATAGTTAAATATTTGGAGTCTGATTCTGATTGCACTTAAGGCTGGTGTCAATTACAAGTAACTCTGAAGTCAATAGTTAGTGTTAAAACTGGCATGAGATCAGAATTAGGGCCTTTGGTGTCTTTTTGTTAATACCTATGAATAATTCCTATTAAGAATAATTCCAATTGAAGTTATGAACATGCAACAGTGAGACTAAGAATCACTTGAAATGGATTCTCTCCTGGTTTAAATTAGCATAACTCCAACAGATTAGGTCTTTTGATTTTTAGGGTGGTGAAACTCAGGACTCAAAAGTCATCACACAGGTTAAAGTATCCCCTTTTCCTTAACCAAAGTAACTCTGCAATGTAAGTGAATTTAAAATAATCTTAGATAAATGGTGCTCTGTTGCTTTTCAACTCCTTATGGAATGTCCTTATTCATTCTTATCCAAAAAGAGTGGATGACTTGTGGCATGTTGGTTCTAGCTTTCTCTCATCTTATCTTACAAAACCTCCCATTTTGCAATGTAATTACACAATATAACTGAATGTAAGGAAGACAAATGTTACTTGATGCAGCTCACCGGTTTCAATTTATTGGGTTCTAGCCCACGAAAGCTTATGCCCAAATACATTTGTTAGTCTCTAAGGTGCCACAAGGACTCCTCATTGATAATAGGTGTGTCATTCCAAATAATGCAGCACACCCAAGCAGAGGAAAAGAATATATAGTTGTTCAAGAATCACAGCTACTTTCAGCAAAAAGAACAGGAGTACTTGTGGCACCATAAGCTTTCATGGGCAACAGTCCACTTCATCGGATGCATAGAATGGAACATACAGTAAGAAGATATTTATACATTCAGAGAAACATGAAAAGTACCCATACCAACTGTAAGAGGTTAATTAATTAAGAGGAACTATTATCAGCAGGGGAAAAAAACTTTTGAAGTGATAAATAAGATGGCCCATTTCGGACAGTTGACACAAAGGTGTGAGGATACTTAACTAGGGGAAATAGATTCAATTAATGTAATGACCGAGCCACTCCCAGGCTCTGTTCAAACCTAAGTTAATGGTATCTAGTTTGTATATTAATTCAAGTTCAGCAGCTTCTCATTGGAGTCTGTTTCTGAAGCTTTTCTGTTGCAAAATTGCCACCTTTAAGTCAGTGGTTAGAGATGTTGAAGTGTTCTCCTACTGGTTTTTGAACGCTATGATTCCTGATGTCAGATTTGTGTCCGTTTATTCTTTTGCATAGAGACTGTCCGGTTTGGCCAATGTACATGGCAGAGGGGCATTGCTGGCACATGATGGCGGCATCATCATCATCCTATCTCCATGTAAGTAATTTACAATCAATGTTGCAAACATCACCACTTCCTTCTGTGCTTAAGTGCCTGCAAGTCTTTCCGTGATAAGAGCTGGTAAGAGGCAATCAGAGGCATAGGCGCCGACTCCGTGGGTGCTGCGGGGCTGGAGCACCCACGGGGAAAAATTGGTGTGTGCTCAGCACCCACCAGCAGCTCCCCGCCAGCCCCGCGCCCGTGACCGGATCACCTTACCTTTGCCCCGGACGCTGGGCGACATTGCGGGGCCCCGCCCCGACGCACCCACCGGAGCCGACGGAAGTCAGCTCCTATGATCAGAGGCCCACTTTAATGGAATATTCAGTGGCTCTAAAATATATGGATGGAGTCTGATCACCACCACCTCGTGTAGTTTAAAGGTTTAGATTTTTCTAGATACAATTGAAGTAGTATATTGGCATCTTTGGGCCTGATCCTACTCCTCCTATGTTTCTTGGCAAAATCCCCAGTGATTTCAACAGAAGTGGGATTGGCCCTCTTTCTGTTTAGATGTAGTAATGAAATAAATGGCTGCGTATTGGAATTGCCGTAGCACTGCAGGGCCATTTCAAAGGCAACAATTATAATGCACTGACAATGACTGTCACGTTATCAGGAGGGTTCCTTGTCCACAAAAGCTTGTATCAGGCTCAGCATCGGAGTTCCTAAAGCCTTTTGTGCATTTCAGATTTAAAATAATTTGTCACTTTTATATTCACAAAATAAAAGCATGGGGGAGTTTATAGCTTTCTGAAGGCTTTGTTAAACTTCTGTAATTTAAACACTACTCCATTTTAAAACTAAAATTTGTTAGACTCTTACTTATGCTAAATTAGCACCTCTGGGGAATAAAAGCCACCTGACTATTTACACTGATTACTAGGGGCCTGCCTCTCAGCACTAGAATTATGGTGATAGAGTTCTTTGCTCCTTTCCCCATTTGTCCCTACAACTTAAGTCAATGGATCCACTTAATGGTGAAATTCAGTCTTGTGCAAAGAGTCAGTGAAGGTCTATGCACCATTGAAACCTTCAGGAAGTGCCTTTCAAAAGCACTGAAGGGATTTAGGAGCATACATTCCATTGAAAATCAATAACATGTGTGATTCTAATCCCTTAGCACATTTGAAAATCTACTGTTCTGCACCAGTAGCATAGCCAGGGGGGGAGCAGGGGGAGCGGCCGCTCCCCCTGTGAGGAGAAGCAGCGCTAAGGCGCCGCCCGAGCCCCGGGCTCGGGGGCGCTTTAAAAGGCCCGTGGCTCCTGCCGCTGCAGGGAGCCACGGGCCCTTTAAAGCACACCCCCCAGCCCCGCTTCCGGACCTGGGCTGGGGGGGGGCGCTTTAAAAGGCCGGCGGCTCCCCGCAGCGGCAGGAGCCGCCAGGCCTTTAAAGCGCCCCCCCCCCCCCCCCCCCCCCAGCCCTGCTGCCGGACCCTGGCTGGGGGGGGCGTGCTTTAAAAGGCCCGCGGCTCTTGCCATTGCGGGGAGCTGCGGGCCTTTTAAAGTGCCCCCCCCCAGCCCTGCTTCCGGAGCCGGGCTCGGGTGGGGATTTAAAAGGCTCGGGGGCTCTGCAGCGGCTGGAGCCCCGGGCCCTTTAAAGTGCTGCAGGGGTGAGTACAGGGGGTGCGGGGAGGCACCTTTTTATAGTGCCGCTCCCCTGTGCTCTAAACCTGGCTATGCCACTGTTCTGCACAGGGGTGAATTTCACCTGCTGTGAGTAAAACATTGCTCACATGAGTAAAGGCTGCTGCAGGGTTAGGCAACAGTTTTATTACTGGAGGAATCCTTCATTGCTACCTCATATTGCTCTGAACACCTCTACAGGTTGCACTGCTCTTGCAGTGGTGGTAAAATCCTCACACCAATATTGCTCCACTTCCTCTAGCAAGAGCACTGTTCTTGGCGATTGAGGGGTGGTGGTGACTATCTCCAAACACTACTAAAGTATAAAGAGACTCATGTTTGAACAGCAACCTTAAGTGGTGGTCTTTTTTTAATTAATCCTGAAGGGAATTGAACTCCCCACTTGTTAAATGTCACTGTTTTTGCCTCACAAAGAAACCTGAAGTACTTGCATGTATGTGTCCTTCAGTGGAGCTCACATCAAGAGCAGGGCTGGTGCAAGGAAGTTTCGCGCCCTAGGCGAAACTTGCTTGCACCAGCCCTGCGCCCCACACCCCCCAGCTAACACCACCCCCCCAGCCAGCCGCCCCCCCAGCTCCCGGCCCTGCAGCTGAGCCGGGAGGGCGGGAGGCAGCTGCGGCCAGCCGCCCCCCTGGCTCCCGGCTCAGCCACGGAGCCGGGAGGGCGGGAGGCAGCCGCGGCTCCAGCGCCCTAGGCGACTGCCTAGGGTCACCTAATGGGCGTGCCGGCCCTGATCAAGAGGAAGAAGGAGGCTACATGCTGCATGAACATCACGCTGGTGCACTGAGAGCTAGGATAATATTTACAGTGATGGCTGGTTTCAAAGTGCAGTATGAAGTGAGTAATGTTACACTTATATGGTGCCTCTCCTCCAGAAGGATCAGAAGGCTTTCAGCAGATAAAGGTTATAATTGTGAAAAATATAGCTTTCTTCATTATAACCATTTAACTGCATTAAATATGAATAATGGTGATATCATACAATAACATCTGATGCAAACATATGTTTTAGAAATTATGTAACTGGCTCCTTTTAATTGGTGCTTTAATCATGCTGAATCTATATGTCCTTAACTTGAAGCATATAAATAGTCCTGTTGATTACAATGGAATTACTCAAAGCTTAAAGTTACACATATGCTTAAATGTGTTGATGGATTAGGGCACTTGTTTCCAAAAGCATTTATCTATAATCTTCAACAGTTCAATCTTTTAAGGTAATGCTAACCAGTAAAGCACAAGATCACTAGATAAGCTGCAGAAAGAAAGGAGAATAAACCCTTCTTCATTCAACAAGTTACGTAAACCTTGCATATGCTGCTCCAATTTCTGGTCTTCTATCAGGTAAGCTTTGCCAACACCATGTGGGGATTTTTTTTAATATTCATTAGTTACCACTTTTCTTTTTTTAATAGATCCTAATGCAACAAACTTGTAAAAGACAAATCAGTGATTACCATAGAAGAAATAGTCATGTGAGACTGTTGTGGCAAGTTTAAATACTTCACCTTTCTTGTAGCACTAAGACATCCTCAGTATACCTTATTGCAGTGATCGTTGCAATATTGTGAATTTTTCAACATAGACTAAGCACGCTTTCCAAAAAAGGTGAAGAGATAAGCTCAGTAATTTTAAGCCTTTTAATATTTACAGGTACATTCCCAGCATTTTGCCCATCAGGTCTTTCTCAAGGGCGTGTGATGGCTGAAACGTCGGGAATGTACCTGTAAGTAATCAATGCCTTAAAATGACTGAGCTTATCTGTTTAGTAATTTCTTAAAGGTGTGCGTTCTGTATCTTGAAGTTTCTAAAAAAATCACAAACCTCTCCCCTGAAATACTATTTTCATGCTTGATTGTAGAGTCCTTCCAACGGGAGCTCTGTTTCTGTGGAGACTACAGGACTGGGCCTACTTAAAAGGTTTTCCTAAAGTGATTTATAGAATGTGCAGTGAACTCAGTGCAGCGATGCTGATCGATGCTAGCTGAAGATATGACCCATAGTCTGAAAAATGACTGTCAAAATGGCATCATGTATCTCTCATTGAATTTCATATCAGACTTGGCCAATTTATAAGTAAAGATTATTTTAATTAGCTGCCAACCCTGCTAACTATTCAAACTTTTCTTTTTCTGTAACATGTCACCAGTAATAAATATTCTGCATCTATACCTCTGTTAACAATTGTGGCATGAGCCAGAAAAGAATAGAACTTAGATTTTAGAACTCAGAGGGCTTTACAAAGGATATTAGTATCATTATCCCCATCTATAAGATGGGGAGACTGTGGCACAGGGAAGGGAAGTGACATACCCACGGTCACCCAGCAGAGCTGGCACTAGGACTCAGATCTTTGGAATCCCAGGACAATGCCTATCTGCTATGCCATGCTATCTCCCACTTTTCCTCCCCAGGGATTGGCTCTGCAGGGATAACAGGACAAAACCTAATTAAAAACTTATCTTTGCCATCAGTGGTAAAAACAGATAAAAGCTCACTGGGTTAGATTGTTGTCACTTCGGGTGTCAGCATTATGTTGTGATACAGTGTTGCATCGTCTGGTGATGAGGCAAGAAAAGGAGGAGCATGGGGACAAAAATAAATTCATCCAAGAGGAATTCATGTCCCCAAGCCACTCAAAATAAGCCATCTTAAAAATAAGAAATAAAAGCATGTGTGGGGATTGGTGTTGGGGCACAGCCCTGGTGCTCCTTTCAAAAAAGTTGTGATTCACAATTCTTTTCAAGGCGTTGAAGTTTTCCACATAATTTGGAAACTGGCTAACTCAAAAATGGCTTAATTTTAAAACAACCTTTTCATGGATGTAATCCTTTGTGAAAAGTGTGCAATGGATATATTCTAAAAATTATAGTTTCGAACTTTCAAAAAGAAGAGGTTTGGGAGGGGCTCATCCTGCAAGCAGGGCTGGCTCCAGGCACCAGCGCAGAAAGTGCATGCCTGGGGTGGCAAGCTGCAGGGGGTGGCGTGACGGTCGCCATAAGGGCGGCAGTCAGGCAGCCTTCGGTGGCATTTCTGCGGGAGTTCCGCCAGTCCTGCGGATTCGGCGGCAATTCGGTGGCGGGTCCGCCGACAGCACGGGACCAGCGGAGCGCCCGCAGGAACGCCGTCGACAGCTGCCTGACTGCCGTGCTTGGGGCGGCACAAATCATAGAGCCGCCCCTGACTGCAAGGTGCTGAGTGTCCTCAAATCCCACTTAATTTGTGGGAATTGAGGTTACTGAGCACTCCACAGGGGGCACTGGGCCTAAATCCTCAAAAGTACTTGGGCTCCTGACTTCCATCAAGTTAGGAGGCCACATAGCTTTGAGGATCTGGGCCTCAGCATTCTGCAGTGCTGGCCCAGAATCATTACATGTTCGAAAATCATGTCTGCATGATTTTCCACTGCATTTTAAGCAAATGTATACACTGTTGCATGTATTTACAGTACTCCGGAGAGAGAGAGATGCTATTTCAGAGACTAGTTTGTTCAAATAAACAAATTGCATACATTGATTTGAATGTCTGGTTACATAAAATTGTGTTCTCAAAAGTGTATATATACCTTACTTTGCTATGCTGGGATTAAGTAGCATTTAAGGGAACCCATAGAAATTTCAAATTTGTCTGTTTCATTGTGTATTGTTTAAATACAAGTTAGAGTTCTGACTTTTATTTCAATATGCAATCGATTACCTCTCTTCTCCCTCCACCCTTTTCTATATGAGTCAGATTGAAACCCTCAGTTGAAGCAAATCGGAGCCTTTCTGTTGACTTCAGTGGGCTTTGGAACAGGTGTTAAAGAACTAGGAAATTCATTGCCACACAGTGCTCTTAATGAAACATTAAAAATATAAATTTAAAGACGGATATTGTGACACTTAAATTATTTCCACTCTAGTGGTGAGAAGCTCTATAATTATACAGTTTAAATGGGAGCAACTGGGGCCAGAGACCTCCCAGAGGGTATGGAGTGAAAGCAGATCTCTGAATGTCTTCTCTGACTCAGGAGGCCATAGAACAGGGGTGGGCAAAGTACAGCCTACGGGCCATATCTGGTGCTCCAGATGTTTTAATCCAGCCCTCGAGCTCCCATTGGTGAGCAGTGTCTGGGGCTTGCCTCAATCCGCGTGGTTCCTGGAAGCAGGGCCGGCTCTGGCTTTTCTGCCGCCCCAGGCAAAAAAACAAAAACAAAACGGCCGTAGCGCCACCGAAGCGCAAAAAAAAAAAAAAAGCGTCCGAAGCGCCGCCGAAGCAAAAAAAAAAGGGGGGGGGGGCTGAGCGGAATGTGCTGACCCCAAGGTTAGCTTGAATGCTGCCCCTTACGAAGTGCCGTCCTAAGCATGTGCTTCCTAGGCTGGTGCCTAGAGCCGGCCCTGCCTGGAAGCAGCGGTATGTCCCCCCTCTGGCTCCTACGTGGAGGGGCAGCCAGGGGGCTTTGCATGCTGCCCTGCCCCAAGCGCCTGCAGACAAGGCAGTATGCAGAGCCGCCTGGCTGCGCCTCCATGTAGGAGCTGGAGGGCGAACATGCTGCTGGTTCTGGGAGCTGCTTGAGGTAAGCGCTGCCCAGAGCCTGCACCCTGACCCTCTCCCACACTTCAACCCCTTGCCCCAGCCCTGATCCCCCTCCCACCCTCTGAACCCCTCGGTCCCAGCCTTGAGCACCCTCCTGCACCCCCAACCCCTCATCCCCAGCCTCACCCCAGAGCCCACACCCCCAGCTGGAGCCCTCACCCCCCCCCGCACCCTAACACTCTGCCCCAGCCCAGAGCCCCCTCCCACACCCTGAACTCCTCATTTCTGGCCCCACCCCAACCCCCAATTTCGTGAGCATTCATGGCCAACCATACAATTTCCATACCCAGATGTGGTCCTCAGGCCAAAAAGTTTGCCCACCCCTACCATAGAAACCCTGTGCAGATGCAGTCTACTTCATATTCCTCTTTGCACCATACACATTTCTGCTGGAAATCTGTATGGAACCAGGAGTAACTGACCTCTGCACCATCAATCCCATTAGAGTAATAATGAATCACAGGTGCCAGGAAAAACCCAGTGGCTACATGGCTTGTAACAGCATGCTCCTATAGGACTGTGTTGTGGAGAGAGCCCACAGGAACATTGTGCAGGGACACACCGACCTTAGGGATAGTCTGGTTTCCAAGCCTGACCCCCTGCTGCTCTGCTGGACTTGCTGTCTGTTTAAAGAGTGTACACTGAGAAAGCTCTACGACGGTCACTTCATGGAGTATCCTCTCTCCTGAGTGTTTCCCTGGCAGTTGACCCTGCCACTCCTAATCTGGCTATATTGCACCTGTATATGACATTGTAAAAGCATATAGAATAATACAAATGCCATCTGTGCCCAGAGGACAAGCTGTTATTGCTGCATCGAATAAAACATTGGGGCTTCTGTGTGTTTTTAATATTTGGTCATTTTGTTCTATTGCTGTACTTTGCACGGAATACTACATTTATTAAATGGCCACAGTATATACTTTTAAAACAGTCAGTGGTGCTTGAAATATGGCACTATTTCCTATTTTAAGTGCAGGGAAATACTATCTTTTAGATATCTGTTAGCAAATGTGGCCTTTTAAACTCCTTATAATGCAAAATAATATAAAAAAGTAACAATGCATTTGGGAATAAAATTTTGTACTTCTCTGTCTGAATACCAGCTTCCAGCAAGGATTTTTCCTGGGAGAAATTTTCTCCTTTATATAGGAATACTGAAGAGTGCTTTAGTTTCACATAGTGATGTGATCCTTGGGGTAAGTTTGTCTGTAGTATGTGTTTGTGGTGTGCTTGTTGCTTGACTGAATTATACCATGTGGTCTGTTTGTTTGGGGGACTGAGCCTAGCAGCCTGCTAGGGAGAGCTTCTTAACCAGGCTTTGATCCCTAAGCCCTTTAGCACCCATCAACCCTTAACCAAGGGGAGGGGCTACTCAGGAAGACCAGGGCTTTAAAAAGCCCACCCCTAAGTGAGCAGAGGAGCTAGCGAACATGGGAGTTTTGAGGGGGAGTGTCGAGTGTGAGGGGGAGCTAGTTACACTTAACATTCTTTAAACCTAAAAGCCCAAAACACCAACAAAGGAACAAACTGTAGGAGTAAAAAGAGAATGCAGGCAGAAATCCAGCAACAGAGTGGGTTGCACCCAGTTTATTGCACCCACTATAGCATGTATGATTACCTGCCCCATGGGCAGGTGGTGTATGTGTGCATTCGGTACAAGGAGCTCCTGGCCCTCAGAGACGGGTTTTGGAGACCAGAGTGGCTGAACTGGGGGAGCTGAGGGAGACAGAGGTACATAGATGAGACTTTCTGGGACACAGTAGAATGGTCCCACCCTTGGTCTGACAGCCTCTGTGCTGTTAAGGAGGATGAAAGTCACAGGGAAGGAGCATATCCAACTGGAGCAGAGGGAAATGATCCCATAGTTGGGACCCTCCTTTCAGATGATGGGGCACTGAAGATACCTCTCCGGGGGAGGGAACTCCAGTCTATTAGGAAGACGGGTAATAGTTATGGGGGATTCAATCACTAGAAACATAGCTGGGTTTACAATGACCGGGAGAACCACATGGTGACTTTCCTGCCTGGTGTGAAGGTTGCAGATCTCTTGAGATATCTAGATAGAATTATGTATAGTGCTGGGGAGGAGACGGTGATTGTGGAACATGTAGGTACCAATGACATAGGGAAGGATAGGAGAGAGGTCCTGGAGGCCAAATTTAGGCTGGTAGGTAAGAGATTGAAATCCAGGACCTCCATGGTAGCATTCTCTGAAATGCTTCCAGTTCTGCCTGTCTAACTAGCCCTGCACCTGGAACTGCAGGGTCTCAATACATGGATGAGACGATGGTGTAGGGAGGAGGGGTTTAGATTTATTAGGAACTGGGAAAATTTTTGGAAAAGGGGAAGCCTATACAGGAAGGATGGGCTCCACCTAAACCAAAGCAAATAAAAAAGGTCATAGTTTAAAAACTGCTCTAAGGGCTGGGGGAAAGCCGACGTGTGGAGGAGCACCTGGTTCGGACAGAGACATGCCTTAGGGGAGGATCTATTAATGGAGATTCTCTCTGTCCTAGTAAGGAGAGGATGGAAGATAAAATACGGGTAGGATCCGATGAGAAACAGTCACACGAAAGAGTCCCATTCAATTACATCATGTACTGGCAGACAGCAAAAAAGTGGCAAGTTTTTAAACTGCTTGTATACCAATGCTAGAAGTCTAAATAATAAGATGAGTGAACTAGAGTGCCTTGTATTAAATGAGGATATTGATATAATGGGCATCACAGAAACTTGGTGGAATGAGAATAATCAATGGGACACAGTAATACCAGGGTACAAAATATATCGGAAGAACAGAACAGATCGTGCTGGTGGGGGAGTGGCACTACATGTGAAAGAAAGCGTAGAATCAAATGAAGTAAAAAATCTTAAATGAACCAAACTGTACTATAGAATCTCGATGGATAATAATGCTCTAATAATATAGCAGCCGAGGTGTTAGTGACTGTGAAATACTCAGGGAGATTAGAAAGGCTATAACAATAAACTCAATAATAATAATAATAATTAATTAATTGGGGATTTTAACTATCCCCATATTGACTGGGTACATCTCACCTCAGGACGGGATGCAGAAATAAAGTTTCTTGACTCCTTAAATGGCTGCTTCTTGGAGCCGCTAGTTCTGCAACCCACAAGAGGAGACGCAATTCTTGACTTAGTCCTAAGTGGAGCACAAGATCTGGTCCAAAAGGTGAATATAGCTGGACTGCTTGGTAATAGTGACCATAATATAATTCAGTTTAACATCCTTGTGGTGGGGAAAACACTGCAGCAGCCCAACATTGTAGCATTTAATTTCAGAAAGGGGGACTACACAAAAATGAGGAGGCTAGTTAAACAGAAATTAAAAGGTATAGTGCCAAAAGTGAAAACCCTGTAAGATGCATGGGTTTCCTTAAATGCTACTTAATGCCATCATAGCAAAGTAAGGTGTGTGTATATATATATATACTTTTTAAAGACACCATAATAGAGGCTCAACTTAAATGTACACCCCAAATTAAAAAACATAGTAAGAGAACCAAAAAAGCGCCTCTGTGGCTAAACAACAAAGTAAAAAGCAGTGAGAGACAAAAAGGCATCCTTTAAAAGTGGAAGTTAAATCCTAGTGAGGAAAATAGAAAGGAGCACACACTCTGGCAAATGAAGTGTAAAAAATATAATTAGAAGGGCAAAAAAGAATTTGAAGAACAGCTAGTCAAAACCTCAAAGTAATGGCAAAAAATGTGTTAAGTACATCAGAAGCAGGAAGCCTGCTAAACAACCAGTGGGGCCACTGGACGATTGAGATGCTAAAGGAGCACTCAAGGATGATACAGACATTGTGGAGAAACTAAATGAATTCTTTGCATCAGTCTTAATGGCTGAGGATGTGAGGGAAATTCTCAAACCTCAGCCATTCTTTTTAGGTGACAAAACTGAGGAACTGTTGGAGATTGAGGTCATTAGAAGAGGTTTTGGAACAGATTGACAAACTAAACAGTAATAAGTCACCAGGACCAGATGGTATTCACCCAAAAGTTCTGAAGGAACTCAAATGTGAAATTGCAGAACTATTAACTGTAGTCTGTAACCTATCATTTAAATCAGCTTCTGTAACAAATGACTGGAGGATAGCTAAGGTGATGCCAATTTTTAAAAAGGGCTCCGGAGGTGATCCTGGCAATTACAGGCCAGTAAGTCTAACTTCAGTACCGGGCAAACTGGTTGAAACTACAGTAAAGAACAAAATTGTCAGACACATAGATGAACATAATTTGTTGGGGAAGAGTCAACATGGTTTTTGTAAAGGGAAATCATGCCTCACCAATCTATTGTAATTCTTTGAGGGGTCAACAAGCATGTGGACAAGGGGGATCCGTTGGTGTACTTAGATTTTCAGAAAGCCTTTGACAAGGCTCTAAAGCAAAGTAAGCTTTAGATAAGAGTGAAGGTCCTCCCATAGATTGGTAACTGGTTAAAAGATAGGAATCAAAGGATAGGAATGGTCAGAATGGAGAGAGGTAAATAGTAGTATCCTCCATGGGTCTGTAGTGGGCCCAGTCCTATTCAACATATTCATAAATGATCTGAAAAAAGGGGTAAACAGTGAAGTGGCAAAATTTGCAGATGATAGAAAACTACTCAAGATAGTTAAGTCCCAAGCAGACTATGAAGAGCTACAAAAGGATCTCACAAAACTGGTTGACTGGGAATATAAAATGATCGGGTCTAAATTGGCTGTTACCACTCAAGAAAGAGATCTTGGAGTCATTGTGGATAGTTCTCTGAAAACATCCACTAAATGTGCAGCAGCAGTCAAAAAAGCTAACAGAATGTTGGGGATTATTAAGAAAGGGATAGATAATAAGACAGAAAATATCATATTGCCTCTATATAAATCCATGGTATGCCCACATCTTTAATACTATATGCAGATGTGGTTGCCCCATCTCAAAAAAGATATATTGGAATTGGAAAAGGTTCAGAAAAGGGCAACAAAAATGAGTAGGGGTATGGAACGGCTGCCCTATGAGGAGAGATGAATAAGACTGGGACTTTTCAGCTTGGAAAAGAGATGACTAAGGGGGGATATGATAGAGGTCTATAAAATCATGACTGTGGAGAAAGTAAATAAGGAAATATTATTTACTCCTTCTCATAACACAAGAATTAGCAGTCACCAAATGAAATTAATAGGCAGCAGGTTTAAAACAAACAGTATTTTTTCACACAACACAAATCAATCTGTGGAATTCCTTGCCAGAGGATATTGTGAAGGGCAAGACTATAACAGGGTTAAAAAAAGAACTAGATAAGTTCATGGAGAATAGGTCCATCAATGGCTACTAGGCAGGATGGACAGGGATGGTGTTCCTAACCTGTTTGCCAGAAGCTGGGAATGAGCGACTAGGAATGGATCACTTGATGATTACATGTTCTGTTTGTGAAAGTCATAAGGTACAATAAACCCCCCTTAACAACCATTCCCTCTGGGGCACCTGTCATTGGCCACTGTCGGAAGACAGGATATTGGGCTAGATGGACCTTTGCTCTGACCCAGTATGGCCATTCTTATATTTTTATATTTGACCCTTAGAATAGGTGGATATGTTTTGGTTTGCTGAAAATTGGAACAATTTTTTCAAATGTGGAGCATCTGTTCCCTCTTCTGTTCGCCAGGATTGAGAACTAGTTTATACTGTCATTTCTTGCAATCTGAGTACCATTTTATAGAATCTGTGGCTGAAATCCTGATGCTTCTGGAGTCAGTGGCAAAACTCCCAGGATTTCAATGGAGCCAGGATTTCCCCCTTTTATTATTCTGATAATTGATGCATGGCTGACAACCTTGAAAATCTTTTATGCTTATTTTCTTTCCTTATCTCCATGACATAGCAATATCATCACTATCATAGTCCTGGGCAAGGAAAGAATAGGATATATTTTGAAGTCCATCACCATTCCGCCGTTATGTTGGGGAGTCTCTGTTGAGCAGGACATTACTTTCAGCCAGTACTTTAGTCAAAGGAGCAAGAAATGTGTGCTGCAAATCAGCCACAATATGGCCATCTAGAACAGTGTCACTAGGGCTAGGCCAATGGGTAAGACCTGCGTTTTACTGGGCATTTTAAATTCTTTGCTTGTCTGACTCTGAAGTCAAGTTGTTTATTCACGTAAAGAATCTTCACATATAGAGAGAAGCAGTGACATCAGCAAAAATCAGTGAAGGACCAAGAACTCAAGTTAATCTAGAGAATGAATGACTGGTTCTTTGATCCTGCTGCATTCTTTTATCACTTGAAGGCTAAACTTAGCCCTGTACATACAAATTCTGTTTAACCAAGTTTACTTAGCTTTACTTATTTGCTGTTTTCTTTTGTGTAGGTTCTGTTGTATAAAAAACTGTTACCACATAATCAGATTGCTGCTATGCAAGCATGGGTAGCTCTCTTCAGATGAGCAGAATGTATTACTAATATGGAAATACACATGTTGCTTTAAACATGTTACACAAAGAAATACTTCTCTGACCAATTTTTTTCGAAACAGCATATGGAAATGGCATGGGGAAACTGCTAAACTTTGAATAATAGAGAAATAATCTATTATAGACAAAATGCCAAATTATTTCCATTACTGTGACGTGTAAGAAAACAAGTGATTTTTATTCTGAGGAAAAGATGTTTTGGGTTTGAGTTGTCTAATTAAAAAAAATTAAATTGAAGTATTTAGAGATTATGAATGCAATTAAGCTGATAAATAATTAAATAGGTTGTAGTGTGAGGAAATAATTTTTGATACAGCAGAGACTTATTTAATTATACATTTTGAAAAATGTGATAGCAGGAGCTCACAGGAGTTGAGCGTTAGTACTGTACTTTGTTTCCCCAGCAGACACTTAATATCAGCACGCTTAATTTTTTAAAAAAAGTTTACTGCTGTTTTTATTTGAACAAGAAAATAAGGATACAATGGCTTCTAAAAAAAGAAACAAAATGTAAAAGTCTGAGGAAGGAAGATCAGTAAGCTGAGGGCCTGTGCAGACTTATGCTCCAGTACTCACTTCTGTACACTTCTCTCCAGATGTGACCTGCACCATCACCATGACCCCCTTGCCTCCCTCATTTTGAACACTCATTTGTGATACTAATATTTAGAAGCTTAATGGAGCACTGGGAGTTAGTAGTTGTGGGGAGGGTATTTTTTAATCAACCTGTGGCTGACTAATTTGGGTTTTGATCTTGAGAAGTGGCTGCTGGGTTAGTGGCTATTGATATAAAAGATGTATTAATATGGACAGTAGTCTTAATTTTGTGAAAGTGCTTAGAGCATTAGCTTTTTAATTAAGGTATAAATCCAAATAGATAAATTTGTGAGAAGAAGTCTGAGGGAGGGCTTCTTAAAAAGTCCTGGGTTTTCAAGTTGTGTGGGCTGGGGTGAAAAACAGGATTTCACACTTCGGGCTAAAAAGCAAGCAATCACTTCTCTATGACCCCATCACCATAGTATCTGAATGTCTTAACCTCGATATCAAAGGCCCAGATCTCCAAAGATATTGAGGCGCCTAACTTCCACTAAATGCCTTTGTGACTCTTTGCCAAAATAGCTATTTCTTAATTAACGAGAGGCATCGGCTCCGTGACGCTCCTAGTCGGAGGAGCAGCCCCAGCCAGCGGAGGAAGGCGGAGGGAAATGGGAGGCCTCATCTGCATACACGAAGAAGGCACAAGCATGGTGATTGTAGCTTGATTTTTCGCGTCGGAGGAATGACACCTCCAGACCAGGTGCATCCAGGACAAAAAAACAATTCGTATAAAATACAATCTCTCTTCCCCCCCCCCCTCCAAAAACCACGCTTGTGCATGGGGGAGGGACGTAAGTAATCCACAAGCCACGGTTTACAGCCTCAGTCACGTTTCTGCCTGACCCGACAGGTGCTCCCGGCCACCTTCCCCCAGGGCCATTCCCGGCCAGCTCGCCCCCGTCTCCCTCCGAGGCTCTGGCTGGGAAAGTGCTGGGAGGGCCCGGGGCAGCCGCGCGGGCCCCTCTGCACCTCAGCGGCAGCCGCGCTGCGGGGCGAGGCCAGCGAAGCGTCCAGCTCCATGTAGCAAGTGCTCGGGCCCCGCGAGGAGGAGGGAAACCCGCGTCCCCTGGGCCGGGAGCAGGCGCTGCCGAGGGGAGGGAATCGCCCCCTGCAAAGCAATCGCTGCCCCCCTTCCCAGCAGGCGGCCCTTAGTTCCCCCTCCAGCCCAGCGAGGTGCTGCTGGCGGGGGCTGTGCGTGGGGCAGCAAGACTCCAGCTTCCCTCAGCCCGCCGGGCAAATGCCCCCCATGCGGGGCTGGGGCTCCGGCAGGCGCCACCTCCTCCCCCGCGTCCCTTGCGCTCTCCTGGCTGGCCCTGCGGCTGCCACCCTCCCTCGCTCGCTCGCTGCCTGCCCGGGCGCTCCGCCGCCTCTCGCCGCGTTGACCTCATCTCAGCAAGTCCTGCTGGAGCCCGGGTGGACGCGGTGGGAGGGGGCAGAGGGAGGAGGGCTCAGCCAGCTCCAGTCCCCATTGGAGAACGAGCTGCGACAGCTCCCGCTGCAGCGGGAGACGGGGCTAAAGAGGCTGAACCTGCCCCCAGGAGCCCAGGGAAGCCCGAAGTTTTAAAGTGAGAACTTTCTCCTGGCAGGGCTTCAGAGTTCAGGGGGAGCCCGGTCTCTCCCTTCCCCTTCCCCCCTGGGCGGGCTGTACAATCCTCGGCAGTGTCCTGAGACTGTATGGTCAGCTCAGGGGCGACCTGGCCGGGATTGCTGCAGCCTTTTCCCACAGGACAACTAGTGCACCGGCGTCGCTGTCAGCTGCGAGAGCGCGAGCAGCCCCCCCGGCCTTCCCTGCACCCGGCTTCCTCCCTCCGCGCCTGGATCGCTAGGCTGCCGGGTGTTTTTTTGGTGGATCGGCAAAGCAGGACACCCACAGCCGTCACCGAGGAGCCCTTGTTGGCAGCCCGAGTTGGTTTAAGCGGCACAAAGGGCAGCAGCCTCAATAATGACAGCGGACAAGGAAAAGAAAAGGTAAGCGGGGGAGAAGGGGCTGGACAGGCGCGGGGGTGGAGTGTGCTATTAAAATGGGAACCGTGGGACTGCAACAGGGGTGCCCGGGGAGAGGCATGGTGTTTGGGACTCTCCTAAGTCTCCCCAGGACAGGACCGTGTCTCGTCGCCTGCTGGAGGGTTCATTAGTTGCCGCTGCCTGGCTGACTTCTGTTTCTTCCGCGAGTCTGAGGCTGTTGCGTTCACTCCAGGCTCCGGGTCCTGGGGCTGCTCCCCGGCTGGGACTCAGGATGCTTTCAGGCCAGAGATGCCTGCCGCCGCTCCTGCCAAAACGACCCCAGCAGGCGCCTTAGCGACCCAGCAGAAAATAGCTGACGTTCATGGTAGGAATCCCCTTGACTGCATGGCCGCGGGATCGGGCCCGGAGAGGGGTAGCGGCCGGAAAAATGTTTCTGGACAGTGAATTGTCTTGGTTGATCGCCGCAAGCCGCGAGGGGAGAGGTCATTTCAGCAGGGCAGCGCAGATCACCTGTCTCCCCACACCGCTCCCGACAAAACAAAAACTTGACACCCAGTGGGGAGGGTGGTCGCAGCCCTGCTCCGTCCTTTCTCAGTCTGTAGCGGCTCTGGCAAAATTCACCCGAGTCCAAGAGGGGTTGGTGCCGCAGGTTGCAAAAAGTGAATTCCCCACGGGAGGTGAAGGATTGAAAAAAACACAGAGCAGGTGGGTTGAGTTGGTTGCGCGGAATAGAGCAGAAGGAATTTACCAGGATGAACGAGTTTCTAGTAAATGTGATCTCAAAAGTAGGTGGTTTCAAAAGCTCCTCGTGATGTCATCATATACATTATAGAGAAACGTAACATATGCAGTCGCGAGGATCCAGCCCTTACTTTCCTGCGTCCATGGGAGCGACAGGGAGGGAAACATGTAATAGATACGGCGCCGCTTCGCCAGGAGAGAACATGAGAGCTATACCCGAGTTTCCCACCTGGGCTCCCCAGTGTGGTTTTAGGATAAGGACTAGGATATAAAGTTAGGCGAGTGTAAGTGTAGGTTCCGCATTAATCCATCCCCGTGGTTTATAGGAACCTGGCTGGAGTCTCAGCAGATAAGTACCCGGTGTTATTTTCCCAATGGGACTTTCGGCGAGCGCGGGGGCCAGTAGGGAGACACGGGACTGTCGGCTCGGCTGATCTCAGTTACACCGGTTGGGAATCCGGACCCAGAGTGAGTCCGGATTAAGTCGTGTGTGACTGATCAGCATTTAGCCCAAGCGTTGAGTGGAACGCTGCCTGAGCGGATCTCCCCTGCAGCTGCTGCTCGAGGGAGCTGAGCTCAGGGTGGAGTCAGTCCCTTGCTTGTTGAGGGTCTGCACTTTGATTGCCTTGAAAGTGAATATCCTGGTAGCGGAGCTCTGATTAGCTGCTTTGGGACATGTTCAGCTCTCTGTTTTCTGACTGGCTGCCTCGGCTAAGGCAGGGGTGGGCAAGCTTTTTGGCCTGAGGGGACAGATTGGGGAATAGAAATTGTAGGGCAGGCCATGAATGCTCACACAATTGGGGTTGGGGTGTGGGAGAGGATGAGGGCTCTGGTTGGGGGTGTGGGGGCTGGGGATGAGAGGTTTGGGGTGCAAGAGGATGCTCCGGCTGGGATCGAGGGATTTGGAGAGCGTTGGAGAGCGGGCGGGGGATCAGGGCTGGGGTTGGGGCATGGGGAGAGGCTCAGGAGTGCAGGCTCTGAGCAGCGCTTATGGTCGGAGGCAATAGCATGAACCTGCTCCCTCTCCTACACAGAGGCGTGACCAGGTGGCTCTGCATGCTGCCCCATCCGCAGGTATCGCCCCTGTAGCTCCCATAGGAGCGCAGGAGCGGGCCATTGGAGCAGCTGGTGCACCAGAGCGGGCCGAGCCATGTGGTGCGGCCCCTAACCATGGCTCCCACTCCTGGGCCAAGGTCTCACCCTTCATTCCCCCCCCCTTCCATTTACTCCCACTTTCTTGCTCCATCCCTACTCCCTTGAAAAAAAACCTATCTTCTGCAAAGTGGGAAAGAACCCATCTTTCTGGTGGGTATCAATCTTCCTCATACAAAGAAGAGAGAGTACAATATAATTGAAAATATATAACTCCACCCATAGCTGGTCATTTGAAACTAAAGTCATGAACATATGCAGACCACAGGCAACAACAAATATTAGTTCTCCAGTTCAGGGTTATTTAGTTCATTAGTTTTTGGGGATTAAGCTAATGCAATTTACACCAAGGTTTATTACCTCTAATGTCAATTGGGTAATTATTTTTTCAGTTGAAGATGGTTTTTTAAAAGGAAGGAATTTTCACAAAACATGCTTCATAATTACAATTGCATGCGTATAGTTTACATGTTATGTAAACATTTATTAATTTTATATTGCTGATAAATCTCAACATCTGATGTACTGAGGGTATACTGTGTAGGTGGCCTCATAATTGTGGGGATCTGATGAAATACCAGAATTTAATATAGGACCTGAGGCGCATGGAGTGTTTTAACTGCCAATCATTTCACTTAGAGTTGAGGGCTCTAGGAATCTGCTGAGGACAGTTATTGGCTATCTTACTCTTATTAAATAGTTTTTGTTGCAAGAAGGTGTAAAGTAGGGATTTAATTATATCATAGTAATATGTCCAAGGAAAACAGAAATCCAGGCATTCAAGCTCCGTAATAATTACCACTGAGAACAATTTGCCTACTGAATCTTAGTACAAATTGTTTGGTGCTCTGTATTACACATGTTACAGGTGGAGACAAAGGGAAAGAAATCAGGAACTATAGTGCGAAACTGGCAGACACTTAACTCATGTGAAATCAATGAGAGTACTTGCATGAGTAAAGACTATCGTGATTAAAAATTGCAGGATTGACCCATGTGTTGAGATATTCAAGCTATTTTATGCTATCAGTGTTTGCAAGATTGACTTTTGTCATTGAATACAGAAATATGTAAATAAAAGCTGCAATTTATGAAGGAAATACCTTATCTTGCCATTGTTCATATATAGTTGTTTCATTTACTGATATACTAAGCGTCTAAAAAATTTATGTATATTTCATTTTAATTTGTGCACTAGGTCCAGATCATTGACCGAGCTACTCTATGAGCAGTGTGAAAATTATTTCAGGGATAACTTTAGTTAAATTGTACTGTTAGAACCATCAGCATATCAGATATTAATTTATTAGGGCTATATACTTTATCTTAACTACACATTTGTTCTACATATTAGTTAACATTCTATGCAAAGAATGAAGTACTGGATAATATTATGTACCCTCATAATTCCGTTTCGAAAAGAGTGAAAAAAATTATGGTACAGTAAGGTGTGTTTATAAAAATATGTAGTATGTTTAATAAAGGGCTGAAATAATCTTCAGACTGAAAATTCACAATTTTAATGATAGTTATATCACAGTTTTTAACAAAAAAATTCACTCAATCACCTAAAACTATAAGGGAGTGGGAACTGTCTAGTACACAGAGAACTTTGAAATTACGCGGATCTTAGGGTATGACTACACTGCAATTAAAACGCTTGTGGTGGGGGTGTAATATTGCAGTGTAGCTCTTTGGGCTCCTTCCCAGCCACAGGTGTTTTGCAGTGTAGACATACCCATAGATGGCAACTGTCTGGAGACAATGGTGTAATTGCCAAAGCAGTTCAGCATTGAGTGTGGCTAAAAAGTTCAGTTCTCAAGGGGCAGGTCTTGCCACAGATGGTGCAGGTTTAAGGCTCAGGGCCGGAAGATGAAACCAGTGCACTACTGGTGCTTGAGGGCTACTGCACTTTCTTCTTTCCTCTCTTTGCTTTTCTCTCTCTAAAGTGCCTTAGAGTATACTTTAGATACAACACAAAACTGAAATTTAGGAGATCTGGGTTCTAATTACACTGGCTGTGCCACTGACTCAAGTGTGATCTTAAGTAAATCACTTGACATTCTTGTGCCAATTTCCATATCTCAGAAGTCGGGTAATAATGCTTATCTACCTCTTAGGGGTGTAATAGAGGTGAGATATAATGTTTGTATGGTGCTTTGAGATGAAAGGTCATGTATCTAGTTCAGTATTCTTGCAGGTGTGTGTGTGTGTGTGTATGAATGTATGTATGTACAGGAATATTCTGCATAGCCAATTGAAACTTAATATATTTTATTTTCATTTGTTACTTTTATATGAATGATTTATTGCCATTAGTTCATCAGTTGCCTACAGTATTATTAGCTTGATTTCTAGCGGGATAAACAGCTGGAAACTTAACATGGCTCACTTAATATCACAATTTATAAATTAATTTCGTGGAGAAAAAGTGATGATGGTAATAAAAATCTGTTTTGTAGGACTTCCAGGCAAGTCTTGAGGCATAAGCCTTGAGGAACAGTTCTTCCACCATAAAACAAGAGGCACGCCATAATCGGACATTTTACATTGTGCTCCATTTAAATCAAAGATCATCCTCAGATTCTCACATGGGAGTTATATTTCAGTCCAAGTCAAAAAGATCGGAGTAACATTTTGTGTAGAACTGTTATGTTGTCACACTCTCATTAGTAGATCTAACATGCACGTTTTCTAAAATAAAAATCTGGTCTGAGTCTTCTACCACCCACTTGATGGAAAATGAATAGATCCATTACTTTAAATTAGTCAGTGGAAAGCTTCTTGTAGGTATTTGTATTCCTAAACAAAAAGTAAATATTTCTTAGAATATTAATATATTTTAAGAAATCATTGACAGAATAAAACAAATTTTGCTTGCAAGATAATATAAACTAAGAGTAATCAATATAGCATACATTTAATCTTCATATTCCAAACATGGCCTTAAGCAAAATCATCATACAGGTTTTTTTCATATGATATTTCAGTGTTCTGAGCACTTCTTTTCAGACATTTGCAATGTCTTTGGTTTTTACTTAACCATGATTGATTTTTGTTGGTGGTTATAATTTTTTTATAATTAAATTTTTTTTTCTTCAAGACACATTGCAGGACCAAGTTGATTTTGCTCTGTGTTTATCAGGAACACAGGATTTAGTGTTTCATGTGGAACAGTCTTTGGAGTAAAGCGAATGAGTGCAGACACTGTCAAAGCTGTTCTTTGCTCAAAGTGAACATTGATGATGCTTGTTCGGTGGTTCCTGATAAATTAATTCAGGACACAGATTGCCAGAAAAAAAACTACTAGAGATTTTTCAAGTTGAGAAAATGAACAACTTAGACTCTGAGAAATATGCATGTGCCACTGCTGAGTCAGAATCTGGCAGTAGTGATTTTTAAGTGTACTTTTGTATGATTATTTCATGATTCCTTCCCCCCCCCACCACAATGTCTGCAGAAAAGTCTTAGTTAGTGATTGTTTATGACACTATACTAAAGTGTTACAGATTTTTTATAAGCTGTGCAAATGTTTAGATGCTGCGTGATGCTAGAGGGGGAGGGGGACAGGGTGTGAAAAAATTGACCAAAAGACCAAACATCTGATACGTAAATATCCCTGTTCAACTATGGCTAGATAACTGAATGCTTTCTATTAATATTTAAAGCTTGATACTGCTAAGTGCTAAGAATCTCTCATGAGAAACTTTGTGCATTCAACTCCCGTTGGCCTCTCCCTTAAGGGACTGATTCTGCATAACTGAGGTCAATGAGAATTTTGCCATTTTCTTTAATCGGAGAAGGATAGGGTCCTAAGAGCTTTACCATCAATAGTAGCCTGCAAATCCTTACTCACAAAAGAACTAATCCAACTGTCAGAAACCAAGTCCCATAGACTTCAGTGGCACCCACATCCAATTAGAAGGGGTGGGTTTCAGTTCTCCAGCCACTGTTCATTCCACTCACATACAGCCCAAACATGTTGGCTTTATACAGGTTGAATGGATTTCACTCTGATAACTGTGCACAATGTGGGCATTTGTTGACATTTGTGAGACTACTAAAATTGTCTTGGTTTCTGCCAAGTTATACATACTTTTGACTTCACAGATACTGTTTCTGTCAAAATTCAAAACCCCTCACAGGATGAATGCTAAAATTTGGCAACTTTGAGTGGAGTACCTCATTTTGATTTCCTGTTTGTCAAATAACATTGCATTTCCTACTAACCTGTTCTTATCCTCAGTTCACCCTGTTCGAATACTATAGAAGGCTTCAGTACTGGAATTCTGTTATTATGGTATCCTTCATATTCAGGGACCTTGCCATAAATCTAAATAATGAATCTCCTCTTGCTTTCTATAGCACATCTAATTTTAATTCCAGTGTATACATTTCAAAACAAGGGCTGTCGTGCACTATAACTTGTTTTTAAGTTCTTCCACTAAATGCAAAAATTTGACCTATCTACAAATATAAACCTCCAGCGAACACAATTTTATTTCCCTACCTTTAAGAGTTTTATAAGCTATGCAAGGGTGTAGGGGGAGGGGGGGGTATTGGAGCATTGTCTTTGAAACCCAGGTTCTGTAGAGCCAGATACTACAATCTTTATTCCTGGAAGCAGTTCTTACTGATGTAGCTAGTCCCATTAAAGTAAATGGATTTATAGCACTTGTATGAGTAAACACTGAAGGATTGGGCTGTTTGTTACCAGCATAATAGTCTGATTTGCAAAGAGTGAAAGGAAGTTGTGTAACGAATTGCAATTCATATTTCAAATGTGAGCATAGAACTGTACTTTCTTACTCAGTTGTATTTTTTTTCCAAATGTAGTGGTGGACCTACAAGGCTTAAGCTCCACTGTAGGCTGAAACTCATAATCGTTTTCTTTACATCATGCATCTTGCTACATGACCTGAAAAAACAGTCTTGCAGAGAAAAAGACCTATTTCATTTTGGTTCATTTGACACCTCTCAAGTTGTGAATATCAGGTAAAGGTTATTGATGGCCAACGAGGCACAGTAATAAAGGCAGATTAATTTAAATACAGTAAATTCTATAATGAAAAGGTGGGTGAGGTAATGTCTTTTACTGGACCAACTTCTGTTGGCGAAAGAGACAAGCTTTTGAGCTTACACAGAGCTCTTCTTCAAGTCTGGAAAAGGTACTCAGAGGGTATGTCTACACTGCAATAAAACACTGCCGCTGGCCTGTGTCAGCTGACTCAGGTTCACAAGGCTTGTGCTGAGGGGTTACAAAACTGATGTAGGTGTTCGGGCGTAGGCTGGATCCTGGGCTCTGGCACCCTCCCCACTCACAGGGTCCCAGATCCTGGGCTCCAGCCCAAGCCCCAACATCTTCATTGGCTGCAGTTTTATAGCCCCATCAGCCTGTGTTGGCTGACACAGGCATGCCACAAATGTTTTATTTCAGTGTAGACACACCAAAGTGTCACAGCCAAATACAAGGTGGAACAGATATATTTATCATGAGAGTTAACATGTTGTAAGACAGTGGCTCTCAACCTTTCTAGACTACTGTACCTCTTTCAGGAGTCTGATTTTTCTTGCGTACCTCCAGGTTAGACCTCCCTTAAAATTACTTACTTACAAAATCAGACATAAAAATACACAAGTGTCACAGCACACTATTACTGAAACATTGCTTGCTTTCTCATGTACAGTATATAGAGCAGTATAAACAAGTTTTTGTCTGGATGAAATTTTAGTTTGTACTGACTTTGCTAGTGCTTTTTAGGTAGCCTGTTGTAAAACTAAGCAAATATCTAGATGAGTTGATGGTACCTCCTGGAAAACCTCTGAAAACCCCCAGGGGTACAATTATCCCTGGTTGAGAACCACTGTTGTAGGAGACCCATTCCAGGTAAAGTGAGTAATTAACACCTCTGCAATAAGAGGACAAAGGACCCTGCCCTAACAGATGCAAAACCTGCAGACATATCTCCACTGGTGATGATCAGTATGCCTCACAACATACCTTTCAAGATCCATAGGTCCTACATATGTCACTCAAAACATGTGGTATACCTCATCCACTGCACTAAATGTCCCAATAACAACTGTGTGGGCGAAACAAGACAACCACTATGCTCTAGAATGAACACAAATAGAAAAGACAAAAACACCATATCACCTGTGGGTGAACAATTTTCTCAAAATGCTCACTCCATATCTGACTTCTCAGTCCTTATCCTCAGAGGAAACCTGCACAACCTTCAAAGGATGAGCCTGGGAGCTTAAAGTACTAACTTTGGTAGATGCTAAAAATCATGGACTAAAGACACTGGATCCATGGCTTATTACAACAATCTATAACCCACTAACCTGCTTGTGTTCTGCCTGTGACTGGAGAGGTGTTAACTGCAGACTTCACCTTGAATGGTCTCTTATAACATGTTAACTTCTTATGCTAAACAATCTATTCCACTTTGTATCTAGCTGTGTTACTGAATACTTTTCCCACACGTGAAGAAGAGCTCTGTGTCAACTTGAATGCTTGTCTCTTTGATCAACAGAAGTTGGTCCAATAAAAGACATTACATCACCCACCTTGTCTCCCTAATGTCCTGAGACCAACACAGCACTGCAAACAAATCGTTAATGCTATACACAGAAATGCTTTTTCCATTTAGATCTGTTAATAATGAGGTACGGTGATTAGGGTATTCTTTTAAATATTAGTGTGCTTGCTTATACATCATATATACATGCTGGAAGAAAATTCTGTATGTGCATTTCACTTTATGACATAATGTAGGGCATGAAGTATATGGCAATAGCCAGGACACACCATTGTAGATTAAAACCAAATGCAAATATGGTACACTATGCAGGTGCAGTTTTTTATGTTACTTCCTTGAGATAAATCTTGTTATCTGTCAGTCTTGTGCTGTGTTCACTAGCTGCTTAAACATTAATTGGAGCAAATTTTTTAACTAGCTGGTGCTAGTAAGAGCTTAGTCACTCAGAGACGGTATTTCACTTTGTATTAGACTTGCAAGATTATTCACAATTACCAAGTTTCCTTTTTGTATAAAAGAAAAATGGGTGAAACGGTATAATGCTGCTTTCCAATAGCACTGTAGAATACAGTATTTGTTTTATGACGTACAGTGGACCAGTTGGCTGATAACATCTAGTGTCCCAAATTAGCCATATTTAATTATACTTTTTAGTATGTTAGCCTAAATTTAATTATGATTTTGGCTCTTTTGCCTGCATGATTGTAATTAGCTCTAGGAATTTTTTTAATTGTTAAGACTTGTACCACAAACTCGGTGTGCCATTTTAGATATTAAAACAATTAGATTTGTAACTTTTAGGCTATTTTTATAAAGAGTTTGACGTGGGATAAAATATCCATTGTGCTCCACTGTCCATCACATTACATGACACAGCAAATATTAAATATTCCATTCTATAGAAGCTCATTAAATGTTTTGTCTAACAAGAAGCAAAGTTGCTTTAGTTGAATTTTTGTGTCTGATCTTCAGTCAAAGAGGTGCCCTGATCTTGACCCTTCCTGTATGTATGATTATGTGGAGTCAGCAGTTTTCTTTGATTAATGGAATGTTTAGGGTGTTCCCTCCAAAAGATTGTTTGAAAAAGTTCAGAAAACTTTACAAATGTTCTATTTTAGCCTATGGTTGTGAGATTAATATCTGATTATTGCAGCTTTATGGACAGTTTTGTGCATCTGGGCAGAAGCAGAATGTTTGGTTTGTATTGTTTTTTAAGGGGGACAGTAGATAGTTTCTGTAGTTTTTTGTTTTTTCTGTGTCATTCCAGCTAAAATGTAGGCAAACATACTCTGCTCTGTCTATCAACAATAATAATGATTGGTATCTTGATTCTACACTGTATTTATTTATGTTGCAAGCCAATTAGAAGCAAAGGAGAGATCTATTAGTTTTACATTTTCAATCTCAAATTTAACATTTGCCTTTAAACCCTTTAAGAATATACATAGCTGAAACAGAACTAAATACATTCTTTTTTCTAAAAGTCCTTAGTATTTCACATGTGTAACAAAATATATTAGAAGTAAAAGCAAGCTTTCAAAAAATCTACTGCTCAACAGCTTGTGCCCCTCTGTCCATCATCAAGGAGCAAAATGTGAAAAAAATATTATTTAGAATTATTAAAATGTTTCTCATCTATAGAAGTGGTCTGGTATGTGAAGTTGATATTAGTTAAATAATTCTCAAAGAAGGAAAAATCAACATCAAGCATGTCAAATTCTGTCTATGAAGCAGGCCAAATTGCACTTTTTAATTATGGTCCCTAGGTTGAGTCTACAAAATTAGGGCCATATATGGAAGAGTGTACCTAAATGACTTAAAAATCTGGGGCCAGATCCCCAGCTTGTGTACATTGGGTTAGTTCTGTTAAAGACAATGGAGCAGTATCATTAAGCTTTTATGTCAACACTTGACATTGAGATAACTAGGGGTAATTCACATCTCTCTTACAACTGTATTTTTCCTGAGTATACATGCAGGAAAGATGGTTACGGCACTTTTCAAGAACTGCCCTTACTAAAAAGTGTAATTGTACTAGTTGCAATAATCACAGACACATGGCGGAATAAAGGCTTAATGAGCTGAATCTTGATTACATCAAGGATATCTGTCTCTAAATTTTAAAATCTTTAGGAAAAAAAACAATAGTAGTATATCAAATCCATAAGTGCTAGGAAGCTAATATAAGTGCTCAATGAAGTGGGTCTTTGGACTCCCAAGATCAATAGAAAGGAAACCGTTTTAATTGATTATTTCTTATAAACATAGGATAGAATGTCAACTTAAATTTCCGTAAGCTTTCATTTTAATAACATGAGCAATGTAGGTATTGGGTTTTCTTTCTTGTTGTTGGGCTGTTGCTTTGATGATCAATATTATATGAAGATTGCATGTTATAAGTAGTTCTTCAACTCTTTCAATGTATCATCTCCAACAGCAATCCGAAGATTATTGATTCCAAAGGCAGCTGGAAGCCTGTTCTCCCAGTTGGACACGAACACAACTAGATGATCATTTTGACCAAATGAAGTTGTGTGGTTTTTGATGGTGTAGAATTGTTGCCACAATCTGCTTCAATTCCTGTCCATACTATACTCTGTGGTGTACTGATATTCATGAGAGATGCTATATAAATTAGTCACTCATTTTTTTTCACTATCTGGTAGCTACTGGGTCTTTATAATTGTTTTTCAGAAAACAAAAAGTCTGAATTAGGTACCTACTGATGTGAAATGTTGTGCACCTCTCTAAATTAATCAACATCTTCAACTTCCACTGTGGCTTCATTTGCTTTCCATTGACTCCTTTCCTGTTCTTTTCTTCCTGTTGTGGCAAGATCAAAAACTAGAATACCACAGAGTTTTTATACATTTAGATATGTCAATTGCACATACTTAATTGACACTTCTTTTATTGCACATACTTAATTGACATTTCTTTTAAAAGCGCTTTCCTTAACAATGGACTTTGAATTTTGGACTGTCCCTTCTCATTTTAGAAAATACAATTGTATTGTCTAAGGAAAAGATAAAATTAGGTACATGATTTTTTTTTTAAATTAAGCAATATCTACATAATTTAATGCAGTTACTTGAAGTATCATTAGCTAGCGGTCTGAAGGTATATGTGGTAATAATATTAGCAGAATCGTTAGAAACTTCATTGCAACCAATAAAATATGAACATTATCTATTATAAATATTTAAGCACCCCATTATCTGAGTTTGAAAACATATTTGGAGGATGAAGATAGACAAATTCAGACTAGAAATAAGGCACAAATTTGTAACAATCATGGTAATTAACGATTAGCACAACTAACGTAGGGATGTGGATTCTCCATCACTTGCAGTTTTGAGTCAGGACACAATGTTTTTCTGAAAGGCATGCAGTTTCTCAAACAGAAGACAGGAGGTTTGATGCAGAAATTATTGGGTGAGTGTCTTTGGACAGTGTTATGCAGGAGGTCAGTCTAGATCAGAGGTTCTCGAACTGTGGTCCGAGCTCCATTCAGATGGTCCACGGATAGTTCCCTCTAAGGTGCACGCCTGGGCTGCTGCACACAAGAGAATGAAGGGCCACCCACCTAATTAGTGGAGCCGCACAGCCATGGCTCCACTGATTAGGTGCCTGGACTCTGGAGAAGATGCACATGTAAGGTGAGGTGGTGGCCTTGGGGGGAATAGAGGGTAGGTAGGAGGGGGCAGTGGGGTGACACGAAGGGGTGGGGGGAATTTGGGATGTGCAGGGCTCTGGCGGCCCCAGAGAAAGAGGTGACTTTCCCCAGCTCCGGGGCTGCCGGGGAGAGACGGCCCTCATTCCCAGCCTTAGCTCTGTGGCTGCTTTGGTGGGGGAGAGATTCTCCTCCTTCCCAGCCCCAGCTCGGGGGCTGCTGTGGTGGGAGAGAGAAGGAGAGACACCCCCCGCCCCGCCATTCTTCCTTGCCCCAGCTCAGGGGCTGCTGTGGTGGGGGAGAGAGGGCACATCCATCAGATTAGAAATGTAAGACTACCGATATTAAAATATGAGTTGTGTGCTTTTTTTGGTAGAACAAAAAAACTTTAATTATTATTACGGATATTTTTTATATAGTGCTTTTATCCAAAGCGCTTTACAATAGTTAGCTAACAGTACAAACAACGTTTGGAAAGATCATTAAGTGGTCCGCCGAGACCCTCAACAATTTTCTAGTGGTTCGCGGAAAAAAAAGTTTGAGAACCACTGGCCTAGATGATCATTATGGTCCGTTCAGCCCTTAGAATATATTAATATTTTCATTATTATTGTTAAAAGATAAAACAAATATGATTATAAGCATAGCATTAAAGATAAATGAACATCATTTGCTGCTGAATATAGTTTCTGAATGTTGAGGCATGCAAGATGAAGAAAAATAGTACAAAATTAATGAAGGAACATCACAAAGTTTCTAAATAATTAAAAGAGACTAATAATTCTAGATTCAGTTTCTAGGAATGCAAGCAATCAAACAAAACTACTTCATACAATACTTATATTCTCATACTTATACAAATGGCAACCTTTCCTAAGTAAGTTACTGCCCTAGGAAACCTGGTACAATAGTATCCACAAACATATTTAGAACATCTCGTATCCACCATTTATTTAGGAGACCACTTCCTTTGAGTAACCAATTTTTGTCAATCCCCTAAAATATGTTTCCTTGTACATAGTACACTGTAATTTACAAAACACCTACTGTCTACTTGAAATAATCTACAGTATTTCATGAAAACTAATGTGCATTATTAAGCTCATTTTCCTGCAGCATAAAGCTCTTGCAATTTTGTGTGCACACAGTGAAAAATCACTTGATAGTCATGAGAATTTTGATATGAATGGGTTTAATAGCACTTCAATAGTCAATATACTGTAGTTCACCTTTAGAACACACATTTGTGCACTTGCACAACAAATGTTTGCTTAGTATTAAGATAGAGAAGTATGAAGGTCACATGTTAGTGGTTATGAAGGAGCTTTTATAAATGTAATGGAGCAAGATTCCCTGTATTTTATTTCACCAGAAGAACATAATGGCCACAATAAATGGTAGCATAGTCACTGCACTTAATCTCTGAGTAACACTCAGTTCATTTTCACTTGCATTTAACAATGCATTTGTATGATAAACCACAGACCAATCCTTTAAATATCACTCTTGTTATAATACTCCAGTTACTATCAGTGAATCTCCAAGGTCTGTGCATTCACAATTATATTACCCTCTGTATGAGTGAATTCTTGACATTATCAACTCTGCTTATTGTCACAGTACTTTGAAGATCTTTGATGTGACATTAAAATACAGTAATTTGACTAGCTTTATATATAATGGAAAATGTGCTATTGCTTACAGATCAAACTTAAGCCATCACAATAATTTTAATTCTAACTGCAACTTGCTTCACACTCTAAAGCATTTTCTGTGGCACAGTATATGAGGCTGCTGCATCTAGTTAGATTTTATATACTATTATTGTACAATAGTGTTCTTGATGATTGTCAGTCTCATATAGAGGATATAATTCCACTTATTGGAGCCCACAAGATAACTACATAGAGTACTGGCTTGCTGCTGCTCCCACTGAATTCAATAGGCGCAAGAAGGCTTTGTAAATAATCTTCTGATTAGTAAAATGATACACAGAATTGTAGGGTGAAGTCCTGAATTCAGAACGTATTTGGGTGATGGAAGCTTTGCTTAGGTAAGTTCTGAGTAAAGGACTCCATGATTTTGATCTGAGGGCTATATTGTGCCATGAGTTTTTAAGCAGTACTTTTATTGGAATGAAAAAATTGATGACCACTATGGCATGGATTTTACTAAGGGGATCAGGGATCAGCAACTTTTGGCACACAGCCCATCAGGGAAATCTGCTGGCAGGCTGGGACTGTTTGTTTACCTGCAGCGTCTGCAACAAGTTTGGCTGATCGCCGTTCCCACTGGCTGCGGTTCGCCGTTCCAGACCAATGGGGGCTGCGGGAAGCGGCATGGGCCAAGGGATGTGCTGGCCGCGGCTTCCCACCTCTCACCCTCCCTGCTGCCCTACAGGAATGAACTGTAAAGTCTGCCACTAAACCCCACTGATTCCCAGGAAGGGAGGGTCATCAGCATGAAGGCCTTGTGCCCCTGATTACCTCTGGTTCTGGCTGCCCTTAGGATCCCCCCTTTTAAAGACGATCCCTGCCATAAAGGAGGATCCATGGGAAAAGGACTGTGCTGCTTTTCCCAGGGAATCTCCAGGTGGCCTAACCCAGCCACTTCCCAATTCTAACCTGAAGCCAATTCTAACCAAATGCAATCTGGGGAAAGTCAGTGGAGGCAGCTGACCCCTCCACATAGGATGAGTGAGCTCCATGCATGGAGGAGATCCTCTTTTTGTGGTCAAACTGAAGGCAGCATCTGGCTTTAGTGGGACAATGTGGTTCCTGCAGTTAAGAAAATGTTGGTGTTTGGTTTTGACACAGCATCTTTCTCACCTGACACTGATTTTGACAACTAAACGCATGCTCTTAAAATGCTAACCCAAAGTTGCTGGATCACTGTTTTTAGTCTGAGAGCAGAACCTCTCTCTGGCAGCATTGTTCAGCCCCTGATGAACTCTTCAGTGCTACAGCTGTAATAACATTATTGTTATAACTGAAGACTTTATTTTCTTACAGTTATTGTATTTTCCTCTCAAAGTGATTTGAAGGATATGTTATTGCCATTACTAACCAGAGGAATATTTCTATGAAAACATCCTTTCTACTATCAAGTTGTCTTAACATTGCCACAGGTTTTTACATAGTAGAGCTATATATTCTACAAATGATTCAGAAAAAGAGAATACCCTATTTACATAGGCGTGTACTGACCTGAAAGTGGAATATAAGCAGGTGCAGATGTTTGCAGGGAAACTTAATACTGCTGTTTAGAAACATTATTACCCATAGAAAAACATTGTTTATTAACCATGTAACCAGCCAATCCAGAGCCAGGTCAAAATGAGGATCTGTATGCTGAGGATGTCATTTTGTGAATTTGAACTCTGAACTCAGTTCTTTGCTCTGACACTGGCTCAGTGCCGGAAGCACTATGAAAGGAGTATGTAAGGGGACTGTTATCCCCTTACTAACATTTAGAGCTCCCAGTACCAAAAGGGGAAGGGTCGATGGGACTGACAGTCCCCAGGGGCAATGGGGAGAGGCCAATGCTCCAGGTCAGCCTGATTGACAGGGTGGGCAGGCGAATCAGGGAGTCAGGAGGTCAGGGGTGAATCCCGTCCTCCGTGTGAGCTGAAGGTGCCTGAGTCTGAGTGAGTGGGGCTGAGCTAAGGAGAGGCCAGAGCTGAGCTGGGCCAGATCTGGAGGGGCCAGAAAAGCAGCCCAGAGACAGACCTGCCCTGGGAGCAGAGCTGCAGTCCAGGGAGACAGACCTGCCCTGGGGGGAGAAGTTGCAGCAGCCAGAGGGGCCAGGGCAGCAGCCCAGGCAGCTGGAGGCAGAGCAGCAGCAGCAGCAGCCGTGCTGAGGCAGAGGAGCTGGAGCTGAGGCAGAGCGGTGGAGCTGGGGCTGGAGCAGTCCGGAGCCGGGTGCGGTGAGCAGCTGGGGAGAGCGAGGGGAACCCTGGGCAGTGGGCCCAGCACAGGGAGACACCTCAGCCAAGAGGCCCTGCAGGCCAGACGTGCAGGGGGATCGTAACCCCGACGGGGCGGGGGCGACGCTGGGAAGAAGGGTCCTGCCACCCAGAGCCTGCGAGCGTGTGGCCACCGCCAGAGCAAGTGTCCAAGCCACAGCGTCCCTGCAGCACAGCCAAGGCCTGAGAAGGAGCCTGGGACTTACACAGGAACAGACTGAACTGCCCTGACATTGCAGAGACACTGTTGGGATGTTCCCTGCCACAGAGCGGGGCGATGTGTTTTCATTAGTCTTTCCCATTTTTCCTTATTCCTGTTACAAATTAATTGTTAATTAAATAATTTGCCTTTGCTTTGAATTGTATGCAGTGATCAGTGGGTCAGGGAAGCATCCTGTTTAGAGAGTACACCCCGGAGTGGGGACACCCTAGCCCCTGACCTAGGTGACCACAGCAAGGTTGGGGGTTGAGCCCCCCAGGAATCCTGGGCCCAGCCTTGTTGGGGTTACGAGGACTCTGCCAGACAGGAGAGTGCAAGGGGAGTCCTCGAGGGCAGGGAGGCCTCTGGGTAAAGGAGGTGGGAGCGAGGACTCAGATCCTTCCGCTAGCCCATTTCACCGGGGTAGTGCAGAGACGAGGAAAGTTCCCCACAATAGCGGGACTATTCCCCCGCTTACATAATTGGCGTCACGAACAGGATCCTATTCACAGGGTCCACCCCATTGGTTTACTGGTTGCATTCTGGTAGCACTGTCCAGGCCTGGTCAAGAAACCTACCATGGCTCGAATTGAAGAACTAAAGGCCCAGGTTGCTGATCTTCAGCGCAGATTGTCAGACCAAGCTGAGGCATTACAACAAGCTAGAACAGAACAGAGAGAAGCCTTATCACTGGCTAAGGCTGTAATAGACCAACAGGCAGCAGAAGCTAAGAAACCCCCTACTATTTATGTCCCACGGGAGCAGAAGGTGACAGAGTTTGGTGGCTTCCCGACCAGAGCAGGAGACATTACAGTAGAGGAGTGGGTCAAGTCTGTGAAGATGGCTCTGCGTGTGCTAAGAGTACCTGAGGAAGACCATGTGGACTTCATAGAGGAACACCTCAAGGGCCAGGCGAAGGCCACTGTAAAGTTCATGGCAATGGCAGACAAGAAAGATGTGAAAAAGGTGTTTGAACTCCTCCTGGAAGTGTACGGAGACAAGGTACCTATTGGAACTCGACTAAAGGAGTTCTTTGAGAGAAAGCAGGAGCCCGGTGAAACTATCCGGGCATACGCATATGACCTTCAGGAGAGAATGAGCAAAGTGGAGCGGCGAGACTCTCAACGAGTTCCAGACCCAGATATGTTTCTAAAAGAGCAGTTGGTGTTGGGGCTCCGGGACGACTCCCTCCGACGTGAAATGAAAAGGAGGTTTAAGGAAGAGCCCAGTAAAAAGTTCCATGAACTCATGCAGGCTGCCATTATGTGGTCAGAAGAAGAGGAAGTTCCTGGGGCAGAGAGGGCCAAGCCTAAACCCCATACACAAAGTGGGGGCCTAGTGAATGCAGCTGCTGGGGAAAAGGCCCTGCCCCAAACACAGCTAACATTGGAAAGCCTAAGTGAAGCTGTCCAAAAACTGGCTGTCCAACAGGGGGAGATGCTGAAAGTGATGACTGAGGTGATGAAAGGAAATACCTCCACTAATGTGCCAAAATATCCAAGAGCTCCAGGATCCCGAAGATCTCCACTGAAGGATGAGCTAGGGAGGTACATTTGTTACACCTGTGAAAGGCCAGGACATACTAGCCGAGATTGTACACTGAGAAGGAGACTAGAGTCCCAGGCACTCGAAATCGGTGGGGCACCAGGAGCGAGTGGTCCATCTACAGTAGAAGGCCAAGCAGTGGCAGAAGGATTCCTAGGCCTCTCCTTCGTGGAAAATCACTCTGCATACAGTGATGGGAGGAACATGGGCAGGACCAGCATATCTAGCGACTTCTGTAAGCGAGCATTTGGAGACTGTCTAACTGCTGAAGTATGTATAGCAGGGGTAAAAACCAGATGTTTGTTAGATACTGGCTCAGAAGTCACCACCATTACTGAATCACATTTTCAAAAATACTTGAAAGACAAGGAGCTGACCACGCACAACACACAGTTTGTACATCTAACAGCAGTTAATGGACTGGCAATCCCAGTGGTGGGATGCCTCGAAGCAGACATCGACTACATGGGCCAGACACTGCCAGGGAAATGCATCTTCATCCTGAAAGACAAGGCCTCTGAAGGGAGCCATATAGGAGAAGGAGTCCCAGGGATTCTGGGGATGAACATCATTAGTGAGCTGAAAGAGCTACAGTTGCCAGTAAAAGGAACCAGGAGGATGAACCGTCATGGGCACTCTAAGAGGAATGCTGTGCTGAGTGGAGTACTGGCTCGAGCGGAGAGGCAGAGTCATTCCCTGGGCCCCACAAGGTGGATTGGAAATGTTAAAGTTGGCAGAAACCGGAAGACCATTATTTCTCCTTGGAGAGAGAAGATCCTTCATGAACGCTGCTGGATGCCAGGAAATACCAATGAATATCGAGTGCTGGTAGAGCCTACAACTGGGTCAAGCCTACCTAAGGGACTTCAGTCAGCCAATGTATTGACTAGTGCCATCAAAGGAAGAGTACCAGTGAGTCTTTTAAACCCAAGCGTGAAGGCTATGGAATTGCAGCCTGAGGAGGCGATCCCTCAGGTGAAGATAACATTTGGGGAGAAGGGAGAACAAGTTACCTTTCCTCAAGAAAGATGTGGTGGGAGACTGCCAGTTCCAGTTCAAGCGGTATGCCAAGGGCTGATTCCTGCACAGGTGGCTAACTTAAGGGTGTTGCCAGAGAAGCATCAAGTAGCCTTTTCTAAGGATGAGGTGACCAATTTTGATGACTGGGTCAAAGGTGTCCATTACAGGCCAAAGACAACCAGCAAAGTTGCTCTCAGTACAGCTAAAGACACAGCCCAAAGTAGGAAAAGGACTTATGATCGCAAGTCCAGTGGGGCTCTCATCAGGCCTGGTGACCGTGTACTAGTTCGTAACCATGGACAACAGGGGCATAATAAAATACAGGACAAGTGGGAGTCAAATCCCCACATTGTAGTTGCTCACAACAATCCCGAGCTACCAGTTTATACCATCCGGCCTGAGCGAGGAGGTCCTGAGAGACTAGTACATAGGGATCAACTAAAACATTGCACTCTTAGTCCAGTCAGGGACCATAGGAGGCGTACATCAGCACACCCTGAGGAGACGGAAACCAATTGGGGGATGGTTCTAGTCCCACAAACTGAGTACAGAGGGGAACAGAGTGGGGCAAACACAAACCCTAACAAGAATGGCCAGATCCCTCAAGCTGACCCAGTATTACCCGAGGACAGGGAAATAGAAAATATGAGTAATGAACCACCATTTTTAAGAAGGTCCCAGAGGGCTAATAAGGGTGTACTGCCTGTTAAATTTAGAGATGATTATGTGATTGGTTCTATGTAGTGTTTTAATTAATATTGTTATGTATAGTATGAAGAAGTAGATGTGAAATGTTTAATACGTTAAATGTTCTTTTGATGTTAATGGGTTTGATATGATGTGGGTATATGTTGTTAATAATGGGTCCGGAGGTATTAGTGTAAACATTGTGGTTGTGGCAGAATTTTAGCAAGGGGGAATGTAAGGGGACTGTTATCCCCTTACTAACATTCAGAGCTCCCAGTACCAAAAGGGGAAGGGTCGATGGGACTGACAGTCCCCAGGGGCAATGGGGAGAGGCCAATGCTCCAGGTCAGCCTGATTGACAGGGTGGGCAGGCGAATCAGGGAGTCAGGAGGTCAGGGGTGAATCCCGTCCTCCGTGTGAGCTGAAGGTGCCTGAGTCTGAGTGAGTGGGGCTGAGCTAAGGAGAGGCCAGAGCTGAGCTGGGCCAGATCTGGAGGGGCCAGAAAAGCAGCCCAGAGACAGACCTGCCCTGGGAGCAGAGCTGCAGTCCAGGGAGACAGACCTGCCCTGGGGGGAGAAGTTGCAGCAGCCAGAGGGGCCAGGGCAGCAGCCCAGGCAGCTGGAGGCAGAGCAGCAGCAGCAGCAGCGGTGCTGAGGCAGAGGAGCTGGAGCTGAGGCAGAGGGTGGAGCTGGGGCTGGAGCAGTCCGGAGCCGGGTGCGGTGAGCAGCTGGGGAGAGCGAGGGGAACCCTGGGCAGTGGGCCCAGCACAGGGAGACACCTCAGCCAAGAGGCCCTGCAGGCCAGACGTGCAGGGGGATCGTAACCCCGACGGGGCGGGGGCGACGCTGGGAAGAAGGGTCCTGCCACCCAGAGCCTGCGAGCGTGTGGCCACCGCCAGAGCAAGTGTCCAAGCCACAGCGTCCCTGCAGCACAGCCAAGGCCTGAGAAGGAGCCTGGGACTTACACAGGAACAGACTGAACTGCCCTGACATTGCAGAGACACTGTTGGGATGTTCCCTGCCACAGAGCGGGGCGATGTGTTTTCATTAGTCTTTCCCATTTTTCCTTATTCCTGTTACAAATTAATTGTTAATTAAATAATTTGCCTTTGCTTTGAATTGTATGCAGTGATCAGTGGGTCAGGGAAGCATCCTGTTTAGAGAGTACACCCCGGAGTGGGGACACCCTAGCCCCTGACCTAGGTGACCACAGCAAGGTTGGGGGTTGAGCCCCCCAGGAATCCTGGGCCCAGCCTTGTTGGGGTTACGAGGACTCTGCCAGACAGGAGAGTGCAAGGGGAGTCCTCGAGGGCAGGGAGGCCTCTGGGTAAAGGAGGTGGGAGCGAGGACTCAGATCCTTCCGCTAGCCCATTTCACCGGGGTAGTGCAGAGACGAGGAAAGTTCCCCACAATAGCGGGACTATTCCCCCGCTTACAAGTACACCAATGTCTGTTTCTGGCAGCCCCTTTGACTGATACAAGATAAACCCTGACAGGCTCCAGAAACAGCCATATTTACCCCAGCCAGAAGGCTGGCTCTTCAGGAAAGGTCTTTATGGTGGGACGGGAGTTGAAGCAAACGGAACTAGGGAGGGTCTGCACTTCCTAGAACAAAAATTGTCCCTTGTCAAGAACAGGCATCATCCACTGAACTTTCTTAAATTACAGTCGGGAGTTTGGAATTAAATACTCAAGGGCCAAGTTCACAGGTGATGTAACTTCTGGTGTAAATTGCATGCCACTAAGTAGGGTGTAAATTACTTGCTGAGGGATTAAAAGGGAGTGAATATGGCAGGAAAAGCAACTAAAGTTTTGTAGAGAGGAAGATCCCTGATTAAGGGTCTGGATAGGGACTCAGGAAATCTGAGTTCAGTTTCTGGTGCTGCTAGGGTGACCAGATGTCCCGATTTTATAGGGACAGTCCCGATTTTTGGGTCTTTTTCTCACATAGGCACCTATTACCTCCCACCTCCTGTCCCGATTTTTGACACTTGCTATCTGGTCAGCCTACGTGCTGCCTCCAACTTCCTGTGTGATCTCTGGAAATGTAGTTAATTGCTTTGTGCCTCGGTTCTCCATCTGTAAAAAGGGGTAGTAACACATCATCACTTCCATCCTTTGTCTGTCATATCTATTTAAATTAAAAAAATTTAGTAGGGACTTTCTCTGCCCAGCACAATGAAATCCCTACCTTGGTTGGGACTTCTAAATAAGAATAATTAACAAATAGGTCAAATAAAATAGTGGGGCCTATGTTACCTTACTGCCTTCTTACGCTATCTTGTTAATTATTTTTCCTACTATACCACTTCCTGCTATCCCTCGATGTATAAATTACACCTACTTATAAGTAATTTGCTCCACCATTTGCATCTCCTATGAATTTGGCCCTTACATTATAAGATCAATGCAGTGCTTCCTCCAATTTTTCCCACCCATGTGTGGAATGTGTGGTGTTATGTGCACCAATATGGAGGCGATGTGTGACACATCACCTCCATATTGGTGCACATACAAAAATTCATGTGGTGGGGGTGGGACTGAGGGGTTTGGAGTGTGGGAAGGGGCTCAGGGATGGGGCAGAGGGTTGGGGTGCAGGAGGTGTGAGGACTCTGGCTGGGGGTGCGGGCTCTGGGGTGGAGCTGAGGATGAGGGGTTTGGGATGCAGGCTGCCCAGGGGCTACGGCAGGGAGAGAGGACTCCCCCCACCTCTCTCTCTCTGCAGCAGCATCTAGGCTGAAGCGGGAGGGGTGCCTCTCCCCACTGCAGCAGCTCCAGGGCTGGGGTCACAGGAGGGGCACCCTTCCCACGGCCGCGCTGGGGCTCAGTTGGGGCCGGGGGAGGGGCATCTCTCCCATGGCTGCGACAGGTCGGGGCCAGGGCTGGGTTGATGCCAGGCATCTCTTCCATGACTGTGACAGGTCCGGGCCAGGGCTGGGTTGTAGCTGGGGAAGAGGCGTCTCTCCAGTGGCTGTGGCAGGTCTGTGGCTGGGCTGGGTTGGGCCTGTGGCTGGGGGAGAGGAATCTCTCCCCGCCGCAGCCTAGTTTAGAAAAAATTTAGGATCAATGTACAGATTAGGTACCTTGAGCAATTTAGGAGACATTTAGCGAAGGAAATGGCAAGGGATCAGAAAACAATGAACATATCTTTGAGATGACAAACCCATTGTTGTTGTTATATAACATTGTAGCACAGGACAGGTAGATGAGCAGCCCCAAATGTACCTGAAGCAATGAGAGGGATTTGAACTAAAGCCAGGGCAATATACATGGAAAAATCAGGGTAGTTTTAAATAGCTGTGCAGGAGATATCATTCTGTTTCTGCCTAGAGGTTTTGGTTGAACCTCTAGGCAGAGTGGTGAAGATGTCAGGTACATTCCCAAACCTGAGCTATTCTTTTTAGGGAACAAATCTGAGGAACTGTGCCAGATTGAGGTGTCCTTAGAGGAGGTTTTGGAATAGATTGACAAACTAAACAGTAATAAGTTACCAGGACCAGATGGTATTCACCCAAGAGTTCTGAAGGAACTCAAATGTGAAATTGCAGAAATACTAACTGTGGTATGTAACCTATCATTTAACCCAGCCTCTGTACCACATGACTGGAGGATAGCTAATGTGATGCCAATTTTTAAAAAAGGCTCCAGAGCCTACTTCAGTACCAGGCAGATTGGTTGAAACTATAGTGAATAACAGAATTTTCAGACACAGGGATGAGTTGGGAAGAGTCAGCATGGTTTTTGTAAAGAGAAATCGTGCCTCACCAATCTACTAGAATTCTTTGGACAAGGGGGATCCAGTGGATATAGTGTACTTAGATTTTCAGAAAGCCTTTGACAAGGTCCCTCACCAAAGACTCTTAAGCAAAGTAAGCTGTCATGGAATAAGAGGGAAGGTCCAATCATGGACCAATAATTGGTTAAAAGATAGGAAACAAAGGATAGGAGTAAATGGTTAGTTTTCAGAATAGAGATAGGTAAATAGTGGTGCCCCCCTGGGGTTGGTACTGGGACCAGTGCTGTTCAACATATTGATAAATGACCTGGAAAAAGGGGTAAACAGTGAGGTGACAAAATTTGCAGATGATACAAAACTACTCAAGATTGTTAAATCCAAGCAGACTGCAAAGAGTTACAAAGATATCTCACAAAACATGGTGACTGGGCAACAAAATGGCAATTGAAATTCAATGTTGATAAATGCAAAGTAATGCCCATTGGAAAATATAATCCCAACTATATATGTATAAAATGATGGGGTCCAAATTAGCTCTTGCCACTCAAGAAAGAGATCTTGGAGTCATTATGGATAGTTCTCTGAAAACATCCACTCACTGTGTAGCGGCAGTTAAAAAAGCTAATAGAACGTTAGGAATCATTAGGAAAGGGATAAATAATAAGACAGAAAATATATCACCTCTATATAAATCCATGTTATGTCCACATCTTGAATACTGCATGCAGATCTGATCGCCCCATCTCAAAAAGATATATTGGGATTGGAAAAGATACAGAAAAGGGCAACAAAGATGTTTAGGGTATAGAACAGCTTTCATGTGAGGAATGATGAATAAGACTGGGACTTTTCAGCTTGGAAAAGAGATGACTAAGGGGAGATTTAATAGAAGTCCATAAAATCATGACTGGTGTGGAAAAAGTAAATAAGGAGGTGTTATTCATAACACAAGAACTAGGGAGTCACCAAATGAAATGAATAGGCAGCAGGTTTAAAATGAACAAAAGGAAGTATTTTTTTCACACAACACAGTCAACCTGTGGATCGCTTTGCCAGAGGATGTTGTGAAGGGCAAGACTATAACAGGCTTCAAAAAAAGAACTAGATAAGTTTATGGAGGTCCATCGATGGCTATTAGCCAGGATGGGCAGGGATGCAAAATCATGCTCTGAAGTGTCCTTAGCCTCTGTTTGCCAGAAGCTGGGAATCGGCAACAGGGAATGGATCACTTGATGATTACTTGTTCTGTTCATTCCCTCTAGGGTGACCAGATAGCAAATGTGAAAAATCAGGACGGGGTGGGGGGTAATAGGAGCCTATATAAGAAAAAGACCCAAAAATCGGGACTGTCCCTATAAAATCAGGACATCTGGTCACCCTAGTTCCTTCTGAAGCAGTGGTTCTCAACTAGGGTAGGTGTACCCGTGGGGGTATGCAGAAGTCTTCCAGGGGTACATCAACTCATCTAGATATTTGTCTAGTTTTACAACAGGCTAACAAAAAGCACTAGAAAAGTCAGTAAAAACTAAATTTCATGCAGACAAAATGAGAAAGTAACCAATTTTTCAACAATACTGTGCTGTCACATTTTTATGTTTTTGTCTGATTTTTGTAAGCAAGTAGTTTTTAAGTGCGGTGAAATTTGGGGGTATCCAAGACAAATCAGACTCCTGAAAGGGCTACAGTAGTCTGGAAAGGTTGAGAACCACTGTTCTGAAGCATCTGGCATTGGCAACTGTCAGATGACAGGATACTGGGCTAGATGGACCATTGGTCTGATCCAATATGGCTGTTCTTATAAATAATAATAATAGATCTCTGTGGTAGTTACTTTCTTCCTATGTGTACATAGCATAGTAGTACAAATAATAATTAGTATGAAAATCTGGTTCAAATTGTTCAGTAGAAAAAAGCACTTTCATACCATGTCTGAACGCATGGAGCTTTATATGAAAAGAGATGATCAAAAGTGATATCAAGATTCTTAACCTTGCTCACTCCTTTCACATTAATCCCCTCAATAGGTGGGGACAAGGAGAAGAAGCAAAGCTCTCATATACATAGCCCCTCCCTTGCTGTTGCGTAGAGGTTGGGAACTAGAAATTGGCCATTTGGGGCTAGATTGTAACTAGACATAACATGGAGTTAGGTGCAGGAGTGGGGTGTAAGAAGCACCCCTCCACCTTGTGAAGCTGCATTAGGGGAATCTGCATAACAGCTCCCACTGCTGAGTTACTTAGGAGCAACTGAGCAGTTAAAGCCACAGCCTGCTCACCATTTAGGGGTATGGAAAATTTCTCCCTTGCCCATGGCTAAAGACATATAACAGAAAGATGGTCCCTGGCCGAAAAGTTTACAAACTAGCCACCCCAATCCTACAGACAGTTACACATCTGCTTAACTTTGGACGTGAATATTTGCTCTGTAGTCAACATGAACCGATGTGTAAAGTTAAACAGTTGCATAACTGTTTGTAAGATTGGGGCCTAAATAATAGATGCAATATTAAAGAAAACCCCATGTAAGTTTAGATTAAGTATAATTTATCCCCCCCAAACAGTAATTTAGCAATGATTCCACTTGTGTTCAGTCTCCTATTTACTGGTGGTTTAAGCAAACAAAATTGTTAGATGCTGTGTAAGGTATGAAGAATGCAGAGCAAATATCTGTTTTTATATTGTTACTTGTGCAGGAAGTGGATTTTAATTTATCAAAGTTTAAGGAGAAAACACTTTGTGGACAAATCTATTTTAATGCGTCATGTGTGGCTTTTTTTTTTTTTTTTTAAAAGCATTCCACTTTCTCTGGTGCCAAGAATTGCTGCAATATTTAAGGTGAGGCTGTTGAATAAGATATGATAGTATTTGAAGAAAAAACAAAAGGCCGCCACTTAGTGATATAAATTTGAGTATTTGGAAACAGATAAGACACATTTTCCCCAAAGAGAAAGTAAAGAATTTGAGTCTTTGGTGGCAGGTGTATTCTAGTTTGTGCCAAATCACAGCTAAGAATGAACCATATAAATGATGACTATTCAGTGATTTCAGCTGGCTTGACACTTAACATTCTTGTCAGTGATTTTTAAAAAATCATAATAATTTTAATAGAAGATCAAGCAGCCATAGAGGAGTTTCCATTTTGATCTTTATACAACAGTGATAGTATCATCATTGAGTATCATTTGCACTTGGCTCATCTTGCCATTTGGCATCTGCTGGAAGTGGATGCGGGTAAAGTACTTTTCCTTGTTTTTGGCATTTCAGGAGGAACTTTAGTGTGCTGGAGCTTTGATCTTTTGAACAAATGGGAGAAGATATTTGAATCTGGAAGCATCACTCTACTCTGTCTTGTGTGATCGTGATGATTTGTTATCCCTTCATTTTGAGTGGAAGGTTATTCCTAGTGGGAGAGAACAGCATGGTCATCATGTATAGATGAAAGCTAATTGGTTTTCTTAGCTGGAATATTAAGATTGAATCCTGGAAGGTGTTTAGCACTGTTGCCATGATCAAGTGCTGCAGTACATGCTTAACTTGAAGACATAAGTAGTCCCATCAAAGCTGAGTCTTCATTTTGAAATTTAATTGTGGTCTTCATTTGGAATAGGAAATTAACTTCTCAACAACTTCAGCTGTGGATCCAGAAGTTCCAAGAGTGACAGTGGATATGCCATAAAGGGAATCTGATTCCTGGCACAAAACAATTTAATCCTTGTTTGGAAAGGGCTATTTTTGGTTGGAGTGGTCCAGTTGTATTCATTTGTGATTTGTGGTCATGTTCATGATTCATGTTGGTTATTGTTACACATATACACATTGTAACCAATGCCATTTTCACTTTTCTGTATTGCTGGTTTAATTGAGTTTTCAAAAGTGGTAGGTTATAGGAACCTCTTTATGAGTGTACTACAGGGCAGATGGCAATCTATGGTTAGGATTTGTGTATGTTTGATATTTACTTTATTTAAACAACGGTCATGATGGAAACAGTTTTAATCAACTTTGCGCAAGTTTGGCAATCCAGATCTACTTCTCAAGTAACATATTTCTCAGAATCCTCTCCCCCGTCTTTTCATGGCAGTGCTATTGTTTGTGTGTATTTCATTGTGTATTTGCCGGAAGGAGAGAGCTATTGTTGTTTAGATGGCGGTTGGAAATACAAAATGAAGTCTGTTGAGAATACCAATAGACTGTACATATCGCAATTGTTTTGTGCTGTATGACACTTTAGTATGCAGTGTTTTTTATTTGGCCATGTGTGCAAATCAAAATGGAGCTTCCCACCTCAAACACTTTGTCATCAATGTTTTAAAGATAAACCATTAACAAAGAAGAAAATATCTTTCCTTCCTTATACTACCAGGTAATCAACATTTGCAGGATTGGGACCAAATCCTGCAGTCCTTATTCAAGCAAAACTCACAAGGACTTCATCTGATGTTTTTCCTGAGTAAGGGCTGGAGGATTTGGTCCTTACAAAGGAAATCATTCATTCTCTCTCTTGAGGCACCTACTGACACAGTATAATTGGGTGAGGGGATCATATTTTCCTCCAAGCAACGTCCACTTGTCTTTTCCAAACTGCTAGAGAAATAAGGATGCTGGGATCTGCAAGTATCACTTTAGCAAAGAATCTTTAAGTAGAGTATACCTAGAAAGAGACGTGAGGGCCAAAAAAAGGGAGCTATTGCCAAAAGGTTCCCTTTGTAGGCCACTTACTGTAGCTAAAATTATAAGGAGCAGAAGTAGTAGTGGTCTGTTAGGACAGCCATGAAAACAAGCCTTTAGCTATTTCTAACAAATATTGAATGAAAATACTCCCCAAATTTTAAAAATAAGTAAAGACTTAGCAAACAGCGCACAAAAACCTGAGTTTATCTGTATCCCATCAGGTACATGATGTCCTGGAGTGTAGCCTACTGGCAAAAACATGTGCAGTGTTATCCTTTGCAGCATTGGGAATGCTCTCCGCTGAATTTGGCGCCAATGACCAAAGTTTGCTTGTTAGCTGAAGTTCACACAGACTTCTTGCCAGGTCTGCCCAGAATACTGTCTCCTCTAACTTCCTGTGGTCTTGCATAATATTTCCTTGCTTCTTGTGTAACTGTGCACTTGGTCTGGTCACTGCCCAGTTCATTTTAAAGGCCTCATCCTGCAAACATGCATGTGAGTAGTCTCAGAAAGGGATGTAAATGATTGCAGTTTGGGCTTCACAGCCAGGAAGTATTAGCACAATCTAAATGCATTGTGACGGTGGGGACTCTAGGGTTTAGTCCAGGGATGGGAAAACTACGGCCCAGGGGCCCATCCGACCCTCCAGATGTTTTAATCCAGTCCTCAAGCTCCCACTAGGGAGTGGGGTCTGGGGCTTGCCCCACTCCGTGCAGCTTCTGGAAGTAGCAGCATGTCTCCCCTCTGGCTCCTATGTGTAAGGGCAGCCAGGGGGCTTCGCACGCTGCTCCCGCCCCAAGCGCCTGCGGACAGGGCAGCGTGCACAGCTGCCTGGCTGCGCCTCCACATTGGAGCCAGAGGGGGGACATGCCCCTGCTTCTCGGGGCTGCTTGAGGTATGCGCTGCCCAGAGCCTGCACCCCAACCCCCTGCCCCAGCCCTGATCCCCCTCCAACCTGCCGAACTCCTCAGTCCCAGCCCGGAGCACCCTCCTGCACCCCCAACCCCTCATTCCCAGCCCCACCCCAGGGTCCACACCCCAGCTGGAGCCCTCACCCCCCGTGCACTTCAACCCCCTGCTCCAGCCCGGAGTCCCCTCCTGCACCCTGAACTCCTCATTTCTGGCCCCACCCAGAGCCCGCACCCCCAGCTGGAGCCCACACCCCAACCCCCAATTTCATGAGCATTCATGGCCCGCCATACAATTTCCATACCCAGATGTGGCCCTCGGGCCAAAAAGTTTGCCCACCCCTGGTTTAGTCTTACAGAAAAAGGTTGGCTTAAACCAACATGTTAGTTGGTAATAACTAACTAAGAAAAGATATTTGTGCTCACTTCATTTATTTTACATCTTATTTTAATATATCTGTGCCTTCCTGGAAAAGAGAGGAAAATGTATACACTGTAAAATAAAATTAAAAAAACCAAACACACTTAGAAGTTTGGTCCTAATGGTCCTAAAATGTGTAGTATATATCTGAAACAAACCCATCATTTAAAAAGAAGGGATTGTTGCTCTTATTTTCTTATCTTAATTTATACCCTCCAGAGTAGGGGTAGTGCCCTTATGATCACATAATGACAACTTATGCTGCAGGCAAAACGTGAAAACCATTTTTTATTTCTTGGCAACACAAGATGTGTTGTGTGCTTAAATGGAAACATGAGGGTTTAATGTGGAAAAGTCTTGTGGAATTTAACAGAGAAAGCTAACAATGGTTCTACAGAAATGTAACAGTTTTCTATAGAAATTACTCTAAACACCTACAGAATTTTATACAGAATACAGAAAGCTACATCAGGGTTTTTGAACCATTCTATAGAAACCCATAGCAGATAGAAAATTCTTTATTAAATTAGGATGGTTCAAAAAACTTCTAGAATGGTTACCATTTTCTTTTAAATTCTGTAGGAAATTTAAATAAAGAGAAGCTTACATATTTTTTAAGGTCTGTAGTAAAAGATTTTCAAAAGGCACAAACGGCATTTAAGTGCCTAATTCCCACTGAAAGCCAATGGGTTTCATGCACTTAACTTGAAAATCTCCCACATTTTTTCTGGATTAGACTTTATTTAGTGCTTTTTGGTAAATTTATTATATGGCAGAACATTCTCAAGGCTAGCAGAAGAGGAGAGAGAGAAATGGACAGACTGATTATTTAAATTGAAATCAGACTGCTTTTAATTCAATGTTTTAAAAAGAGCAATGAACTTGTTATTGTCAAGTGTGAGTGCAGTAGAGCAGAGTGGACAATTCTTCAGTTGTATGTGCTTTTCATACGGAACTGTGTGGGGGATATATGTTGTACTGGGATATGACTTGTTACTTTATTCCTGAATATTTTTGTGTCTGATTCTCTTTTTTCAGTTAAAGCTCAGTTTGAACTGTGGAATAGGAACATCATAAAAAGAAAACTAATAGCCAAGATGAAAACTCAAGTTGAATGCATCTTGGAGATGCATATTTTTGTTAGTCTGATTTGTATAATAAATAGAGATACAAATGAAAAACCACATTAACAGAAAAGTTTTTTTCATATCAAAATATTAACCAGTGAGTACACTTTCAAAGCACTCTGAAACTTCCATTGGCATTAACAGGAGTCACACAGCTAAATCCCTGTACATTGCTTTGAAAATGTATTCCAGGTATCTTTAAATATTTGCTTTAAAAGAGGATTATCTTCCTTTGATTCTACCAGTGTTTAATGCTCCCATATAAGCTTTTTTTCCAGAATGTAAATGATTGCCTGTGGTTAAAATGTGTATGTTGAAGTTTTTTAGTTTTGCATTGCAGTTGAAGGAAATTGTTATCATAGAGCTTTGTTTGGTTCAGAGCTTTAAATTAAATTTAGAAAATGTATTCAGCTAATGTCTCTGAGTCAGCATAACCTGGGTTTATTTCTGTCTAACTTTTGGACATGCATTTATAGCAGCTTACATGTCAGACCACAATTTTATAGTATAAAAAACGTTTTTATGCATAAATAAGCTTTGCACATAATTAGTAAGCTGTCAGGTAATTTGTGTTAAAAATGGGGCACACACCTCATATGAATTTTACTATAATTCCTTTTTCTAAAATTCCTTGCCAAATTGCTATTCACATTCTTTGATATCTCAATTCCTGGCATGATTTTAAAAGGCCAAATAATAAAGCTTACAATATACCTGTTTCAGTATGTTTGCAAATATACCCAGTAGACTTACTGGTATATTTGTTATAGTTTACAGACTTTACAAGCTCTTGTATGAACTTTCTATTAAATGTCTGCTGGAATGCCCACTAGAATTAAATTGGTCATCACAATTATGAGATTTTGTTCAAATCATTTCATATTGTCATCTATTCCATAGATCCAGATTATCTGGTTGTCATGGTATCATTGACATCAATAAGTGCATTCTGCCTACAGATGACTTCTTGCAGCACTCTGGGTTAACCTTATTAATTTTAAATAATATACATATTTACAGATTAATGTGAGACCAAGGCAGCTCTTCAAGAATACCTGCTAAAGTCATTCAAAAGTGACTGGTCTTTTGAATGCAGGGATTAGAGTCCAGGTGTTGTCACCTAACAGAAAATACTATTTTTGGCCACATCTGGCATGATATTTTAAAGTGTTTTTAATGCAAACCCGTGTTTTGCTATCGATTGTTAGACGTTTTCTGCACTATTGGTGGATGGGTGCAGAGCCAGGTGCTCCGAGGCATCCCCACTGCATCGCTCAGGCAGTATGAATGATCCATAAACCTGGCTTTCCCAGGCACTTTCTGCAGGAGGAAACTCAGGCCTGGTCTCTACTGAAAAGTTGTATCAGCATAGCTATGTTGGTCATGGGTGTGAAAAAACCACAACCCCGACCCACCTAGCTAGGCTGACCAAACCCTCACTGTAGAATGCTTCTGTCAACATCGCTAACTTCATTAAGGGAGGTGGTGGTGTTCTTACACTGACAGAAAAACCCTTTCTGTGCATGTAGGCTGCATCTATACTATAGGGCTATGCTGGCATCATTATACTGATTGGTATATGTCGGTATAGTCTCTGTAGTGTAGACATAGCCTCAGCCGATGTAGACACCACCTCGCCCTGCTGAAGGAGGGAACAAGGATATAACCACGTTGGCCCTGCACTCAGCTGATCACTTGCTGCAACAACAGCTCTTTGGAGCTGTGAGAAGATAGCACAAGATAGACCTTACTGTGGGGAGGGAACTAATGCCAGGATGGCCCCAGGATCAGGACATCTGAAGGTAGTTTATAGCCCTTTCTCTCCTCCAGTGTTGGATTGAACACAGTTCAGCCAGACTAGAGAAGGGGCCCACAATCAGTTAAAGCGAAGTTTCCTTTAAATGTAATACAAAGAGAGAGCATATTTTAGAACACAAATATCAACCCTTTTCCTTTTTGAACATCTTTTTCTACATTGTACAAATTGTCTGAGTGGTTTTAAAATAGATGAATCTTCAGAAAAATGTTCTGAGTGTAGTGTAACTAAATCAGTGTGAAGAGACTAAAGAGGTATCCATTTGTAAAGCTGAGCTATTGGCCGATGGGTTTTAGTACAATAACCAGGAGTAAGAAATCTATAAACTCGATTGAACCAAAATGTAATTGAGTAATTGGAAAAAACTCAAGGTATATGTATGTCTTTTTCCTTCAGATATTTCTTTTTACACAAGAATTTTAGAATGTGGGATACCCCTAATTCAGCACATTGAACATTTAGAGCTTGAGCCTAAACTGCATACCCAGACACAACTCCTGCTGACTTCAGTCAGAGTAAAGAGCAACGGATTGGCCTTCTACACGTTTACTTGACTAAATGCCATTTTTGGCAAGCACGTAGCTGTACAAAGTAATCTACTTTTGGACATGGGGAAACACCCTTTGTGGCTTATGTAAGGGAGTTTATATACCCGTTTTGAATTCTATGCAGATTCTTGTAAAGGACTGTGATCTCAGATCCACACATGTCTAGCAGCGTTAGTGGAATGATAGATTCTTTGAGGGGGCGGTGGCAGCATCCGTCACTCAGTTGTTGGTGGAGTGAGATACGGCTCTCCTTCAAAAGACATGGAAGGGCAGATATGCACTTTTAAGGTGCCTGCGCTCAAAGATAAGAGAAATGGGGAGTAGCGTGACTAAGACAGGGTGTTTTTAATCCCAAACACTAGTTACTCACAATACTGAAGTCCTTTCTCACTTTTTAACTCAGCCTTCCTTAGGCAAAATTTCTATTGAAGCAAATGACAGTTTTGTTCGAGAAAAGACGAGTGAAAACTCATTCAGGACTCTCGGATTTGGACCATGCTCTGGGAGGCATAAAATATTAAAGCATGTTTCATGAGCAAGAATAGTCCATGTACCTGATGGACTAAGCAACCTATTTAAGCCTCTTCAGACACATAGTGAAAACAAAGTTCTCTGCCTATTGCAATTGTGATTTCATATATTTTGTTATATGTGGCATGTATGTAAGTGAAGTGAAAAGCATGCCACGTTGTTGGCTTTTCAAATGATGCATGCCACAGCCTAGTAGCATGTTTCAAACAAAAATTGAGCTTGTGCTACATTGAGAAGCATCTCATGTGTTACACAGTACTGCAGCTTAGGTAGTGTAATCAGCTAGGGATCCATCGGGATGAAGGGGATTTGTTGCCCTGACATGGCATCCAGGGAAGTATGCTGCCTGCCAGAGGCCTGTATCTGAGACGTGACGATGGGATTGTCACTGGTGTGTATTTCACTCATTGAGATAGTTTGTGGAACAGGTACAATACCACTTGGGTGAGGGCTGGCAGAATCACCCCTAGCAGCTAGGACTGCTGAATAACAATCTCAGCTCAGCTGAATCACAGGCTAGCCTGCCAATGGTTTTAATTTAAAATGGATTTGCTGTCACTTATAAGTGTTCTTTATAGACTTCACTAGTGAATATAATACACATTTGTGCCAGTTTGATACAGCCTTTCTGAAGGGGTCGTCATGCAAGGTTGCACACAGCCCTATGGGGAGCTCTGCTGGTCAGGACAGGGCTGGGTGGACCTATGTCCCTTCTTCCTTTTAATCCCTTCCCACCCCTTTGGGGCACTGTGCTCCCCCATGGAGAAGGCAGGGCGCCAACTCTGCATTTTTGTGGGCTCAGGGTCTGGAGTTTCTTTGGTCCTTATATGGACTGTGCAGAGCAGAAAGAAGATCTTAACACCTTTCCTCCACCCCTCACCACAGACTAGTAACAGCATGGCAGAATCTAGCACTAAGGCTCTAGTTTCACACAAGTGCAGGTACAAGACCTATTCAGAATGTAGGCCTTTATTGATTCAACCCAGGCCTTAAGTAGGGTATAGAGCTTTTTGTGAGCCTTATGCACTAGAGTGAATTAATCTCTAGGTGCTAAATCTTGACTGACTCTCCTGAAATCAATAACCAAACTCCCATTGATTTCAGTGGAATCAATTTGGCTCTTAAGTGCTTCATGTGCACAATTCCCCCATTATGCATCTACTATTTATGTGGGTGCAGCTCAGTTCACAGCCTAATGATTATTAAGAGCTCTAAAGCAACTATAATTTTTGCTGCTGCAGCTTTGCTTTGATTGTTTCAAATGAAAATAAACATTTTCCCATTAGCAAGTGTGGTCATTCCTTTCCTTCCCACAAATAATGTGTTTCTTCACAGGAAAAGATTTTTTATCACAGCACTAGAACTATTACAACCATAAGATTGGCTCCATCTAACCCCAGAGGATTACAGAGATAAGATACCAGCCATGGCCAGGATCATCTCATGATAAGCAGGGGCAATATTAGGGTGGAGTGAGCAGGGTTATAGCCTGAAGAGCCCTAAATGTTTTCTTCTTCCCTCCTCAAGTGGAAAAGTTCATCATGGCTGCTGAAAAAAAGACCTTGAATGAACAAATGTTTGCAGGTTTGGTGGGTGTCCAGTGTTAACCTTTGTATTCATTGTAAGTGCTAGTTTCCTACCTCTTAACCACCCCAGTCCCTAGTTGTTCATTATTATTAAGACAATTCAATGAAATGTTTATGGGGGCAATATTTTTAGTTCAAACATGTTTGATATTGGGAACATTGATATGTTAGATGAGGATTGAATTCTTTGGGTGTTTCACCTGCGTGAGAGCAACAGAATCAAGTACTTTTTTTGCAGATTGCAATTTGGACTTGTTTCAGGAAGGTGACTTCTGTGGGAATTGAGGGCATTCAGCACTTTGCAGGATTGAGCCTTTTATGTGTATCAGTTGTTGCTCTTGGTTGTAAAAGGCATGATGGGGCACACCCTTGTGTGACCATTCTGTTCCTTTCCTGGAATCTGATGGGAGGGTTTCATAAGGGGTTGCTCCAGGAGACATGAGATATTTAATGTGATTCACTGAAAAGTGTTTTCTGTAAGAAATGACAGAACAGCATTCCATTAGAGGATACAGATGTACTGTGTTTATGAAAGCAACGGCAACTTTTCATCTTGCATATGAGGCTGTTGGTTTTTAAAAGTTGCAACAGATGCAAAAAAGAGTGCAGGTCCATCAGAGTTTTATGGCATCGTATAATAATCAACCCGCAAAGAAAGGCCTCCATTTCTGTGTTAACAGGAAGATATTGTATGCTACAGTAAAATCATATGCAAAGTCAATTGTGGTTATTGCTGTTTATACTTCTAACATTGTTCTTGTTTAGAACAGCATCCTGTGTCAAAAAACACACAGTATATTTTGGATATTGTAGAATGCAGTGATATGAACGACAAACTGAGTGTGAAATGGATGAATTTCCACGTGGCTTTGAAATATTAAAAACCAGGGTCCAGATTGTGTCTCTGGAATCTTATCCTTCCTGGGCATGTCAGCTACCTCTGCGGCAGTACTTCCCAGGACTGCTCTGTTATACAGCTCTCCAGAAGAGGGTGAAGATGGAACAGGAAGTGGGTGGCCCTGTAGAAGTGTGGGCTGGACAGTGCACCCACAATCTCCAACCCCATGGGGCTTACCTAACACAGCTCAGGGTGTGGAGTGTGTGTGTCATTAAGTCCTCTTTTTGCTCTCTTGATACTAAGCCAGTCTGCATCAGGCCAGTCCCCTGCCCACCCAAGTTAGAGGATTAATGATCTGGATTCTGGGATACATTGCACCCTCAGCAAGTTCATGGATGACACTAAGTTTGGGGGAGAGGTAGATATGCTGGAGGGTAGGAATGGGGTCCAGAGTGACCTAGACAAATTGGAGGATTGGGCCAAAAGAAATCTGATGAGGTTCAACCAGGACAAATGCAGAGTCCTGCACTTAGGATGGAAAACTCCCATGCACTGCTACAGGCTGGGAACTGACTGGCTACGCAGCAGTTCTGCAGAAAAGGACTTGGGGATTACAGTGGACGAGAAGCTGGATATGAGCAACAGTGTGCCCTTGTTGCCAAGAAGGCTAATGGCATATTGGGCTGCATTAATAGGAGCATTGCCAGCAGATTGAGGGAAGTGATTATTCCACTCTATTTGGCACTGATGAGGCCACATCTGGAGTATTGCATCCAGTTTTGCCCTGCCTGCCCCCGCTACAGAAAGGATGTGGACAAATTGGAGAGAGTCCAGCGGAGGGCAACTAAAATGATTAAGGGGCCGGGGCACATGACTTATGAGGAGAGGCTGAGGGAACTGGGCTTATTTAGTCTGCAGAATAGTGAGGGGGGATTTGATAACAGCCTTCAACTACCTGAAGGGGGGTTCCAAAGAGGATGGAGCTCGGCTATTCTTAGTGGTGGCAGATGACAGAACAAGCAGCAATGGTCTCAAGTTGCAGTTGGGGAAGTCTAGGTTGGATATTAGGAAAAACTATTGCACTAGGAGGGTGGTGAAGCCCTGGAATGGGTTACGTAGGGAGGTGGTGGAATCTCCATCCTTAGAGGTTTTTAAGGCCCGGCTTGACAAAGCCATGGCTGGGATGATTTAGTTGGTGTTGGTCCTGCTTTGAGCAGGGGGTTAAACTAGATGACCTTCTGAGGTCTCTTCCAACCCTAATATTCTATGATTAAGTTGTGCTGGCTGCCAGTGTTCCCAAGGGACTGCTTAGGCAGATGTGTCCCACCCTCTGGTCACATAACACTTCTACCTCACTGTGCCCCTTCTGTCTTCCACAGGGAGATGAAGGGATGCAGGGCCATTACAATAGCTCTACTTCCTGTGAGGGTGCCACGACACGGGAAATCCTCTGGTTATGTTGACGTGCTTTGCAGCAGAAAGCTGCACTAATGCAGTCCTGGATCTGGCTTGAAAACTGTTGCTGTCTTTTTATTTTTATATAAATAAAATATATTTTTATATTTTTTATATTTTTTATATTTTTATATTTTTAAGATCGTTATAAAAATGAATTCTTAAAAATTGCTGTAAAAACAAATGTTTTTTCAATCCCACCTACAAATACCTCATGGGCTGTACCATTTCATTTATCATTGGAGGGACTCCCTTGTAAATTCTAAGGCCAGAAGGAACCATTGTGATCCTCTGGTCAGACCTCCCACATAGAACCTGATAGGCCATAGAACAGGGGTCTCAAACATGCGTCCCGCGGGCCACATGCGGCCCGCGGACTTATTTCCTGTGGCCCGCCATAGGCGCCAACTCCACTGGCAGCCAGCTCTAAACATTACTGAGTGTTTATATTTTATTAAAACCCCTCTTTGCATTACAGTTTTTAAAAAGTTAATACATTGACTTTTAATAGAATATTATATTACTCTTCATTTTTTTCATTTTTGACTATACTTTTGTATCATTGTATGAAAAGATTTCATTGATGCGGCCCTCGGGCCAATTTACTAGTTCTCATGTGGCCCTCGTGGTGATTTGAGTTTGAGATCTCTGCCATAGAACCTCATCCAGTTGTTTCCGCAAGAAGCCCATATCTTCTGTTTGACTATAGCATATCTTTTAGCAGGATATCTAGTTATTTCAAGACTTTAGGTGACAGAGAATTCACTACATCCCGTTATAAATTGTTCCAGTGGTTAACTATTTCCTTGTTAAAAATGTGCACCTTTTTTCTAGTCCTCATTTATCTAGCATTCAGCCACTGAATCTCATTTCTGCCTTTTTCTGCTCGATTAAAGAGACACCTACTATGATCAATTCACCTTCACTTGAGTAAACCATAAGGCCTATTGGTTCTCTTTAGTCTCTTACTGGAAGGCATGTTTTCCAGACCTCAACTCATTGTTGTGGCTCTTTTCTGAACTCTTTCCAACATATCAGCATCCTTTTTGAAGTGTTCCACAGTATTCTATGAATGGTTTAACTAATGCCGTATGCAGAGGTAATACCAATTTCCTACTCTTACTTAATAGTTCCCTGAATATACATCCAAGGATCATATCTGCCCTTTTAGCTACAGCATTGTACTGGGAGCTCATGTGTTCAGTTGATTATCTACCATGACCCTCAGGTCCCTTGATTCCCTGCAGGGATGGTGTTTTGATCCCCCTTCTGACACAATGGTCTAGTGCTGGCCTGCCCAAGAAGAATTTGGACACATCCCTTTTTTAAATTTTATTTTAGAGATTATATGCTAATACCACATTGCAAACCTTTAAAATGGTTTAATGCTTTGTGTTTTGTAGTTATTGCAGGCATGTGGTCAATTCAGTTTTCAGGCCAACATTTTCGGGCCATGACTCACGTGATTTTTATTGTTATTGCTTGATGACAAAATGTAGTTTGAGACTTGGTGCATGTAGAATGTATGTTGAAACCCTCAGTAACTAGTATGTGCAAAAATGTGGGAAGGGAAAGTTACTAGCTACGCTTTAAAGTGGCAGTTGTATGTAGAATCATAGTGTACACAACATCCAAGGGAAGCAGATTTTTTTTACAAACCCAGTTTGTAACTGGGAGCTACAAGCTAGTACAATAATGTTTTGAGGAAATAAGAGGAATGAGCCTTACTTATAGTTATAAGATCGTTTCCTAGAATACCTTAAAACACTTGCTTAACAGTCACCCAGTAAGATTTATTCTGGTGATATGTACTTCCTTGATGGGATTGTTATATGCTAAAATTATTTGTAGAGCACTGAAAAATATATGGACTAGATGTTCAGCTAGTGTATGTATATCAGTATAGTTCAGTTGATTTGAGCTTTATTTGAATGACAACTCCCAGTAACTTCAGTAGGGCCAGGATTTTGCTGAACAAGAACTGTAGGTGCACCACACTACTGACGGTCTTTCCAGATGTATGTTTAATTGTGCATCCAAAATTAGAGACCCCTTTTGAAAAAATAGAGCATATGCTACTCTTCAGCTAAGATCATTTGTTTTGCAAGACCTACAGTTGAGCATTTTCCAAGGTTGGAGAAGTTGTCTGTCTTTTTTTTTTTCTATCTCTTCATTCTGGGTACTACATTCCTTGATGCACCCACTAGTATGAGCTTGGATTTTTTCTAGTTACTGCTATTACTACATCTTAACAAGCTGGAAAATAGGACAGGTAACTCCCTCCACGGTTAATAATACTTAACATTTTTATATAGTGCTTTACATCTTCAAACTGCTGTATAAACACTGACTCATTAATATTTCCAACATGCAGCATTGTAAGAATGATTAAAGAGGTTATGACAACACAGAAAATGAAGGTATGATTATAGCACAGGTAGGTATACCTGCACTAGCTTGAATTTAGCTGGCACGGATAATAGTAATAGTGAAGATGTGGCAGCATAGACTTCATTGCAGGCCAGTAACCAGCGTACATACTCAGGGTCCCAGGTGGGCTTGTACTTGGGTCGTTAGCCCACACTGAAGTCCGTGTTGCTACATCTTCACTATTGTAGTTTCCCATGCTAGCTAGATTAAAACTAGCACAGGTACTTTCATTTGGTGTGTAGGCATACCCAGAGAGGCTAAGTAACTCGACAAGGCCACACAGCAAGGCAGTGGGAGGGCGGGGGTGGGGGTGTTAGAATTCTGGAGTTTCTGACTGCTGGCACTGTGTTCAGTCTATTAGATTACTCTGGCATGCCTGTGTGGGTAAGACAATCTAGTAGTGATGTTGCTGCTTTAGATGAATGTTTTGGATTTGGGTTAAGTATAATTTTTCTATCCATACAAGCCATCTGTGCCATCTAAGATGGACAATCCTTTGTTTTTTCTTTTTAGCATTTACCCCTTCTGTCCCTCAAAAAATGTCTCCCAATCCCATGTATTTCAGTAGCACTGAAAGGTGTGTCCTGATTTCTCCTCAGCTGTTCCTATATATCTATGTAATAAGAGTCTTAGGGCTGGTCCACACTACCCCCCAAGTTCGAACTAAAATACGCGACTTCAGCTACGTGAATAACATAGCTGAAGTCAAAGTATCTTATTTTGAACTTCAAAGTACTCACCGCTGGTCCACACGGCGGCGCACAGGCTCCCCCGTCGACTCCGCCTGCTCCGTTCATGGAGCAGGATTACCGGCGTCGACGGGGGAGCACTTCCTAGTTCGATTTATCGCGTCTAGAAAAGACGCGATAAATCGAACCCAGAAGATCGATTGGACTCCTCCGACGCTGCGGGTAAGTATAGACGTACCCTGAAATTGTCACTCTGAGTGTCACTCTGGAGCCTGTTATGCCTGTAAGTCAGTGTGAAGTGATAGAAACAACTGCAAGAATGACTGAGAGCTCTTTCTATTAAGAATATCACCAGATTTATCACTAGATTTTTGCAGTCTGTTACTATCCAATTTGTAAATTTTGACTTTGTGAACTATACATGTGTGAAAGCAAGGCATGTGTCTATGCCATGTCAAGAGTCCTAGAACATTCTGATATCAGAGGTAACTCAACTGATCACCACCTTTACTCTACAGCAATTTCATTGGTTGTATGAGGGAGACTGCACAGATGGAGGATTATTGGCCCAACTGCCATTTTTGCAAACTATCCCACTCCATAGGAAAGATAGGAAGTATGGCAAGAGACCATGTTGGCTTAACCAGGAGATCTACAATTATCTGAAACTCAAAAAAGAGTTCCACAAAAAGTGAAAGCTAAGTCAAAGTATGAGGAATGAATATAAACAAATAGCACAGCTATGTAAGGACAAAATTAGAAAGGCCAGGACATAAAATGAGATTAAACTAGCTAGAGACCTAAAGACTTCTACAAGGGTTACAAGAAAACATTCTACAAATACATTAGAAGCAAGAGGAAGACTAAGGACAGGGTAGGCCCGTCACTCAATGACGGGAGAAAACAATAACAGAAAATGTGGAAATGGCAGAAGTGCTAAATGACTTTTTTGTTTGTTTTCATCAAAAAGGTAGGACAAATTGGAGAAATGGTTTGAAGAAAATTGGTTGAAATTCAATAAGGACAAATGCAAAGTACTCTGCTTAGGAAGGAACAATCAGTTGAACACACACAAAGTAGGAAATGACTGCTTAGGAAAGAGTACTGCGGAAAGAGATCTGGGGGTCATAGTGGATCACAAGCTAAATATGAGTCAACAGCGTAACACTGTTGCAATAAAAGCAAACATTATTCTGGGCTTTATTAGCAGGAGTGTTGTAAGCAAGGTACAACAAGTAATTCTTCCGCTCTAGTCTGCGCTGATTAGGCCTCAACTAGGGTGACCAGGTGTCCAGTTTTTGACTGGAACACCCGGTTGAAAAGGGACCCTTGTGGCTCCAATCAGCACCGCTGACCGGGTGGTTAAAAGTCCGGTCAACAGTGCTGCGGAGCTAAGGCAGGCTAGTCCCTACCTGTCCTGGCTCCATGCTATGCCCCGGAAGCAGCCAGCAGGTCCGGCTTCTATGTGGGAGGCCATGGGGCTCTGCGCGCTGCCCCTGCTCCGATCACCGGCTCCACACTCCCAATAGTGAACCGCGGCCAATGGGAGCTGCAGGGGCTGTGCCTGCAGGCAAGAGCAGTGCGCAGAGCAGCCTGTGTGCCTCCGCCTAGGAGCCAGACCTGCTGGCCACTTCCAGGGTGCAGCGCGGAGTCAGTACTGACAGGAAGCCTACCTTAGCCCACATGCTGCACCGTGGACCGGGAGCTGCTGGTGGTAACCCTATGCCCCAACCCCCTCCCCCAACCTTGAGCCATCACAAACCTGGAGCCCCCTCCTGCATCCCAAGCCCCTCACCCCAGCCCCACCCCAAAGCCTGCACTCCCAGACGGTGCCCTCACCCCCCGCCCCGCCCCAGCCTGGAACTCCCTCCCACACCCTGAATCCCTCATTTCTGGCCAGTCCCCAGACCCCGCATCCCCAGTTAGAGCCTTCACTCCCTTCTGCCCCCCAACCTCCTGCCACAGCCCAATGAAAGCAAGTGAGGGGGAATGTAGTGAGCAGAGGTCATGGCCTCAGGAAATGGGTGGGACGGGGGCATGGCCTTGGGGAAGGGGTGGGGCCAGGGTGTTCAGTTTTGTGCGATTAGAAAGATGGCAACCCAAGCCTCAGCTGGAGTATTGTGTTCAATTCTGGGTGCCACATTTCAGGAAAACTGTGGACAAATTGGAGAAAGTTCAGAGAAGAGCAACAAAAATGATTAAAGGTTTAGAATGAAAAAATTGGGTGTGTTTAGTCTGGAGAAGAGAAGACTAGGAGGGGACATAATAATTTTCAAGTACAGAAAAGGCTGTTTCAAGGAGGAGGGAGAAAAATTGTTCTCCTCATCTTCTGAGGATAGGACAAAAAGCAATGGGCTTAAATTGCACCCAGGGTGGTTTAGGTTGGACATTAGGAAAATCTTCCTAGTTGTCATGGTGCCATAGTATCACTGGAATAAATTGCCTAGGGAGGTTGTGGAATCTCCATCATTAGAGATTTTTAAGAGCAGATTAGACAAACACCTGTCAGGGATGGTCTAGATAATACTTAGTCCTGCCATGAGTGCAGGGGACTGGACTAGATGACCTCTTGAGGTCCCTTCCAGTCCTACAATTCTATGATTCTATGATCTGTGTAACCAACCACCATGCGCACAAATCAACACATATCTCCCAACACAACCCCCTATCCCGATACAAATTGAAACCATTACCCACATGATAACCTCAAACACACACAGCCCTCATTTGCCTCCTGCAGAAATCCACACAATTCTCCCAACACAACCAGTACACACAAATAACCCTAAACATCACCCTGAAGCATTGAATATGAATATTGAATATGAATGAGGAGGTTAGTTAAACAGAAATTAAAGGGTACAGTGCCAAAAGTGAAATCCCCGCAAGCTGCATGGACATTTTTTAAAGACCCCATAATAGAGGCTCTACTTAAATGTATACCCCAAATTAAAAAAACATAGTAAGAGAACCAAAAAAGAGCCACTGTGGCTAACCAACAAAGTAAAAGAAGCAGTGAGAGACAAAAAGGCATCCTTTAAAAAGTGGAAGTTAAATCCTAGTGAGGGAAATAGGAAGGGGCATAAGCACTGGCAAATGAAATGTAAAAATACAATTAGGTAGGCCAAAAAAGAATTTGAGGAACTGTTAGCCAAAGACTCAAAAAGTAGTACCAAATTTTCTTTTAAGTACATCGGAAGCAGGAAGCCTGCTAAACAACCAGTGGGACCACTGGACAGTCGAGGTGCTAAGGGAGCACTCAAGGACGATAAGGTCATTGTGGAGAAACTAAATGAATTCTTTGCATTGATCTTCACAGCTGAAAATGTGAGGGAGATTCCCAAACCTGAGCGATTCTTTTTAGGTCACAGATCTGATGAACTGTCCCAGACTGAGGTGTCATTAGAGGAGGTTTTGGAACAAATTGATAAACTAAGCCGCAATAAGTCACCAGGACCAGATGGTATTCACCAAGAGTTCTGAAGGAACTCAAATGTGAAATTGCAGAACTACTAACTGTAGTCTGTAACCTATCATTTAAATCGGTTTCTGTACCACATGACTAGAGGATAGCTAATGTGACGCCAATTTTTAAAAAGGATTCCAGAGGTGATCCCGGCAATTACAGGCCTGTAAGCCTGACCTCAGTACTGGGCAAACTGGTTGAAACTATAATAAAGAACAGTATTGTCAGACATATAGATGAACATAATTTGTTGAGGAAGAGTCAACGTGGTTTTAGGAAAGGGAAATCATGCCTCACCAATCTACTAGAATTCTTTGAGGGAGTCAACAAGCATGTGGACCAAGGAGATCCAGTGGATATAGTGTACTTAGATTTTCAGAAAGCCTTTGACAAGGTCCCTCACCAAAGGCTCCTGCCACGGGATAAGAGGGAAGGTGCTCTCATGGATTGGTAACTGGTTAAAAGATAGGAAACAAAGGGTAGGTATAAATGGTCAGTTTTCAGAATGGAGAGAGGTAAATAGTGGTGTCCCGCAGGGATTTGTTCTGGAACCAGTCCTATTCAACATATTCATAAATGACCTGGAAAAAGGGGTAAACAGTGAGATGGCAAAATTTGCAGATGATACAAAATTATTAAAGATAGTTAAGACCCAGGCAGACTGCAAAGAGCTACAAAAGGATCTCTCAAAACTAGGTGACTGGGCAACAAAATGGCAGATGAAATTTAATGTTGATAAATGCAAAGTAGTGTACATTGGAAAGCATAATCCCAAAAATACATATAAAATGATGGGGTCTAAATTAGCTCTTACTCCATGATCTCTTTCTTGAGTGGTCATTGTGAATAGTTCTCTGAAAATATCCATTCAATGTGCAGCGGCAGTCAAAAAAGTGAACAGAATGCTAGGAATAATTAAGAAAGGGATAGATAATAGAACAGAAAATACCACGTTGCCTCTATATAAATCCATGGTACGTCAGCATCTTGAATACTGTGTGCAGATGTGGTCTCTCCATCTCAAAAAAGATATATTGGAATTGGAAAAAGGTTCAGAAAAGGGCAACAAAAATGATGAGGGAGGTATGGAACGGCTTCTGTATGAGGAGAGATTAATAGGACTAGGACTTTTCATCTTGGAAAACAGATGGCTAAGGGAAGATCTGATTGAGGTCTATAAAATCATGACTGGTGTAGAGAAAGTAGATAAGGAAGTGTTGTTTACTACTTCTCAGGACACAAGAACTAGGGGTCACCAGAGTACGTTGTGAAGGCCAAGACCATAACGGGGTTCAAAAAAGAACTAGATACATTCATGGAGGATAGGTCCGTCCATCAATGGCTATTAGCCAGGATGGGCAGAAATGGTGTCCCTATCCTCTGTTTGCCAGAAGCTGGGAATGAGCGACAGGGAATGATGGATCACTTGATGATTACCTGTTCTGTTCATTTCCTCTGGGGCACCTGGCACTGGCCACTGTCAGAAGACAGTATACTGGGCTAGGTGGACCTTTGGTCTGACCCAGTAGGGCCATTCTTATGTTCTTAATATCCGTTGAGTCAGTGTGAAGTGATGGAAATAGCTACAAGAATGCCTGGGAGCTCTTTTTGTTTAGAATTTCAACACATCCAATCATCACTGGGATTCTCCATCTGCTACTGTCTGTTTTTTAAGTTCTCAGTCACTTTGGGCTTTTTTACACACATGACTTTATGAACTACTCCTGTGTGATAGCATGTACATGGGCTTTCAGTTTAATATCTTCCTAGGTCTGCTTTACTGTATTATTATATCTCTATAATGTTCTACCCTCAACTCCCCCAGTCTTCAATTCATTCTAGACCTGTAATCAGGACAGAAATACAAAGCACCCAAGTTACTAGAACGTCTCTAGCGATATGCTGTTAATAACCTACACCCTTTAGAAGAAACATAGTTGATATTGTACGTCCATTTATCAGAAATGATTAAATGTTCACAGTGCAAGTGTGTTTGTGTGTATTTCTCTCCATACATTCACAGCTTTAAAGAATGAATAGGAAACAATATAATCCCTATAGTTGCAATTAAAAGAACTTTAATTGAAAATGTGAAGATTTTTGAGCCAAATTCTGCTTTGCTTTATGCCTAGTTCAGTCCCAGAGATATAAATGGGTACAGCCTTTGGGAACTTTTCAGTGTATGACATTAGTACTATGCACAGTGAACCTCTGGGAAAGCTCTGACCTTTGAACTTTGCGGTGGATTATGAGGGGGGGAAATCATAAAAGCCTGATTTAGACCCTCCTGCTGGTTAAATATATTCAAATAGCATATTCTTTTTCTCTTAATAAGGGCCCTCTTAGGAGAACACTGGTGTACATTCTTTCTAATTTCATTTTTATTATTACTTTGGGAACCCTGCAAAGCCTGCTTGCAAGAAAAGGAAAAGATTAAAAGATGTTTATGTTTGCTTTTCAAAATTATTTTGGTGGGGAATCTAAGAGATATTTTTCTTACTGTTCTGGATTTCTATGCATTTCCACCGACTTTTAATATAATACCAATGTATTTCACTGACCTGACTCCCAAACAAAAAATCTGCTTATAGGTCAGTCTTCTAATAATGATTAGGGAAGTGATTTAAAGCTAAATCACTTTAATCTAGTGTAAATGTTTCACAATTTTTATTTAGAGAACAATTATCAGTTTAAGTTAGAAGATGAAATGGTACTGGCATTATTTAATTATAATTAATGATAATAATTCAGTATCGATTCATTATTTAAAAATGATGGGGTCAGCACTCCTTATTTTCCATGTCACTCTTTGTAAAGATTTTCCCTATTATATGGGTCTCACCTTTGAAATAATTTATCATTGACTTTACGCATTATACAATAGTACAATGTTTTTCTTGGGTGGCAGTGGCAACTTCTCAAGGTTTTTTAAAAATATGACTTTTGTACAGGAAATGTTGCCTGATATGTCTGCATTTGATCCAGTAAACATTTTTTGTTGGTAGTCCATTTTTTTGGATCAAGATTTAGAAATCATGTGGCTTAAAACAAGTCTAAAATAAAGTATAAATATAATGTAATTTGAATTAGGTTTTACCACGTAGTGGCTAATCTTTTAATCAAGCCCAACTCCTCCTTTGTGGTTTTATAGAGTTTTAGTCTAGAAAAAAGAAAACGAGGGTGGGAGGAAGCCAAGTTTCAATCTTCAGATGACTCATCACTAATGATTGTTTCTCACAAAAAATTACAAAAATTGGTGCTCCCTGCTTATGCTTAGATGATATGCAACTGTTCTTGGTAGACAGATAAAAATGAAAAATGCAAAAAAAGTATTATGTTTTTAAAAATATGTACTTCATGGAAAAAAAATAAAAGCATAGTTTGTGCTCTGTGCAACTTTAGAAACGCAGGCTAGTTAGATACAGAGTACTCACGACAATGTGTGTTCAAAATGTGGCTTAAGAGCTTTAATTGGCCTTCATCTGTCTATGTTAATGGACGGAACAAGTGCTGGAGCTGCTGTAAAACAAACCTGTTTTCCTTTTGTCTGCTGTGCTAGATAATGAAATAAAAAGCTAAATTATCGCTGATAAAAGTAATTTGCAGAAAAGCAATAATACAAATATAACAGCAGAGCTTGCCATTAGCAGTTTAAACAGATAATGTCTTCTGAGTGACTGTAGCCCACTCCTGTCCTGTTTTTACTTTGGTAGAGGCTTTTTCAGCATAAGCATAGGGCAGCAAGACATTATTTATTCTAAAATCCCAAAGCAAACTTCCTGTGTTTTAGTACTACTGTTGTCCTTTTGTTGTCTTGTCTTCATATCATATTTTACTGTCAAAGGGTGTGGATGATTTGAAGTAATACAATTAGTTTGCCATAATTGGTATTAATACCAGCTATTCTACTTAAGGAATGTGCCTGTTGTGATCCAAGCAGTTTGAGATGATGATTTATCCTTTTGCAGTGATGTCAACTCATGCGACCTTATTATGAGGGTTGCAATATTTAATTTTTTTCACAAAGGAAGCCCTAGCTCCTGGACTCCTGTGATTAAATGGGAATATCAGCTTTCATTTTTTTAAGTGAAAGTTTTTAGCCATTGTGGTTGCAAAGAAAAGCATTAAAATGTGACCTGAATGCACCCTAAATGCTCACAAACCAGAAGGCAAATAAAAAGAACACAAAATCTATAATGTTTTTTAAAAATCTCATGTTTTTAAACTTATTTCATGATTTTGGTGAGCCTGACTCATGATTTTTTTGAATATTTAGGGCTGCTGTTGTGGTAGGAAAATGGTATCTATTGTAAGATTGTTACCTATAGTTCTGCTGTGTGGCTTCTTTCATAGTACAACTGAACAGACTAATTTACTGAAATTGTTTGTAAAAAATACTCTTTTTTTTAATTGCAGTTGTGATAGTTTGCAGAGGGAACAACTGCTAAATTCTGTTTCCAGTACATGGAACTATTTTGAGTTTGCAGCCTGGAAACTAATGGACAGTGCTTGCCAGTTTGCAAATGTCAAGGACAGTTACCCTGTCACATTTTTTTTATGGTCTATGATAGTTCTTTAGAATGACTGCCCTTTCTGCAGTGCTATTGTTATTTATTACTTAATAATTGTATTGCAATAACACCTATAATTCTCAGTCAGGATCAGGGCCTCACTGTACTAGGCACCATACAAAACTATATGAAGACAAGGTCGCTGTTCCAAAGCGCAAGTTGTCTAGCAGATTATGAAAGGTGGGGGAGAGGCATAAATTGACTGTATACAAACTTGCGTATACATATATATTTGTATTATAACATTTGTTATAAATTGACAAAGACCCAAATCTTCTAAGTATTTAGGTGCCTAACTCTTATTGATTTCAATAGGAGTTAGGCACTTAAATGTTTTTGTGGTTCTGGGCCAAATTATCAGCTATTCCTATCTGTCACACAATCTAGCTATCACTGGTTACATGATTTCTTATAAGCACCCTGGAGTGTAGGCGGCAATTTAGACAAAATAGGAATGACTGACTTCCTATCTGATAGCAGAATTCTGCTATTATTGTAATGTTTTAATGTAAACAAATACTTTGGTTTTCATGAATACCATAGGAGAGTTTCAATACCATGAATGCCATAAGAGTGTTTCAAAGTGTAAACATTTACAATTGTATTTTTGTGTGAAAAATACATTTCTGTGTTAAAATCTTTTGAGACATTTTGTCTAATATTGTTCTGAAGTTCATTGCTGTATATTGTACTTGAACAGTGATTATTATAAATATTATAGATATGTATCTTTCTGAGCTCATACTTCTGTATCAGGTCTACATCTGCACTCTCTGTGGCATGTGTAACTTCCATTGGATCTAAGTGTTTAGGAAATGTACAAATATATGCTATAAACAACCAGGGGTTAACTTAGTACTGAGTCTTGGAATGCAGTTTATTTAAACAAGACAAGTTTGAAAGTTTTGTGTAGATTTCATTTGGTAATGGTTTTATTTACAGTACTACTGGTAGCAAAAATAGAATCAGCCTCTTTCAGAAATGCATTTGGCAGCGAAATTGCTATTAGATGTAATTACTAAGAATTGTCCTATTGAACTATATAATAGCTGACCTGGGAATGAAGGGGCGAGAGAATAATTTATACCATATGGTACTCTGTTCCAAGGAAGTTGGCGTTTTATTCATGAACATCATCTTCATAAAACCCATTTGGCTCTGTTTAAGTAGAGTGCAAATAAAAAATAGCACATTACTAATAATTATTAGTTGGTATGGTTATCCATTTGTTTAGCACCAAAAGTGTGCTTAGTGTTTTGATTTGTTCTTACCACACTGTTTTTGGTCAGAAAAACCTATATCTATTCACAAAAATAAAATGAGCCTCTGAAGACAACCTGTGAAGACAACGGTGACAGAAATCTGGTTGCCAACATACAGTAGAAACTGTATACTGGCTTCTAATTATAAACAGGCAGGACTGTTTATGAACTGATTATTCAGGCACAAGTTTAAACTGCCATGAAAACAAAGCAAAGCTATCCGGCCACTAGAACTGCATAGGAAGGTTGTTGTTCTGATACACTGACACACTATTTATATATTTCTATTTAAATACAGCAATGGACGTTACCAAAGACCCAAACGGAGTTAGAAATAAATGCCAAAAAAGTAGTAGCAGTGTGTGTGTATGTGTGTGTGTATGTAAAATATATACCTTAGAGCTGTCTGGAAAATGTCTTGTTTTCCCCGCAGAAAAATGTTGCCTTTTTGCAAAAATACCTGAAAAACTTCAGCCAAAAACTGTTGAAAACTAAAACCTTTTTGTTTTTCTTATGAAATATTGGAAAACTTTTGAGGAAAGCAGACACTGTCTTCAAAAAATTTCATTTTGTCGATAACTTTTTTTTTTCCCAGTGCAACACTGGGTTTTCAGTCAGCCCTATACAAATTGTATGGCCAGATCCTGAGAGTTGCAGAGCATTGGCTAAGCACCCCTGCCTTCTATTGACTCCAATGCCTCAACATCTTCTTTGAATGTGCATCTGTGATAGTATGTGCAAAGCTTGAATTGCTCTACTAGAGTATCTGCAGCTGAAAGTGGCCACAGAGATAGAGAATGGGAGGCCTAAGTTGTGTGGAGTGCTGACTAGCAAGATAGTGTCCATGTAAAGCAGAGGAAAGAGCACAGGACTGGTAGTAAGGCTCAGATCCCAAAAGGTATTTAGGCGCCTAACTCCCATTGACTTCAGTGGGAGTTAGGCACCTAAATATCTTTATGGATCTCATTCTAAGGACACATCTCTATTAATAGGTGATCTGAGTAGCATCACTAGAAGTATTGGCAGTATGCAGAGTTTGGGACTAACTGGGTGTGATAAACAAAAAGAAGTGATCCTTCTGTCCCTTCTACCACCTAAGCATGTTATTTGACCTTGCAAAAGGGAACATATGCCTGTCTCAAGAAAGGGTGAGTTGAAACTAGTTACTGGTTTGACAATTCAGAAAAATCTTAAATCATTGCTTTAGGAAGAGGGTCTGCCCTATTAATGCAGTTTGTAGCTTGCTGAGAGCAGGTCTGCACTTAAAAACCTGCAGCAACGCCACTGTAGTGCTTTAGTGAAGATGCCGACAGGAGAGCTTCTTCCATTGGCGTAGTTAATCTACCTTTCAGAGAGGCAGTTGCTATGTGGGCAGGAGAAGCTCTCCAGTTGACATAGCGCTGTCTACACCGGGAGTTAGGGGTGTGGATTTTTCACATCCTTGAGCAATGTAGTTAGGTCCTAAGAATCTAATGGTCAAGGCCTTATTCCAGGACTTTTATGTATTTTCCACATCAAGGGGCCTAGTTTTCAGAAAACTTCGCCATCAGATGACGCTGCAAGTATGATAATGCCTGCTTACATTTCAGATTTTGTTCTTTCTCTCCTTTGCTTCTTCTGTTCCCAGTTGGGTGTGAGCATGAGTATTCATTCAGTCTGGATTGTTTGCGCTGAACTGGTGTTCAGGGGTGCAGGCATGAGCAATACATACTAAGTTTGATTTCAAGAATTAGCTTTCTCCTAGCATTTCTCTTTCTGAGGTACTATTTTATAAACTAAAAATGCAAGGAAAAATCAAGTGAGATTTTTATATGGATAACTGTGGAGACTGAGGTCCATAGGAAAAGCACAGCCTGGGCAGTGGAAATGCCAGTAAACCCTGCCAGTGTGCCTCAGCCCTGAACTGTGGGGGACCATTAGTGCATATTTCATGGCATGTCAATCCATGGCTTCTCCAGACAGTCAGTTGAGTTGCCAACTGTGGTGCTGGTGGTGGTTACTTTGTGAAAGGACACACAAAGCACTAAATAGATGCCAGATGACAACAGGCTTTTCAGTCACTACTAATATGGGCTGTATTGATCCACTACTATCCTTTCCTATCCTGAATAACTTGTCTGTAGAAACTTTTTCTTGACAGTTACCATGGCAGCGAGTATGAGTGAATGGTGGAAATCTGAGGGCACCAAAATCTAAAGCAACATTTGATGGTTGCTGCCACGTGTGTGGAGGAAGGAGAAGGAAATTCTTTCCATCTGGTTTGGCAGTGTGGACACACACACTGTATTTTAAAAAAAGAATTGTCGTTTCTTCTTTCATAGGGTTAGACCATTGTAAGTCACTTTGTTTATAACCTTTCTTGTGTCTCTTGTCTTCTTTCTGCCCTCTGTTTGGAGTTCAACTTGCGCTCTGGTTTGTAATCCTGCAGTCCTTTTTTATTTAACCTGGAGTTCATGCCTCTAAATTATCATTTTAAACTGGCCCATTGAAATGATAGCATTTGTATGGAAAAGCCCGCTGGTCCAGAATCTAGGATGGACACTGAAAGCTGTACAACACTGGGCCATCATATCTTCCTGTCCAATATTTGACTGTCTCCAAGAAACTTGAGTGCGAGTTTTCTTCCCCTTGTAGGAGCATTTCAAAGAGGGAAAGGGGTGAAGTACCAGTATGCTAAAAATAAGGGGAAACGAAAAATCTTAAGGAATTTAGGCAAAGAAAAATTCTGGTTTGATAAGTAAGAGGAAAAGTAAAGTGTCTGCTAAACAGACCTAACACTTGAAAGATGATTTTGTAAATCATTCTCCTCATAAAGCTGTCATTATCTCAGAGTTACCGGGTTGGTGTGTCCTTGGTTATTGTTGTTGTTGTTTTTTTAAATAAAACATATGCTGTGGTGGTCATAATGAGTGAAATTCATCCCTGTGCAGAGCCCTAGCACAAGGCCTATATACTACATAAGTGATGTTTTGGGGTCTTAATAGAAAATGTAGTAGTATATTGAGCTTTGCTGTCCCTTTGCACAGGGATGAATTTCACCCAAGGTGCTTTCAAAAAGAGTTTTTTCCACCATTAAGGATATTAATTGTTCAGTTTGATAAAAGCAATCTTGCTGTTCAGCTTTATCTTTGTCTGTGAATGTTATAAACAGTTTATTGAGACAATCTGTGAATCTCTTCAATATTTAGATGCACTATAAAAGGTGCTACAGAGTTGTTACACTTTTGACAGGCATTCTCATGTAAGTTTGAAAAGGGCTGATAAAATGAGAAAACAGACTTTAAATACTTGGCCTCTATTAAGTAGATATTGTTGGAAAAATGTTCGGGCAGATGGTCTAGGTCTGCTATCAAATCTTCTGTTGTTGTTGTTTTTTAAATCTCGGTGATCATTTTAAACTGCTTTTTAAACATAATTTCTGTTTGAAAAGCTAACATAAAAATGCAACATAAAAAGGAAATGCTAACAAAACGTGGAGGAACAGTTACTTGTGCTTTTTATGTATAGTAGGACTTATTTCAATAATGCTGAAAAATAAGTGAAATGAAGGGATGGAACTTTTTAATATATAATAGTTTGTTTTTCTGAGGTGTTTTATTCATTAAATATTCATTTAGTGAAAACTACATTTTAAGCTTCTAAGAAAAGTGGAGTTTGTAAATAGATTATGTAGAATCTACTAACTGTGATCATTTTATGAAATTGTTACTGAAACACATTCAATAATGCAAATTAGCTTTGTAAAAATCAAAGAGCTCAGAATTACATCTCTCTTTCACTGTTGGTATATCAATATATGCCAGTGTTGAAAGACTTAAGCAAATATTTCTTCATCTAAAAACGAGAGACTTTTCATTTTGTTTCTGTTTTATAAGCTGTAAAAATATAGTTTTTTTGTAAGTAATGTCTTCTCTAGCAGCTGCAGCCTGTTCTGTACAGCATAGTTAACTACACCATTATTTGAATATAATTCAATAAGATTACATCAGTCCCAGCAGTGTTACTTTTGGATTTAGCTTGTATCACAATGTGTACAGTATGCTCTTTATATGCATGAAGTTGAAAATTCCTTTGCACTTCCGTTTCAAACAGGAGCTGTGGTGCTGTTATTTCTCAGTATATCCCATCTTAAGTCTCTGTAGTATCCCAGTGCAGACTCCTCATGACAAAACAATTATTTTTGGCTTTGCATGTACTTTCTCTAACCTTATTATTTTTCTTCTTTCCTTGCTGCTTCTCTTGAGAAGTCGTAGTTTTTGGAACAACCATTCAGGCCAGATGATTAAATGAATAATTTAATTTAGCAAAGAAGAGAAAATAAAAACTTTTATATATATTTTTTCCACCAAGACCACTGCTACCAAAGGAAAGGAGGCTCTGTGACTGCATGTGAATGGGCACATTGGTCCTTTTCTTGGAGCAGCCTTCTGTTCTGGATGCATAACTATGTATGTGAAGATGTGCCATTGTGTGCACCTTTCTGTGTGTGGATCTCAGGCTTCCTGTCTGAAGTTTGGCAGTTACACAAATTAGAACTGAAATAATCTAAAAGCAAAAGAGTAGCTATGAAGATTTATCCCAGCTGAGGGTCTAGGCCATTATTTCTACACTTTTTATTTCTCTATTTATCCACCTCTTCCCCAGGCCTCTCCTCTGCCCCACCCTTCTGCTATAGGGCTGGGATGGGAGCTGCTGTAGACTGACAAGGAGCCTGCCGGCAGGTAGGAGGTAGCCCCGGCTGAGTACGGGCGGGTGGGGGTTAATGACTCAGTGCTTCTCCCCGCCCTGTGGTAACTGGTAACTATCCTCTATGTCCTGCACATTTCCCAGACTCCATTTGGAAGTTCGGCAACCACCGCTCGTCATCCCATACCTGCAAAATGATGCGGTCCCACCAGTCACTGCTTGTTTCACAGGACCAGAAATGGCGCTCAACAGAGTGCCGCTGCTCTGTGACTGCCAGCAGCAACTGTGACTTGTTTTTTTCAATGGCTTGCACCAGGGCTGCTCGCAGGACATCACTATATTCCGCGCGGCGGGCCCTACTTCAGCTCTGGAAATATTGCAGGAGAAGGCACAAGGTGTTTGAGATGCTCACAGCAAGAGTGCACAACTAAGCAGGCTCCATGCTTCTGGGGTTATGGCGTACACATGGCGGTTTTAAGGCATGAAAACCACTGGGTTGTTTGCCGTTGATATGAGGGAGGGAGGACAGCACGCATCATGGGATGCCAACACAATGGTCCCATTCTTTCCTGCGACAATGTTTTGGTCCCACGAGGCATTGCACAAACTTCCCAAAGCATACTGCGGCAAGTTGCACTTTGGGATAGCTACCCACGATGCACTGCTTTGTGCCTCAATGCAAGCGCTGCTAGTGAGGATGCACTCCATCGAGACAATGTATCCCACTTCCCCACTTACCTCCGGGGGAAGGAGACCAAAGCCCCGAGGTAAGTGGGGAAGTGGGATACCGGGAGGAAGCACAAGTAGGTGAGTGCAAGAGGGGAGGGCTCCTGCCCCATACTGGGACAGCAGGACAATCGGTGAGTTATCTTAAATGCCTATACACAAATGCAAGAAGCCTGGGGAACAAGCAGGGAGAACTGGAAGTTCTGGCACAGTCAAGGAATTATGATGTCATTGGAATAACAGAGACTTGGTGGGATAACCCACATGATTGGAGTACTGTCATGGATGGATATAAACTGTTCAGGAAGGATAGGCAGGGCAGAAAAGGTGGGGGAGTTGCGTTGTATGTAAGAGAGCAGTATGACTGCTCAGAGCTCCAGCATGAAACTGCAGAAAAACCTGAGAGTCTCTGGATTAAATTTAGAAGTGTGAGCAACAAGGGTAATGTCGTGGTGGGAGTCTGCTACAGACCACCAGACCAGGGGGATGAGGTGGACGAAGCTTTCTTCCAGCAACTAACAGAAGTTACTAGATCACAGACCCTGGTTCTCATGGGTGACTTTAATCACCCTGATATCTGCTGGGAGAGCAATACAGCGGTGCACAGACAATCCAGGAAGTTTTTGGAAAGTGTAGGGGACAATTTCCTGGTGCAATTGCTGGAGGAACCAACTAGGGGAAAAGCTCTTCTTGACCTGCTGCTCACAAACAGGGAAGAAATAGTAGAGGAAGCAATAGTGGATGGGAACCTGGGAGGCAGTGACCATGAGATGGTCGAGTTCAGGATCCTGACACAAGGAAGAAAGGAGAGCAGTAGAATACAGAGCCTGGACTTCAGAAAAGCAGACTTTGACTCCCTCAGGGAACTGATGGGCAAGGTCCCCTGGGAGAATAACATAAGGGGGAAAGGAGTCGAGGAAAGCTGGCTGTATTTTAAAGAATCCTTATTGAGGTTGCAGGAACAAACCATCCCGATGTGTACAAAGAAAAGTAAATATGGCAGGCGACCAGCTTGGCTTAACAGTGAAATCCTTGCTCGTCTTAAACACAAAAAAGCAGCTTACAAGAAGTGGAAGATTGGACAAATGACCAGGGAGGAGTATAAAAATATTGTTCAGGCATGCAGGAGTGAAATTAGGAAGGCCAAATCACACTTGGAGTTGCAGCTAGCCGGAGATGTTAGGAGTAACAAGAAGGGTTTCTTCAGGTATGTGAGCAACAAGAAGAAAGTCAAGGAAAGTGTGGGCCCCTTGCTGAATGAGGGAGGGAACCTAGTGACAGAGGATGTGGAGAAAGCTAGTGTACTCAATGCTTTTTTTGCCTCTGTCTTCACAGACGAGGTCAGCTCCCAGGCGGCTGCACTCCGCAGCACGGTATGGGGAGGAGGTGACCAGCCCTTTGTGGAGAAAGAAGTAGTTCGGGACTATTTAGAAAAGCTGGACGAACACAAGTCCATGGGGCCGGATGCACTGCATCCGAGGGTGCTAAAGGAGTTGGCTGATGTGATTGCAGAGCCATTGGCCATTATCTTTGACAAATCATGGCAATCGGGGGAGGTCCCGGATGACTGGAAAAAAGCTAATGTAGTGCCCATCTTTAAAAAAGGGAAGAAGGAAGATCCGGGGAACTACAGGCCAGTCAGTCTCACCTCAGTCCCTGGAAAAATCATGGAACAGGTCCTCAAGGAATCAATTCTGAACCACTTAAAGGAGGGGAAAGTGATCAGGAACAGTCAGCATGGATTCACCAAGGGCAAGTCATGCCTGACTAACCTAATTGCCTTCTATGATGAGATAACTGGCTCTGTGGATGAGGGAAAAGCAGTGGATGTGCTATTTCTTGACTTTAGCAAAGCTTTTGATACAGTCTCCCACAGTGTTCTTGCCAGCAAGTTAAAGAAGTATGGGCTGGATGAATGGACAGTAAGGTGGATAGAAAACTGGCTGAATGGTCGTGCTCAACGGGTAGTGATCAATGGCTCCATGTCTAGTTGGCAGCCGGTATCAAGTGGAGTGCCCCAAGGGTCGGTGCTGGGGCCGGTTTTGTTCAATATCTTCATCAACGATCTGGAGGATGGTGTGGACTGCACCCTTAGCAAGTTTGCAGATGACACTAAACTGGGAGGAGTGGCTGATACGCTGGAGGGTAGGGACAGGATACAGAGGGACCTAGACAAATTAGAGAATTGGGCCAAAAGAAATCTGATGAGGTTCAACAAGGACAAGTGCAGAGTCCTGCACTTAGGACGGAAGAATCCCATGCACTGCTACAGACTAGGGACCGAATGGCTGGGCAGCAGTTCTGCAGAAAAGGACCTAGGGGTTACAGTGGACGAAAAGCTGAATATGAGTCAACAGTGTGCCCTTGTTGCCAAGAAGGCTAACGGCATTTTGGGTTGTATAAGTAGGGGCATTTCCAGCAGATCGAGGGACGTGATTATTCCCCTCTATTCGGCACTGGTGAGGCCTCATTTGGAGTACTGTGTCCAGTTTTGGGCCCCACACTACAAGAAGGATGTGGATAAATTGGAAAGAGTCCAACGGAGGGCAACAAAAATGATTAGGGGGCTGGAGCACATGACTTATGAGGAGAGGCTGAGGGAACTGGGATTGTTTAGCCTGCAGAAGAGAAGAGTGAGGGGGGATTTGATAGCTGCTTTCAACTACCTAAAAGGGGGTTCTAAAGAGGATGGATCTAGACTGTTCTCAGTGGTAGAAGATGACAGAACAAGGAGTAATGGTCTCAAGTTGCAGAGGGGGAGGTTTAGGTTGGATATTAGGAAAAACTTTCTCACTAGTAGGGTGGTGAAGCACTGGAATGGGTTACCTAGGGAGGTGGTGGAATCTCCTTCCTTAAAGGTTTTTAAGGTCAGGCTTGACAAAGCCCTGGCTGGGATGATCTAGTTGGGGTTGGTCCTGCTTTGAGCAGGGGGTTGGACTAGATGACCTCCTGAGGTCCCTTCCAACCCTGAGATTCTAAGATTCTGTGAATGAGCATGGTGTGGCCACGCACAATTGACTTCATTAATTTGGAGGCTCGAGGTTGAATTAGATAAAGTCAATTTAATTTTGTAGTGTAAACAAGCCCTAAGCTGTGTAATTCTTTCAGGGGATTTTCCCCTGAAACAAATTCCTTCAGAGAGAGGGCCAGGTTTTTAACTTTGTATCTGAATGAATAATTTAAAAAAAAGTTCCATTTTCAATTTGCTTCATGTACTGTACCAAACATTTATTGACTCTCTGCTGGCTAGTAGCATTAAGCTATCTACCCAGTAAGGCTTGGAAGTGTTACTTGTTAAGAATTTTGCACAACAGTCTAGTTTTTAGAACATTATGCTGTGCCCACCTTGCAGAACAGAAAATAATGAGTGGGGGAGAGAGAGACTTACATACTGGAAAAGCTTTTAAATGTATCAGACTGAAACACGTTTTCCAGAATTTCTACTGCTGTCTTTGTTAATCAACAAAACTGTTTGGTGTAAACTATCTGGTGTACACAGTTGCAGTAATGTAAATGGAGTTGCATCTACCCACACCAGCAATGAGCTTTGCGCTTTGTGTCTTTTTTTTCCTTAGAAAGCAGTTTCCCCATCTCCTTGATCCTGCAGTAATCACAATGTTGAATCTGTGGCATCGCAGTCAATCATTGCAACACACTAATGTAATGGCATTATAACGTCACTTCAGGGTGGATTAGAAGGAGAAGCTGGTCTAACGGTGCAAATGCACATCTTTGAAAATAGCAAAGAACACACAGAAAACGTACCTTCAGTTTTATATACACTAGATGTCTCTTTCTCAGATATGATCCATGTGTAGAAGGGGAAATTAAACTGTTTAAACTATATTAGTTTACAAGGATGTGCAGAAATTTAAAGTTGTTAAAGCAAGGCCATTACAAAAAAATCAAATGGCTCTGCTTGCATTTGTTCATGTTCCCTTAAAGTTTAAGCTCCTTTATACTCTTGGTCCTGTTGAAAGATTTAGTGTAATGAATAATTATCCTGTGTCACAAGAGTTAGCAACCAAGCTCAGCAACCTAAGCCCTAGTTTTTAAAATATTTGAAATACTGATACTGAGGGCTACAATTGTTTCCTCTTTACATGTAGTTTCCACTTCACTCAAACATTTCACTGCAGCACCAAATGCTGAGAGGCATGTCAACAATAAAGAATTGCTTAAATGCTCATCACATTTTGAGAGCAACCAAAATAATCCATCAGTTCTAAGGCATTTTTATGTGTTGGCTACTTGATCAAATTTCTTACCAACTTTTCTGTAACTTCACCTCTGTTGTTGTGAAGATGAACACGTTTGGACAAATTCATCTCTGGTATAACTCCATTGACTTTATTAGTTTATCCCAGGAATAACTTTGGCCCACTCTAACTTGCTTCCAACATAGAATGTTACAGTTCATACTAGTCTGAAGGATTCAAACTGGAGTGGGGATGGACGAGGAGTGCCTTTTGTTTCTCATCATGTGTCTGCATGCAGCACAAGAATGAGGTGGACTACAGAGAACCATTTTCTGTAGTCATTATAGCTGGCACAGTGAAGCTATTGCCTAAAAAAGCCAGCCAGCCAAAATACTAAACAGCCAGAAAGAAATATTCAAGGACATTAAGTCTCTGAAAAATTTGGGCATGATTCTGATTCCAAGCTATAAATCCAGGGTAACTACTCACTTCAGTGAACTTAGCCTGGGTTTACATCAGGGTAATTGAGATAGGGTCATATTCTTATGTGCATAGTTTTCCTCTCTTTGAGTGGTCATTTACTCCCACATGCTCCCCTAAACTACTGTATAGGATGCATTTCTTCTGTTCTCTGAACATAAAGTGGTGACAGACTTATGGTTTCAATCTCACATTAGTACCTACTAAGATAAGGGTAGAGCAGTAGTGGCTTTCCCCTCAGATTCCTGATGGTTTAATTTAGAATGGCATTGACCACTAAAGAAATATAATATGAGACCATGGCCACGTGAAAAAGGAAAACAAGGTATTGATGGGGAGACCCTAGAGATCCTTGTTCCACTCAGGCAAAATTTTCATCCTAAAAAGTAGAATGATGGGAAGAAATTAAGAACAGAAATTTTAGGCTTATTGTCGGGACATACTTCCTGATGGTGATCCTTAAGGGAAGTGGAGAAAACCACATTACTTTGCATATTTAAAATTATTATTCTAGGAATTATTACTCTCACCAATGTCAGGGAGATAGACTAAATGACAGAATAAGTCTTGTGCATTTCTGTAATTGGGATCCCTGGATATTCATGATCTCATCGTGAATGGCTATAAGTGAATGAAAAGAGCACAGGGAAACCACACATTCCTGTGTAATCAGCTAGGCACTAATATAATCAAGGTGTAGATATTAAATGAAATTTGACGTTCTTGCATGAAGATTTTCTGATCAGAGATCCTGTATAAACTTTATGTTGTTCTTGGGACTTCACAGGAACAAGACGAGAAATAGGCCATTAACAGACATTGGTTCAAAGTCACCTAGGGGGAGTTAATGGGCAAAATTTTATAAGCTGAAAAAGAAAATTATAAATGCATTTATATATATATACTTCCACTATGCACGTAGGATTGCCAGCTTTCTAATCACATAAAACCAAACCCCCTTACCCCGCCCCACTCCTGCCCTGAGGCCTCGCCCCTTCTCCGAGGCCCCACCTTCGCTCACTCGATCCCCCCTGTCTCCATTGCTCACGCTCCCCCACCCTCACTCACTTTCAATGGGCTGGGGTGTGGGAGGAGGCAAGGGCTCCAGCTGGGGTGTGGGCTCTGGAGTGGGGCCGGGAATGAGGGGTTAGGTGTGCAAGAGGGGACTCGGGGTTGGGACAGGTAGTTGGGGTGTAGGAGGGGGTTCAGGCTCTGGGAGGGAGTTAGGGTGTGGAAGGGGGTTCCAACCTGGGGCAGGGGGTTGGGGTGTGAGTTCTGGCTGGGTGGTGCTTGCTTACCTCAGGTGGCTCCCAGTCTGTGGCACAGCAGGTCTAAGGCAGGCTCCCTGTGGCTCCCGGGAAGCGCAGCCAATGGGAGTTGCGGACCCTGTGCTCAGGGCGGGGGCAGCGAGCAGAGCCCCCTGGACGCCCCTCTGCCTAGGAGCCAGAGGGCCATGCCAGCTGCTTCCTGGGAACTGCATGGAGCTAGCCCTGCTGCGCTGCCGACCGGACTTTTAGCAGCCCAGTCAGCGGTGCTGACCAGAGCCACCAGGGTCCCTTTTCGAGTGGGTGTTCCAGTTGAAAACCGGACACCTGGCAACCCTATGCACATAGACTATATATAAAGAGATCAACAAACACAGAGACATATGATCTTTGAAACAAAGTGGCTTAATGAGAACAGTAGTTGTGTTTCCTTTGTGGAGATATGAGTAAATGGACATGTGTTAAAAAGAAATCCTATTTCCCCTTGAGTTCATCCTCGATTATTCAACAAAGGCTCATGTCCAGACCTTATTTATTTGAAATATGTATCCATAGAAACCTACAACATTATCTGTTTGAAGAAATAATCAAAATCATGTTTCCAGAATCGAAGAGCATCATAGTGTACATTTAGGATCTCATTTTCAATTATTTTACTTTTCAAGGTTTTACCTGCTGTTGTAATGTGTAGAGAAAACACACTACAAATCAAGACCCTAATCCTACAAAAACCTGAAGAATATGCTTAACTTACACTGTGGGTGAGATCTGCTCCCCTGCTCCAACCTCTTCACGCCAGGTAAAAGGGGCTGGAATGCTGTAAAGAGGCCCTAAGAGCACCTCTGGTCAGGGGAGGATTTCCTCAGAGCTGGTACTTTGGAAAACAGCCTCTTCTGAAGGACCCTCCTGTCAAGCCTGGGGACAGGAATAGGTGCTATAGGGGTGTGTTGGGCTGGACTAGAACACACAGCACTGCGGGAATTCTTAGCAGTGCTGCAGCCCATAGGGCAACCCCGGGGAGGATGTTTTAACATAGTGCTGTCTACGTTACTCTGGGGGTATCTCTGTCCACCAGAGCAGCCCAGAGATAAGGTGGCAAAGCCACTTTAGCCTTCCTGCTCCCGGACTGACAGTTCTGTTGCGCAAAATCTCACCCGGTGAGTATCCCACCCATGGGCGGTGCGTATAAAAGGCTGGGGAAGGCTGTGCCTCCCAAGACAGCCCCACGTGGCCCCGCCAACGCTCCACCCAGAGGCCTCCTCCTGCTTGCCACTAGTTGTTCCAGCCCAGGCATGCTGCTCCTCTTCCTGGAAGCCGGCTGGAGCTTGGGCTGGGACTAGGACGACTGGGACTTGGGATGGCTGGGGACGCCCCAGGTGCTGGGGCCGCACTGTCCAGCACTCCAGAGGCTGGTGGGGATGGGGGGCTGCGTGCTGTCCGCCCGGTGCTCTGGGGCTGGAGGCACTTGGGTGGCCTGGGGGTGGAGGTGGGGTGGCTGGCAGCTGCAGGCTGGGGCTCTGGGGTTCGGCATGGGAAGGGTGCGAGAGCGGCAGGGCCTCAGGCAGAAGGGGTGGGCTGGGCCAGAGGCTAGCCTCCCCAAGCCCATGGTTCACCCACCGCCCATGGTCCCACTTATTACATGGACTTCTCACAGGGTGACGTCCCAGCCCCATTGAAGTCAGTGAGAATTTAGCCATTGACTTCAATGGGGCCGGTTTCACACACAGTGAAATGGGGGTTAGGAGCTTCCAGCACCTTGTAAGATTGGCTGTTGATACCATCTTGTTTATGAAGTGGCAATATTATGGTGGAAACAGCAGGATGTGGGGTATTACAAGTGTTTTTCAAACATCTTCCTTTCAAAGAGGTTTCTCTCGAGTCCTTGATGGTCCACACCCATCCTGCAAGCCGCTCTCTGATTGTTTCTTTCCACAAAGACATCCGGAGTGAAATTTTAACATAACTATATGCCAGTGGTATCAGATAAGAGCTGGTGTTGTGGCTGCAAGTTTGGGCCGTATGGAGTACTACTGATTTTAACCACAGGTCCCACAAACCTCAGTTGGTATTGCCCACATTGTAGGATGTGCACATCCAGCATATGTCAGCAGATTGAAGCAATTTTTTTCCAGTCATTCTCAAACCAGTGGAATTTAGGGCAAAATTTTGCCCACAGATTTGTGCAGAGAGTTTACATTGAGGTCATCTGATGGCAGAATGTAGCCCTTAGCCTTAAAATAGTGGTCAGAATTAAAAGGAGACATGCTGATTTGCCTGCGGGTCTATGGATCCCAGCATGAAATGGTCTCCCTTGAGCTGAACAGCCTTCATCTTGGCTCAAGAAGGCCTATCACATGCTGGAACAAAGTCTGTGCCCTCATCTGAAAAATGAGGGTGGTTGGGAGCTGCGCAGAGTACAACTTCTAGGGCCACACAGGCCTGTGGGCTGCATTTTGTTCACCCCTGTTCTTACCCTCTACTACAGAGATAAAGCACACCTTTTCCTATGTGCTTTCAGATTAGGTAAATAGTTGACTTATCTGAAAGCAGATCTTAACAATACTTGCTGAGCTTCTGAGTAATTCAGTGTACAGATTAGCTGTCAAGATTGACTGATTGCTACAATGAAAGGCTGCTGTGAGATTAGGATCTTTAATCTCTCTGAATACAAATAATTGATAAATATATAGTTACAACACATGACTATAATAGATTTGTATGGACATTCTTTTGGTTATTATTAGAATGTATATCCAAATTATCAGAATGTGGTGACATACTATGAACATGGATGTTAAAGAAATTAATTGCTCCTGTAGCCCAGGGTCATTAACATCAAAACTGCTCTTAAATCCCTTTGCTGTCTTTAATGTTTGCGATGATGCCTTCAGTTGTTGATGTAACGAGATATATCTGCATAGCTGCATAAAAAGCAAAATGTCAGTGCTATAAACTTTTAAAAAGTAGGTGTTGTGATTTTTGTCTGTGTAAACGTCTTTCAGAGACGTATGCCAGGAATTTTCATTAAAAAAAATTACAAATCCAATAACACTCAGTTACAAGTGTAATAACGTATTAGTGCTTCATACATTAGAGGGTATCTATCCCTTCTGCAATTTAAAAACTGTGTGGAAGATTACAAATCTGACTTCCCCAATGAGTCAATCTGTTCATTTTGAAATCAACATGGCTGTGGAGGAGTCCTTACCCATTGCTGTGCTAGTTGGGGTCATGGAGATTGTAATGGTGGCATGGACTTCATGTACTATAAAAGTACTTATTTATTTGGTGTGTTCCTAACTATCCCCCCATAAATCCTATTCCTCCTTTTCCACAAGTTCAAATTCCATTGTTAATCAAGTCCCAAATGATGGTGCTAGGCACCTTTTAGAAAGACTTCTGATTACAGATAGAAAATGGAAAGAAGCCTAGCCCACAGCATGTTCTGATCTCTGCTCCCTACCCAAAACTTCAAGTATATCTCACTTCGGCCAGTTCAGATTCACTCCCATGCTTACCTGCAAGTAGAGACCAAACGCCAAAGTCAGACCTAGGATAAGCAGGATCATCTCCATACAAATCTTGTTCTAAATTAAACATTGAGGGTACAAATTGATAAGAAAAATGGGTGTAAATAGTGATGTGATTTAGCTTGCACCAGTTTGGGTGTGCAAAACAAGTGTAGCAACCAAAGAGGCAGAGTGCTGAGGCACGGCAGGAAGAAGTAACCTTAAAGGAAGGAAGGAAGGATATAAGGTAACGTATACCCCTATTTCTCTTTTGCCCTCCTATTAGTGACTGACTTCCTGCAGGGGCTGACTTCCCTGAGGGGCTGGATCTGGGCCGGGGGCCGTAGTTTGCCCACCCCTATTCTATTCCCTCAATGTACTAATTAAGGTCCCCTTTGGTGTGGAACTTGCACTTGTTTTGCACACCCACTGGATGCCAAATCAGTGCAAGTTACACTACTTTACCACTTATATATGCACACACTTGTTTTCAAACCAGTTAACACCTGGTGTATAATGTAAACACGGACATTTATGGCTAAGCTGAATTTGGCCACTTGAGTCTGCTTCAGCCTTTAGAACAGGGGTGGCAAAACTTTACTGACCCTCCGAGCTGCATATGACAATCTTCAGAAGTTCGAGGGCCAGGCTGTGCCTGCTGGAGCTCCAGCCCCATGGGGAGGCACCTGCTGGGGCTCGGGGCTCCAGCCCTACGGGGAGGCACCTCCTGGGGCTTGGGGCTCCAGCCCTGCTCCTGCTGAAACCCTGAGGCCTGAGGCCAGACCCCTCTCCCCGCTGGGCAGAAGCCAGAGGTGATGTAGGGAGGGCACATGGGGTCATGTGCCCCACCAATCTTTGCCAAGGCTTGCTGGCCCCACTCGGTCACGTGGTGCAGCCAGGCCCCCTCCCTGCATGGCAGCTGCTGGAGCCGGCCCTGGAGAGAGCCACTGTAGGGGCGAGCCACTGCTTTTGCTGCTGCCTCTCCTCACAGAGCTAAAGCAGTGGCCCCTCCCTGCAGCTCCCAGCTGTTTGCCGCTCTCCACAAGGAGCTAACACCAGGGAGCTGCAGGATGGGGCCGCTGAGGGTAAGGGGAGACATGCCTGGGGGGGCGTGACTCAAGCTGTTGGGGGGACGAAACCTATAAATTGTGCCCCCTCCCCACACGCTGAGCAGGCACCAGTCATATCTGGCAGAAACCCCTAGACCCACCACCCCGCCGCAGGGCAGAAGCCCTGAGCTACGCCCCCCCTCCAACAGCCTGGCGGGCGGAGAATGGGGGGAGTGGGGTAAGGGGGCTCTGCGAGCCTCACTTTAACTGTAAAAGAGCCACATGCAGCTCGCAACCCGCCATTTGGCCATCCCTGTGAAAATAATGCATTAGTGAACGCCTTTCACCTGGGAAAGTCTTACCTTGGTTTTGCCTGGGACAATCTTGTCTGCTTTAAATGGGTTGGAGTTACACTCTCACCTTCCATATTTTTGGCCTCAGTTCCTGATGAGTGAGTCAACTGCTGTCTATCATGCACATTTCAGTTACAAGTTATCAATTTTCTTAATTTAAAGGGGCATTGTCAAAAGGACAGCATGATGCCCAGAATGAAGGTTATTTTTGAACATTAGATGGATAGAGTTGTTACAAAACCCCATTATTAAAAACATTTGAATGAAATTTAAAAACAAAATAAGAATGACACCCACTTTTGTACATTTGTTAAATATTTGTCTATGGAGCTGGACCCAAACACTGAGCTAGTGTAGAACCAGAAAGTGAAAATGACTGTAAACAGAAGAGAAACTGGTCATAGTTTCAGGGCTAGATCCTATGCTATTTTACAGCAGCTGAGTATCTGGCACTTATTGTCCAAACTGAGTGAAATGCAAAATGTAAACAAATGGTAAAAAGTGCATTTGATTGTTAAAAATTCATCAATAATGGAAGATTATATTAACCACATAGTTAATTGCTTTGATTCATATGACTTTTACCCTAAAAAATTCATTTCAATTCTTATTGTTCTAAATGAGGTCTAATCAGTTTGGTCAGCCACTCTGTGTGTACAGTAAATCGTGTATATTTTATGTTATCTTTTCGTAGCTATTCTTGTTCTACAAGTTAACGTCTGAAGCTTTTACTATAAACATTGAAGCCAGCATGAATTACAATAGATATTTTGTGTGACAGTTTAATTAACTGTGGATTCTTGACCTTTAATAGATGTCTGAGCTACAAGTGCTTAATAATGAGCCTTGCAATGTAAAGTAATATGCCTGTTACTTTATAAGGTTAAGAGGTTTACTTACACAGCAGTTTCAAACAAAGTCCAGAGACATAAAACTAATTAAGTAAACTGAAGTAAGCCAGTCTGAAGCTAAGTAATTCTAAACATTTTATAAATTCACAGTACAGTAGATATCGGTGAAAACTACCATAGCTAAATACTAATTTCAGCTCTTTGGGTACTAACTGCAGAGGCCCTGGGACTTCAGTGCTCTTGAACCTACAAAGTCTAATTGTATTACAGGGTTATAACATTCTGCAGAACCAACCCTTTTTGACTAGGATGCTAGCCCTAAACATACACACACGCACATGCATGCACACACAAATTCACTCCTCTTCTGCAGCATAGGTGCTGGAAGTAGAGGTGCTGGGGATGCTGCTGCACACCCTGGCTTCAAGTAGTAATAACAACCCACGTACCTGGTTTCCACCTTCAGTGCCCCCACTATAAAAATTGTTCCAGCAGCACTGCCATGCGGTGTCCACACACATGGACTTGTGTAAAGACAGAAGATGATCAACTCTGGTGACACCATGAAGCGTCCACTAAACAAGCTTAAGTCCACTAATGTCCATAGCAGAAGGAGCCATTTCTAAAGCTGATTGCCAGGATACTAGCTGGTAAATAGCCACCAAGAACTTTGAAGGGTAGATGTTCATGGAAAGGTTAAAGATGAGAGATACTGACTGAGGACAAGTATTCTTGGTTGACATAAAGCCAGTTATTGGTGGGGTGGGACAAAAGAACAAATATGGATGCCCCAAGCAGAAGTTTGTATGTCAACTGATCCAGCTCAAGAGTGGATTATTTATTATTTAAATAAAGGGGGCCAGTCTCTATTCCGTGCAACCTCTCCTGAAAACAGAGGGCTTGCATAGGTGCAGCCCAGGGCAGAATTTGCGTGTCTAACACTACTTCAAACTATCACACAAAATTACACCTGTGATAAACAAGAATTACTTATCTAGTGCAAATGGATTCTAGTTACCCTATAACTAAAAAGTTTGTCTTTTTTCCTACTGAACTTCTGAGTATGCAGGACCATGTTGCAGAGGCATATTTTAAAACAAAAATGTATGTACATTGCTTTGTTTTTCTGAAAGTAGGCAGCTATACACACAACTACAATACTGGAATAAGGGTTACTTTTTAGGGCCAGGTTGTGATCCCCTTAACTCATCCTGACTGCAAACACTCCCACTGACTTCAGTGAGATTATTCTGGTGCAAGGGGCTGTTCACCCGGAGAAAGGGGATCACGATCTGGCCCTTAATTCTGTTCAGGGCATAATTAAAATAATTGGAGCTCATCTGGCTAGTGGAGTTATGCTCTTTGTTTGTTCTTGTCGGTGTGGTTGTGTAACCCACACAACTTCTGGGTGTGGTGTTCGGTCCCATCTAGTGGCACCAACACCACTTAGAGAGAGAGAGATTAAAGAGTCTGCTCTACTGGCTTGGCTCATGCACTAAGCTCCAGAGGTCCCAGGTTCGATCGTGCCACCAGCCGGGCCCGGTCTGTTGGTGTTATAGTTGTCTTTGGAGTTGGTCTGTTATTTTGCAGGACCTGGGGAACTTTTGCTACTGAAAATTCATGTGATTTCATGAAGTACTCCTGAGTACTTTGTCTTCTTTGCCCCGCATACAACAGCAGTTTTCAGAATCTGAACTAAACACACTCAAGAGTGACTAAGGAATTGTATAAACAGCCTTTTGGGAGGGTGAGGAAGGGAAGACAAGCTGCTTATATTCTGTGGTTTGAGATTCATCCATACATTCTCAACATTTCCTTTTCTTACAGGTCAAACCCTTTAGTAACTGTGCTCATGCATGGATAAACCCTGCTTCAGCCACCCCAGAGCATCATCAAACTAGTATGGGAAAATCCTTGCTTGGAACTTTCTTTTTCTTCCACCTAAACAACCACCCCACCACCACCCCCTGAAAGGAGGCTGAGGTACTCTGGTGAGGGAGGCAGTCAAGCCTGCTCCCTGATCTGGGTGTGATTTGGTTTTCTTCCTGTAGAAGTTTGGACTTTGACATTCCTTACTTACTGTTTTATAGGGAAGAATCATACTGCAATTACAACCATGAGTGTGTGGGTGGGTGGGGACATGAGGGTCTAATCCTGCAAGGTGCCAGGCCCCCTTGAACTGATGGGCTTTGAGGGGATTCACAGGAGGCACTTGGCGGTTGATAGGCTCTGTGTTGTGTGTTGGTGCAAACACTGTCGCTGCACATTGTTCCTTGGAAGTTCCACAGATGTTTGAGTGAGCTAGATCCATGCTTTTGAGTCGCCTCTTCCAGAGAAGGACGTGCATTCGGGCCAAATAGCTCTTTCTTTTTTGCCACAAAAGTGGGCTGTAGCCCGACTAAAATTTGCTGCGAGGGAGTGATTCAGGAGTTTGCTAAGCCCTGCCTTCTCTCTGATCCGTCCTCTTACCACAATGAGGTATGAATAAGATTCAATGTAAGCACTCTTTCATGGCTTAGTACAACCCAGTTGTGTAATTATGCTTCCACTCTCCTGACATGGGTGAAGCAAGCCATAGACCAGGTAAAATACTCCCACACTGAAGTCAGTAGGTGTAACTGCAGCCAGCTTTGGCCTCCAGTGTGCAAATGAAAACAATGAAAACACCACATACTAGTGAGTTCTCTTGTTTTGCTTGACTGCCATTGCTTGTGCAGGATGTTCCATGGGGGAAGGAGCGGGGGGAGGAGGGGAACAAACAAACATACAGACCAGCAATTTTTGAAACCTCACAGCTACGAGGACCAAGCATTGAGTGACATTCTTTGATGCCAAATAAAGAAAGAAGGGTAGATAGAGCTTTGTCGTGTTGTTGGGATTCTCTGTGCCACTAGAAATGGCTGGCATTGCACCAATGTGTGTGTGTGTGTTGCATGTCTGGTTGCAGTAATAATGCAGCTTCAGTGTGCTGTGATAGGGAGAGAAAAGGAAAAAACAGATATACATGAGGTGACCGGGGGGGTGGAGGAGGGGAGTATTTCAAACAGAAGTGCTTGCCTTCAGATCACTTATTTATTTATTTAAACATATAATGGTTGAGCAAATTAATTCTTTAAAAGGTAGAGAGCCTGCTTTTCTGCAGGATTCTTAGAGTAAAGAAGAGCCATGGTGCAGTATGTAATAAACTTTAACAAATGTCAGCTACGAAAATAATGACTGTGATCAGAAACATTGTAGAAGGATAGTGTAATGCAGTCTGAAACAATGACTCTCTAAGGACAGCATAGGTTATTAAAAATCTTGGGCAACCAGTTAATGAAATCAGCTTGCCTCATTAGCCACACTTCTATATTATATTTACCGAGGTTGACAAAGCTAAATATTTTTCTTTGTGGCTTGAATGGCATCATGAGGTTGTCAGTCTTACACAACCCATTTTTAATTTGTGAATGTCGATTGTCTTGTCCTGTGTATGTGCTCGGTTTAGACTTGAAATGAGGTTTTCTGGTTGGGATGCTACTTCCTACAATTTTGGATGTTTTGTCTAATTTAGAATGGAGCTCAAACATTTGTGGTTTGAGTTACATTCTCCAAGTCAGTCGGAAGTTCTCATAAATATTGCTGCATGGGGGGTTTCTGTTTTGTTTTTGTTCTGTTTCTAATCTTTATTCCACTGGTGGACTTGCTCGTAGAGAGGAATCATTTTGGGCATAGCATAGGCTTTCTTTACATAGAAATGGGGTTTTAAAAACATAATTTCCCTGAGAAAACGTTGATGTAAAAATACACACATGGTTCTGCTTTTCCTGCAATCTGCAGAAGGAGGACAATAGAGGTAGCTGACTCTCCTGCACACAAACACTGCAGAAATCTGGGTGGAGGGACGGTGTATGAGCAGATAATATGACCATTACTTATTAGATCACTATTAAATTACCTTCAGTCCTGTTCTTGGCTCAGATGCCTTCTACTACACCAGCTCAAAAACGAAAATATTTGTTGTGTGAGGAAAACGTTTCTGTTATATGGGCTTTCACCCTAGTTGCCGGGCCAGTCATAAAGACAAGGAAAAAAGTATGTGAAAGGTCGGTTCCTTCTGACCTAAATGAACAAATGTATTTCTAACCCTTGTTGTTTTAATTTTGCATCTTGTTTTATGGGTTGTGATTTTAAAAGTGTACTTGATTTTGGGAGAAGGGTTGACGTTATCTTCTTTTGCATCTGAAAAGTCTGTATTTATTTTATTGAGCTGTATTGATTTAAAAAAAATTCTTTATCTTATGTTTATTTGATTGTGCACTGTGGCCTTAAGGCTAAGATGCTATACTAATTAACTTGTGTTTGTTAAATTACCATAGTCCCATGAAATGAAAACTCCAACCAGTCAAAGTAAAGAATCAGTGTCCTCTTGTGAGGGCCTGTTACTCACCTAAGCAGTCTCTTTGAAGTATTGTCAAATTTCTATGTGACTGCTATTTCCATGTCTGCAGCATCTCACAGATAACTTTCATAATAGTGTCTCTGCCAACATTTTAGAATATATTCACCTGGGGAACAAGTAGTTCTGTACTAAATTGGCTGGAGGTCAGTCTCAGGGATTAAAAGATGCGTTTCTGAGGCTCCTTACTCTGGTAACATGCCCATCAGCACACATCTACTACCTCACCCACCTAGGCTAGGGTTGCCAACGTTCTAATTGCAGAAAACCGAATACCCCTGCCCTGCCCCTGCCCCAAGGCCCTGCCCCTACCCCGCCCTTCTCTGAGGCCCCACCCCTGCTCACTCCATCCCCCCTCCCTCTGTCGCTTGCTCACGTGCTCATTTTCACTGGGCTGGGGCAGGAGGCTGGGGTGCAGGAGGGGGTGAGGGCTCCACCTGGGGTTGCGGGCTGTTGGGTGGGGCCAGGGTAAAGAGTTTGGGGAGCAGGAGTGGGCTCTGGGCTGGGGCAGGGGGTTGGGGTGTGTGTGTGTGGGGGGGGTTATGGGCTCTGGGCTGGGGGCCAGAAATGAGAGGTTCAGGATGTGAGAGGGGGCTCTGGTCTGGGGCAGGGGGTTGGGGTGTGTGTGAGGGGTGAAGGCTCTGGAGTGGGGCCGGGGATGAGGAGTTTGGGGTGCAGGAGGGGGCTCTGGGCTGGGGCCAAGGGGTTCGGAATGGGGGGGTTGGGTTCAGGAGGGAGTGTGGGGTGCGGGATCCAGGAGAGAGTTTGGGTGCGGGAGGGGGTTCTTAGCTGGGGCAGGGGGTTGGGGCGTGGCCAGGCGGTGCTGACTTCAGGTGGGAAGAAGTCTGCAAGGCTCCCAGGAAGCAGCTGCATGTTCCTCTGGCTCCTAGGCGGAGGGGCGGCCAGGGGGCGATGGGAACTGCAGAGCTGGCACTCGGGGCAGCACCTGCGGGCAGGGGCATTGCACGGAGCCCTCCTGGCCACCCCTCTGCCTAGGAGCTGGACAGGCTGGCCGCTTCCAGGAGCCGCACGGAGCTGCAGCCAAGATGACAAAACCATCTGTGATTTCCCCTGATGACAAGCACTTCCAACCTGTCCAGCCACCTAACCTCTCCCACTCAAAATATGCTATAATCTGCCCAAGGTCAGCAACATCTTCGCTCATAGCCTCAAAATGAGAGCCTGTGTAGGTTACACTAGAAATGGGATACAAGCTAAAAAATTACAGCTTCTGAAACTGAGAGACTGACCTTTTACATGTCACATCCTGTTCTCATCCAAGCCAGGTCATGTAAAATGACTGCTATGTTATAGTTTTCTGATCAGGAAACGGAGCAATACATTTCACTGGACACTATAATGAACAGCTAAGAGCCAAAGCCATCAGCTGTTGTAAATTGATGGAGTTCTACTAAAGTCAATGGGACTACACTGATTTATATCAGCTGAAGATTTTTAAACACCTTTTAAATGTAAGCATTTTTTTAGATTGTTACCCATTTTAGATTTTCACAGTGGCATGACATTATTGGGGGATGTCAGACAATTATTTTATGACAGTAGACACTGATATTCAAAATGTTTGACTTTATAGACTGTTAAAACACAAATTGTCAGCATCACATGTCAAAATACACAAAGTAAATATCCTTAGATCAAGAAATCATACCTATTCATTTGTTAGTCCATTTCTAACAAGCCTAATTCAAAAGTCAAAATCACTGGATTTTTACGCTAATTAAATTCTCAAGCAGCTTTTTGTTTTTTACTTTGCCTATCTGTAAATTTTGATTATTATAGTGGAAATATTTTTTCATTGCTTTGGGTATATACGGTGAAATCGACATTGACCAACATTTACTGTTAAAAATCTAATCCTTCCAAGGCTATTTATGAAGTACTGTATAGGAATTAATGAAGTTTTCCCTCACAAACTAGCCCACCCAAAACATATAACAAATGTGCTTGTGTTTCTTGCTTCTTTAAACTTAGCATTGTGCTTTCTGGTGGATTAATTTTGTCCACTGCCCCTTGTAAAATACCTTTGTTATTTCTTGTTCTCCTTGGAGTGTGGAGGAGCCGGCTCTATGGGTTATGTTTATTTCACTGGAGGGACAGACAGGAGAGAGAAGGAGGCTTTACCAGAACAGATTTTGCCAAGAATTGGCTTTATTTCATGCTACAGTATTTTTCTAATTAATATATTTCATGGACAGTCTCTTTCATAGTAAAAAAAAATAAAATAAAAAGGATGCTTTTTCATGTGTAACATCAGATTTTGAACTGGGACATTTTGTGTGGACCAACAGAGCTTGATAGCCTACTGCTTACTTTTATTGAAATGCAAGGAATGGCCTTTCCAACCCACTATGTCTAGAAACAGTGCCACACTCTCTGAAATAGATCCAACTGTAAAACAGGTGCTGTGCACCCATCACCCTGGTGCATTGCTGTCTGCACTCTGTTCGTGGCAGGATTGGATCCTTTGTGAGAGATCTGTAGTCAGTAGTAAAATTCACATTATTAAGGTGTTTTTTCTTTAATAGCTGTCCCATATGACAGCACTGTAAAAGTTCCTTGCACTGTAAGCAGAATTATCAGAACAGCTTTCCATGATAATACTGTATCATTCCATACATTATTTTATATAGTTATGGAAACTAAAAGATTCTGGATGCAATCCTTGCCCTTGTAAAGATAATGGGAGTTTTGCCATTGACTTTAAATGGGGTCAGTACGTCACAGTTTCTTTACAAGGCATTTTGAAAGATATGTATGTCTCCAAAAACTGAAAATATCTGAATTCAGCGTGTTTGAAAAATCCAAACAATTTTTAAAATCTCCTGAAAACAAAGTCCTTTAGTGAATCAAATTTAAATTGAATGATGGCAGCACCCATGATTCGCTGTGTCTTTTAAGTCTTATCACTAAAGGTCACATTTTGCTCCCATTGAAGTCAATGGGAATTCAGTGGGACCAAATGTTGACCTGAATAAAATTTCAACTTTTTTTTATTGTGATGTCACTTTCCAGGGGCTTTTTATAAAGAATCAAAATGCTATCACATCTATTATTTTAAGCCAAATGGCCCAGCTGGCTCACTGCTAAGAAGATTATATTCCTTGGTAGTTAATGTCTTTCTTAAGATATGAATTGCTTCTCAGGAGCTGTCTTTTTTGCTTATTTTATAGGAGCAGCTCAGAAAGGAGGAAGGAGAAATCAAGAGATGCAGCAAGGTGCAGAAGAAGCAAGGAGACTGAAGTATTCTATGAACTAGCCCATGAACTGCCCTTGCCCCACAATGTTAGTTCACATCTGGACAAGGCATCCATAATGCGTCTGGCAATCAGTTTCTTACGCACTCACAAACTGTTGTCCTCAGGTAAGGCCCATATAAGAGAGAGGTCAATGTTAGTTGATATCACAATGGCAAAGGTATGCTTATTATTTTCTAAATACAAGACACTAAAGGCATAAATGGGACATCTCAGCATGTGTTCTGAGAACTCAGACAAACATTGGAGCATAGCTTTTCATCAGGACAGTGTGATTTTTTTTTTAAGGGCTTAGAGAAAATTGAGCAAGATCAGTCATTAAGCGTGCAAGGTATTAATTGTCGAAATAAGAATTGAAGCCAAATTCAATGATATTTCATATAGGTAGAAATTCATCCAAAAATGTCCTAGAAAATGGTTAATAAAAATCAGTTAAAAAGATTTCAGGTTTCAGGAATTTAATCCTAATTAAAATACCTAGATTATAAATTGCAGAAAATTTTCCATGCTGAGACAAGTAAACCCTGATTTGGCATGGAAAACACATTTGCATACATGCATTTTAGAAGGCAGCTCTGACATTTTGAATGTCAAAAAAACATTGTTTAAAAGGATTAATTGTACTATATGCTGAGAGTAGATAGATAATAGATGATGGTAATATTCTGGTAGATCTGAGGCACAATGTGCTAAAATAGCTAAATCCACAATCTTAAAATTTGACCTGGATGGAGAGATTCTGTTAAAATAGAAAGCACCCACTTTGCTCATAGAGAGCTGTATGGCGGCGCACATGGTGAATGGGATCTTTTAGCATGTGTAAATTGTGGAATGTATTTCAAAAGTTTTTAATTACTGCTACCACTTCTGAGCGTACACTGCTCTGGGAAGTGACTTTGGTGGACATTTGTGGCCCCCACAACCTGCAAGATCAATGAAAGCAACTGTAATAGCAGTTTCTATTTTTCTTTGATTCTGAATTATGGCATGGAATAACACCTGTATTTAGTTTTCTGACAGAAAAAATCAGGGATGTAAAATGGTAAAGAATTAATCCCTTGATGTGTGGAGGCCTGCCATTACTCATTACCTACAATGGGATGTATAAGGAGTACCGTATATACTCGATCACAAGCCGGTTCGTTTATAAACTGGTCCCCCCAAGATGGATAAGTAAAAATGGAAAATATTTATGACTCATTCATAAGCCGACCCTATAATTCAGGGGTCGGCAAACTTTGACTCCTGGGCCATCAGGATAAGCCGCTGGCGGGCCGAGACGGTTTGTTTACCTTGAATGTCCGCAGGCACGTAGGTAAACCTAAGTAAACAAAGTGTCTCGGCCCACCAGCTGCTTACCCTGATGGGCCGGGATAGCAACTGGTGGGGAAATTTTTTGGGGGGAGAAGCTGGGGGTCAGGGGATTAACCTCTGTGACCACCCCCCACATGACTCCACCCCTAGTCCGGGACCCCCGCACTCTCCCCATCCCATCCCTTCCTACTGTAGCTGGGGCGGGCCAGGGGAGGATGTCTCTGGCCTGGCCGGAGCTGCTGCGGCAGGCTGAGTGGCGCGGCCGCAGCCTGCTCCGGTGGGCCAGACCGGACGGTGCGGCTGCAGCACATTCCTGCGGGCTGGGCGACACAGCCGCAGCGTGCTCCAGCGGGCCAGACCGGGCAGCACGGCTGCAGCATGCTCCGGCAGCTGCAGCTGCTTCAGAGGCTGGGGGACGGAAGAGCAGCGTGGCCAGAAGCGGAGAGACTCTGGCTCCGCCTCTTCCCTTCTGGCCCTGCTGGCTGTGCTGCCTCTCCTTGCCCCCTCTGTTGGGGGAGGGTACCGTGTCCCAGCTCTCCCTCTCTATACCTGTTTATAAGCCGACCCCCTTTTCTGATGCTTCCCTTTTTTACTAAAAAAATTAGGCGTATGAACGAGTATATACGGTAATTACAGCATCTGAAATCAAAGGGTCACTTAGTTCTTTGGACTAAACACTGTAAGATCTAGGGATGGTAAAACTGTTTGATTAAACTAAAAACAGACGTGAATCTTTGCATGTTCTTCAAAGTTAACCATGTCTTCAAGATTTGCATGTCACTTCTTGATCTTTCTGGGGTGATTTTCATACAATGACTTCTTAAACACTGAAACTACATTGACAATAACTCATACAATGCCTGAGTTAAAAATGAAATAGTATGGGTAAAATCCTGTTCCCAGATAAGTCAATGGCAAAACTCCCGTTGACTTCAATGGAGTCAAGATCTTACCCACAGTCTTTAAGTTGACAAATGGGATATATAGTAATACTGCAAAAGAACGCTGTTAGAAAGCATCTTATTTTGTCTGTTACTTCCTGAGGGTCTGTTTTATCATGGAGTGTAATAGCTAAATTACATGCTATTTGTGGTTATTCAGCAGGTCACGTCATAGAATCATAGAATATCAGGGTTGGAAGGGACTTTAGTAGGTCATCTAGTCCAACCCCCTGCTCAAAGCAGGACCAATCCCCAATTTTTGCCCCAGATCCCCAAATGGCCCCCTCAAGGATTGAACTCACAACCCTGGGTTTAGCAGGCCAATGCTCAAACCACTGAGCTATCCCTCTCCCTCTCAGATTAAGTCAAATCCATGCACTTCTGTTTCCAGGTGATTATGGGGTGTCTGTGTGTTTATTGTGGAGCCTTTCCACTTCCTCAGAACTGATTTAAGAGTTTTTATTCTTGGCTTATAGTAATTGTGAGAAAATTACATTCTATCTGTGCCTATTATAATGGGAAATAAAATAGAGGGATCGTCAGAAAACTTTTTGCTTAACAGAACTTGCATATCATCTGTGGTTTTGTCAGTACTATGCCATACTCAAACAAGTTGCATAAAATAAACAAACTTTCTTCCCATTAAAAACTGCATATGTCATGCCAATTAGTTACCAGTTAACCAATTTTAAAAATTGAAGACATTTTTTACATCTACAGATTGTGAGCTATTGATTGGGTAGAGTAGACTAAATTAGTGGGAAAACCATTTTCTTTTTTTCCCTAAGGACAGCCAGACAGATAACGAGGAGTTCTTGTGGCACCTTAGAGACTAACAAATTTATTTGGGCATAAGCTTTCGTGGGCTAGAACCCTCTTAATCAGATAACATTATTATATTACAAGGATGTCTCTGAAAGTTAAAATTAAGTAAGTTCCGATTTGTTGTTCTCATCATCACACAAGGACACCAGATTCATCTGGCAATTTCTAAGGCAAAATTAACTCTTTCAAAAAGAAATTAATCTATATTTCTTGGCAGACTAAGAAGTATGAATAAAACATATCTTTTAGTGCCCTCATACATGTCTGGCTTAAGTTTATACTGTTTGACAGTTCCAAGATGTGATACTGGCATGATTTGTCTGTGATATTAAATGAGCTTTTAAAACAAGTTTGTGGTGAATTCAACTGAATCACTTTGCCTGCAATACCCCACTACCAAGTAGCTAAATGAACTTGAAATAAGTCATCAGTCACAATTGTGACAGCCTTTGTTTTAATAATTCAACTTTTTATCTTCCAAGCCAGGTATACATTTAACTATAAATCTAGTAGCAAGTCAGATGTTGTTCTTCTGTTTGTACAGCAAATATAATTACACTTTCTAACCAAAGTCTGAGTTGTTACTACACAGAATGCACCTTTAGACATCCAAGACTTTCAGAAGTTATTTTGTGTGTCTGCACTTTTGAGCGCCCACCTTGAACACCTTAAAGGAGCCTGATTATTCAGAAAGTGCTTTACACCTGCTCTCCAAAAATCAGAACCCTCTAAGGTGTCCCAAACTGAGCATACAAAATCCTTAGTCACTTCTGAAAATCTTGGCCCATAGGCTTGTTCATCTCAGGTGCAAATCTGTTTAAGTTAACCAAGTGATCTACAGATGAATTTGGCCCTGAATATTGGAAATAAATAGTTTAAAAATGTTATTGGATTTAGAACACAGCAGTGTTAAATTACTGCAAAGATTTTTGAAATCCTTTTTGGCAAGACAAAACTTTACTTTCATCAGTCTGTTGCCTCCCTCAGTATTCACACATGATTACCATTAAGACCAGTGGGAAGAATGCATTGGTATCAAGGGAGAATAGAAACCTACCAATAAATTCCCGAGAAGGAAACACAGATTGAGATATTTTAGGAATTATACATTGAAAGAATTAGCCTAAAGTAAACCTATATTCATTAGGGAATGATTTCTTGCCCTGAAGAAGCGTGATATTTGGAAACCAATTTTTTTGTAAATAAAAGTTGGCATTTCTGAGCAAACTATTAGCAGTCAAGGTTTAGTTGAAAAAAATATTGTTTTTATCCCTCAAGAGAGAATGGGGGCTGGCTAATAATATGAAGAACTTGACTTTGTTGTATAATAGTTATGTACAATAGTTAATGCTTAAGTAGCATAGTTTTTCTGATCAATTAATTTGAAAGCAGGATGAGAATTAGTTTACCACCTTTGATATTGGGCTCTTTTGAATTAGATACATTTTAGCAGCATACGAGCTGTCATCAGACGATGCTGAAATGTCAAATTTAATGGAAAACTTTAGTTTTCAATACAATTTGTCACTCATGTATGACCAGGATTGCTGCTCATCATGCAAACATCCTGAAAGTAGTGTGGAACAAAATAGAAAGTGGGTTGTGAGATACTTGACAACATTCTGCTGTCAGTCACACCAGTCTAAATTGAAACTGGCTGCAGTAGCTTGAATAAAGTTACCTTTGATTTATGGTGGTGTTCACAAGAGCAGAATTTGGCTCTTTTATCACACATGAGGAACCTAATTCCAGTAGGGTACATTGATAAAATGATTGATTAGAAGCACAGAAGTTAATGTGACTGCTGACATTGAAAATGGGAATTTAAAGGACTGCACTCTCCCTGAGAAGCAGCGGATCGCCTCAACCCCAGGCTACTCCTTTTCATTTTATCTTGTCTTTTTGGACACAACCATGATTAAGTCAACTAGACATTTTATATAAACTGGACTTGAGTGTATTTATTTTGTAATTGATTGGAACTGTAAAAATAATATTTGCTGCATTTATGTACTCACATTGTCAGTAAAACTAGCTGCCAATTCAACTTGAAAAAAATACTTTAAAGGGAATCCAGTGCTCGCTTAGTGTTTTTGTCATTATTCAAGCTTTGATTGTTTTTACCAAAAGCTACAGTCATTTAAGAAAAAAACATTTTGATATCAAAGTATTTGCAATGGGTTCTGATCCTGCCAGGGGTCTGATCCTGCCAGGGGCTGACCTCTTTAATTCTCATGATATGGGTGAGAATTCAGAGTGCTGAGCACCTCAGAGGACTGGGTCCTACATTCACACTGCAACAGGGCTTTTCAAAGGGGCCTAAAGCAATTAGATAGCCAACTGCTCTTGAATGTCAATGGGTGTGTCTGACTCCATCATTAACAATAGTAATAAAAATAATTTAATAAATGCTTAATAATAAACTCAAAGGGTTTTACATTAGAGGTCAGTGTCATTATCTCTATTTTACAGATGGGTAAAATGAGGCACAGAGAGGTGAGGTGACTTGGTCATTGTCACCCAGCACATCACTGGGAGAGCCAGGAATAGAATTTAGGTCTCCTGAGTCCCGGTACAATGCTCTATCCACACTTCCTCCTCCATTAAGGCCCTCTGAAAATACCTGCCTCCATATAAGATGTTGCAACTCCATTGAAGTCACTGAAGGGTCTGAATTTGGCCCTTTGTGTCCTATCATAATAGGAAATAGCTGGCTGAATATCTCAGAGTTCAAAAGGGTAAAAAATACCAGGTTTTGCTTTTATAAAAGTTGTTCTTTACTTAGTAACACATTTCCCTTTGATTTTCACAGTAGGCAATTCAGTGTGGGAATGTTGGAAAGGAAGTCTTTAACATTTAGAAATACAGGCTGTAGGTCTGACAGCCTGATTGAGATCAATATCACAGGAAGCAAACTGAAACAATAGCTTTATAATTGTTTCCATGCTGTGCATAGACAGAACAGTACACAATATAACTGAAACTTAGTAGAGATATTGTTAAATATGATCACCTTAAAGATTTTTCAAGATGTCTTCTAATTATACTGACATGATAGATTTTGCCATCTTTATATTAGAAAATGAGTGTGATTATTTTAGAATATATCTTGTTTTTTCCAAATTAGGATCTTGATCCTGCATTTTACCACTGTGAGTAGCTCACCTGAAGTCCAAAGAGGCATAAGATTTTACAGAATCAAGTTCCTAGGATCTTTAGTACACAGATAAAATTTGATAGGCTGACACTTGCATATATATGCATATGGCTGGGCTTACTCTCTGAAACAGGGTGAGGGGCTCGGCTATTTGGGAGAGCCTCAGAGTAGAGCCGCTACTCCTCTGGATCAAGAGGAGCCATCTGGGGTGGTTCGGGCACCTGATAAGGATGCCCACTGGGAGGCTTCCTTTGGAACTCTACTGGGCATGCCCCACTGGGAGGAGGCCCTAAGACTGACCCAGGGCACGCTGGAGGGATTATATCTCCTGGCTGGCCTGGGAATGCTGGGGTATAGCCAGGCTACTTAAATATCCATTTTGTATATTAATACATGTTGCCAGCAACTAAACTGAGACTGTGACAACATTCATGAGAAAAGAAGCATCACTGGGACCAATGCCTTGCACATCCGAGCTCTCATTGACGTTAGTGAGTTGTGTGTTTCAGGACCATGTCATATGGTCCACATTATGCCAGATACTTTCATTGGGCTAATCAGGCAAAGATTGTTTTGTCAGCTTTCCCTCTCCTCATTCTAAGTGTACAGACACCTGGGACACTTTTCTATATAGAAATCCAGCAGAGGAAGTTGGGTGTTGGGAGTTGTTTCTGTGGAGAGAGACAGCAGAAGGAATGGAGAGGGAGCTGAGAAGCAAACGGGAAGTTGCTTCAGAGAAGGGAGGTTGCAAGGAAGTCGGTGTGAAGTTGTTTCAAGGGAGAGAGACAACAGAGCCGGAAAGCCAGCAGGGAGCAGAAGGGAAAAAATAGCTGTTCTGTATGATTTTAAGGGATAGCGTAAACTCTACAGAGCACTGGTCTGGCTATTGTTTAGCATGTCTGGACAAGCTGAGACCATTGTGACATAAAACATTACTTAAAAATAGCTTGTTTGTTTGCTTTGCTTTGCTTAATTGGAAAAATAACTCCCTGTGTCGACCCCAGCCCCATCAGTGAGAGTTGGAGACCATGCTGAATGTTACATTCCTGCAATGGCATCTCTCTTGAGAAAAGTCACGTCTGACTTACTCCAGCTAAGGGCTTGGTCCTACATGGTGCTGAGTGCCTCCTGAACCTCCTCACAGGTCTGGTGGCCCTGACTGGATATGAACGCTTTGTCGTAAAGTTACTAAATAGCAAGAAAGCAAGTATTTTCTAGAAGTTGTTGATATGCTTGTCTCTAAGGCCTGGTCTACACTGGGGAGGCGTCGATCTCAGTTACACAACTTCAGCTATGTACAACTTCGATGTACTTAGACCTACTCACCGCGGTGTCTTCACTGCGGTGAGTCAACGGCTGCTGCTCCCCCGTCGACTCCGCCTGCACTTCTCGCGGCAGTGGCGTACAGGAGTCGACGGGAGAGGGTTCGGGGGTCGATTTATTGCGTTTAGACTAGACGTGATAAATTGACCCCTGCTGGATCGGTCGCTGCCCGCCGATTCGGCGGGTAGTGTAGACATACCCTAAGTGAGCCCTTCAGGAAGCTGGGAGCTTTCCTAATGGCTTTTTGCTGATACATCTAAATTGCAGCTTTTATTGAACAAATTGAGAATATCTTCTCAGACATGAGGATTGTTATGTCAGGACAGAGAATCACAGAAAAAGTCAATTTCCTCTGATACTGAACAAGAGAAACTTTACTGGAATAAGACAAATAATACTATTTGTAAAGCTATTCTGTTTCTCTGTGATTCACTGTAGAGCAGTGGTTCTCAACCTGACTTCACTAGTGCTTTTTATGTAGCCTGTTGTAAAACTAGGGAAATATCTAGATGAGTTGGTGTACCCTCTGGAAGACCTCTGCATACCACCAGGGGTACATGTACCCCTGGTTGAGAATCACTACTGTAGAGCTGCTTCCTAGAACCTTCCCTAACCCCTCTCCTGTCTGCCTTCCTACCATAGTTTTACAGAAACAGTACATGTATCCTAACAAAGAACCCTCACTCTTTACTCCACACACGCCAGATAAAACCGTCACACTTTTTTGGGATAGTAGGGAGCAGTAATTGTTGTTATTGGGCAGCATGTGATTTCATCTGCTGAACATGACATCCAAACAACTTTCCGAGTCTTTGCCTAGCCCAGGGGAGGAGTCAAGCATTGAAGATTGACTCTTAGGTCATGCCAGTGCAGATGATTTCCAATAGACCACATGTGCATTTGATACTTCTTTAAATTTAAAAAAGTTACATCTGAGCAAGATAAAAGGTGTCTGAAAGAATACAGACCCTTCTTTCAGATGGCATATGGCACTTATTTTCACCTGAGCTGTTACATCTTTCAAGGGAAATCTGACTTTTAGCATTTAAATTTGTTCCAAGAGGTTGGACTAAAGGAAATGAGCAAGCATCTATGGAAAAAGTGTTCTAAAACTTGGGAACAGTGCACATCCTGACAGTGGGAATTAATCAAAGCTTGTTTACAAGAGCTATTTTTAGCATAAAAGAAGGTTACTATAAACATTACAACAAGGACTTGCCATAACAGTTCAAAGTTACTGGGTGATCGATTGTACTTTTCTGTGGGCAGAGGAGAATTGATTAAAAAGCTGTAAAGATTTAAATTTTACCCAAACTAGGAAATACTTTCTCAGGAGGCAGCATGATCCAATAGCTAAAGCATTGGATTGGGACTCTGGGCATCTGGGTTCTATTCCTGGCTCTAGCACAGATGTGGTGTGTATAACTTTGGGCAGGTCAGTTCACTTCTCTGTGCTTCTGTACCCCGTCCCACCCTTTGCCTTGTCTATTTTAGACTCTAACCTCTGTGGAGCATGGATTCTCTCATCATGGGTTGTACTGTGTCTAGCACAATGCAGCTCCAATGTTGGTTGGGGTCCCTAAGTACAACCATAACACAAATAATAAGTTGTAATGTGGTATAAATTAATATAAATGTAAGGAAACCAATGAGTAAAATGGAATTTTGCACGCCAGTCTCAAACTTGTATTATCAAGGCACTGTAACGATGCCACAATCATTATTGAAGGAGAAATGAAAAAGGTTTCATTAAAATGAAGCATTTGTTTGTAAGATTCCGTAAAGGGGAAAATACACGTCATGCTTGTTTCAAAATATAATTAGCAATCTTTTGAACATAATTTGAGTCAATAATTACCTTCCTAAACCCCTGAAAACGCTGGAGAGGAGATGCCAGGTTACCTCTGCCAAAGTAAGTGACATCACAGCTACTGTAAACATAAGTTGAAAAAGTCATTCTGTTCTAACCCCCTATTTTCATTCCCTCCCAACTTGCTCAGACATTTTCCTCTGGGGCTAAAATAGCTCATGCTTATGGTCCAGTGCTGTCGACTGGTAAATTTCCTAAGAAAATTTAAAACAAAATAAAAGAATGGAGTCATTTCTGAGATATGCTTGAATTACAAAGTCTATCTGTTTACCTTCCTATCAGTCTGCAAAATTGTGCTTCTATTGAAGTCAGATTTTTGCCATTGACTTAGGACTTGTCTGTACACAAAAGTTGTACCGCTTTAACTATACCAGTGTAGTTAAAATGGTGCAACTCCCCTAGTCTGGCCTGGTCACACTGGTATAAAGATGCTTTATACTGGGATGGTTATTCCCCACACAGGAAGGAGAATGACTATACCTGTATGAGGCATTTTTTACACTGGTATAGATAAATCCACACTAGAAGTTGTACTGATAAAACTGTATGGGTAAGAAATCACACACCTAATCAACATAGTTATACCAGTACAAAAAATACGTGTCGACCAAGACTTGGATGTGAGCAGAAGCAGGACCCACAAGGCACTAATTGACTACAAGTGAGGATTCCCATTAACAACTGATGTTGAGGCTGCCAGTGTTATGCAGCGTTGGGCCATTTTTTCTGTATTAATATAACGTTAAAAAAATGGACTAGGTCTGGTGCAACAAAGAGCTTAAGTGTGTGCTTAAATTTAAGCATGTGCTTAAGTGATCTGCTGAATTGAGGCCCTAGGGCTTGGTCATGCACCTCTTCATGAGTGCTGCAGGGAAGTCATTCTGTGCATGTGTATGTGACATAATACATATGAAAAAGTAACGGAATCATCTGATACTACAAGTAAAGCATTTGCCTTTTACCATTGGTGGTGGTGAGTATTTTGGAATACAAAATAGTCTTCCTGCTTATGAATGGTGATGTTTTGCTAATGCAAATTTAATGAGGTGAGAAAAAAATAGAAAAGAGAGGCTTCAGTTGGGGCCGGAGAGTCAAGAAGATTAGGTTTGCTGTGAACCCACATGGTACAGTTTGTTTTGGGTTATAGCCAGGGCTCCTGCTGACTAAACTATTTGCTTCCGGAAGAGAAGTCTTGACATTCTGTATGCAGCATAATTGCACTTAGAAGGCAGATAGCTGCTTACATTAATTGTTTTAACTGGGCATTATGGTCAAAGTGAATATTATTCAGATCTATTGTATGTTTTCTACCTGCCAATTCCAACCCTGTTGGAATGCCATTGAAGTCAGTGTAGTTGCACAAGGGAGGAATTAGGCCCTACATGTTTGTTTTATCAAAATTGTTATGAATAAATGAAATGACATTCACTCATTAGAGCTCAATCTTGTCCCGTGCTGGGAGTGGTGGAAAGTGGCTGAATGATGACTCCACTCCCTCGCTTCCCAACACACCCACACAACATCAGGGGATGATGCATAAATAAGCTCTCCAGGGAGCTCTAGAATTCAGCCATAGTATGTTCCTACTGGGCACTTCAGGTATGTGGTCTGCTGGCTATGGGGTATGGTCAGTTCCAGTGTGTAGGGGCTGCACTGTATGACCCACTGAAATTCCCCTATCCACACCTCTCAGTGCATTCCCGTGCCTCACCCAGTGAAGTTGCAGAAAGCCTTATGTAGGCTTGTCTGGTCAATTGACTCATCAAATAATATCAATTGGCCTGTCAGCTGACCACCTATTATTTGACCACGGTCAAGTATTCCAGCAAGAATGTTCCGATGTAGGCAAAGGACTACCTTTCTGAATGTATCGTGGTGCCATCTGTTAGCAAGCCTACCTAAATATCTTGGTCACTTACATTACTACATGCTAATGCCACCTGTTGGGGGAAAAGGTGAACTGATTCAAAGCCGAGCATTTTGATTGGCCGGAATCTTTTAGAACAAACATTGTATGCATGTATATTTTTGTTTGTATACCGGGCCATCAATGTTCTTGGCAGATTCCAAAGCACATGAAATAAGTTTCCTGCCCCCCAAAGCACTTACAGTCTAAACTGACTAGACAAAGATACAAAATTAACTCAGAAGGGCGTGGGGGAGGGAGAGGAGGGTTCAGAGTCATTAAACCTCCTTCCCCAACACAAAAAAAGAGGCACAGCCATTAAGCTGCTCACCAAGTTGGCCTGTTGCCTACCTAGCATAAGAGCATTTTAAAATGACTTTTTCTCGTATAGTTTCTTTGTGTTTGTTTTATTTCTGTTTAATTTCATTTTTCTTTTCTTTTGTAACTGTTCTGTCTTGAATAATGTTCACATTTAAATGCTGACCTGACATTGTTAGAAAAGATAATTATTCTCTCATTTTTTAGAACTTCGTTTCATTGTTTCACATTTTTCTGAGTTAAAATATCTCAGTTAAGTAAATTTGTTTTCTCTAATTAGGAATATGTATCTATCTAAGGCTAAGTCTACTGGAGACCATAAAGTCTTTCTTTTTTGCTTTTACTGTGGTACTGTTCTAATAAAGTCATGCTTTAAAATATTTGACCATTTTTGACATTATCTGACAATATTTTACTGGTCAATTGACATTATTTTTTGGACTGGTCAAAGTGCTCAACCATAGGTATAAGTAAGATTTACCCTTTAATCTTAAATCATTAATTATTTAGGTAGGTTAAAGTAAGAACAATTGATCTCCGTTTCTTTCCTGCTAAAATATATGAAATAGAGAAATATGATATGTATTTATAAAGTAATAGCAGACTTCCAAAATCAGTGTTTTCAGTAGAAATGGGAAAAATCCCTGAGGATGAACCCATCAGTGTAGGGATAGGGGGAAAAGGATAATTTTCATTTCCATGAATACATGTTTCTTCTGTACTAGAATAAGCAAAGCATAGGAGTTAATGCTTTCTTGATATACTGTGAAACCTGTACAGGAGGTTTCTGCTAGCCAGCCACCTTTTGTCTTAAGAGACTGACATAAACTAGCCACAAACATACTGAGGGCGATTTTGTTTTAGACGAACGTCTCCTTTAAGCAAATGATTTTTATCTGTCTCTTGACTAGTACATTAAGACTGGTTTCAGCATTTAAATGTAGGGAGCGAGATTAACAAAATCTAGGCATGCACTAATCTGCTTGTGCAAATGAGTACTTGGGTGTACAGATCAGGCACATTTGCTTCTGCCATTACATGCAGGTTCAGTAATTGCAGGTGCAAATCAGATATCTGAAAATCAGGTATCTGAAAATCAAGGCCCTAAATGTCCTTAGTATTAATAGTCATTACATACACTCATTGACTGGAGAATAGACTGTGTGTTGAAGTAGTAATATTAAACAGCAATAAAGAAGCAATATGTTCTTCTTTGAGTGCTTGTCCACGTATATTCTGCTGTTGCGGGGCATGCACCCAGTGCACTCGAGTTCAGATTCTTTTGGTCAGCTGTGTCCATTGGGAGCTGTGCCTGCGCTCTGAGGGTATGTCTGCACTGCACCTGGGAGTGTGTCTCCCATCCAGGTAGACAGATCTGCTAGCTCTGGCTGAACCAGTGCACTAAAAATAGTGTGGATGTTGCAGCATGGACAGCAGTATTGGTTGATTGAGTACAAGCCCACCCAACTTCCTGTGTCTGTAGTTGGGTGGCTAGCCCATGCTGCCACCCATGCCACACCATCCACACTGCTCTGGTTAGCATGCTAGCTTGAGCAGAACTAGCGTGTGTTGGTCTACCTAGGCTGGGAGACACCTTTCCAGCTGCAATGTAGATACACCCTGTGAATCCTCATGTCTCCAGCTGAGGATGTAAAGGGTAGGGTGACCCCAGCTGCCCCTTAGTTCTGTCTCACCGTGTCAGTACCCTCTTTGCTCACTGTGCAGCTTACCCATTGTTTTGTAAATAGATAGCTGTCGGTTAGTGATTATTGTTAGTTTAGCCCAGGGGTTCTCAAACGGGGGGTCGGGACCCCTCAGGGGGTCACAAGGTTATTACATGGGGGGTCGCGAGCTGTCAGCCTCCACCCCAAACCCTGCTTTGCAGCCAGCATTTATAATGGTGTTAAATATATTTGAAAGTGTTTCTAATTTGTAAGGAGGGGGAGTCGCACTCAGAGGCTTGCTATTTGAAAGGGGTCACCAGTACAAAAGTTTGAGCGCCACTGGTTTAGCCTTTCCTTTTTTCTTCAATAATAAGGAATTTTGGTTTTGCCTCAGTGTTTGCCCCAGTACAGGGAATGAGGGATCAATCATAATGACTGAACGCAAGTTTCCAGGCTTTAACAGTTGCCCTTCATTTCTGGCAGTAAAGTCTCTCAGTAATGGGCATGCCAGGTGCTTGTTGTATCTGGGTGCGCAGCACATTACATAGTGATGTGCCATCTGTAAATCAGTTTCTAAGTGCATCGAAGGAGCTATGGCATCTCACCTGAAAAAGTTCCTGCTAGAGAGGTCAGTGAGTTCCCCTTCAGGCCCTGGGGTGCCTTGGGCAGAAACCTTCGCGTGCTCATTATCTAAAAGGGCTCCTGCTGGCTCCTCTACTTTCTGAGTTGAAACAGCTGTTCCTAAAGATCCTCCTTGCCTGGTTAAATCTCAGGGGACAAGGGGGAGGAAAAAGCAGAGTCCACAGAGGGAAGAGATCTAGGTCTCCGTCATTAGGTCCTTCCTTGGCAGCCACAAATCCTCTCAAGGCTCAGCTGAAAGGGGAGCACAAGGCACAAAAGTGTACTTCTGGGACCCAGTCAGGCACCCGTGATGATTAAATACAGGTAGGATCTGATCAGAAACAGTCACATGAAAAAAACTCCCATTCAATTACATCATGTAATGGCAGACAGCTAAAACGTGGCAAGTTTTTAAAGTGCTTATATACCAATGCTAGAAGTCTAAATAATAATATGGATGAACTAGAGTGCCTTGTATTAAATGAGGCTATTGATATAATAGGTATCACAGAAACATGGTGGAATGAGGATAATCAATGGGACACAGTAATACCAGGATACAAAATATATCGGAAGGACAGAGCAGGTCATGCTGGTGGAGGAGTAGCACTACATGTGAAAGAAAGTATAGAATAAAATGAAGTAAATATCTTAAATGAATCAAACTGTACCATAGAATCTCTAGAGATAGTAATTCCGTGCTCTAATAATAAGAATATAGCAGTAGGGATATATTACCGACCACCTGACCAGGTTGGTGATAGTGACTGTGAAATGATCAAGGAGATTAGAGAGGCTATTAAAATCAAAAACTCAATAATAATGGCGGATTTAAACTATCCCCATAATCACTGGGTACATGTCATCTCAGGACGGGATGCAGAGATAGTTTCTTGACACCTTAAATGACTGCTTCTTGGAGCAGCTAGTCCTGGAACCCACAAGAGGAGAGGCAATTCTTGATTTAGTCCTAAGTGGAACACAGGATCTGGTCCAAGTGGTGAATATAGCCAGACCGCTTGGACCATAATATAATTAAATGTAAAGTCCCTGTGGCACAGTAAACACCCCAAAACTATAGCATTTAATTTCAGAAAAGGGAACTACACAAAAATGAGGAGGCTAGTTAAACAGAAATTAAAAGGCACAGCGCCAAAAGTGAAAGCCCTGCAAACTGCATGGAAACTTTTTAAAGACACCATAATAGAGGCTCAACTTAAATGTATACCACAAATTAAAAAAACATAGTAAGAGAAATATAAAAGTGCCACTTGGCTAAACAACAAAGTAAAAGAAGCAGTGAGAGGCAAAAAGGCATCCTTTAAAAAGTAGAAGTTAAATCCTAGTGCGGAAAATAGAAAGGAGCATAAACTCTGGCAAAAGAAGTGTAAAAATATAATTAGACCAAAAATAATTTAAGGAATAGCTAGACAAAGACTCAAAAAGTAATAGGAATTTTTTTTTAAGTACATCAGAAGCAGGAAGCCTGCTAAACAACCAGAGGGGCCACTGAATAATCGAGATGCTAAAGGAGTGCTCAAGGATCATAAGATCATTGCAGAGAAACTAAATGAATTCTTTTCGTTGGTCTTCACGGCTGAGGATGTGAGGGAGATTCCCAAACCTGAACCATTCTTTTTAGGTGACAAATCCGAGGAACTATCCCAGATTGAGGTGTCATTAGAGGAGGTTTGATAAACTAAACAGTAATAAGTCATCAGGACCAGATGGTATTCACCCAAGAGTTCTGAAGGAACTCAAATGTGAAATTGCAAAACTACTAACTGTAGTCTGTAACCTATCATTTAAATCAGCTTCTGTACCAAATGACTGGAGAATAGCTAATGTAATGCCAATTTTTTAAAAGGGCTCCCGAGATGATCCTGGCAATTACAGGCTGGTAAGTCTGACTTCAGTACAGGGCAAACTAACTGAAACTATAGTAAAGAACAGAATTGTCAGACACATAGATGAGCATAATTTGTTGGGGAAGAGTCAACATGGTTTTTGTAAAGGGAAATCATGCCTCACCAATCTACTAGAATTCTTTGAGGGGGTCAACAAGCATGTGGACAAGGGGGATCCAGTGGATATAGCGTACATAGATTTTCAGAAAGCCTTTCACAAAGTCCCTCACCAAAGACTCTTAAGCAAAGTAAGCTGTCATGGGATAAGAGGGAAGGTCCAATCATGGATTGGTAACTGGTTAAAAGATAGGAAACAAAGGGTAGGTATAAATGGTCAGTTTTCAGAATGGAGAGGGGTAAATAGTGGTGTCCCCCAGGGGTCTGTACTGGAACCAGTCCTATTCACCATATTGATAAATGATCTGTAAAAGCGGGTAAACAGTGAGGTAACAAAATTTGCAGATGATACAAAACTACCATACTCAAGATAGTTAAGTCCCAGGCAGACTGCGAAGAGCTACAAAAGGATCTCTCAAAACTGGGTGACCGGGTAACAAAATGGCAGATGAAATTCAACGTTGATAAATGCAGAGTAATGTACATTGGAAAACATTATCCCAACTATACATATAAAGTGATGGGGTCTAAATTAGCTGTTACCTCTCACGAAAGAGATCTTGGAGTCATTGTGGATAGTTCTCTGAAAACATCCACTCAATGTGCAGCGGCAGTCAAAAAAGCGAACAAAATGTTGGCAATCATTAAGAAAGGGATAAATAATAAGACAGAAAATATCATATTGCCTCTATATAAATCCATGGTACGCCCACATCTTGAATACTGCATGCTGATGTGGTAACCCCATCTCAGAAAAGGTATATTGGAATTGGAAAAAGGTTCAGTAAAGGGCAACAAAAATTATTAGGGGTATGGAACGGCTTCTGTATGAGGGGAGATTAATAAGACTGCAACTTTTCAGTTTGGAAAAGAGATGACTAAGGTGGAATATGATTGAGGTCTATACAATGATGACTGATGTGGCGAAAGTAAATAAGGAAGTGCTATTTAATCATTCTCATAACACAAGAACTAGGGGTCACCAAATGAAATTAATAGGCAGCAGGTTTAAAACAAACAACAGGAAGTATTTCTTCACGCAACGCACAGTCAACCTGTGGAACTCTTTGCCAGAGGATATTGTGAAGGCCAAGACTATAACAGGGTTCAAAAAAGAACCAGATAAATTCATGGAGGATAGGTCCATCAATGGCTATTAGCCAGGATGGACAGGAATGGTGTCCCTAGCTTCTGTTTGCAAGAATCTGGGAATAAGCAACAGGGAACGGATCACTTGATGATTACCTATTCATTCCCTCTGGGGCACCTGTCATTGGCCACTGTCGGAAGACAGGATACTGGGCTAGATGGACCTTTGGTCTGACCCAGTATGGCCATTCTTACGTCACTGAGTCCCCCAGTACTACCCATCCCAATACTGATGTCATCCTCTCAGCTGTCTGTGGCACCGCACCAACATATTCAGTACTGAAGCACTGTACAGAACACCTACTAGTCTCTTCAGTACCAGATTCCCTGCTGTTGACAGAAGTGAAGGCGCTTCCCCTGGTACCAACCATTGCTCCTACACCGGTACTGAGCATAGGTGATAACTCCGTGCGTGCTCCAGGGCTGGAACACCCATGAAAAAAAAAGAGTGGGTGCTTAGCTCCTACTGGCAGCCAGCTCCCACCCCTAGCATCTCTCGCCCACCAGCAGCCCCGCCGATCAACTCCTCCCCATCCCTCCCAGAGCCTCCCGCTGACTGCAATCAGCTGTTCTGCGTTGTGCAGGTGGTGCTGGGGGTAGGAGCGGGGATGGAGTGTGCTTGGGGGAGGGGACGGAACTGGGGCAGGAAGAAGTGGGGCAGGGGCAGGAAGAGGCGGGCTGGAGCTGGGCCCTGAGGCTGAGCGGGGGTTGAGACCCCCTGGGAAAGGAGGAAGCCAGCTCCTGTGGTACTAGTACTTAAGCAGTATTGATCAGAGTTCAGTGTGAGGCGTCTCCCAGCACATCAGCTGGTACAGTTTCTCCTCTCCGGGATGACTATTCATTCTCCTCCTCAGGCTCTGAGGGCAGTAGAGAGGTTTCACTCGCTTGTTCTCTGAGGTCTGGGCATTAAGGCCAGTATACACCTGAGAGGGAGTCACAGACTTAGTTTAATTATCTTAGCCTGTAGAATCTCAAAGAGTTATAGTATTCCCTGGTGTGTTATAGTATTCCCCTTGGCCACCTGCCTCTTATGCTTCCCAACACCCTTGGCCTTATTAGGTTCCATGGGGAATGAATCATGCTAGAAAGCCAAAGTCTGCGTCTCAGTCCAGAGCTAGGTCACCTTATCCATCTCACAAGGGGGCTCTACAACCAGCATACTCTGTTCCACGGTCTGCTGAACAGACTGGTCATGGCTCTGGTGAGGAGTCGCAGACAAGACCATCCCATCCTAGCATTCATCTCATCCACATCCCCTGAGGAGATTGTGGTACCTATGTCATCTGCCTTGACTTAGGGCTGGTCTACACTGGCTGGGGGGGTCGATCTAGGATATGCAATTTCAGCTACGAGAATAGCGTAGCTGAAATCGACGTTTCCTAGATCGAAAGTAATTTTACTTACATCGGGTCCACGCGGCGCAGACTCACTCCCCCGTCGACTCCGCTTCCTCCTCTCGCCGTGCAGGAGTTCCGGAGTCAACGGGGAGCGCTTCTGGGATCGATTTATCGCGTCTAGATGAGACGTGACAAATCGATCCCCAATAGATCGATTACTACCCGCCGATTTGGCGGGTAGTATAGACGTACCCTTAGATGACTATAAGACATTCAACAAAAAGCAATATCAAACGATAGAAAAATTCTACATCACAGCTCCACATGAGCATCGCCAATTACCAGGCTCTGTTAGTGAAGCACAATTGTATGAATTGAGATTTCATATCTAAATTCGCAGACAAGCTTCTGTCACGCTGTCTGGAATGGCTCAGGGTTGTGAGTGCCTAGCTCACGGAAGACTGTCAGAAAACAGGGCAGACACCCCAAACTAATGGTGTGTTCTATAATTAGATTTTACCAAGCCAGTGACAAATAGGAGCTCCTGGGTTACTATACCAGTCGTATCATGGAGTCACAGACAGTTCCCATAGACTCTCCAATCTATCTTGCCACCCAGACAAAGTGGACTTTGTGATAAAATGGTTATTTACACCAAAAATCACATCACATTTTGGTTGCTTCCGGTCCCAAAAGACCAGTCACTTACCCCGGATCAATTGGTACTCTAGATCTTATATCAAAGATAACACTAGTAGCCAATTCTACAGTAAACTAACAAAGTTTATTAGCTAAGAAAAGAAAATGAGAGTTATTGAGAGGTTAAAGCAGGGGAAATATTTGCACAGGTGAGTCAGAGTTTGTAATTTCAAATGGTGGTAGTGATGTAATAAACTGCCAGTTTCCCAAAAGTCTTTTCAGGAAGCCCATATTGTCTCTGGGGATCTCTGCTTTTCATCTGGTACCCTTCCCTGTAAGAGTGCGAATAGTCCATAGATGCAGGATCCTTCCTTGAATCCATACTTATAGCTTCTTCTCACAGAAATCAAATAGTGTCACTTTACATGTGAACTTTTCCTTTGATTACGAAGAGTAAGAAAAGCATTTTGAGTCTTTGACCTCCAAACATCACACACAATGACCATTTGCTTTGAAATTAGCACTTTCTGTTAAAGTTCTTCATTTGCATCCCTCAAGGTTTCTTTCTTGCTCGATGGCTCACATGCGGCTCTTCAGAAGTTAATATGTCGCTCCTTGTATAGGCACCAACTCCAATGTGCCGGGGGGTGCTCAGTGCTCGACCCCTGGCTCTGCCACAGGCCCTGCCCCCACTCCACCCCTTCCCACCCCCTCCCTTGAGCCTGCCACTGCTCCCCCCCTAGAGCCTCCGGCACACCACAAAACAGCTGATCAGGAGGTGCGGGGAGGGAAGGGGAGGTGCTGATCGGTGAGGCTGCCAGTGGGTGGGAGGTGCTGAGAGCGGGGGGAGGAGTTGATGGGGGGCTGCTGACGTATTACTGTGGCTCTTTGGCAATGTACATTGGTAAATTCTGGCTCCTTCTCAGGCTCAGGTTGGTCACCCCTGAGTTATTTAGTTTCAGGGGTATACACAATGTAAATGTTTGCTACTATATTATAACGGGATACAAATAAGTGAAAACAATGCAAGTAACATCCCACTACTTTTCATGAAATTTAAACACCAAGTACACTCTTATACATGTAACCATCACTTTGATCTAATACACAAGTGAATTAGCCTAGGGCTCTGGCATGAGCTGGCACCTGGTCTGCCAAGTGTCACAGCTTCCCCAAGGTACTAGGGAGGAATCAGCTCTCCAAGTAGCTATTGATCTGCAAATACAGCTCCCACATCTATGGCTACCTCCATTGCCAGAAGGAGATCCTTTTGGCTCTAGTCATCAGGGATCCCTAAAGAGGTACAAATTACAACTGAGGATCTTTGTTTGAGGGATGTGAAACTTTCACTGTGAAAACGATGAATCTTTACACTTTCTGAAGGACTCACGTACCACACTAAGGTCCTTAGTAATCTATACTCCTGCATCAAAGTGGAAACACTTTAGGCTTCAACCATAGGAGAGGTACCCAATAAAGACAACTTGAAACTCCAAGAAAGTGCCAGAAATTCCACAAAAGGAAGTCATCTGCATCCGCCTCATCAAGGCAGCAGATCTAAGTCCTTGGTCAGGTGCAGTGTACATATTCTTCTGGATATTTCTGTTATATCCCCTCCTTATTTCATTTTCATACGATCTGGGTCATCATGGAACCCTGTACCCTGAAAATCATAGAAATGGGTTATTCCATCCAATTCCAGACCACCCTCAGCCCCAATCCCCATACATCTTCTCTGTCCCTTTTCAGGCTCCCTCTCATGACAGCAGGCTACATCAGGATCTCCAGTCATTTCTAAATCCCAAAGCAGTAGAAGAAGTGCCTCAGGAGCACAGAGCATAGGGGTTTTACTTTCATTGCTTTCTGATTCCCAAAAAGAAAGAGGGCTTGTGCCTTATTCTGGACCTGAAGCAGTTGAACACCTTTATTCACAAGCTCAAGGTCAGGAAGGTGGCTCTGTCCTTGATACTTCTAACCTTAAATCCACTTGACTGGTACACAGCATATGATCGCCAGGATGCTTATTTCCATATAGCAATTTACCCTGCACACAGAAGGTATGAGAGTTCAAGTGGGCAATTTGTGCTACCAGTATAGGTTGCTGGTAGTGGCAGCTTAGCTCGGGGTCAAAAAGTGCAGGTTTATCTTGTACAGAGCATCTGCTAGTCTCTTTAGCCTCTTTAACAAAAAAAAGTTGCATCAGCAGCTAGCTGACCCCATTCAGTGGTCTCTGTTCTCTCTTAGACCTAGAGAGGTGAAAAGTCAATACTAATTTCAATTCAAGGGATAATCATGGTGTACCTCCAGCATGGCTGAGGCAGTTTTGGTTCTTGAACCTAAATAAAATCTCTCCATCCAATCTACCGTACAGTTGCCTCTCCAGCTAGAGATAATATCTCAAATGGCTTATCTTCCACAAGAGAGATTGCAAGACCTGTCCATCTACCTACAAGTTCATCCCAAGATATTGGTGAGGATTTCTTTCAGACTTTTAGGACACAATGGCCTCCTCCACCTATGTAATGCAGCATGACAGACTTCATCTTCATTGCATGCAAGGGTGTTTGAAATCTTTATATCAGCCAAGTGGTCATTACCTGGATATGTTAGTGCATGTTCCCCCAAAACAATATAGAGGCAATCCACATTTTCATGCCCTCTGGTGCCTTGGTTGCTAAAAGAGCTTATGAGGGTATATCTCCCAGTCAGAGAATGTCCCACTCCTTGGGATCTAAATATTGTACTGACAGAGTTAATGGGCCCACTCTTTGCACCATTAGCTACATGATCAGTATCTCATCAAAACAGCCTGCCTGGGAGCAGAAATATCCTCCATAAGGCTCGGAGAGATTCAAACACTAGTGCAAGGGCCCCCATGCACAGTTCTTCGTAGAAACCAGGTGTCCTTGAGACCTCACCCAAAGTTTTTTGCCGAGGTAGTCTCTGATTTCTATCTAAACAAAGTTTTATACTCCCATCTTTGTTTTTCCCCAAGCCACGTTCAAACAAAGGTAAGGCTAAGCCTCATGCCCTAGAAGTTCTTAGGTACTCTCTTTCTACAAAGCCAGAACTAAGCCATTTAGGGTATTCCCCAGATTGTTGATATCTTATGGGGACAGAGTGAAAGGTCAGGCCATTTCAACAGAGAGACTTACTAACTGGATTTCTACTCATCAGACTGTGCTATGAGTTAGGAAATATAGACCCACCAGTGAGAGTGACAGCTCGCTCTACAAGAGTGCAAGCAGCTTCTGTTGCTGCTTTGAGAAATATTCCAATACTAGAGAGCTGTACTTAGGGTCCAGTGCACATAGTTGCCCAGTGTTACTCCATAGTGGAAGTGTCAAAATCTGATACTAATTTCGGTAGGACCATGCTTTGTTCATTATTTATGTAGGCTCCTAGTGCCCATTTCTTATGATATAGGTTATTGCTTGTGAGTCCCAAGAGTGGAATATATATAGGCAAGGACTCGAAGAAGAAGAAGAAGAAGAAATAGTTATTTACCTTACAGTAACTGTGGTTCTTTAAGATATGTTGCCCATATCTATTCCGTGAGCCGCCCTCATTCCCCGCTACCACAGAGACAACACCTGGTTTCTATACTGGTGAAGGAACTGAGGAGCAGTTGGGGTTGCCCCACCCTTTATGTCATCGATTGGAGGCACAAGGACATTCACGTTACAGGTGTGGCCCCCAAAGGACACGGCTAGCCAAAAGAATCTGAACATGAATGCACTGGGTGCCTGTGCACCAACAGTGGAATATATATATGGACAACACTTCTTGAAGAACTAGTTACTGTAAGGTAAGTGTTTCTTCACCTTTACAAAAGATGTCTTCTCTCTTCCTAATGATGGACATGTCCCCTTCAGACCTAATGCAGATGGCCCACCCAGTTGTCCTCCTCCCCAAGACAATGCACACAGAGGGTTTTTCTATAACCAGCATTCTGGCATCAGAAAAGCATTTTGCTGTTTGGTGTGATTAGAAAGTAAGCAGAAAAATGATGGCTCTGAAAACTGATTTTTTTTGGCCACTTTCCTTTTATTTCAGTATGTGCCGACATTGAGAGTGACCTAGAGACAGACCAGCAGATAGACAACTTGTACCTGAAAGCTTTGGAGGGATTTATTGCTGTGGTGACGCAGGATGGAGACATGATCTTTTTGTCAGAGAACATCAACAAATACATGGGCCTCACGCAGGTAACCCTGTTCCTTACTGCTTTCAAAGAGCTGCCGTTGTAACATCATTCCTAGAAACCTTGACATAGTTTCTCTGTCGCCACTGTGCTTCTGACTAACTCAAATTCTGTTTAGAAAGACACAATGAGCAAATGTAGCCGCTGTGTGACACTGCAGCACTCTGAATCAGCACCTTGAGCTGTCAGCCTCTCTGTTTAAAACTGAGGTGCCTGGGTGCAGGATATTCTCAACTCTAGAACACCATTTTCCATTTGGCCTGCTAGGCCCTGGATTTGGAGGCTACCAGACTGGCCTGTGTTCACAAATTTTGTTGATAGGGGAGTGGTTTGTTTGGGGTTAGGAGGGGTCTTTTTAATGTCATAGAGTTATAGAGTTTAAGGCCAGAAGGGACCACCAGATCATCTAGTCTGACCTCCGGTATGTCACAGGCCACCAACAGCACCCAGCACCCACGCACAAAACCCAACAGCTGAAATTAGACCAAAATATTGTAGCCCACAGGAGACTAAACTGTTCTGTGCCACAGGGAAAGAAGAGGAGAGACCAAAGTGCCCCAGTGCCTGAGGCACTGCCTATGCTAAGATTCACCTGTGGCCTGGGGGGCCATTGACTTCCATAAGTGCAGGGGGGTGGAGTGGCTGTGCAGGGGTTGCTCAGCACCACATGTACCCCAAGATAGGGGAGCGGCCCTACAAAGACTGTGAGAAGATGGGCCAGGGACAAACAAAGGGGGGGACGGATAGCTCAGTGGTTTGAGCATTGGCCTGCTAAACCCAGGGTTGTGAGTTCAATCCTTGAGGGGGCCATTTAGGGATCTGGGGCAAAAATTGGGGATTGGCCCTGCTTTGAGCAGGGGGTTGACTAGATGACCTCCTAAGGTCCCTTCCAACCCTGATATTCTATGATTCTATGAAAGCTAAGGACCATGGGATCTATCTTGCTGTAATCCAGTGGTCCTTACATGCCTTGCACATGGCATTCAGGTGCTGCAGCTGCCATTCCAGTCCAGCGCCTGGAGCAGTGACTGCAGCATGTGTGGGAGAGCTGTGGTGCCATGGTCCCCACAGCCCCCTGCCCTTCTCCCACATACAGTGTGATTACTTGGATGTTGTCAGTGGGATCCAAAGGCTATTGAAGTCAATGTAGCCTTTTCATTGACTTCAGATCAGGCCCTTCGCATTGGTGAAGTGCGTTACCAATCGGTGTAAGGGTTAAATCAAAATGCACAAATGAATCTATAGGGTATAGAATCTAAATAATAGCTGATAAATCAGAGTGGGCTAAAATTATTGTTGACATGCACACCATGACAGTTGCACACACTGGGGTTGAATTTGGCACGTTGTGTCTCCAATAGACTGCCTATCATTTCTGTTTTTAATATTTTAGGGCCAGATCTTCAGTTGGTGTAAATAGACTTAATTTCACTGACTGATTAGTTCTAAGTGTAAGAATTATTTTGTTGTTACCCAAAATATCCTCAAAAATGCCCCAGAGAAATCATACCTTAGGGAAACAGGTAAAAGAATGCGAGGAACTGAAATTATCATCAAGAAAAGATCAGGCATGTTGTATTTCTTTTGTCTTTTCTCTGATTGCATTGAATGAATCAATGTTCCAACATAGTCTTCTGTATTATTACATTTTATTTATTCTCCTCCCTTTTGGCTAAATATATGTATTGTTTTCTGAACAGGTGGAATTAACTGGACATAGTATATTTGACTTTACTCACCCATGTGACCATGAGGAAATTCGAGAGAATCTGAGTTTGAAAACTGGTAAGAAAAAAGTTAAAATCTTTGATGTATTTTTCTTCTTTGCCTTTTAAACACCCCAATAAAGCAACTAACAAATAGCAGAAGTTAGACAGTGGCCACGGGCAAATGGGAATGTTATGGCCTGGAGTAGCATTTGGCATCAACAACGTTTCCACTGTTTTTAAAACTTTGTGATTAAATATAACAGCACTAAGAACTGTGTGTTCTGGTGCTTTCTTGTTTCCAACCTAAAACAGATGCAACGTCTTCACTTGCAATAGTTCGCAAAGATTATGTACCACAAGCTGAAATACAGGTTATAAATGAAGAGGGCTCCCATACCATTTAAATCTTTACACCCCAAACCTGTGCAAACTGCTCTGCATAGGTGGACCATTGCACTTGTACAGGGCCCTGCTTGATTCTGTGAGGCTCTGCATGGGCACAGGAGTCTGCCCACATGAAGTAGTTTGCGTGATTGGGGACTTAGCATGGGGTTCAAATGGGACTAAAGTGGCAGAAAGGTCTAATATTTTATCCTATGAGTTGTTTTATTTTTCACACTAATGCTAAATATTACTTAAACCAAGAGTGCGCAGGGCACACATCTTGATGTGAAAGGTAACAATTTGAGAACCAAATAATCTGTTATCTACAATTCCTTTATGCTTAAAAACAAAAGAGAGAATTTTAAAAAGCAACACAAACATCCCTCAGCCCCCGCAAAAAACGTATTAGTCAAGAATTTGCCTTTTTTCCTCACCTTAGGTCCAGGCTTTGGAAAGAAAAGCAAAGAGATATCCACAGAGCGTGACTTCTTCATGAGAATGAAATGCACTGTTACCAACAGAGGCAGAACTGTAAACCTCAAATCTGCCACATGGAAGGTATCACATTTTAGCCATAACAAGTTTTACTGATGAAAGTCAGACTGTCTTGTTGGAAAGTACCTTTTAAACTAATGCCCTGTTATAAAATCATTATTTGTTTCAGGTCTTGCACTGCACTGGACAAGTTAAGGTGTATAACACTTGCCCTCCTCACACCCTGTGTGGGTATAAGGAGCCGCTCCTCACCTGCCTTATAATAATGTGTGAACCCATTCAGCACCCGTCAAACATGGATATCCCACTGGACAGCAAGACTTTCTTGAGTCGCCATAGCATGGACATGAAATTTATCTACTGTGATGACAGGTAAAGAAGCTACTGACTGTTCCTTGCCTAGGAGGTTTCTGATTTATCTTACTAACAAAACAACCAATTAATAAGAAACCACAGTCTTCCTTCGCGGTGTTCTTTGTATTTTAACAGGTTAAATTATTTCACACTAACAAGAGTGAAATTTTTCCATTGGCTGGTCCTGCAGAGGAACAGTTTTGAGCAATGTCAGTATCCATTTGGATTTCTAATTTGGAATCAACAGGTTAATGATTCCTTCAGTGGGTGGCTAGTTTCCTGTTCCATGGTTCTCCAACCCACCTTTAGCACTAGGAGAGGAGTTTCCATAAGGTCTCATAGAGTGGGGAGACAATCCCTTTCTTTCCTACCCATGGCAACTGTAATCTCCACACAACCTTGGAAAACTGTAATTAAAATTTACCAATTTAGGCACAGAGGGTCAAATTAGGACGTGATGCACAAGGGGGAGATTGTAAAATCCATGTTGGTAAATGCGTGTGAGATTATGGAGGTGAGTCTAGAGCAGTGGTCTCAAACCTTTTTATGTCCAAGATCACTTTTTGAATTTAAGGGCAACCCAGGATCTACCCCACCCCTTCCCCAAAGCCCCACCCCACTCACTCCATCCCCCGCTCTCTCCGTCACTCCATCCCCCATTCTCACTCACGTTCACCAGGCTGGGGTGGGGTTTGGGGTTTGGAAGGGGGTGCGGGCTCTGGGCTGAGCCTGGGGCAAGGGGTTGAGGTGCAGGAGGGGATGAGGGGTGCAAGCTCTGGGATGGAGTTTGGGTGCAGGAGGAGGCTCCAGGATGGGGCAGAGTGTTAGGATGCAGAAGTGGGTACAGGGTGCTGGCTCTGGGAGGGGGGTCAGGGCTGGGGTTTGGGGTATAGGAGGGGGGTCTTGGTGCAGAAGGGAGTATGGGGTGCTGGCTCTGGGAGAGGGCTCAGGGCTGGGGCTTAGGGTTCAGGAGGGGGTTTGGGGTGCAGGAGGGGGTATGGGTTGCGGCCTGTTGCTGGGCAGCACTTACCTCCGGCGGCTCCCAGTTGATGGCACAGTGTGGCTGCCACTAAGGCAGGCTCCCTGCCTACTCTGGCCCCACCCCACTCCTGGAAGGGGCCAGCGCGCCCCTGCGACCCCTGGGAGAGGGCGGGGGTCACGTGGCTCTGCACGCTGCCCCTCTCTGCGAGCACCGCCCCACAGCTCCCATTGGCCACAGCCCCCCATTCCCAGCCAATGAGAGCTGTGGGAGCGGTGCTTGCAGGCAGGAGCAGCATGCAGAGGGAGACCCCCCTGTCCCGCGGGGCTGTGCTGGCTGCTTCTGGGAGCAGCGTGAGGCTGGGGCAGGCAGGAGCCTGTCTTAGCAGCAGCCATGCTACCACCACCAGAGATTGCGAGCGACTGGGAGATCCTGTAGGATCCTGTAGGTTCGTGACCACTAGTCTAGAGTGAATCTAAATTGGTGTAACATGCATGACCAGGAAGGACTGGAAGGAGGTGTAATGTACACCAACATAAGTGCCCTCTTGGCTCTAGGGTTGCCAACTTTCTGATGGCAGAAAACTGAACACCCTCCCCCTGCCCTCTGCCCTGCGCCTACCCCACCACTTCTCCGAGGCCCCATCCCTGCTCACTCCATTCTCCATCACTCGCTCTCTCCCACCCTCACTCACTCATTTTCACTGGGCTGAGGCAGGGGGTTGAGGGCTCTGGTTGGGGATGTGGGCTCTGGGGTGGGGGTGAGGGTGGGGATGAAGGGTTAGGAGTGAGGGAGGGGGGTATGGGCTGGGGCAGGGGGTTGTGGTGTGGGGGGAGGTGACAGCTCCATCTGGCGGTGTGGCTCCAGGCTGGGGCCAGGGATAAGGGGTTTCAGGCTCAGGAGGGGGCTCAGGGCTGGGGCAGGGGGTTGGCATGCAGGGGAGGGTGAGCCCACCCCCCGATGCGGGCTCCAGGGTGGGGCCAAAAATGAGGGGTTCAGGGTGAAGTAGGAGGCTCCAGGCTGGGGCATGGGAGGGAGTTTGGGGTGCGAGCTCCGAGCAGTGCTTGCCTCAGGTGGCTCCCGGAAGCGGCAGGCATGTCTCTGCAGCTCCTAGGTGAAGGCACGGCCAGGCAGCTCTGCGCACTGCCTTCGGCTGCAGGCGCCGCCCCCACAGCTGCCATTGGCCATGGTTCCCAGCCAGTGGGACCTGCAGAGCTGGCGCTCAGGGCTGGGTCAGCACGTGGAGGCCCCCTGGCCGCCCCTGTGCCAAGGGGCCACAGGGACATGCCGGCTGCTTCCTTAGCCCCTACTGCGCCGCCAACCGGACTTTTAAGTGGATGCCTGGCAACCCTACTTGGCTCACTTATGTTCACCTCTGAAGTGGGCCAAAATCTGCTCCCTGGCCCTTTCCATGATGATTGATGATAAGTGGGGGAAATGAGATTTTTATTGTCACATTTAAAATAAATATATATTCTCCCTTGGCAAGTAGAATATTGCAAGCTCGCTGGTAGAAGATGAGACAATTCAGAGCAGTAGCATTAGCCCTTCAGTTCTTAAGAGCTTTACTGGTGACATAAATCCATTTTTGTTGTTTTTTTAAAAAGTGAGTTAACATATGGGCTTGTTCCTACAGCCCTTACTCATGTGCTTTCCCGTATTTTGTGGATACAAATTAAGAGCTGGGTCATTTGGGTCAGTATGTTACCAGCTGGCTAATCCCATAGGGTATAGTATTTTCCAATGGAGAATTTGTAAGAATTCTGTAATAGGTTTGCTACAGCTATAAAGCAGAGATGTATTTCTTTTGTGAAGTGAAAAGCAATTAATCACTGATGTTTATTCCTCCCCTTTTAATTTTGCAAGATCATGCACTTTTCTGGTGATTCTGACTTAATGATCCAGGACCAAACGTCTTGTCTCAAACTTTCAACTTTTGGGTTAATATTTCTGCCCTCTGCTGACTCCGACATCAGGTTATACTTGTTGACTGTGTTGGCCCCAATCTTGCATACACTAAGGGCTTGGCTACACTTGCGAGTTAGAGCGCATTAAAGCAGCCCCGGGTGCCCTAACTCCTGATGTGTCCACACTGGCAAGGCACGTAGAGCACCTGGACTCTGCAGCTGGAGCGCTCCTGGTAATCCACCTCCACGAGAAGCATAAAGCTTGCTGCGCCCTGGCTGAAATGCCCAGGCGTCAGTGTGGACGAGGTGTTGCATTACTGCACTGTGATTGGCCTCTGGAAATGTCCCATAATCCCCTGAAGTCAAGTGGCCACTCTGGTCATTGTTTTGAACTCTCAAAGCTCCGTTTCTGACAGCTGGCATGCTTATCTGCTCCGGGACAAAGCAAACCATTAGTGTGGAATGCTGCTGTTGTGAGTGTGTGTGAGAGAGCGGGGGGAAGGGGGAGTCTGCTACTGTCTAAACTTACAAGACAACATGCTGACTCTCAGCCCCCAAAAAGCCCACTCTCTCTCCCCCCACATACACACAACACGCTCCCTGTCACACTCCACCCCCCTCCCCATTTGAAAAGCGCGTTGCAGCCACTTGCACACTGGGAGAGCGACCACAATGCACTGCTCTTTGTGGCATTGCAAGAGCTGCTAATAAGGCCATGCCAGTGCGCTTGCAGCTGACAGTGTGAACACACGGCAGTGTTTTCCCTGCTGCAGTCTCCATAGGCTAGTTTAACTCCCAGCGCTCTACATCTGCAAGTGTAGCCATGCCCTTACACATATGCATGCAACACAGGAGTAGTGTCATTGAAGTCGGCATGGTTGTCATTGGGACTTTACACGTGCTTTTAAGCACATGCATAAGTGTGTGCAGGATTGGGAATTTAGTTAGTTAATTTTTTTGGTGCTTTGAAGACTTAAATGGTTGCAAGTAAGAGTTTTAGTACTTTACATAATGTTGTGAAGTGGCCACAGAAGTGAGTAATTTTGGCAGCTACGAATGTAAGAAAGATTAGAAATGTACCATATGACTGGATAAAGGCAACTTATGACAGATTTACTGCCTCCTTCAGATTTAGTAGCAAACATATGATTAGAAATATACTCTGAAGATTGCAACATGAGTCTACTCTGCTTGGACAGGGAGAAAGCAGTAGTGTAATAGGAGGTAGCTGCCTTACTTTCTTTTGTTTTTTAAAAAGATGTTGGAATTCTCAGAGAATGAATGCAAGGTCTGGGACTAGTGATATCCTGCCTTCCAGCAGTGAAGAGCAGACTGAATGTGAAGCACACAGGTAGATGAGCTCTTAGAATTAACAGAAATGGCCTGATTGTCAAAAGAGAGTTCTAAATTGTTTTCAAAGTTTCTATATGACCTTGATTGTGTGCACACATCCCGACACTCATACACATTCAAAAGCTGAGTTCCCACAGGGAAGTTCCTTGAGTATAATTTATGTAGCACCTTTGAAAATTTGGCTCACGAGAGATGTTGTGGTAAGATCACTCCAATATAATAACCAGATCATTTAAAAAAAATGATTTGAAAACCTAAAGTTGTTGCAGTATCATTTAAAAACAAGATGTTGCTACTGAAAAAATGTACAGCGCTGACTCATAGCAAACGGGACCACAAACAGGGGAGTTTGAGAGGGGGAGAAGGAAATCCCCCTGCTGAACAAACAAGGTGCGAGTGCTAATCTTGGGGTGAGTGAGTTTGTTTGGCTGTTTGTGTTTTTCCTTCTCTTTCGGGTTATTTCAGTTACAGGGTCAGCTGGGATGGTGTGTCTGGGGAGTGTTTGAGCCTTTGTTTCCTGGATCATAGAATCATAGAATCACAGAAGATTTGGGTTGGAAGAGACCTCAGGAGGTCATCTAGTCCAAGCCCCTGCTCAAAGCAGGACCAACACCAACTATCATCTCAGCCAAGGCTTTGTCAAGCCGGGCCTTAAAAACCTCTAAAGATGGAGATTTCACCACCTCCCTAGGTAATCCATTCCAGTGCTTCACCACCCTCCTAGTGAAATAGTGTTTCCTAATATCCAACCTAGACCTCCCCCACTGCAACTTGAAACCATTGCTCCTTGTTCTGTCATCTGCCACCACTGAGAACAGCCTAGCTCCATCCTCTTTGGAACCCCCCTTCAGGTAGTTGACGGCTGCTATCAAATCCCCGCTCACTCTTCTCTTCTGCAGACTAAAAAAGCCCAGTTCCCTCAGTCTCTCCTCGTAAGTCATGTGCCCCATCCCCCTGATCATTTTTGTTGCCCTCTGCTGAACTCTCTCCAATTTGTCCACATCCTTTCTGTAGTGGGGGCCCCAAAACTGGATGCAATACTCCAGATGTGGCCTCACCAGTGACGAATAGAAGGGAATAATCATTTCCCTCGATCTGCTGGCAATGCTCCTACTAATACAGCCCAATATGCCATTGGTCTTCTTGGCAACAAGGGCACCCTGCTGACTCATATCCAACTTCTCATCCACTGTAATCCCCAGGTCCTTTTCTGCAGAACTGCTGCTTAGCCAGTTGGTCCCCAGCCTGTAGCGATGCATGGGATTCTTCTGTCCTAAGTGCAGGACTCTGCAATTGTCCTTGTTGAACCTCATCAGATTTCTTTTGGCTCAATCCTCCAATTTGTCTAGGTCACTCTGGACCCTACCCTCCAGCGTATCAACCACTCCCCCCAGTTTAGTGTCATGTGCAAACAATCCATCCCATCATCCAGGTAATTAATAAAGATGTTGAACAAACCGGCCCCAGAACCGACCCCTCGGGCACTCCGCTTGATACCAGCTGTCAACTAGACATCAAGCTGTTGATCACTACCCTTTGAGCCCTACACTCTAGCTAGCTTTCTATCCACCTTATAGTCCATTCATCCAAGCCATACTTTTTTAACTTGCTGGCAAGAATACTGTGGGAGACAGTATCAAAAGCTTTGCTAAAATCAAGGTACATGACATCCACCGCTTTCCCCATATCCACAGAGCCAGTTATCTCATCATAGAAGGCAATCAGGTTGGTCAGGCATGACTTGCCCTTGGTGAATTCATGTTGACTGTTCCTGATCACCTTCCTCCCCTCCAGGTGCTTCAAAATGGTTTCCTTGAGGACCTGCTCCATGATTTTTCCAGGGACTGAGGTGAGGAGATCATCCTTGATCAGCCTCAGTCAGCCTTGTGATCATCCTCCCCCTGTGTGATTAATGAGGGAGTAGGGCTGACCTAGGAGAGAAGCCCTTAAAAGCCAGAGCTTTTAAGGGAGCTAGCGAACAGGGGACCGCAAATAGGGGAGTTTGGGAAGGAGTTTGTGGGTGGGAGACATAATATAATCGCCATGATTAGGAAGGGCCGCATCACCAGTGCCAACGCTGCTCCTGTCTCCTCCACCTGTGCCTGTATCCAGACAGACAACCTACCCTGGATGCCTCTACCCATATCTTAGTGTGAATTTGCAGAGACTGTGGCCTGCATTTCCCACTCTCAGAAAGCCAGGCTGGGGGGACCATCCAGTGTGAAAGGTGCCTGCTGGTGGAATCTCTCAGGAAGCAGGTGGGAGAACTACAGGAGGAGGTGGCTAGGCTGAGCAGCATCTGTACCCATGTGGAATTTTGTCGAGAGTATTCACATGGAGACATCCAAAGCTGAGGAGGCTATCCAGCTACAGAGGACTGCTGTCACACCACCGGGGGAGAAGGATATGGCTCAGTCACAGCGAGGGCACTGGCTGCTGGTTACTTCTGGCACCAGGCAGTTCTCCAGCCCTACTCCCAACCCACCCACCATGGTGATGGAAAACCATTATGCTGCCCTGGCAGCAAGCAAAGAGGAACTACCCCCCAAAGATGGAGGAGGAGAAGCCATGTACCCCCAAGGCTGGAAGGATCTCAGCCACCGCTCCCAGGAGGAAATGTAGGGTAGTGGTGGTTGGTGACTCTCTTTTGAGGGGCACAGAGGCACCCATCCGTCGCCCTGACATGGCATCCTGGGAGCTATGCTGCCGGCCAGGGGCCCATATCTGAGACGTTACGGAGGGATTGTCGAGGATCATCAAACCCTCTGACTACTACCCCATGCTACTCATCCATGTGGGCAGTAATGATACTACAAGTTATGACCCTCAACAGTTCAGAAGTAACTACAGGGCTCTGGGAGTAAGGGTGAAGGAGTTGGGAGCACAGTTGGTCGTCTCTTCAATCCTTCTGGTCAAGGGTAGGAGCCCAGGCAGAGACAGATATATCCTGGAGGTGAATGCCTGGCTGCAAGGATGGTGTTGCCAGGAGGGCGTCGGCTTCCTGTTCCAGGAAGAAGGACTGCTAAACAGAGATGGGGTCCACCTATCGAGGAAGGAGACAAGCATATTTGGATACAGCCTGGGCTTTAAACTAGGTTCGAATGGGGCAGGTGACCAAAGCCCACAGATAAGTCAAAAACATGGAGATCTTTGAGAACAGTCAGAATTTGGGGGGAGCACGGGCTGTTATAGCAGGGATAATGGAGCGACAAGACAGAATTGGGGGGGAATCAAATCAGTATCTTTGATGTATGTGTACTAATGCAAGAAGTATGGGGAATAAGCAGGAAGAACTTGAAATACTTGTAAATCCGGTGGGATAATACGTATGACTGGAATATTGGTATAGAAGGGTACAGCTTGCTCAGGAAGGACGAGCAGGGAAAAAGGGAGGAGGTGTTGCCTTATATATTAAAAATGTATACACTTGGCCTGAGGTTGACATGGAAATACAAGACAGACTTGTTGAAAGTCTCTGGGTAAGGATAAAAGGGGTAAAAAACAAGTGATGTCATAATAGGGGTCTACTACAGACCACCTAACCAGGAAGAAGAGGTGGATGAGGCTTTTTTTAAACAACTAAGAAAATAATCCAAAGCACAGGACTTGGTGGTGATGGGGGACTTCAACTACTCAGACATCTGTTGGGAAAATAACACGGCAAGGCACAGATTATCCAACAAGTTCTTGGAATGTATTGGAGACAATTTTTTATGTCAGAAGGTGGGAAAAGCTACTGGGGGAGAGGCTGTTCTAGGTTTGATTTTGACAAATAGGGAGGAATTGGTTGAGAATTTGAAAGTGGACGGCAGCTTGGGTGAAAGTGATCCTGAAATGATAGAGTTCATGATTCTAAGGAATGGTAGGAGAGTGAAAAAAAAATGAAGACAATGGATTTCAAGAAGGGAGACTTTAGCAAACTCAGGGAGTTGGTAGGTAAGATCCCATGGGAAACAACTCTTAAGGGGAAAAACAATTGAAAACAGTTGGCAGTTTTTCAAAGAGACATTATTAAGCGCACAACTGCATAGGAAAGATAGGAAGTATGGCAAGAGACCACCCTAGCTTAACTTGGAGATCTTCAATGATTTAAAAATCAAAAAAGAGTCCTACAAAAAGTGGAAACTAGGTCAAATTACAAAGGATGAATATAAAGAAATAACACAAATATGTAAGGACAAAATTAGAAAGGTCAACGCACAAAACAAGATCAAACTAGCTAGAGAAATAAATAGTAATAAGAAAACATTCTACAAATACATTAGAAGTAAGAGGAAGACCAAGGACCGGGTAGGCCTGTTACTCAATGAGGGGGACAAAACAGTAACAGAAAATGTGGAAATGGCAGAGGTGCTTAATGACTTCTTTGTTTCGGTTTTCACCAAGGAGGTTGGTGGTGATTGAACGTCTAACAGTGAAAATGAGGCAGGATCAGAGGCTAAAATAGGGAAAGAACAAGTTAAAAATTACTTAGACAAATTAGATGTCTTCAAGTCACCAGGGCCTGATGAAATGCATCCTAGAATACTCAAGGAGCTGACTGAGGAGATATCTGAGCCATTAGCGATTATCTTTGAAAAGTCATGGAAGATGGGAGAGATTCCAGAAGACTGGAAAAGGGCAAATAGAGTGCCCATCTGTAAAAAGGGAAATAAGGACAACCTGTGGAATTACAGACCAGTCAGCTTAATTTCTGTATCCAGAAAGATAATATAGCAAAAAATTAAGCAATCAATTTGCAAACACCTAGAAGATAATAAGGTGATAATTAACAGTCTGCATGGATTTGTCAAGAACAAATCTTGACAACCCAACCTGATAGCTTTCTTAGACAGGGTAACAAGCCTCATGGATGGGTGGAAGCGGTAGAGGTGATATATCTTGACTTTAGTAGAGCTTTTGATATTGTCTCGCATGACCTTCTCATAAACAAATTAGGGAAATGCAACCTAGATGGAGCTATGGTGGGAGCATTACTGCTTGGAAAACCATTCACAGAGAGTAGTTTTAATAGTGGTTCACAGTAATGCTGGAAGGGCATAATGAGTGGTGTCCCGCAGGGATCAGTTCTGGGTCCGGTTCTGTTCAATATCTTCATCAATGATTTAGATAATAGAAAGTACACTTATTAAGTTTGAGGACAATACCAAATTGGGAGGGGTTGCAAGTGCTTTGGAGGATAGGATTATAATTCGAAATGATCAGATAAACTGGAGAAATGGTCTGAAGTAAATAGGATAAAATTCAATAAAGACAAATGCAAAGTACTCCACTTAGGAAGGAACAATCAGTTGCACACATACAAAATGGGAAATGACTGCCTAGGAAGGAGTACTGTGGAAAGGGATCTGGGGGTTGTAGTGGACCACAAGATAAATATGAGTCAACGGTGTAACACTATTGGGAAAAAAGCAAACATCATTCTGGGATGTATTAGCAGGAGTGTTGTAAGCAAGACACGAGAAGTAATTCTTCCGCTCTATTCCACTCTAATGAGGCCTCAACTGGAGAATTGTGTCCAGTTCTGGGCGCCACATTTCAGGAAACATGTGGACAAATTTGAGAAAGTCCAGAGAAGAGCAACAAAAATTATTAAAGGTCTAGAAAATGTGACCTATGAAGAAAGATTTTTTTTAAATGGGTTTGTTTAGTCTGGAAAAGAGAAGACTGAGCGGGGACATGTTTTCAAGTACATAAAAGGCTGTTACAAGGAGGAGGGAGAAATTTTTTTGTTTTTAACCTCTGAGGATAGGACAAAAAGCAATGGGCTTAAATTGCAGCAAGGGAGGTTTAAATTGGACATTAAGAAAAACTTCCTAACTGTGAGAGTGGTTAAGCACTGGAATAAATTGCCTAGAGAAGTTGTGGAATCTCCATCACTGGAGATTTTTAAGAGCAGGTTAGACAAACACCTGTCAGGGATGGTCTAGATAATACTTAGTCCTGCCATGAGTGCAGGGGCCTGGACTAGATGACCTCTCGAGGTCCCTTCCAGTTCTATGATTCTGTGATTCTATAAAGAGCAATGTGCCTCACGATTATCAAGGCCATAAATTGATCGTGGTGGCAGGCCTGTGGGGAGCAGGAGGCTCTCCACCACATTATAGCATCTGCCAGTCTCTCACAGATTTTATTTTGTGAGTATTTAAAAATGAGACCTCAAGATGTTGATAGTTGCCCTTCAAAGATTTACTGTCTTTAAAACAAGGCTATATAGACAGAATTCACCCCTTGACTTGGAGCTTTCAGTCCTGCCTTATATAGCAGGAATTGCTTTACAGGGCTGGTTTTTGTAACTTTACTGCCTTAGTAACACAATAGCAGGTGCTGAAAGCACTGATTTGCTGTCTCCTCTCAGCAGATTTTTTCCTTAGAGTACTTCACAAGAGAGACTTGTTTCTCTGAAGACTGGGCCTCAAGGCTACGCATATGTTAGGGGGTAGTTATTTTGTGTGTGTTGTTCCTCTTTTATCGAGGTGATAATGTAACTATTAGAAATGTGAAATGTCAGCACAGAAAAGGAGAAGTGAGAAACCTCACACCGAACATGTATCAGTTTCTCCTCAGGAAATCCTTGTGGCTCAGTTTTCCTGTCCAGTGATGGGTAAACTTCATCCAACAGAAAACTCCTCAGCAGCACCAGAAAAATGAAGAACAATCAAAAATCCCTGCCAAGATCCATCAAAAGCAACAGCCTGGGGAAACTGCATGGGGGAGAGGGGGAACTCACACAAGAGAAATAAATCCAGTCTGAAAGGAAATTGGAAGAAGAGACATGTGCCAATCCCAAGCCTAACAACCTCCAAGATACCCAGCCACTTCCAGATCAGGCAGTGAGGCAAAGAGACTGGCACAGCCCAGCTCTCCAGCAAGCCTTCATGCTTCTTGACAGACTTGGATTATTCTTCTAGGAGCTTTTCTTTTCTGGAGCAAGGGGGGGGGGAGTTTGACGGGCATTTCTTGAGTTTGTCTTATTTTAGGGTCCTGCTGATGTGCTTTCTGCTAGGTGAAGTTGACAAACATCCTTGAGAGAAACATGCAGCCATAAGGAATTCCTGAGACACTGTTGCATAGAATGTGTGATGGCTGAGAGAGGTGACTTGATTGTGGCCTGTAAATACTGTGACAGACCCAGACAAGTGGGGTACAGAAGTCTGATAGAAGGCAAATATACTGGCCATTGGATGAATAGTTTTCTGTTCCCTGAGTGACCAGAGCAGGGGCTGCACTAGAACAAGCAGGAACTTTCTGGAACCAATTTAAGGCAGGCAGGCTAATCAGGGCACCTGGGTTTAAAAAGGAGCTCCCTTCAGTTTGTGGTGTTGCATGCGAGGAGCTGGGAGCAAGAGGCACTAGGAGCTGAGAGTGAGAGGGCGTACTGCTGGAAGATCCTGTGGTGAGGATAAAGAAGGTGTTGGGAGGAGTCCATGGGGAAGTAGCCCAGGGAGTTGTAGCTGTCGTGCAGTTGTTCCTGAAGGCACTCTAAACAGCTGCAGTCCACAGGGTCCTGGGCTGGAACCTGGAGTAGAGGGCGGGCCCGGGTTCCCCCCAAACCTCCCAACTCCTGATCAGACACAGGAGGAGTTGACCTGGACTGTGGGTTCTACCAGAAGGAAAGATCTCTGAGACAAGCAAAATCCGCCTATAAGCGCAGGACCCACCGAGGTAGAGGAGGAACTTTGTCACAATACATACACAAGGAGAATATTTCTGTTAGCAGAGGGCTCTTTAATCTAGCAGACAAAGTCATAGCCAGATCCAGTGGTTGGGAGTTGAAGGTAGACAAATTCAGACTAGAAATAAGATGTCCATTTTTAGTGAGAGTAATTAACCATTGGAGCAATTTACCTAGGGTTGTGGAGGATTCTCCATCACTTGGAGTCTTTAAATCAAGATTGGAGGTCTTCTTTCCCAAAGATATGCTGTAATTCAATGACAAGTTATTTAACATTGATGCAGAAATCATTGGCTGAAATTGGCCAGTGTTGTACAGGATGTCACATGATCACAAGGGTTCCTCCCAACCTTAAAATTTATGAATTTGTGTGTCTAATTGTATTTTGGGTTTCAGTGGCATTTGCACACCCTACCAATTACATTTTCAACCTGATAGAAACATGGGAGGAGGGGAAACTTCACCACAGTATTTTTAGGCCTTAGCCTTGACCTTTGAGAAGTCACTGTATCTTTAATGTCTCTTGGAATTACAAACTAAGGAAGGAAAAAGCCACCTGAAAATAACACACATTATGAACAGAATTGTTTGTAAGTGAAATGTTATGTTGTGTTCTGAGAGATCTGAATTGGATGCATCATGATAGTTCTTTGTTTGCTCATGATCAAGTTTGGGCAAAAATAATGTAGCCATTCAACCCATTTTTCAAAGGCTAGGTACTACTTATAAGTCATTAAAAACATCCCAAGGGGCTTGTGATGGGTTGCTCGCCTTTAAGGTGTCACCTGATGTACTGGGATATCACTGAGCCTGCCTGTTTCAACAGCCTGGGCTCCCTTTACCCTGTCCAGCTGAGCCAGGCTCTTAAGCCTCTTCTAGCACACACACAGGCAGGGCCACACCCAGCTGCAGAAAGACACAGACACCAAGATCAGCTCTGGGAAGACTCATCTTAAGGGACTTGCCCCAGCACTCAGGTGACTACCTCCCCTGGAGTGCAGACCCAAAGGTATATTGTCTTGCACTGTATAGAAAGATCTGCACAGCGCAAGCTTATAAAAATTCGCCCTCTCCCTCAATGTGAAGAGAAATATTTACAGCTTCTTGCCCCCGCCCCCACTCCCGATATGAATTGCATAAACTGGGTTATGTTATAAGCACAATAAATGTATTAACTATGAAAGGCGGATTTTAAGTGATTGTAAGGGATAGCAAACAGAACAAAGCAGATTACTGAGCAAATAAAACAAAACGCGCATACTAAGCTTAAGATCTTAAAGAGACTGGTTTCAAGAAGTAATTTCTCACCCTAAATGTTGTTGTAGACAATTTTCAGAGTTTCTGTAGCTTAGAGTTCCAGTTATTTCTTCTTACAGACTGGACCGCCTGTCTCAGTCTGGACTCACCTCTATCTTTCCCCTCAGGTTAGGTCCTTTGTCCCTCCAGGTCCTTTCAGCAGTCTTTCTTCTTGGGTAGGCAATGGAGGAGAGTCCAGATTAACCCTCTCCTCAGCCTAAAAGGGGATTTACCTAAAGTGGTAAACCTTAGTTTGATCCCCATCCCCCTACAGAGGAAAAGTACCAGCAGTGTTGAAGGTGGTATTTTGTATCAGGTGACAGGACCACCTGATCTGGAAGTGTCACAGCTACATCCCAGGATGCCTCTCAGAAAGGAGAGAGATTAGTATCTTCACAGTCTTATTGTTTCTTCCTAATGGACCATCAAGGCTGTGAAGGCTGGTTGTCTGGTGAGTGTCTCCCAAATACACACACAGTTGTAATTGTTACATCATCAGTATTCCTAACTTTAGATACAGGAAGGATACATGCATACAAATTGGATAGTCACATTCAGTACATCATAACCTTTCTAATGATACCTTACAAGACCCATCGTGCATAAAATATATCTTATGCCATATTCATATCCTAACGATATTTCTATGAAGAATATGGGGTGTAACGTCACAGGGCTGATGCAACATCACCTTGTCATGACTTGAATTGCCACATCTCCGTGTGATGATATCAGAACATCAGAAGGCATCCAACATGAGGGGATGTTGCCACAGTTTTGTCTTGGAGTCTAAACAAAGATGACCATGCTCTAATGGAAAATAGGCGCCATGAAGTACACTCAGAAGTTGGCTCTTCTGTTACAGTAGTCTTCATGTGTGTGCAATACAAAAAACAGTCGATACCACTATACCTCAGAAAGTATGTTGTGACTGGCTGGCTACTGTGAAAATATTCATTAAGCAATTTTCATTTTAAATGGCACTTAACATTCTATTTATGAATCTGTTTTTGACTGGTGAAGGATGGTCTCCAGTTATCAATGAATGGTCTCCTGTTATCAGTAGATAAGGGGCAAACCTCTACACTCATCATGCTCCTAGGCTTCTCAGTAGCATTTGACATTGCTACTTATGGGATGTTTCTCTTCTGTCTAAGACATCTGGTAGGCGTTCAAGGAAAACTCTTGAAATGGGCTGAATTTTTCTCGAGGCCTATACTGACGGGCAACCACTACTGTGCCAATAGGACACCTCTGGAGTGTACTGTAAGATTCATTCCTCTCTTGTGACCTATTCAGTATCTGCTTGCAGCTGCGGGGACAAATTGTGAGACTTAATGATATAAATCGCAATTATGAGCAGAGAGCAATCAACTCTGTTTATCTTTGCATCAGACACAACACCACCATCACCCAGCTGTCCCAATATCTGGCCAGTATCAGCACGTAGATGAAAAGTTGTTGACTGGAGCTAACTCCAAACAAAATGGAGGTTACACGGAGAAATTTATGGGGAAACACTTTAAAGAGCTTGTCACCTCGGTTCTATCTCCTCTAATTGAGGATGTTTATCTCCAGATTATTTTAACAATTTACAATATAGAAGTCCTTCTACACTCCTCACTCACACTAGAATTTTTCATAGCATCAGCCACAAAAAACACTTTCTGTGGCCAGCTAGAAAACTGTGCCCCATCTGTTATCAGAATGACCTGGTCTCAATCATATGTCCTCATTATCTCCAGATTTGATTATTGCAATCAGTATGCCTTTTTCAAGGCTTCCAAGAGGCACACCTTGACTGTTAACCACTGATAATGACTCTATGGGAATGGTTTTCCAGCCAGGTATACACCCACCTTATAGTAGCTCCATCTAGGTTGTATTTCCCTAGTTTGTTTATGAGAAGGTCATGCGAGACAGTATCAGAAGTCTTACGAATGTCAAGATATACCATATCAACCGCTTACCCCCTCTCCACAAATCTTGTTACCCTGTCAAAGAAAGCTATTAGGTTTGATATGATTTATTCTTGACAAATCCATGCTGACTGTTATTTATCACCAAGATACTTATATTTGTAATAACTGCCAAAGATCATGCAAATCTCAGATTGAACTATTCAGTCACATGAGACATTGCAAACCATGTACCATCAACCATCATAGGCAGCAATTCCCACCGTATCTCACAGATGAAAGGATGCCAACAATGAACAAAAAATTTGGACAGCACTCTTGCTGATACTTGCTTTGTGTTCTTAGTTAACATTTGTTACATGGTAACGTTTCAAAGGTTACATGGTTGGCAATTAGAGGAATAGTAGTAATTTTAGTTGAGGAAGATGTGAGTAGTTGGAAAGCACTTTGCTATCTCTTCTACCTCTCTTTTAAAATGTAAGTATTTATGGACTTTTTCTTTTGATGGATTGCCTCTTGTGTTTTATGGCCTGAATCCTTCTCTCTGTTACGTCCAGAGGGCCACTTTCTGAACTCAGTTATTCTGGTAATAACATATCTCAGAATCCAGTAAAACAACAAAGAGACATGCACTGATCCCCGGGAGCAGAAATGTGCCCCAGTTGCTATTTTATCAATGTAGTTTTTAGAGCTGTTCTACTCTTTCCTTTTTTAATTGTAGTAAAAACATTGTGGGATATTAGTGACACACAGTAAGGCTTTGTGATTAAGGCACAATACTGGAATTCAGATGATCTGGGGTCTGTTTCTGGATCTGTCAGTCACAGACTGACTGTGCAACCTTAGGTAAATCGCTTCACCTCTTTGTCATTTAGTAAAATGCATGCATGGAAAATTCCCTACCTCAACGGCTGTTGTGAGGCTAAATTCATTAAAGGTGAACTGTAAAGGACTGTTTTTAGTTAATTGGGCTTGCACCCTGTTTTATTTCTTTACTCAATGAAGGCTACACTCAGAAAGACTTCAAGACTTCTGGAATATGCTGCTCAAACAGTTTCACTTTTGTTTCTTCTGCCTGTCCCTCCCTTCTCGCATTTATTTCCAGACTTCTTCTCCTTCTCCAGATCTATTCCGTCCCCAACTATCTTCTATTCATTGAACTTTTTGAAACTTTGCACTTTTAGAGAGAGGTAAGGGATTGACTCTGTACACAAATTTTCAAAGGGACAATTGGGTTGAGGTCTGTTATTTCTCACCTCTATCTATTATTTATTTATTTAAAATCATTTTTGCTCTTAACAAGCATGTTATCTGTGGAGACACAAATCCACAGTTTGAGAACTGAAAAACTGAGCATCTCTGATGGTATCTTCTAGACTGAGCACTGAGTCCCATTGGGTAGATAGAAAGATTAACCTAAATAATCTACACAGAAGCCCCTGGAACCCCATAAGATTGGGTCCCTAATCCATGAACTATTGGAACTCATTTACAAAACTTTTCTTAAACATACATGAATATATTGTCTCATATTATAGAATTAGAATTTATAATCCCTATTCGATTATGAGATATCTTTGAGCTATAATGTATCTTAAGTAAAACTATGTTTAGATTGGTATTTTTCCTCAAAAAGCATTCTATCAAAAAATCCGATTTAAATAAAAATCTGATTTTTTTAAAATCATTGATTTTTATCCATCCTGGCTGGGAGCTGCTTGCTTCCTATGGGCTCTTTTCTCTTCAGACTGTGAGAGCCAGCCCCTATCATGGACTTTGATACCCTGATGGAGATGACCCTTGTTCCGATCACTTGCCAAGATTTCCCATCGGTCAGGATCAATTCCAAATTCCTTTATATCTCGCTTGCATCTTTATAGCAAAGCTTTATAGCAAAAGCTTGGGACATCCTGTTGTTCTTGTTCCCTCTGAAAGCTCCCCGTATAGCATGTCGTTGGGTATACGTCCATCTTCCAACCTACTCAGATGGCCCAGCCAGCACAGTGATCTTTGGTTGAGCAGTGCTGTCACACTTGATAAATTTGCCCTTTGAAGAACTTCTGCATTGGTGACTTTATCTTGACATTTGATGTTGAGTATGCCATGTAAACAGCATAGGTGGAAACTGCTTAAACTTTTCGCCTGATGAGCATAAGTTGTCCCATGTTTCCCCACCATACATGAGAGTGCTGAGGACGCAAGCTTGGTACACTAGCATTTTGGTCTTGATGGTAAGCTTTGAGTTGTTCCATGCTTTTAGTAAGTCTGCTAAAGGTGGTGGCAGTCTTTCCAATGCGAACATTTAGTTCTTCATCCAGTGAGAGGTTGGTGGTCACCGTAGAACTTAAAGAGCTGAACTTTTGGTCTACTTCTAGCTGATTTGCATTTAAGGTGTGTGGCAAATTGCTGGCACTACTATGATGGGTCCCGTGCTTTCTCTTCTTGTGGGGGGGGTTTCAGGGTGCCATTTCTTGCCCCTGAACTGGGGTATCAGCTATCCCACTAGTATCCCAGAGAATGGGAGTGGAGAGGGAGGGACCCGGGCCCGCCCTCTACTCCGGGTCCTAGCCCAGGGGCCCTAGGATAGCAGATAAACCACTTGTACTAGTGATACTTTCCCCTGGGCTCCTTCCCTCTCCTGCTTGTGGGGCTTCCTGCCTTCTCTCTGCACAAGCCAGGTGTCCCTTTACCTAGGGTCTTGGTCTTCTTAGCCCCCCACAGCACTTCTCCAAACTCTCCTCTGTTTTCCTCCAAACTGCTCTCTGCTCCACCACCAATCCACTCTGCTTCACTCCTCCAAACTGCTCTCTGCTCCAACTCCTTCCAACTCCTCCCCTGTCTGCCTGAAGCAGGGGGTTTTATTAGGTTCCTGAGAGGGCCTTAATTGACTGCAGGTGCTCCAATTAACCTGCAGCCACCCTCCCTAGTCTCCAGGGAGCCATGCCTTAATTAGCCTAGGGCTTATATATTTCCCCTCTCACACTCTCCCTGGCCCTCCTGTATCACAGGTGATTGAAGGATCTTGTGGAACCCCCTGTCCTAATACAACCATTTCTTAATGCTGATGGTGAGAGCAAATGCCTGACAGGCACTTGAATGGTGGTTCATGAGTTCTTGTAGTAGATCTTCATCGTGGGCTATGAGTGCAACATCATCAGTGAATAGAAGTTCCCTGATTAGCACCTTTTTGACTTTGGCCTTTGACTTAAATCGGGACAAGTTGAAGAGTTTCCCATTCGATCTTGTGTGGAGATACACTCGATCTTTCGTGTCCTTAAACACACAGTTCAAGAGTACTGAGAAGAAGATTCCAAAGTGTGTAGGTGCAAGAACACATCCTTGCTTCACTCCTCTTTTCATCACAAAGATGAAAATACACTAAAATAAAATGTGCTATTTAGTCATTTCACAGCTTGAACGAGAAACAATTGTCTGCCTAGTGTTCAAACCCAAAGTAATAAGGATTTCTTAGTTCGTGTGTAATGATTGATTAGTTCCATGGAGCATACATACATATCTTCTCCTTTTATTTTTCTTTTCTCCCCCTCCTTCCCACATCACACTTCCAGAAAAATCTTTTCCTCCTTTACGATTGGTTGGTTCAAACTAACTGCTTGCTACTGTACAGTTTATTATGCTCTGTATGTTCATCTGAGAGTCTGTACAATCAGGAGATTCCTGTGGAAGCTATTCAGAGTAACTGGAGGATTTATCTCAAAACGTAAACTAAAGCAGCTCCCCAATAGCGTTTTTGACACACATATTCAACCTATTTGCTGCACGCCATGTTCTTTCACAAAATGCCCAGTAGTTTAAAATGGAGCTGTGTGTGATGCAGCACTGGTGGCACATTTGGCATCACATCTGGTGCATAATATGGCATGGAATTGTCTAATCTAATTTTCATCTCTGCAAAGGCTGAAGCCTATGCACTTTAAAATTTTGAAAATTAACGGCGCCAACCCCTACCTGCCCCCAAAATGCATGAAATGGTTCTGCAACTTTAAGTAAAGGTTACTCCTGTAATAACTAGAAGATACAGAATTTCAGTAGTGCATACTATGGTACTTTAAAAAAAACAAAACATGAAGCTCCTTTAGCATATTTTAGTTTTCTGAGAGGGGAGAGAAAAAGAAAAACTCTCTTGCTTCAAATGTTTTTAATTACGCACAGTCACACTGTACTGGACAGGGTTTAAAGAGAAATGCAAGGAAGCCTAGAACTGTTAACAGCTTAGTTAAGAAGGGAGTACAGTTGATTTAGCCAATTTTAAAAAAGTAGCTATTTTAAAACTTTAATACTTGAGTAATATTTCATTGTGATTTAGGATGTTTAGAATTTCTTTCTGTTCAAGATTGTTCTTTCACAGCATGAGTGCAGTTCTCTGATACTCAGCCTCTTGAGAGTTTTTTTTTATATTGTTTGTACATTTTAGCTGATCTCAGCAAAAGGACATTGACACGCCCGTTGCCAGAGACACAACAGTTAATCCAAAGATTACATTTGATCTAATTCAATTTGACATCCTCACTGGAGGCTCATACTACAAGAGGTAGTGCTGTAACATGGAACTACAAGAAGGGTATTTTTGTAATGAGAAAGTTAGCTAGAAACAGATTGAAAGAGGAGTTAGGGGATTAAAATCCACAGAACCAGCATGCAGCTAGCTAAAAATGCCATTTGAATTGCAGAGAAACTTATACATTACTACAGCACCAGGGACGCTCATGTCAATTTCACTGGTGTAACTCAATTCAAGATGATGGAGTAATTTTTTATTTACACTGGCATAATTTATATCAGTGTCTGTCCCTTTCTTTACTGTTAAGCTTTATTTCTTTCCCCCTCCTGTCTCTAAATCCATATTTGAAGACTAGGGTTAAATCCCAAACTCTCTGAATTTTAAAAACTTGCCCCAGGTGATGGGGTTGCAAGCCCACCTAGGTTGTTTGCTGATTCTGTACCAGTGGTTCAAAATTTTTAAGGATTACACGTTCAAATTAGTGCATATGGCCAAATTCTGTGGCCAGTTATACCAACACATCGCCATTGAAGACAGAGCAGACTTTGATTATTGTTTTTATTTATATAACCTATTTGCAGCATTCACAGTTACATTGTGAGTCTCCAGCTTTAATTAAAAAGTAAACTTCCAGCCCTCCTGGTTGCAGAGGAAAGCTTGAAAACATGACCCAAGTACAACGTAAAGGCTCAGAAATCAGAAGGCAAACAGAAAGAACCCCAAATGTATTATTTTAAAATCATCTTATTCTTAAGCCTCTCTCATAATTTTCGGGAGACCTAACTCCTGATTTTTTAACGTTGGGGTTGGTAATGCTGTATTTGTTCACTGACTAAGCGAATTAATAGAAAACAGTGTTTTTCAAACCCACACCACTGTGATATATTTGAAGAAATGTGATTTACAACAAGCAGAATCAATGCACTGGTGGCTACTTGTGTATTCATAGAATAGGATGAATTGCTTATCCTGGGTATGGGGTGGCAATTACAGGCAGGGCCGGTCTAGGATTTTTGCTGCCCCAAGCAAAAAATTTTTTGGCCCCCCCCCCCTTTTTTTTTTCTTGCCCCACCCCACCTTAACTCCTCTCCTTCCCAACCCCTTCCCCAAATCCCCAGTCCCACCTCCTCCCGCACAGGTGTTGCATTTCCCCCACCCCATTGCTTCCTGTGCCCCCTCGCCCCGCAACCCCACCGCAACCCCCACCGCCCTAGCTCACCGCCGGTCTGCCGCTGCCGCTTGGCTTCTCCCCCTCCCTCCCAGGCTTTTACACCTGGGAGGGAGGGGGAGAAGCCGAGCGGCGGCGGCACAGAGTGGAGGTGAGCGGGGGCGGCGGGGGCACATTTCTAGGGGCAGCATTCTGGCCGCCCCTAGAAATGTGCCGCCCCAAGCACCTGCTTGTTTTGCTGGTGCCTAGAGCCAGCCCTAATTACAGGGCCAAACTCTCCATATGCAGTCGCCAGGATATCCATGATTAGCAATGGGGGTGCAGGGCACAAGTCATCCACCACAATCATGGATCCCCCATTTTGCGGACAAACAGCTCTGTAGGCTCCCCACAAAGGAGCCAGCCCTGATCCTCTTTACACCAATGTAAATCTAGAGTCATCCCAACTGAAATCAGAATCTGGCACATGGATTTTTCTGGGACAAAATAAAGGGGTCACAAGGGATGTGGGCCATATGTTTATGTGGGTAAAGCACCCGACTCAGCAGTGTCAGCTATCAAACCATATACTACTGCACCTAGTTTATTTGTGGTCCTAGCTTGGGGGAGGCCTTGCAGGTGGCTGGCTTGCACATTAACTCGGCTCTTGCAGTATTTATGTATACCTATTTTATGGCTGTTTATGGCTTGGGCCATACTTTTCCCTAGAGCATTGGAAAAACACTCAGACCAACAGCAACCCCTCCTAAGCACATGTATACCAAACTGAGAGTTTGAGTCTGCACTCTGTTGTGCTGCTTGTAGGCCTGTGTGACTATTAATGTTAATGGCAGTTACGTGCGGGAAGAGAGAGGAGACTGAGCATTCATTGAAGTCTGAATTTCCTGGCTTTGTAATGTTTATGACAACCTAGGAGTTAGTCAATTGTTTTTTGTTGTTGTCTGTTAATTTCCCAGTTTTTACTGCAGTTTGTTTAAAGAATAGAAGACGTCACCCAGGAGTATTATGGATGAAACAATAAATTATAATTGTTCCTTAGAATCTCTGCAGTAGATGTGACTTGCTGTTGGATGTATATAGGGGTTTTCTCATTAACTGAGGTCTACTTGGTTTCCTGTTTTTAATAGATGAATTTATGAATATTTTTCATGTGACAGTTAGATGCACTTCAAATTTAATATAGGAAACACTTATTTAAAATTAACCCCAGCCTGTAAATATTTATTTTGATTTGTCTTCTCATTTTGAAGACTTTTTTTCTGATATCCCAAGCTAAATCCTTCCCAAATACTTATTTAGGTACTTTACGAAACTCCTGATTTTTGAGATCAGACTTTCACAATTATATCTGTGTAAACCCTGCGTCGTTTGTAGATTCTTGATCCAAGTAACACAGTCCAAAAATCCTCATGGATTTGTTGTTGAGAAACATTACTGAATAAGCAGAGCAGCTGATTTCTCCTATCTCTCCTGGCATTAGTTTACTGTGTATTTTGTTTTGATAAATGAAATACCAAAAGCAATGAGCTAATCCCTTGCTACAGTTCAGTTTTTAAAGTCAAAACCATAAGAATTCTATAAACAGCCAGAGGGCAGGACCTTCTATTCTTTGCACACACTGCTCCTGCTGTGGAGGATCAGGCCCATCTGGAGTAATAGTGAGACAACTTGTAAGCAATGATTTGCCTGTAGTGAGTTTTCCAACTGTTATGGAACTATTGGGGAGAAAATAGTGTTTTTAATGGCTGCCTTAATAGTCCGCTATAGACATGAATGATAAGAGTATTCAAAGGGTATGTTTACACTGTGATTTAAACAGAACAAAACCTGGCACCGCATCTCAGAGCCTACGTCAGCTGACTCAGGCTCGCGGAGCTCAGGCTGCAGGACTAAAGGTAGCAGTGTAGACATTCAGGCCCAGGCTGGAGCCAAGGCTGTGAGACCTCATAAGGGGGAAGGATCTCAGAGGCCAGGCCTGAGCCTGAACATCTACACTGCAGTTTTATAGCCGGAGCCTCATGAGTCCAAGTCAGCTGATCTGGGCCAGCTGTGACTGTGCTGTGGATCTTTTATGGTAGGGTAGATATACCCTAAGTATGGTAACAGCAGATCATTATTAAGAATACTGTATTTCCTAATATGTTCCAAAAAGAAATCCCAGCGTGTATTATTTGACATCATGTTTCAGCTCTATTGCTAGAAGGACCTAAATTAATGGCAACACTTAAAATATATATAGACATTGTGGAGTAGGAGAGATCTAATAAAATCTTTTTTTTTTCTTGGTCAAGAATTACTGAATTGATTGGATACCACCCAGAAGAGCTACTGGGCCGTTCTGCATATGAATTCTATCATGCCTTGGACTCAGAAAATATGACTAAAAGCCATCAGAACTGTAAGTCATGTTGATATGTCCTTTGTTGTACATAAACACGGTATGCATGTACCCGACTAACAAGCTGCAAACATAAAGGCACCCTGGTGTGTTGTTGAGTTCTTGTGTATATCTTGCACGTATTCTGTAAGAGAGAAATGCAAAGGGATTGCACTAGTGCTTCAGAGTGGGACTTAAGTGATGCATTGCCCTTTTGCTATGTCCTGCATGGCTGGCCCTTTAGATGAATTTCACTCTAAATTAGAAACAAAACTAGTTCCATTTGCAGGATGTTGATTCTAGGACACACCCTTTTTTTCTAAGTTAACTCATGATACCAGATTCAGTTGAGAGGCCGAAAAACTGGATAAGAGCAAGCAATAAATTTTGGGAAGCAATAAATAAGAATAAATGGTCAATTTCAAGCATGGCAAGAAGTAAATAGTGGCATACCACAGTGATCAGTATTAGACACAGGTGTCCAATATAATAGAAATTAGTAATAGAAAAAGCTCTATTAAGTTATCTTGTTCAATGTCTTACTCTTTTTCCTCCTGTCCCCATCACTTTACTTCTTTTCCCCACCCAAAACAAATAGCTTGGAAAAAACACAGAAATATTTAGGTTAATTCAGAGTAGGGAAGATTGTGGGGAAACTCCAACAGGACATAATCAAATGAGATAGATGGAAGATGACATTCAGTATACAAGGCAATATATATTAGGAGGAAGGGTGGTTTTTTAACTGTTTTTATACTTAGTTGGGTTCCATATTACCTGACATGGTCAGCTAAATGTTGGCATCTGCTCAGTAGACAATGGTGGTCAGAAGGATGGAGAATTACCGTATATACTCATCATATGCCAAATTTTTTTAGTAAAAAAGGGAAGCAAAAGAAAAGGAGTCGGCTTATGAACGGGTATAGAGAGAGGGAGAGCTGGGGCGGAGCCCCTCCCCCCAACAGAGGGGGCAAGGAGAGGCAGCACAGCCAGCAGAGCCAGAAGGGAAGAGGCGGGGCCAGAGTCTCTTCGCTTCTGGCCACGCTGCTCTTCCGTCCCCCAGCCTCCGAAGCAGCTGCAGCTCCGGGGCTGGCAGGCTGTGGCAGTGCCGCCAGGCCTGCCTGCTGGAGCACGCTCCGGCCGTGCCTCCCAGCCCACCGGAGCAGCTCCAGCCAGGCCAGAGACACCCTCCCCTGGCCCGCCCCAGTTAAGGTGTGAAGGGATGGGATGGGGAGAGTGTGGGGGTCCTGGGCTAGCGGTGGGGTCATGGGGGGGTGGTGCCCTGACCCCCCGATTCTCCCCCCCCAAAAAAAATTTCCCCACCAGTTGCTGTCCTGGCCCATTTGTTTACTTAGGTTTACCTCCATGCCTGCGGACACTCAAGGTAAACAAACCATCTCGGCCCGCCAGCGGCTTATCCTGATGGCCCAGAGCCAAGGTTTGTCGACCCCCAAATTATAGGGTCGGCTTATGAGTTGGTCATAAAAATTTTCCATTTTTACTTATCCATCTTTGGGGGGTCAGCTTATAAACGAACCGGCTTATGATCGAGTATATACGGTATATGGAAATAAAGTATAATGCCATTCTATAAATCAGGCCTGCACAACATGTGGCCCGCGTGGGCTCACTGTGCAGCCCATGGGGTGTGGGGCGGTGAGTAGGTGGGCTCACTGTGCGGCCCAAAATCTGGGACTGTCCCCGTTGGTCCTTTTTGCTGCTTGTCTCTGGGCTGGGGGTTGTCCCAATGCTGCAAAGAGCCTGTTCCCAAAGGAAGGTGCTTGCTTCTAACCCCCGAGGCCGTCAGTATGTCTGCTCTTCTCTAGTCAGCCCACTTGACAAGTTTGATTGTCCTTGGTCTGGTTCCCATCCCCTCTCCAAGGGTTGCAGCTGTCTGGAGGTGCCTGCCTTCCACGCCTTCCTCATTCACACCTCATTCATTCAACAGGGCAATTGAATATAAAGTGGGGGGAAGATCTTATTCTACTTCTAGCAAAAAGACATTTTTCTTTTACCTTAATTATACTACCTTAGGGGCCACTATAACATATTACCAAGGTTCAATATAAAGTCATATAAGTTATACAAAAAGGCATAATGCAGAGATTTATCTACAACTCTATTGATTGACTGTTGTGTGCAGTAATATAGTGACCCCTGGGGGGGTGAAGAGGGGTGTGATGGTGGGGCCGAACAGGGAGGGGACGGGTCCTATTTTGCTGCTGTGATCTGGTCACCCTATGCACGCTGTTTCTTTCCCCCTCTACAAGCTTCCACACCCCGGCGCTGGGGAAGGAGGGGTTGTTTCCGGGGGGCGGGCGGCACTGGGCAGGGGGGTGTTTCCACGGGGCCGGGGGGTTTCGGCCCTCAGCTGTTTTCTTTGGAGTAATATGGCCCTCGCCGCTTTACAAGTTGTGCAGGCCTGCTATAAATCAATGCTTCACAGTGAATGTTGTGTACACTTATGACCACCTCATTTCATTCCTGATATGATCATTTTGAAATGATCATGAGAGGTCATAGAATATGATGAAGCATTGATTGGGGGTAAGGGAGTTTCATAGGAGGAGAATTTTTAAAATACCAAAGATTATTTAGTAGAGAAACACACGTGAAAGGAGATACGATAGAGATATATAAAATAAAGACTGCCAGTTGACCAGTCTTGTCCTATCCTATAATATCATAACAAGGGAGCTTTCAATGAAACAAAACAAACAACAAACAAGAGAAAAAAAATGTATATGACATACAATTAATCTGTGGCTATGCTGATGGAAGATACTATTAAGACACATAGCTTAGTAAGATTAAAAAATAAAATTATCTGCATGTTCTCTGCCATTTCCCTCATCTTCCTTCCCTTGCTCCTGCCTTATTTTTTGTTACTTTTTGCCTTAAATTAGATGGTAAGATCTTTTTGTGCAGCGCTTAATACAATGAGGCCTGAATCCTGACTGCAGCTTCTACTTGCTGCTATCATGCAAATAATAATGCCATTACATTAGCTAGATTAGAGAAACACAAAAGGTGCCAAATTCTCATGTTCCGGATATTACAGTTTGCACCAGCTGGGGGCCAGGAAAAAACCCTACCAAAATGATATAGTTGGTCTCCTGCATATGGCTTCTCCTGCGAACAGGATATCAAACTAGTTGGACCATTTTTCTGTTCCCTTGTGTCATCTCCTGTGTGCTCAGCGTCAGTGAGGTGAATTGCTTTGTTTTTACATCATAGTCATTTTCACAAAGTGTTGATCCAGTCTAACAGCAGTTCACAGGATCTGACTCAAACTCATGGGAACTTTACTGAGACTATCCAACATGCTGCAGCTGATGGCTCCATATCAAAATTAAAAATGACATAATGAGGTTTTTGAAGAGCATCATGTGTGTAATTTAACCACATAAATGCATTTTGGAACACTAAATTCAACCATGGTTTATGGTTTCCACAAGGAAAAATAATAATAATAATGAAATATATACAGTTATAATCAAATTAGTATATAAAACTCTGAGCTGTCTTTCAGAGGTCATAATTGCAGTCTTTGAAATATAAAACAAGCTGTTGGTAGATTAAATTAACTACATCATTTCTTCTCTAGCTCTTTGCACTTACTTTACATTTCTAACTCTATTTTCCACTGTTAAAGGTGACCCTTAACACTAATCTCCTAAAGATTAGGCTTTTGACTAATATATAAATATAGAACTTCTTGTGACTGTCTGTGCATTGGAGTTGGCCTTTCATAGCAATATAACGAAGGCACTGCATGTGTCTACCAAGTGAAAGGCTGTCATGTTGTTGGGGCATCCAGTGATAGACCACAATCATCTTTTTCCACATCCCTTTCAGAATGATTTTAACTTTTTTAAAGAACATAATAATCAGTCTCAGCAGGCAACTGCATATCCAGAAGGAGTGGGGGTTTACATTAGCCCTAACAGCAGGGGTTCTAGACCTCACCATTCCCAAAATGTTAAGTACTCACATGTTCATTAATAAGAATGTTTGATAGCAGAGATAGTCAGCTGTGGTGCAGAACAATGTTAGTTTTAATCAGAATGTTTTGAAGAAGCAGTTATATTTGTTCTCCGTTAGCCTGCTGCTGTCAATCCATTCATGTGGCTTTGTCTTTTTCTACAAATTTTGAATTTCCCAAACAAATTAGGTCTTTTACGGGGTGAGCAATTAATGTTATTGTCTCTGCTCGAGCAAGCTATGTATTCTGAGATATCTGATTAGGAGGCATTATGAGAAATCAGTGGCTATGTTGCATTACGTTGTTTTTAAATTCCAGAGATCAACAATATAAACTGTAGATGGTTACTTTTGAAATTGCACCAGAGAGGAAATAAAATAAGCCACCAGTGGAGGCTGTTCCTTGTTCTAACAGGGTCAGATCGACTCCATGCACAGGACCAGCATAAAGCCTGTGCGTCACTTAAGCCCTCAACGTAGGGTCTAATCCAGAAGCATGTTGAAGTGAGTGGGAAGACCCAGAAGTGGTTATTTATAAAAAGAATCCCACTGCTGCCTTATAGGGCTACTCACAGCTGTGAGCACTACATCTGATAATAAATGTGTAGGATCAGGTCCTACAATACTGAGAGTAGCCTCACAGTCACTGAAGGTGTGTGGGGAAGCATATACACTGTATCTAGTCCCAGGGTAGCATAGCTGATGCATTCTGCCCTTTACCGGCACTGGCCCAAATTCTATGGTGATGTAAATTAGTGCAACTCCAATAACCTCAACGAGAGCTATGTCAGTTTACATCACCAGAAAATTTGGCCCATTGCATCTTGCTGAGTCAAATGCCTCCAGGCACTTCTTACAAGTCCAAAGAAGCCCATATGGCTGGGGGCACGTGAATAGCAAGCCATGAACGATCAGCCACCTGACACCAGCAAGCCCTCATTGAACATGGAAGCCCTTGTGACCTTTTGAGAAACTGGGTGGATATTCACAAGTTATGTTCTGTGATTTCTAAAACACCTTGATTAATCTAATGTTAATAGATCAGATATAAGATGACACATAATTATCCTTTTTCAAAAGTACAAATAAGTTAAAACAAGATACAATTTCCTCTGGAGAATTCTCCTAGCTGTTTTGATCTATGCTTCACAAAATTTTTCTCCTAGCAGAGCTGCAAAGTAATAATTCAAAATTCAAAACAAAAATAAAACTCCATGCTAAATATATTAGACATCCATTTTTTATTTCATCTAACTGCTTTCTACGGGAGACAAGTATAATCGCACTATAATATACCCATTGATTCTGAATACATCAATGCCAACAATAATGTAATGTTACTCCCCCAAAAAAGGAAAGGAATCGAGTTCTAGAGCAGGATATATTTTTCATTACAAGAAGGTAATCCACCACAACAATGAGGAAGGGGGAAAAAGTTTGAAGGTTGAATGAACAGACCTAAAATGAGCCTTTAAGATGGAAACAGAACTACTCCCCTGATTTACTGGTGACACTGCTGACACACTTGTTGCAGTTTTACAATACTGTAATGCTGTTTTCAGATGAGGTAACGACCCTGTGCTTGTAGTACTGTTTGTGTTCTTGGCTGCAAGTATAGCTTTATATACAGTATAAGACTTAATTGGTTGTCATCAAATGCAAGATTCAAATTTAATTTGGCAGTGTTAACATGCCCACTCTTTTACCAGTTATGTGAGGAAGAGATGAAAATCTTTGTCTTTGCACAAAAGATTCATTGCAAAGCTATATTTTCCAACCAAACAATTAATAGTCTAGAACTGTTTCCATTTAGGGCCTGGTCTCATTCCCATTAAAGACAATTGGAATTTTGCCATTGACTTCCTTGGGGAGCTGGCTCTGGCCATCTGAGACCTGTCCATGGGAAGTACATAGAAGTTTGACAGGCCAAGTCAATTGTATCACATTTTGCATCTATTTCAAATGTACGACAGCAATTAAAAAAAAGCTTGTGAACAATTAAAGGCAACAAAAAGTAACTGAAGATAATATTTTTTGTTTATTCTTCAGTGTGATGATCAAATTAATGTTGTATGAGATAGAGATGTAATACAGTATTTTGGTAACGTATTTAAAATAAAATGCTTTTAACTTTCTAACAACTTGGAAGTCAGACTGAAGGCATATGGCTAGATAACTGAAAGACAAAATTCAAGTGCATTAGTAATTTACAGTGTTACTCCAAAGAAAGCGTTCTGCCACTCTTTGTATCAGAACATGATGTGCTTTGGGGGGGAAAAAAGATTAAAGCACTAAAAAGCTTTCCTGTAATGTAACAGGCGCCCTTATTATGACTCTTATTGAAGAGCTGATGATTAGGAAGCCAATGTAATTATGTTTCACAAGCAGAGCAGAACAGTCTCTGAAACATACTAAAGGCAAAACCTTTTGATTTTGTTCCACACATTTAATCAAAAACAATAATCTTATATTTTGTCTAAATTAAAAAAGTCTAAATAAATTAAATGAAGGATGATGAAATATTCCTAGGGGAAAAAAAACTTTAGAATAGACAGGAAGAGAAATACTACAAATGACCCACTAACACTTAGAGTGGGGTTCACAAAGATACTTAAGTGCCTAACCTCCATTGGCATCAAAGGGAGTTAGGCACCTTAATACCTTTGAGTATGCTACCTTTATTTTATTTCATAAATTTAACGGGCCCAGTTCTGTGGTGATTGTGCAGGAAAAAGACTTGTGCGTCAATAGTTTCTACAATGGCCATGTACATAGGATTTTTCCTGTGCAAAGACTGTAGGATCAAGTTAAACTACAATTGGCCTTTAGTACATCAGTTTAATTGCAATCAAATAATGTTATTACAATTAAAAGCCGCTTAAAGGGGAAATTTTGCCAAAAGGGCCTGATCGTGCAAACTTTAATCCCAATGGTGAGTGTTTATGTGCTAGTATGGATTGCAATGTTATTCATATTAACATGGATAGAAAGTTCTTGTCAGTTGGGAGAAAGACTTACTTGAATGGAAGATACAGTCCGTATTAGCTGCTTTGAGGAAAATGGAAGGTTGATACCAAGTAAAGCATCCTAAAAACTTAAATTCTCAAATGCCACGAATTCTACACTGAAACATCTTGCCTATCTCCGAGTACTATAGGTATCTTATTTAGGAGATATAGAAAAGGAAAGCATCCAGATCAAACTCTAAATCTGAACTGCACTTTTTTTGTGCAATGTGCTACTACACAAACAAAGCTTGATTCTGTCTTCTGTGTATTCCTGGATGTTACATGGAAGTATTACATTGTCCTGTAAGCATTGACTTCATCTAAGTCTTAGCTGGAGACTAGCAGATTAAAAGGAAATATTACAGAGAAATGATGACAATTGCATAGCCCAAACAGCCAGAAAAGCAGAACAATTCAACTCTCCATTTTCTCTACTGACAAAACAGTACCGCTGATAATTCTTCATTTATGTCACTTTGACAGCTTTGAAACCGTTTTTCTTTTCTTTCCCTTTTGCTGTAAGATCAATGTCAGCATACTAACACCATGCCTCCTTATTTGCAACAGTAACAAAATATATAAGGAATGTATATCTGGAGTTGATGTCATAGATTTTAAGGCACGAGAAAGGAAAATATATACAATTTAGGCAAAGATTTTTTTTAAAGGGGTGGGGTGCACCTAAAGTTGGGCTCCTAAGTTCATAGACACCTAAATAAAAGGAACTGATAGGTGTTCAGCACTTATGAAAATCAGCCCACTTCTTTAGATGTCTAAATATGGTCTGAGGAGCCTATTAGGCACCTATTCTTGGCCTTAGACTAGGCTACATATACATTCAGTCAGTAGCCACTGATTTTGGGAACCTAACTTGAACTCTGTCACATTGAGCCCCCAGAAGTAGTGGCCACTTTTGAAAATGTTGGCTTCAACATTTACCCTTAAAAAATAAGATAATCAGACATCTACCAGCAAATAGCTTTAATTCTAGCGCTGTCATTTTACTAGAACTCAAAAGCAGTTTTACCTGTTTAAGCGGCGTGCTACATTTATATATTGCATTCTTATAAATGCTGCTACATTATTTCTATTTTGTCCTATTTGATAGTGTGTGCAAAAGGTCAAGTAGTAACTGGCCAGTACCGAATGCTTGCAAAGCATGGTGGATACGTATGGCTGGAGACTCAAGGAACTGTCATTTACAATACACGCAACCTACAACCTCAGTGTATTGTCTGTGTCAACTATGTACTGAGGTAAGTTATACAGAACCCAAAAAGTGCTTATGAACATCTATGCTGTGACACAGGCAATTAGTGGAATGTTTGTAAGGTGTATTTTACTTTGATATTCTGAAAACAGTTTCGCCAAGCAAGATAGATCAAACACAACTGTTGGACATTTTCTTTCAATAATGTCTATTTGATACAAAATCTATTGACACATGCCTGCAGAAGGCTTTTATTTGCATGTAGAAGAATTTCTAGTCTGTTGGCCGGACCAGATATAAAACCTGCATGGAAGATTTGGAATAATTGCTTGCTACCAGGTGGAGAAAAGAAGATTTAAGCATAATCTCTTGTAAATATCACCAGGAAGAAGTAGTTTTCCTCAGCAAAGTCAGGACCACAAAGTGATCTACTCTTGGCAAAATTAAATATTGTGGTCATAGATTAGGCCAAAATCTGCAATCTTGTAGAGTGAAACTGGTCTGGGTCATTACTATATTAATTACACACCTATAAAACTGGAATAACAGTGGTGAATCATCCCCCAGAATTATTGAGAAATTGCAGCTCCTCTTTGCTTCAAATTAAGTTCTGGGTGCTCAGCAACTCTGGAAATTGGGCCCAGTTGTCTCACGTTAGGCACCCAAAATTAGTGGCAGTTTTGAAAATGTTGGCCTTTGCCTTTAAAGTTGTAACAGTTTGCTAACTGATTATACACTGACTTTGTTTTAGAGTACAAAATGTCTAACAGATCTAATTGCCTTGTTAGTGAAATTGAGAAGAATGACATTGTGTTCTCAATGGACCAGACGGAATCTCTGTTTAAGCCTCACCTGCTGACAATGAATACTATTTTTGATAATGGGGTCCCAGTGACTGAGAAGAGTGACTTCTTGTTCACAAAACTGAAGGAAGAACCGGAGGAGCTTGCTCAATTGGCACCCACACCAGGAGATGCCATTATTTCTCTGGATTTTGGTTAGTATTGTAGCATCAAGCAGCATGCAGTAAAAAATAACCACAAAATACTTCTTTTTTTAACAAAACGCAAAGAACCACAATGGGACTGATCTTGCTCTCGGGAAAATCCAGTGTGACTCCATAGAAGTCAGAGGTCTCGCACCAATGAAAAATTTCTGTGAGCCAGATGTTAGGAGTAACAAGAAGGGTTTCTTCAGGTATGTGAGCAACAAGAAGAAAGTCAAGGAAAGTGTGGGCCCCTTGCTGAATGAGGGAGGGAACCTAGTGACAGACGATGTGGAGAAAGCAATGCTTTTTTTGCCTCTGTCTTCACAGACAAGGTCAGCTCCCAGGCGGCTGCACTCCGCAGCACGGTATGGGGAGGAGGTGACCAGCCCTCTGTGGAGAAAGAAGTAGTTCGGGACTATTTAGAAAAGCTGGACGAGCACAAGTCCATGGGGCCGGATGCACTGCATCCGAGGGTGCTAAAGGAGTTGGCCGATGTGATTGCAGAGCCATTGGCCATTATCTTTGACAAATCATGGCAATCGGGGGAGGTCCCGGATGATTGGAAAAAAACTAATGTAGTGCCAATCTTTAAAAAAGGGAAGAAGGAAGATCCAGGGAACTACAGGCCAGTCAGTCTCACCTCAGTCCCTGCAAAAATCATGGAACAGGTCCTCAAGGAATCAATTCTGAACCACTTAAAGGAGGGGAAAGTGATCAGGAACAGTCAGCATGGATTCACCAAGGGCAAGTCATGCCTGACTAACCTAATTGCCTTCTATGATGAGATAACTGGCTCTGTGGATGAGGGGAAAGCAGTGGATGTGCTATTTCTTGACTTTAGCAAAGCTTTTGATACAGTCTCCCACAGTGTTCTTGCCAGCAAGTTAAAGAAGTATGGGCTGGATGAATGGACAGTAAGGTGGATAGAAAACTGGCTGAATGGTCGCGCTCAACAGGTAGTGATCAATGGCTCCATGTCTAGTTGGCAGCCGGTATCAAGTGGAGTGCCCCAAGGGTCGGTGCTGGGGCTGGTTTTGTTCAATATCTTCATCAACGATGTGGAGGATGGTGTGGACTGCACCCTTAGCAAGTTTGCAGATGACACTAAACTGGGAGGAGTGGTTGATACGCTGGAGGGTAGGGATAGGATACAGAGGGACCTAGACAAATTAGAGGATTGGGCCAAAAGAAATCTGATGAGGTTCAACAAGGACAAGTGCAGAGTCCTGCACTTAGGACGGAAGAATCCCATGCACTGCTACAGACTAGGGACCGAATGGCTGGGCAGTGGTTCTGCAGAAAAGGACCTAGGGGTTACAGTGGACGAAAAGCTGAATATGAGTCAACAGTGTGCCCTTGTTGCCAAGAAGGCTAACAGCATTTTGGGCTGTATAAGTAGGGGCATTTCCAGCAGATCGAGGGACGTGATTATTCCCCTCTATTCGGCACCGGTGAGGCCTCATTTGGAGTACTGTGTCCAGTTTTGGGCCCCACACTACAAGAAGGATGTGGATAAATTGGAAAGAGTCCAGCAGAGGGCAACAAAAATGATTAGGGGGCTGGAGCACACGACTTATGAGGAGAGGCTGAGGGAAGTGGGATTGTTTAGCCTGCAGAAGAGAAGAATGAGGGGGGATTTGATAGCTGCTTTCAACTACCTGAAAGGGGGTTCCAAAGAGGATGGATCTAGACTGTTCTCAGTGGTAGAAGATGCCAGAACAAGGAGTAATGGTCTCAAGGTGCAGAGGGGGAGGTTTAGGTTGGATATTAGGAAAAACTTTTTCACTAGTAGGGTGGTGAAGCACTGGAATGGGTTACCTAGGGAGGTGGTGGAATCTCCTTCCTTAGAGGTTTTTAAGGTCAGGCTTGACAAAGCCCTGGCTGGGATGATTTAGTTGGGGTTGGTCATGCTTTGAGCAGGGGGTTGGACTAGATGACTTCCTGAGGTCCCTTCCAACCCTGAGATTCTATGATTCTATGACAATCGGGCCTATTATTTTTTCTTGATTTATACTAAAACCTTAAAATGTGAAACATGCACATAGCAACTGGGAGGTGCTTGCTTATTTATTTTATTTATTTATTTGTTACATGGCTGGTAATGTGTCATAGCACAACAGAATTGTCAGGCTGAAAGAATGTGTCAATCTTGTTCATGTCTGTTCAGGGACACAGAAGTTTGAGGAAGCTTCTATCTACAACAAAGCTGTTGTTTTGACTGTAAACAAACAGTGGCCCGTGGAAGTGAAGACCCATACTCCCCAAGGTGAAAAGCTGACTATGCCATCATTTACAGTGCCCCAAGTCGTACCCGGCAGTAGCACTCCAAGTGCAAGTAGCAACAGCAGCTGTTCAACGGTAAGAAAGACCTTTGAACTGAAAATTAAATGATCTAATCTACAAACTTCAAGGTAAATAAATGGAGTGTGATGTTTTGTATGTAACTCCCATCAACAGCAGTGGGAGGTACATGTGTACAGTAGTGGTCTCATAGTTATGAAGTAACCAACACACATTGTACTGTATACACATTGAACAACATAATGAGGATACTAAATCGGGGCTAGCACCTGCGCTTAATACCAATCCTTTATTTTTTCCCAGCCACCCTCACACTAGTCTTCTCTCATTAAAACATCCTCTGTACAGCTGCTAGACCAAGCCACCACTACTTCTAGGTGGATTAGCCAGTAAAAGGCTGCTATAAGATAGCGCAGCCATTATCGATATCCCTTTAACAAAAATCCTGGCATTCACTAGGTAGAAGCTGTAGCCATAATTCTGTGGTTCTCAACTACTGGTACATGTACCAGTCCTGGCACTTATGGCTTTTCAGGCTGGTACCATGGATTTCCTCTCCCTCCTTGCTCTGTGCTGGGCCTCAGGGAACTGCTGCTGTTTGCCATCCATTCATTTGTGTACTCTCTAACCAAAAACTTGGTTTGCTCTGAACTAAGCCAGATGGTGCACAACTGAATGGGAGGTAGTAGGCACTGACTGGGACGCATGAGAGTTTAGTCTGATTAAACGAGCATAATTGCCCGCTCGAAGCTGGAAAGTGCTGACTTAGCATAGCCAGCAGGCCATTCCTGGAGGATGCCCCATTTAATTTGTAAATGCTGGAAGAGGAAAGCCGGAGCCCATGCTTACCCCTTTCCTCTTCAGAGAGATTTAAGAGGGGATGTCTCACATTGTCAGTTTAAATGTATTTGTACAATATATTTGAAGTCGTAACTCTATATCCATATGGTAGACCATTTCTATCATTATTGCATGCAACACTTTTCACCATTTCTTAGTGATAAAAGTAACAATCTTCTTCGAGTGCCTGCTCATGTCCATTCCATTCTAGGTGTGCGCGGCTGTCGGAGATTTTGCTTTAGCTGTACAGCTGTGGCGCCCTCTGGAGTTATGCAAGTAGAATGTTGGCAACCCTAAAACCTAACACTTTGCCCCGCCCCCTGCTGCACCCCTCATCTGAGGCCCCACCCCCACTCACTCCACCCCCTCCCTCCGTCGCTCTCTCTCCCCACCCTCATTCATTTTCACCGGGCTGGGGCAGGAGGGGGCTTCCAGGCTGGGGGTGGACCCGAGGGATTTGGAGTATGGGAGGGGGCTCCAGCTGAGGAAGGGTGTTGGGAGGGGTATGGGCTATGGACTGGGGGGGTTGGAGGGCAGGAGGAGGTTTGGAGCGCCTTTACCCGCATGTCCGAGACCCCGTCCCCGCTTTGGGACCTAAATCTTGTGTTGTCCAGACTTATGGGTCTCCCCTTCAAGCCCTTGGCTTCCTGCTTCCTACTGTTTCTCTCCTGGAAGATCTCCTTCTTGATCGCTGTAACTTCGGTCCGTAGGGGATCCGAGACCAGGGCGCTCATGTCAGAGCTGCCCTATATGGTCTTCTGTAAGGACAAAGTCCAGCTGCGTCCGCACCTGGCCTTTCTGCTCAAGGTCGTCTCCCAGTTCCACACTGGTCAGGACATTTACCTACCAGTCCTTTGTCCAAAGCCTCATGTGAAGGATGAAGAGCGCAGGCTGCATACCTTGGATGTCAGAGGGGCGCTTGGCCTTCTACATTGTTAGAACAAGGCTGTTCTGTAAGTCAACATAGTTGTTCGTTGCTGTCGCGGATGGGACGAAAGGCTGCCCAGTGTCAGCCCTGTGAATCTTGTCTTGGATCGGTCTGCATCTGCTACAGCTACGAGCTGGTGAAGGTGCCCTTGCCAGGGACCATGACGGCTCATTTGACTAGGGCAGCGTTTCCCAAACTGTGTTCAGCGGAACACTGGTGTTCCACACGATGTGAATAGGGGTTCCGTGAAAGAATCATAATTTTTAAAAAAGGGTCTTTAAATTTGATTTTTGTACTACTTTTACGTGCTTTCCAGTTAAAAATTGTTAGTTCAAGTTATTTTAAATTTGTATTTTTGCTTTGTTTTATAAAATAAAATATATTTGAGCATTAATAATACGATTTATTATTTGAAAACCAAACGACTACAAAATAATATTGTAAGTGTTCTGTAATAGACTAAAAAGTGTTCCGTGGCCAAAAAAGTTTGGGAAACACTGGACTAGGGCGTAGGCATCGTCAGCTGCCTTCCTGGTGCAGGTGCCGATCCAAGAGATCTGTCGGGCTGCAACCTGGTCATCAGTCCACACATTTGCGTCGCACTACGCGCTGACCCAGGATGCTCGAGACTATGCTGCCTTTGGCAGAGCAGTGCTGCAAACTGCAAGACTGTGAACTCCGAACCCACCTCTATTGATTCTGCTTGTGAGTCACCTAGAATGGAATCGACATGAGCAAGCACTCGAAGAAGAAAAAATATTTGCCTGCCTTTCGTAACTGTTGTTCTTAGAGATGTGTTGCTCATGTTGACTCCCTTACCTGCCTTCCTGCCCCTCGGTCAGAGTTGTTGGCAAGAAGGAACTGAGAAGGAATAGGGCCAGTGGCACCTGATATGACATGAGCGCAGCACTGCAGAATGTGCTATAGCCGGCCCTACAGATACTGCTAAGGTAAAATCTCCAACGCCCGCGCAGGTGGGCATGCGCACACCTAGAATGGAATGGACATGAGCAACACATCTCGAAGAACAACAGTTACGAAAGGTAGGTAACCATTTTTTCTGTTGGAGAATAGTGTGTGTTTATTAGAGTTGAGTAGAATACTCGGTTTGTGGAGATGCTGTAGACCCAGCCTTGTTGTTTGTTTTGCGTAGCTGATGTTCATTGTTATACAGCACAGTGCACTGACAGCACCATATCAGAATCAAGTACTGTGATAATCGAGCTGCTTCTTTTTTATTCCTGTGCAGCCAAGTAGCCCAGGAGACTATTACAGCTCCTTAGATGAAGATCTTAAGATTGAGGTGATTGAGAAGCTCTTTGCCATGGACACAGAGTCAAAGAACCAGTGCAACTCCCAGGTGAGAGGACAGTACTATTTTCTTGCCCACAAGCTATGAAACAATTCCCCCATAACCAGTACTGTGGATAGGGTGACCAGATAGCAAGTGTAAAAAATCAGGACAGGGGGTGGGGAGTAATAGGTAATATTAGAAAAAGCCCCCAAAATTGTGACTGTCCCATTCTGCTGTAACACAGCACTTAATTCTCAATGCTGCTCATAGTTCCCGTTCCTCAAGAAGATCCAGAGAGGGTCAGTGTAGCTAAGAAAGAGTATGGAGATGAATGGAAAGCGGGCAAGCTACGAAGTTTGCTGATTGAATGCATCCCCTCGCGATCCTGTGCCAGCAGAACTCCATCTGGAATTTCATGTTGCTCCTCCTAGGGGAGGTTATACGATGCAGGGGCTATAATGAGCTTTAATTCTTTCAGCTACTGCTTAAAAACGAGGTTAACACTTGAGGACTGATCTGTGCACAAATTGAGACAGGCACAGTCTCAGTGGAAACTTCTCCTGTTGGAGCTGCCACTTCTAGGAGTAGAAATGCCTGCCATGAGGTCAGCTTGCTCTTTGCTGAATTGATCCAGTCAAATGGGTAAACCTAGGAGATTACAGGGAAGATTTCAAAAGCACATGCCCAAAAAATTCTCATGCACATACAGATGCCTCCAACTTGCGACAGACCGACCTTGGTTTGCACATGCACATACAGTAGTTGTGAGAGTGTGCGAGTGAATTTTAGACTTAACTACGAAGCAAATCTTTTCATTCATGTTTCATTTGGCATAGACCTATACCGTTCAATTAAACAGTGAAAAATAGCTTTTCAAAACACTGAATACTGATTCTGACTGGATACAGTAGCAATAGTAATAAGCAATTCCAGCTGGCCTGGTGGGCAACCAGGAAACATGCAACAAGGTGGAGACAGGGAAGTACACACATCACGTGTCACACACACTCCAATGGCAAAATCAGAATAATCACTTTGGACTCAGTCTACTTCCTTCTCCTTTTTCTGGGTTCATAACTGATAAAAAAATGACATGGAAATGGATTGAAAACTGCTTCCAAATAAAAGGCCTGAGACATCCATGCTTTGGTAGCAGCTTTGTGAGCACAGATACTCCATAGCTAGGGGGAGGATTATTATTTATAGTGTTCTAGATCAGAAAAGGCACAGTCCCTGCCCTGGAGAGCTTACAGTCTTAAGTTTTGACATAACAGAGCAGTGACAGCAACAGAGGATGGGTAGGGAAGGAGAGTGAAATGCCGGGCAGGCAAGGGGGAAGGAGGGAAAACATGGTGTGAGAACTGGAGCACAATAGAAATAATTGTTACCAGGAACAATTCAACATCAGTTTGCTCAGATGACTTCAAGGCTGCATGAGACCTTTCTGCCCTGCTTGCAGCTCCTCCTGCTGCTGCTGCTGCTGGTCATCTGAATCCTCCTGGTGGATCTGAGACCTTTAAGGGCTAGATCTGGGACTGTTGCTATGATGGAAATAGGAGAGGGTATTGCTGATTTGGGTGGATGGGAAGCATGCTCTCTTCCTGCTTCTAGGTTCCGTTGCTTCTGCGTGGAAGATGCAACATTTAGATGCAGTCAGCACCCCCACTGAAAAATATAGAAATGAATGTGTTAATGTCCTGCAAACTGTGTTTAATAGGCCTTTTGTGGTTTTGATACACATTTTCTATGCAATTAGATTTTGAATTACTTATTTTCCATTAGTCAGGAGTGGTGTAAAGTTGAACCATGTGCCACTCTAACGCATTGGCGGACAAGTTATTCAGAGTCTAGTGGAACATCTGCTCCAGGTCAACCCACGTTGACCTCCCACACTGCATTTGGGCATCAGCCTTCAGAAAGTGCTGTGCATATGGTAGCAAGGCTGGTGGGTGTGGCATGATCTTCAGTCCTGCTTCCTGTTTCTCATCTGCCCTGCAGCCTTATCCCTGGTGATGTCAGAAACAAGCATAGAATTCAGGAAAAGAGACATTTCAGTATGGAAATTACATGCATCTTTAAATAGAGATCTGCCACTTTCAGTATTTAATTTCAGGTGACTTAGCTATACAGCAAGTATAATGATTCTTCAGTCTTACATTCACTGAAATTTCATCTTCCATGTACACATTAATTGCCCTGTGCTTTTTATCGTTATTATTTGTACAGACTGATTTCAATGAGCTGGATCTTGAAACCCTGGCTCCTTACATTCCCATGGATGGAGAAGATTTCCAGCTGAGCCCAATCTGCCAAGAAGAACGTCCTCTCCCTGAAAATGCACAAAACACCCAGCAAAGTTTAAGTAGCATGAGTACCATTTTCCAGCCCCTTGCTCCTGCCTCTCAGAATCAGTTCCTCTTGGAGAAATACTGCCAACAGATGTTAAATAAAAATATGAACACTGGTCATGGACCTCTGTCATCTGTGTCCTTCAACAACGCGAACAAGTCATCGCTGCCACCATACCATGCGCGAGCCAGCACACCACTGGCTTCAATGGTTGGAAGACCAAGCACCCAGTGGCCACCTGATCCACCAATACAGTATGTTCCTGCTAAGTGGAGACTAATGGATAAATACTGTGGGTCCTTAGCCAGTTCCCCACCAGGGCCTCCAGTGCACTCTCCCAACATGTACTTATATAAGAAAAGGTAAATCTGTCCTAATATGCAAGCTGTTAGGTGTGTCTCTCCTTGAGACTTCTGTGCTGCAAACCTTGAAAAAGTCTATTTGCCCACTCTGCTGGAATAATTTGTTTCAACCGAATGGAATATTAGGAGCCTACTTCTGCTGTCCTTTGAAGTGAACAGCTTTGCCCTTCCATTGACGTGAACGGGAGCAGAAGTGGGCTGATTTTCACCATTATCATCAGTGTACCGACGTGTGGATTTGTGAAAACGTACACGTCTATCACAAAACCATAGAACAGTTTTGCAAGGCTGCTTTACTGTGCACAATGTCAGAAACAGATCTGGTAGGACGGGGAGAAGGATGGTCCAGTGGTTACAGGGTAGCCAGAGAGCTGGGTTCAGTTCCCTGCCCTGCCGCAGACCTCCTGTGTGACATTGGGCAAGCCTCTGAGCCTCCATGCCCCATCTGTAGAGTGGAGGGCTAGATCTGGAGGCACTTCCCTACCTCATAGAGCTGGTGGGAGGGCAAATACGTGAAAGATTGATGCGCTCAGATACTACAGTCATGGGGGCCATATAAATGCCGTAGGGAAAGAGCTTCAGTAATAGTCTTAAGCATGTTGTTAAACAGAAATCATCCTTACATTTCAGATTTTCAATACAGCGTATTTACATGTATTACTAGTATGATGAGCATAGGGTAAGGACCAGGATAGAAGCACTGAGGTCCAGTTCAGACAGATCACTTAACTCCTTGGTGCGTCAGATTCCTGATTTGTAACATGGAGATAGAAATACTGGCTGATCTTCATAAAGCTCTTTGGGATGCCCAGATGACTTAGAGTGCTCTACGTGCTTTAGGGTTGTTAATACTTTTAAAGATGGACAAAATGGTGGGTTTCAAAAATGGTAACCGTTTCAGGGGTGTGGGAATGTGCAGTTTTATACCTGCAGGATCAATTAATTGTATGCAGTGGCTAGCCATTTTGGCTATGTGACCATAGAACTAGGTGTTTGTCCACAAACACTAACATGTGGACCCATAATTGTGCCTGCAAAAATGGAGGGCAGGTTAATCCCTGTTAAAAATTTGACCTACTACGTCATACAATTTTTGTTTCACAATCAAGGTTTTGCTTATAGATGGTGAGGTAATGAATCATCAGACTTTCTTAACACTTGATATTGAAAGTTTCCAAGCATTAAGTGTAGTGACAACTGGGTTAGCTGTCCAGGAAAAATTCTGCATTTGCAGTCTAGTCTGTCACACTGTCCTATGCCAAATGAACTTTAATGCTTTGAAAGATCGTTCAAACACAAATAGTCTTATTTATTTGCAAACTACTCACTCAAGGAAGGGTCTTTTCTTTACAGGTCACTGGACAGTTTTGAGCAACGGGGCATAGATATAAACCCTGCAAGAATTGCTCTCGCCAACAGTTTGAAACTGAAGCGACAGATGGATTATGAAGATCAAACATTTCAACAACTGAGTGGGGTAATCTGTTATAAGGAATTCAGACACTTCAAACAATTACCATTACCAAAGGGTTTTCATTTTGATTACTTATGTCTGTTTCTGGTTTCTTTGTCCAACTGCAGGCGGATTTGTCAATGATTAACCCGCCTCATTTAATGTGGAAAAGGATGAAAATCCTCAAAGGTGAAAATTGTTCATTGGTTACTGAAAAGAAGTCGCTCAGCACAAGTGTCCTTACTGGTAAGATATAAATTGATTCTATAATGTTCATTTCTAGATATTATTTTAGGACAATTTCACTAGAAACAAAGATTCTGTGCAGGAATTATCTTACCTGCCATTTTCATGCCAAAAGCAGAAGAACTACCATAAACCAAACGTACAGACCAAGGACCATTGATGCAGTCAACAGTGCTCTGAGTTGGATTGTCCTGTAAATGAAAGCTTATCTATTGTTCTGGGGTTTTCTGTTTCCCATGGAGCCTGATGTGATAGTTCCACTATATCTCAGATTTAGGGTCATTGTCAGTAGCGTAGCCAGGAGGGGAGCAGGGGGAGCGGCCGCTCCCCCACTGAGCAGAAGCGGTGCCTTTTTTGTGCTCTTTTGCTCCTACGCTGCAGCCAGAGCGGAGCATTTTTTTTTGCTCCCAGCGCCTTTTTTTCCTCCCGACGCTTTTTGCTCCCAGCGCCTTTTTTTAGCTCTGCTCCCCCTGTGCTCTAAACCTGGCTACGCCACTGGTCATTGTGGCCTTTTGGTATTTCCAGTAATTTCCACAGTATCAGAGTTTTCATTTAAAAAAATTATACCTTCTGGTTGCAAAGATATTCTTCTAAATATGAACCACTGTTGTGCAGTAGGTCCAAGGCCACAGGAAGGCAGCCTAAACTAAATATGATTTCTGTGTTAAGACATCAACTTAGTGTAAAGTATTAAAATTTGGGATCAGATATTCCAATTCTTCTTCTCCCCACTTAGGACAGTCATAGTTGATTGGTCTACTGTGTTATACAACCCATCCCATTATATGCATCATCATTTATGCACAACTAGGTTAGGAGTAGGTTTAGCCAGTCAATGGTTCTGAAGAAAGAACCCTCAAGTGCTGGTAATGATGAGTGATCAAAATAAGGTGTCAGTGTAGTAGCCGTGTTAGTCTGTGTCAGCAAAAAGAAAATAAGGAAGAAATACTTGTGGCACCTTAGAGACTAACAAATTTATTTCAGCATAAGCTTTCGTGGTGGTTATCTAAACCTATTGTAGATTTTGGAATGAATTCTTATTAGGAAGAAACATATCATTTCATCTACTCTATGTGTATAAATAATTCAGTGAGCACATTAATCTTTTAAGTGAAAAAAGATTGAATCTAGCCTCCTGGTCTTAAGCTCTCTCACAAAATGACCACACTCATTTTGGCACAGAGATGTAATCTCTGCTCCAGGGAGGCTGTGACTGACTAACCAGTGAAGGTGATCTGCCATAGCTTTGAAGCAGTGTGGTAAAGTTTGCCAGTTATACTTTCATTACTATAGTCAAGGACTCTGGGATGCTCACTTGTGCTCCCAGAAGATATGTTGGCATGTTGTGACACACAGTTCATTTTTAAAAACCAATTGTCACAATTCAATTTTAGACGAGTTTATCCGTAACTCACAGAGAGGTCTGAGCCAACCAATGAACCAACTGCAGCAGCGACAGCAGCAACCCTCCTGTGGAAGCCCTGGTGATAATCAGAAAGCAGCATTCTCCCCTCAGTTTTACAGTTCCCATTATCAGAACTTCAATGTTCAACCAACTCATAAAAAGTCAGGTAAGGGGCTATCACAGACAAATGAGAAAATAGTTTTGCTCTTTGGTTTCAATACAGATATGAGGACTGATGGCTTACAAAGAGGAATTAGAGGACAATAAACTTCAACCCAAATCTGCATAATTCATATTATGCTGAAGTGATGAAATTCTGAATATATAAGTTTATATCTAGTTTGACAATTTGTGCATAAATCCCACAAACGTGTGTCTCTAGGCCATCTCTTATGCACAAACTTTCACACGTCATATAAATTCAACTTAGTGTTTTGTTTTCTTTCTGTGTGTGTGTGTGTGTATATATATATATGTATATATATGTATATATATGCAATGTGTGTACATTTAATATGAACATCTATATTGCACACACTATCAATCAAGCATTTCAATAGCACCCATCAGCACAGTCTCGACAGTAAGCCCCATGAATGTATGTACTTATATAAAATTCTTCCTCCCAGAAAATGAGTTAGACGTGATCCAACCCAACAACTTTTCCCCCTGTGTGAAGCTTATGTTAAATGGAGATCAGACCAGGGAACTCTGTATGAACTGGCAGCTCAGAATCCTCCCATCAGATTGTAGCATAGAAGCTGCCAAAATAGCCATTTCTGGAATGCCATCAACCAGGCCTCATTTTAGTCAGTGTATTCACATTGTTGCAGACCCACTAGTCATGCACTAGCTCTCCCCTGCTAGCCTGTACCTTATTCCTCTTCTGTGTGGCCATGTAAGCCTCTGTGCAGTGGATCCATGGTGGTTCTGCTGCATTTAGAGCATTTCAACCCCGGAGAAGCAGGAGAGAAGGATCTGACCCTTGAAAAGCATTCATTTAAAATATCCAAAGTTGAAAATATAAATGGCCATGCATTGGCATCTGTATTCTTGAGAACGCATGAGTGGATACTCTTCAAAATAAGTGTCCAAAGGCATAACTGTCAGTGGTTACCTATATAGAGTTAGGCAAAGGGGTAAGTAAGCCTCACTTATTCCTCTAAAATTATACCTCACTAACATCAGAGCCATTTTTCCTGTAATAAGGACTGTTGTTTAGCAAATGTATTAAAATATATCAGCTAAAATTACAGCCTTACAATGTCTTGCTAGTGCATGCTTCACTGTTCAACAGGCACATTAAATGACATTATAGGAGTTCACTTTTCTGATTTAACAAGAATTACAAAAAAAAATTAATTCAACAGTGAGTGGAGAAAACTTGTCCATTATTGCCTTTTCCCAGCACCCAGTACTGTCTTTGTCCTCTTTATATCAAGTTATAGCTGAATTCTCTCCTTCATATTTCACTGTCCTTTCCTCCATATACTTGGACTTTGTATCTTTGATCTCAACAAAATCTGACGCCCACCATCAATCTTGGTAAATAAAGGAATAAAAGTTGAAATGACATAGCACAATGTTAAATATGATTATCACAGTTCTTTTGCATAGTTACACAGTTGCTACATTTATAACTTCAGAGTGATTTTATGTTTGGCAGCTTATGCATACATTTTTCCCTTCAACTGAAAGCGTGAACAAACAGCTTACTACAACAACAGCACAATCACAGAAGCGAGTCATAGTTTAGCAGATGTAGGTTTGACTTTATTTTATGGTCCTTTTTTAAAAAAAAATATTAGATGAAGTACATGATTGCATTTGGTGCTAATTCAGAAAACTATGTGGTTTACTACAGGTTTCCTGTTTTGAACTAGAATGATTTCCCCTTTTAAAAAAATCTAAATGACAAGGAAAAGAAAACATGTTTCACTTCTAGCTAAAATTTCAACATGTGAGATTATTCTCAGTTTTAAATGTTGTTAGGTATATATAGATTTGAACTGGAAGATATAATGCTGTTTTCATGTGGATGAATGTTATAGAATACTAAAGAAATCTAAATGACGGGAAAATTAACCTTCCCCACTCTGTTTAGATAGGCATCATTCACAATTTTACACTTTTTCCTTAACACTCTATTTCAGGTGTGACAAGTCGTCTGCTTGGGCAATGTTATGAACCCTATCTGTTGCCTGAATTGACCAGATATGACTGTGAGGTCAATGTCCCTGTTTTGGGCAGTTCTACACTTCTGCAAGGATGTGATTTGCTCCGAGCTCTTGACCAGGCAACCTGAATAACCTTGCAATATTCCTTGGCCTATACTGTTCAAAACAGCTTCAGTTTTTAAATATATTTTTTCAAGTAGACAATTTCTAATACCCAATACACTTTTACAAGATTTTACTTACGTATTGAACTTGTCCACGTTACCAAATAGTGGCCTTTTTGAAGTTACTCACTTTATTATTCTTATTAAAAATATACATCTACTGTATTTTTCTCTATTTCAATAAAAGTGTTCTTTAGAAAATTTATATGATTGCCCCTTCTGCCTGACTTGTAATTTATATTTTCTGACATTTTCTTCAGTATTCATGCTAACAAAACTGTGGTGTAAATGTCTCTCTAATACTTTGGCTCCTGTACTGCAAAGATTGATTTTTATTGCCAAAGATAAATGAAAACAAACAAAAAAATCTGCTCTCCAAACCACAGTTTGTGTTGACCTTCTAAATTCAAATTCTCCATGTGTGTGTAGTCTCTATTTCCCAGCACTAATCATATTGTAAATTTAACATCTTTTGGAAAAAAATAAAAAACCTCACACCACAACTTTCTTACTTTCTTCCCCTAAATCAGATACTATTTGCTGAAAGAAATGTGAAGGGAGAACTGCAGAGTTTGTGGATATCTGCGAAAGTTGCACAGTGTAGCTTTCCCCCCCCCTAACATGGGTTAGATCCTCAGCTGCTGAAACTGGTGTCGCTCTATTGCTGTATAGAGAGCTATGCTGACGTATGCTAGCAGAAGCTCTGCACCTATGTCTTCGTTTGTGATGGGGTTTCATGGGGTTTTGCGGGGGGAGGGTTCTTTCTTTTCTTTTCTTTTTTTACACAAAATGGAACTGAATTTTTGAAATTTCTGTTTGGGTTATTATGTATTGGTACTTTTGTTATGGCTAAGACATAGAACCAGAACCATACTCACTTTTTAAGAGCTGTTTTTGGCTAGAGCTGGTAACACTCATTATGTTGTTGCCAATATTGCAGGACTGTAAGGATTTGTCCAAAGGCCAGTACTAACACTGCTAATTACCAAGTAAGCTGACCTTTTTTTGGTGCATTTTATATGCTAGATAGCAACATAATCCACGCTCGTGAAACATTGAAAATAAAAGTTAAAATAGTATTTCTCTTTACCTACTTATTACTGAGTTACCCTAGTAAAAATAAGATATTAGGAGTGTTGGGCTGGGAGGGTTTTCTTTATTATTTTAGCTTTCCTTGTATTGTTGATAGCCTTTCAAGTGCACATAATCTTACAGTATGTCATTATAAGGCAAGCTGACTTATGCCACCAGAAAAACAACTCTTGTTAGCATGAATTTATTTAAAGGGCAAGGATTCAGTTTTGTTCCTGGAAACCTCTTTGCCTTTGTTGGAAAATAAGTATAATGTTATTGCTCTGTAAAGTCTAAATGTTCAGTGGAAAACCAAGAAAGGAAGGGCAAGGACCAAATGCACGATAGCAGACATGTGAGGACAAACTATTTCCTCTTGCCCCATAGCAAACAGATGCTCCACTGATGTAAATCAGTGCCAGTTTACACCAGCTGAAAATCTGGCCCATAAAGTCGTCCCCAAACTCAAAGCCATTCTACTCAGACTTCCAACTCCACTGAAGTCTATGTTCTATCAAATCCCTTTGTACTATGCACTAACATTTGCAAGTAGGGAGCATTGCATTCATTGAGCACTTCAGAGTTCATTGTGTTTAAGTGATACTTAACCTTAAGGTCTTACACACTGAAAAAAAAATTGAAAACCTTTTCTGTTGGTACATTTAAAAAAAGTTATTAGTGTCCCTCAGTACCTTCAAGAACGTTTTACCAAAAATAAGTTACGTCTTTTAAAAGGAACCTATTGCTAAGTGGAAAAAAAAAACCATTTAAAAGTGTAAGTGTCTGAAGATTCTTAGCAAAGCAGCTTTCACAAATCTGCAGTGGTAATGACTTGAGTGCTTGAAGGGTTAATGACACTTAAATATTGCTCTTTTATTTTGTTTGTTTGTGTAGTTTCAGCATTAAAGATGTTATACCGTAACAGTTTACTAGACACTCAAATATTCCATGCTTAATATTAACCAAATGTAGCATCATTATTTTATGATCTATATTTCTGAATTCTTATTGACAATATAATGACTGTATGGGAACTTTAACTTGATAAGGAAATGTATTTTGACACTGATACCTTATTAAAGTATACTGATCCTAAATTCCTTGTGACTCTTGTTTGCTATGAATTTGTCACTTGATGTATTATTGTAAAACAAAGTATTTATTAAATTATTTATAGAAAATGAAGGTTTGCATTGATCTTTAAAAGCTTGAAAGAAGAACAAAAGCTACCCATATTTAAAAACTAGAAAAGAATATTAGAGCAACATCAACCAAAGGCATAAAGACCCAGTGTTGTATTATCAACCTTTCCATTCATTAACTTCAGTGGATCCTGGACCAGCCCTCAGCATACAGAGGGTTAAAGATAAATTCCCATACCTTCACACATATCATGCCATTGTATCTGACTCTTATTTCAATAGGGACTTCTGTTTTAAAACTTATGGTACAATATGGCCCACTGAATTTAGAAAACCAATAGAAATTTGCCAGAGTGAGAACATGCAATACACATGGTGTTTGATTTAACAAATACCATAGATAATGATCTTAGACACTCAACAGCCAATCATTGCATTTATTCTCTTATAGTTTTATCTTTGATTTGTAGTGTTTGGCAACAGTAGTCAAGCCTACCGTACTGCTATCAACCAGGGTACCTCTATGAATCATGATTTTCCTAATAAATTCTTTTCTCCCACTGCCTTGGATGAAGTGTCTGTCTCAGATGTCAGGACCTTCATGCAAGCTCCCTCCCCGGGCTTTAGATTGGAATGCCAACAAGCCTGTCAGCTCTTTTCCAAAAAATTTTACCAAACCACATCCATGGACAGGCCATTCAAAGGCAGCAAATATCCTGAAGGAAAACTGATCACTGATGCAGAGCACCCGCAGTTCCAATGGAAGCCAATACGAGCTGCATGTGCTTGGCAGTTCCAATCTTTGTCTCACATGCAATATGTATAACGCTATTACAGAAGCACTGTACAAACATTAATAAACCATCACAGCAGCCTGTAGGATAGGGAGGTAGTATTGACTCCATTTTACAGATGGGGAATCAGCCAGTGACTTGCCCTCACATAATCCATGTTAGAAACTGTTCTTGCCAAGACATCCTCTTTCTCTCACCCCCGGCCATTTCTCATGCTGCCCCACTACTTTGAAGAGCTCTGACTTTTTCTTACACGAAGCATCTGTCAGCTCCACAGTCAAACACCTAGTCAAAACCTGCTTCCTTTGCCTAGCTTTGTCACTTATGGACCATTGGGCCTTGCTGTTGTATTGGTATGTATACGATTATTCAGACATCTGACTCTGGGTACATAAGCCACAGTGAGCACTCAAGACACCAGCCAAAAGCAAAACATATGTTATATATAATAATGGCACCATTATCTATGGACCCAGAAGCAATCCACGACAAGAGAAGCTAATGGATTATTAAGGGTAAATTAACTTGAGAGCAGCATATTTTTTTCTTTTAACTATAAATGTATTTGTAGATGAGCAAGGATTTCCTCACTGACCTCTCTTAGCTGATCAAGTAGCACATTACGGACCAGGATATTAAGACTTCTTCCTTCGCTACCTAATTGGTCTTACTGAGAGCATTGAACAGCCCAAACCAAGGCAAGGAAAAGTGAAAAAGCAAGTTTAATCAATAAATCTAACACCAGCTGGGGAAGTATTTATAGCTAACACAGTCAACCAAGGAGTTCACTAAACACAGCTTAAAGCCAGATCTTAGCTTCTTCCTAACTCATAACTTGAGCAGGCAGCTGGGAGTGGCCACTCTGGCTCTAGAAAGGGAAGCTGCAGGAACAAGCAAAGCTTTCCAAATTCCATCTGAAAACTGGTGGCTAGGTCTGGTGTCCCCGTCCCATCCCCCCCCAAAAAGCCACTGACAGCTAATGTTGTGCATGTGCACATGTGGTGGGTACTAACCTAACCACAAAAGCTCAGTCTCCCATGCCTAGACGCCATTAAACAATGGACTCATTAACAGTCATCACCACACTAAAATATCAACAGGTTACCGCTGCCTTTCCCCGCTTATGCATGTTCCTGAATTAATGGTATGTTGCATCTCACAGTGAGGCCTGGTCTCGGCTACAAACTGCTGCCAGCATAGCTATGTCAGTCAGGGGTGTGAAGAGGTGTAAGTCCCTGACTGATACAACTGTGCTGGCAAAACTCCTAATGTAAACACAGTTCTAGTTTATTCCAGCCCCCCCTCCCCTTATTTCCCCAGTGTGGACTCAGGTTTGCCCATATGAACTGCGTCACCCTAGGAGTGCTTTGCCAGCAGCAGAGTGCTCCTAGTAAGAGCTGGCCTAAGTCAAGATCATTTAACTACATCGCTCTAGCTTACAACCAAGCATTCTTATTTCTTTGGCCAGTTGTGTCCGCTTCAAGTAGTCAGGCACAGCTCCTGCAGCAGTAAAACTTGCTCAGCTGTTACACTACCACCTGATTCAGTAGAACTAGCACGATCTTCCAGTATTTTACCATTCTTTATATTCTAGTAGCTCCCTGGCTGAGGCCCCGTTGTACTAGGTGCCCCACAAATACGTGCGTAAATGTGGTCCCTGTCTGGTAGAGTTTACAGTCTCATTAAAGACATGTTGAACCGAGTGAATGAGAACTAACCATCATGTGGTTACTCAGCCTAATGATTTGCAGACCTTGTGAGTTATAACACAGTTAAAGTCAGGGCTGGCTCCAGGCACCAGCCTACCAAGCACGTGCTTGGGGCGGCACCTGGAGGGGATGGCGCTCAGGTTTTTTTTTTTTTTCCTCCCTCCAGCCACTGGGGAGAGCGGCGCCGCGGCCAAGCCCGCGCCCGAGCTTGCCGCCCGCCCCTGCCACGCTCCGGCCGCCGGGGAGAGCAGCGCCGCGGCTGGGCTCGCCGCCCTCCCCTGCCGCGCTCCGGCCGCCGGGGAGAGCGGTGCCGCGGCTGGGCTCGCCGCCCTCCCCTGCCGCGCTCCGGCCGCCGGGGAGAGCGGTGCCGCGGCTGGGCTCGGCCCCCTCCCCTCAGTTGCCAGGGAGAGCGGCGCCACGGCGGGGCTCACCGCCCACCCCGCGGCGCTCCAGCTGCCGGGGAGAGCGGGGCCACGGCCAGGCTCGGCGCCCTCCCCTGCCACGCTCCGGCCGCCGGGGAGAGCGGCGCCGCGGCCGGGCTCGCCGCCCTCCCTCTGGCCGCTGGGGAGAGCGGCGCCGTGGCCGGGCTCAGCACCCTCACCTCGGCCGCTGAGGAGAGTGGCGCCATGGCCGGGCTCGGCGCCCTCCCTCCAGCCACCGGGGAGAGCGGCGCTGCGGCCTGGCTCGCCGCCCGCCCCGCGGCGCTCCAGCTGCCGGGGAGAGTGGGGCCGCGGCCGGGCTCAGCGCCCTCCCCTGCTGCGCTCCGGCCACCGGGGAGAGCGGCGCCACGGCCGGGCTCGGCGCCCTCCCCTGCCGTGCTCCCCGCCGGGGCAGCGGGGCCTGCCACGCTCTCCGCCCCGGCCGGGGGAGCGGGGCCGCGTGCCTGCCGCGCTCCCCTCCAGCGCTCCGGCGGGGTGGGGGGGGGGGCGGGTGGCTTTTTCGCCTGGGGCGGCAAAAAAGCCAGAGCTGGCCCTGGTTAAAGTTGTCCTCTTTAAAACCATTTAAAAATTCCTCTAACAAACAGTAAATCTCTGTGCTCCCTTCCTAGGGACTTCTTAGCAGGGCACTTCTGCTGGGAAAGTCGGCGCTTGTGCAGGAAGAGGCAGTTGCAATTGGTGATGAGCCCTCAACGTCCTGGGTTCCCAGGGCAGGGGGGCGGGGGGTTGCTGTCCGCTGATGATGTGCTACTCTGCTTATACTGCTCATGGGTTCCCATACAGAACATGAAAGGCTGAGTGAGCATAAGTTATGTCTTATACTGGAAGAATTAGCTCGCTCTCTCTATTTTTGTACATTGTACAGAACATACTGAAGAACATGGCACGAGGGCTGAGGTAGCCCAGCTCAGAGGCATTCTTAACGAGATAATGCCAATCAAATTCCTGAGCCTGTTGTATTTCATAATAGAATGAATCACCTTTAGGAGTGAAGTTTCTTATCTATTTCCTGAAAGATCTTGTTTGAGGCTTTTCAAACATAAATCAGTGCCAGACCTGATGTCCAAAAACATCCTTAGGAATTACAAATTGGAAGGGGTAAATGTTTGTGTCTTTAGAAACAAAGCTGCAGAGAAATGAGACCTAGATTCCCTTTTTTTTTTAAATAGAACTGGAAGAGCCTTGAAAGGTCATCAAGTCTAGTCCCCTGCCTTCACTAGCAGGACCAACTACTGTCCCCTGACAGATTTTTGCCCCAGATCCCTAAATGGCCCCCTCAAGGATTGAACTCACAACCCTGGGTTTAGCAGGCCAGTGCTCAAGCCACTGAGCTATCCCTCCCCCCGAAGCTGCCATGAAACAGAAGGATGCCTAATTCATCGGGCTATAGCATTCCCCAGTCACATAGTTTAAATGTGTTGGACCACACACCCCGGCCCCCCAGTGGCCTAGTGTTAAAAAAAGAATTGCCCATTATGACACTATACAAACCCTCACTCTGCTAGATCAACTTACACAGGGCTTGAGTGAGGTGAAAAAAGGAGCGTGGCGCCCTAGGTCCGTGGTTGCTTCTACAAATACATTTACATACCATCACATCCACAACAAGTGCCAGCGCCCAGGCATGTGTAACAAGGGTTGTAGACATGAGGCCACCTGCCTTTGAGGATGTATTGCACTTGGCGGAAACACTGTTGTCATTGTTCTAAAGCACGGCAGTGGCAGAATGTTAGCTTTCGCCAATAAACTGAATCAAAATAAGCCCATGTGTAAGCAAGCAGCAAAGCACATGCTGGTACAAGCAAATGGCCCAAGAATAGATGCTTTCCAGACCCATCAGACTATTCCTCTTGTTTTGAAGGGGTACCAGAAACGAACCATTAATGGATAGAACCACAATGAGCCGTCAACAGCAGACAGCTCTACCTGATGCCAGGATTCAGTGCTATTCTGCATGACCAGCTCTAGATTCCTAACTAGACAGGCATCTGTGAATTTCCACTTGAATGGGAAATGATTGTTCCCATAGTGTCAGTGCTAACTCTCACGCTCACATTGCTGGTAGCAACGGCATTTTACTGAAGCAAGGAAAGAAACTAAACTAAACAAGAGAGCTAGACAGACACACAAAAATGGGAGACTGGAAATGTGAAATCAAGACACATCTGTCCAAAATAGATCAGCATAAAAGTAAGAGAAATGTCTTTAGCTAATCCCAGGGGCAAAAATGTTTCATTCAAATTGACTAGTGAGAGGATGAGACCAAATGGCAAGAAATAGGACAATCAAATCTGAAGTCTTAGCTACCATTAGGCAAGGGAATCAGAATTTTTTCCAGCCTATCATTTCCCTAAATCCTTGAAACAACTGGCTCAAGGCATCTTTATTCACAGATATTCATGGATATAGCTTCCCCTGTGTCAGGATGCAGCAGGGTTGGTGGAGACAGAAGCTTTTGCTTCTAGGTCACAAGTTCAAAACTGGCTCACATTGGTGGAATGAATCAAGGTCATTAGCAGTGAAGGCTGTTTGATGCTGCTTTTCAGAGGCTCTAGAGTTAAGCTGGGTTTTTTTTTAAATCTAAAGTGAGTATTTATTTCTAGGCAAATTATCTCTTTTCTATTTTAGTACCACTGAAGTCAATAGGACTACTCGTGTGCTTGAATGTTTTGTTGGGTCGGGGCTAAGTAAGGTGAATTGCATGAAAGGTGATGTTTTTAATGTTTAGACAGTTTCAATTTTTTCTGGTCACTAACTTTAAACAGACAAGACTGTCAAAGCAATCTTGCAATATTATTACAGAACTTTACCAGTTTGGGCACCAAAGCAACTCACCTGTCTTTTACTATGATTAACGGAGGAGATTTTAAAAAAACAACACCGTAAGTTTTACTTACCCATCAAAAAATAGTTTGATCACCCTGGGTGAGAAGGGCTGAGAATGCCAACATCATCTTTACAGTAAGAAATGATAGGCACATCAAGGGAAAAAAAAGTCACTGGACTATTGCAGAAAGCCACTGGAAAAAATTCAAGTTCTGAATTTGCAAAAATCAATGCGCATCGGTTTTATTAGACCAGCTCATTAGATGAATAAAAATGTGCTGATGGTGAGGGAAAAAAAATCACTAAATATAACACCTTCTTATTCCTCTTGTGTATGTGCAAAGTCACAGCTGCCTAGTTTTCTGTCAAAAAGTGTTTATTGCAGAATTAATAAAGCTATAGAAGTCCAGAGCACACAGTACTGTATTTGATGCTTGTGCCAGAATAAACTAAAACCAGGCTATATTCTGATTAGAGAGGATTCATTGTCTATAATGGTTGATGACATTGTACATCTCGCTTGCTCTCTCCACACAGACATGCACACAAATACATTAAGGTTGCAAAGTTAAGCACTCAAAAGTTCGGAAATGCTAAAATTAAGGTTGCCTGTGCCCATATTATTATTGATGGAGCTGATAGCGATGCCCATAGTTTAGCTAGTCTGAAACTCTCCATGGTAAGCCCATTTTTCAGTTAGTCACAGCTTTGCCAAACTGTAACCATTTGGGCTGAAAATTTTCCATGCCAGGTGTCTGCCTCAGACTGAACTTTTTAAAAAGTTTCAGCTAAAACAGGTCAGCCATTTCCAAGAAAGAGATTATGGCAAATACATTGTTTTGCTCATTTTAATTTTGTACATGCTTTTACCAGGCATTCCTTAACTTGTAAAGTGCTTATCTTTGAAACCTTAACATTCATTTCATATCCTTTTTTAGCTGTTACACACACAGAGCAGAAGAAGAACAGCACTATGTTCAGACAGCAGAAGGAATTGCAGAACTGGTTGTTAACGCCCCCCTCGCTCCTATGTCAACTTGGAAATTGACCAAATTTGATATGAAAAGTCATTTGGCCAAATTCTGCTTGCTGTCATACCATTTGTGAGCCCTTTAAAGTCAATGGATTTGCACCAATATAACTGAAAGCAGAATGCAACCTCCAGATGGAAAACACTAAACAAGATGTCATTTACACAGTCAGTTTTCAGAGCAGAACCTCACTGTAAGGCTTCAGAACACTCTATGTGTCTGGTGGAATAAGAAGAGCAATCAGCATTTACACAGCGACGTACAGTATTGGGCTTCTCTATATAACAGTTTATTTCTTGCTTCTAGTTTGGGTAAATTTTAAGAAGATTGAAGCAACAGCTTAATCTTTCCTCTTGTTGTATAGCAATGAATTTAGTAGGTCCTTCTATTGCTTAAGGTTTCCATAGCAAAACCTAGTTAGAGCATGCCCAGTGCTAATCAAATAAGTAGGGCTCTAAATTAATTAATTAAAAAAATTAATTGCAATTAATTGTGTAGTTAATCACACTTAAACAATAGAATACCATTTATTTAAATATTTGGGATGTTTTTTACATTTTTAAATATATTGATTTCAATTACAACACAGAATACAAAGTGTACAGTGCTCACTTTATTTTTTATTACAAATATTTGCACTGTAAAAAAAGAAATAGTATTTTTCAATTCACCCAATACAAGTACTGTAGTGCAATCTCTTTATTGTGAAAGTGCAACGTACAAATGTAGAATTATGTACAAAAAATAACTGCATTCGAAAATAAAACAATGTAAAACTTTAGAGCCTACAAGTCAACTGGGTCCTACTTCTTGTTTAGCCAGTCGCTCAGACAAACAAGTTTGTTTACATTTGCAGGAGATAACACTGCCCGCTTCTTATTTGTGGCGTCACCTGAAAGTGAGAACAAGCACTCACATGGTACTTTTGTAGCAGGCATTGCAAGATATTTACGTGCCAGATGTGCTAAAGATTCATATGTTCCTTCGTGCTTCAACCACCATTCCAGAGGACATGTAGCCATGCGGCTGACAGGTTCTGCTCGATAACAATCCAAAGCAATGTGGACCAATGCATGGTTATTTTCATCATCTGAGTCAGATGCCACCAGCAGAAGGTTGATTTTCTTTTTTGGTGGTTCGGGTTCTGTAGTTTCCACATCGGAATGTTGCTCATTTAACACTTCTGAAAGCATGTTCCACACCTCATCCGTCTCAGATTTGGGAAGGCATTTCAGATTCTTAAACCTTGGGTCAAGTGCTGCATCTATCTTTAAAAATTTCACATTGGTACCTTCTTTGCCTTTTGTCAAATCTGCTGTGAAAGTGTTCTTCGAATGTTTGCTCATGTCGACTCCATTCTAGGTGTGTGTGCACCCAAGTGCACGACCATTGGAGATTTTTGCCTTAGCAGTACCCGTAGGGCTGGCTGTGGCACCCTCTGGAGTGCCGTGCTCATGCGGCAGTATATCAGGCACCACGAGCCCTACACCCCCTCAGTTCCTTCTTACTGCCTGGGGTGGTCAGTCAGAGCACCTTTCTTGCTTAGCAAGAGCTAGCGGATGTCTACCATTCTGAACTTCATGCCTTAAGGCTGTTGTATATAGTTCGCTTTGTTAGTCTTAACTAGTTATTAAGTAGGGTTTAAGTCCTTGTTAAGTGTTAGTAAGTTAGTAGTTAGGGTCACAGTGGGATTTTGCCCCAGGCGGGGCATGCCTCAGTCTCCCGGGTTCAAGACCTGCTTGGCCTGCAGCAGGCCTATGCCTGTGAGTGATCCCCCACAGCAGCTGCCTTCAGAGCCTGGGGAGTCACACGTTAAGGGGTGGTGCCGGTTCTGCAAAAACTTTTGGCCCCGCACCCAGAAGGAGCAAGATATCCACCTCCGGGCTCTTCTGATGGAGTCCGCCCTCCACCCGACTTCCAAGCCATGTGGGCAGGTCACACTGAGTGCCTCGGCCTCCGTGCACAGCGCACCGCCGGCACCTGACTCCTACTTGCTCCATTTGCCATCGCTGGCGCTGAAGAAGAAGGCCAACAAGGGCTCCCCGGCACCGAGCAAGAAGGCCTAGGGGTCATCTACCAAGGGACTGGGGCCTGCCCACCAGACTGCTCCGGAGCCATGGTATCGTGCCTCCCCAGCTGGGGCCACTAGCTCCCTTAAAGGTCCACAACCCACACGCCTGCCTGCACTTCCTCAGCCCAGGCTCCCCCCGGCACAGAGAGAACAAAGGTCTCCACCTGCTCCAAGGACGACCCCGGTGCTGCAGGACCTGGCTAAGGTTCCCCAAGAGGGCAAGCCCGCTGTTCAGACTCCTCAGAGGACAGGGGAACAACGCCGGTCACCAGATAGACGACGTTGATCATCACCACCGCATTTGGAATCCCGGGACAGATCCCAATCGTGTTGTTGGTCACCCAGGCAAGCTTCCAGATCCCCACAGTGCTACTCTCCGGCATGGGGCCGACACTCCCCTTTCTATTCCCGGCACCACTCACTACCTTGACGGTCGTCCTCTAGGCATCAGTCCTGATCACCAGCATGGCAGGGGGCCGGTACCGGGCCAGGGAACCGCTCTATACCCACCTGCCCTATGCACTGACCCAGCAGGTTTGAGACAATGCTGGCTTTGGCAGAGCAGTGCTGCAAGCTGTGAGGCTGTGAACTCCGAGCCCACCTCCTCTGATCGTGGTTGGGAGTCACCTAGAATGGAACTGACATGAGCAAGCACTCGAAGACGGGAAAACGGTTACCTACCTTTCGTAACTGTTGTTCTTAGAGATGTGTTGCTCATGTCCATTCCATTACCCGCCCTCCTTCCCCTCTGTCGGAATTGTTGTCAAAAAGGAACAAAGAGGGCGTAGGGCCGGTGGCGCCTGGTATACCATTGCATGAGTGTGGCACTCCAGAGGGTGCCACAGCCAGCCCTATGGGTACTGTGAAGGCAAAATCTCCGATGCCCATGCACATGGGTGTGCACGCACCTAGAATGGAATGGACATGAGCAACAGATCTTGAAGACCAACAGTTACAAAAGGTAGGTAACCATTTTTTCTTAAAATGACAACACGTGTTGGGTCATCATCCGAGACTGCTATAACATGAAATATATGGCAGACTGTACGTAAAACGGAGCAGCAGACATACAATTCTCCCCCAAGGAGTTGAGTTACAAATTTTATTAACACATTCTTTTTTTCATCAGCATGGAAGCATGTCCTCTGGAATGGTGGCTGAAGCATGAAGGGGCATATGAATGTTCAGCACATCTGGCACGTAAATACCTTGCAATGCCGGCTACAAAGGTGCCATGTGAATGCCTGTTCTCACTTTCTTGTGACATTGTAATTAAGAAGCAGGCAGCGATATCTCCCATAAATGTAAACAAACTTGTTTGTCTTAGTGATTGGCTGAACAAGAAGTAGGACTGAATGGACTTAGGCTCTGAAGTTTTACATTGTTTTGTTTTTGAATGCAGTTGTGTTACAAAAAAACCTACATTGTAAATTGCACTTTCATGATAAAGAGATTGCACTACAGTACATGTATGAGGTAAATTGAAAAATACAATTTATTTTATCATTTTTACATTGCAAATATTTGTAATAAAAATAATATAAAGTGAGCACTGTACACTTTGTATTCTGTGTTGTAATTGAAATCAATATATTTGAAAATGTAGAAAAGCATCCAAAAATATTTAATACATTTCAATTGGTATTCTATTGTTTAACAGCTCGATTAATCGTACAATAAATTGATTCATTTTTTTAATCGCAATTACTTTTTTTGAGTTAATCGTATGAGTTAACTGCGATTAATCGACAGCCCTACATAGCGGGTGAGGAGGAGCTGCCCTGGGAGGAGTTCAGGGGCATACATACATCCTCCATGCTCCTTGATGCCCAGAGGAAAGGTGTCAAATGTACCTTTCTTTATGTGGTAGCACGCTCCCTCAGCACACCCTACCCACTTCATGGGATGTGACCATGTTCCTGCCCCCTTGGTGATTTGCAAAGAACAGGACACACAAAAGAACAGTCCTTACCCTGCCTTGAGCACAGTGGATGCAACGGTTCCTGGCCTTTGCATGGGATGCAGATGGAGGGAGGAAGGCTTCTTGCATTATCATGCCTCCATTTGTGCAAAGGGCCAAGGGCAGTGTAATCCCAGCCTCCCCCACCACACATACACTTTTTACCAACAGATCTCTCCTTTTCCACAGGTAAATGGTTATGTAAGTAAAATCGTTTCTGTTTTGTTGTTGTTATGCATGTGAAGGCAGCAATCAGAAACATATGACAATTACATGTGAAAAACTACACTAAGCTATTGTTGGGATTCTGGCTTAAATCACCAAACAAACAAGAAATATAGGGAAAAAACTAACTCAATCCTTAATCCAGCTCCATTGTTCCTAAGCACTACGGAGGTCTGAACAGTAGGTAATTTTACATTTATTTGCTGAAATACACAAGAGAACAGGTGAAAGCATGGAATTTCAGCCTCATGTCCAACCCTTCTCGCTTAGAGTGGTTTAGGTCAGTTCGTGACCTTTCCTCTAAAGGCTTTTAAAAGGGGGAAATGTTAATTTCATACAGGACAGATATTTGATATCTGAAAGATGCAGATTTATTTACCTTTATTAAAAACATAATCCCATTTCTTATTATTTTTGTGAATTCGCTATTGTTTGAAACTTCCCAAAAGAAAAGGAAATTATTTCCAAGTGGGAAAGTGACAAGATTTTTTTTAATGGAAATAAAATTGACCATGCTTCCGAGATTATTTTCCTTTTGCAGAAGCCAATGTGTTGGACAACAGCTGCCTTTTGCTTACTTCTGTGTTTGTATGTTAGCATTGTGACATCATCCACGTCAGCAGGGGTCTGCTCATTCCAAGGGAACACAGTCCTGGATTTCAGCTACCCTGGGCTCTGTTCATTGTTCCTCCTTTCTGTAAAAGGGACTGTTTCTTACTCAGTTGCAGCTACAAAGCAGCATAGGAAGCCCTAGCCACTGATTACATCAAAATGGATTTATTTTGAAAAGAAAAATAACCCTTAGCAATAGAGTAGGGCTTGTGGGGGTGGGGGGGGGAGGGAGGGGTGGAAACATGGGGACTCACAGATTTGTTTTTTAAAAAGTGTAAAAGCACACATGAAGCTTAACAAATCTCATGAGTGTCACGATATTTGGTGGGGTTTTTTATAAAGCCCCAGCTCATAGACTCAGGTCAGTACATGAGACTCAGCTTTCATTTTTAAAATGCTCTCATGGTTGTAAAGACGAGCTTGGAAATGTGACCCTAAAGGAACCAACAGAAGAAGGCAAATAAAAAGAATGTATTACTGCACGAATCTCATGATTTTTAAGCCAATCTCATGATTTTTTGAGACTTGACCGTTGATATTTGAATGCTTGATGTTGGCCATATTGGGCATGAAAAGTGCCAGAGAGAAAGCCTTGTGACTGAAGTTCTGTGTTTCTCCATGGAACAGGTGCAGTGTGGCTAGCAGCACAGGGACACTACCGCATCAGATTGCTGCAGTCAGGCTCTAGAGCGGGACCACCTCTAATGATGAGAAAGCAAGTTCAGTGCTCTATGACAATTGTTCCTAGGGTGACCAGATGTTTCAATTTTATAGGGACAGTCCCGATTTTTCGGTCTTTTTCTTATATAGGCTCCTATTACCACCCCACCCTCTGTCCCGATTTTTCACACTTGCTGTCTGGTCACCCTAATTGGTCCTGGTCTAGTATCAGTGACTAATGGTGGCGTTTGAGATGTGGAGAAGTGGAATACGATAACATTATTATTTCCTTTTGATCGAGTGAATTGACTTGAACACACACTGCTTTTAGCATTTCTTTGGTATTCACACACAAGTGAATTGCCCCATTGCTCTAATCTGAGCTGGTCTGCCAGCGTCAGAGAGCTAGTAACGAGTCAGACACAATCACAAAAACAACCAACCAACCCACCCAACTTTACTTGTAAATTAAGCCCAGTTGGTGTGTAAGTCAGATAGACATATTAAACAGGGAGCCCCACAACGCCACAATCTCTTTTCAGAGTGTAAAGTCATTCTAAAACATGCTGGACAAATTCTGTTCCCAGTTGCCCCAGTTGACTTCATTGGGGATGTACCAGTGAGCGGAAGGCAGTCCATTATGTGATAGTCCTGTCCTTGATTTCTGTACATGTTCATACAGGACAAGTTATATTCAGTTTGGTCAAGAGCAAAATCAAACCACCGCAAGTGCCAAAACACAAATCAAAGCCACCAGTTCATTGGCATCATTCTAAGCCTGAACCCATTTGTCAGTTAGATGTTTATATCATTTGTGAATTAAGTTGCATCATACAATGTGGCTGGTGCATAATTCTTAAAAAACAACAAAACAAAACAAAATCAACACAGCACTCATTATACTCAATTCAATGAGGCATAAAATAATTGATACAGTAGCTGTTCATTTTGAGATATGTCACATGAGTCATCCACCAGAAGAACACAGAAGACTAATTGTATCACCTTACTACTAATGTTGATGGCCATTGGTTGCAGCCTTTGAGGTCTGTCAGATACATTAAAAATAATATCAACAGGAAGCAAAACAACAAAAAGCAAAGAAAAGCAAAGTTAATCAGAAAAGCGACCACACATCTTTGACTATTTTAGGTGCAATGACAGTTGTTAACATGAAGCCCTTCCCTGCCTACCCATAACATAGTGCATTTCCTGCTTAACCACACTGACTTGCATTCGTTAGCTCGGACAGCATGCACATTTATGTAGTGCAGTTTGTTGTGTCTGGTTTTTTTAAATATTTATTGAAGAGGTCTGGGGAAAACTGTCTGCACTTTTGGGCCAGTCTGATCATGATAGAAATCTACAAGAAACTGTGTAAGTTAAAGGAGACACTGACACCAAATTCACAATCTACTGCAGCCTTAATTTAAAAAAACAAAAACAAAAACAACAATCAACCAACCCCTCCCCCAACCATCTGCCTGAAAATTCTGTTATTTGTTCAGGTAACATCTACGATTACTATAACTGTTTGTTTACTTTGGTCCAGATTCTGCCTTCCTGATTCATACCTTGTTCTTCAATGTACCACAGCTGAGTCAGTCTTCCTCATTTTGAGCCACTTTCTCCACCCCACCTCCCACAACAGGAAAGAGGAAAACGCTTGTAAAAATAGGAAAAATTTACTGTAATTGGCAGGAGATTCCAGGACAGATGAAACTTCTGAAACTACTTTAAAATTTGTTGTTTGAACCTGATTGGATGTTCAAGTCCATGGCGTTTTGATTCTGTCTCTTGGGTAGAGCTGGGTGAAATTTTTCAGCTGAAAAATGCAGATTCGGAGCTACCAAAACATTGCAAAAGTTCATCTTTATGTTGCCAAGTTGTTCATTTCAGGAAAAAATATCTGAAAAAGAAATTGAAATGTTTCCTTTTCATATTTTCAAAATGAAAAGTTTCAATTTTTCAGTTTGAAGCAAATTTAATTTAAAAAATTCCTTTAATTTTATATTAAAAATCCAAAAATGTTTGACAAATTTTGAAAAAACATTTTGATTTTGTTTACCCAAAACAATTTTCCCCATGGTTTCAATTTGCTGAAAATTTTCATCTTCAGTCAGACCCAAAGTGAGCTTAAAACAAAAACCAAATCCACCCCTCACCTTTTGAAAATTGGCAAATGAACCAAAAAATTCCATATTCACTCAGCTCTCCACGGGGCAGCTCTCCTCTAGGGTAGAGTTTTTTTTGTACCAAAGATTTATATTGGAAAAAGTGTTCAAATATGGATTAAAAAAAGACATTTTCACACAAAATGTTTTCTGTCCTAATCTCTTGTGTATACATTCCACAGTTTGATGCTATAAAATAAAAGCCCATCTGGTGGATGATACAGCGGACAATCTGCAGTGTTCAGGGTCCAAGAACTGGTATAGAGCCCGTTTGAATTCCCTTGGGCTCCAGGTGTGCAAAGGAACCTGCCCCCACAGAACAACTTGCAGGATTGGGGCCATACTAATGGATCTCAAGTGCACCATAACCCCGATTAAGAGATGGGAAGGCATTTTGAAGATAGCAGAAAGAAGAAAGGTGAGAAGTACATAAAGTGAATCTGTCAAGCAAAAATTTTGAGCCCTATTGGCATAATCTTGTCTTCCTTCCTGCCAAGAGAGTAAATCCTGCAGGAATACAAAGGCAAAACAGCAGCAAAACCACTTCTGTGGTAAGATCATTCAGGGAAGCTTTACAAACCCCCGGTGCCCTGGGGCATGGCTCTTTGGCAGTTCACCCCAGCAATATGGACATTCTGTCGGCTGTTCTTGGGCTGGAGAGGGGAGTGTCTAGTGTGTGGCTAGTGGTGCTACCAAATATGTTCATTCACTAGCCACAAATCCCACTTTAGGGGGTTCCATGGGTTGCAGGAACAGCTGTGCACTGGCAGGGCTGGTATCAGCCCCCCAGTGCCTGGGTGTCAGGAGGAAGATTCTGTCCCTAAGATAGGGCACATGAAGTCCATTTACTCAGGCTTTGCCTGCGTTATGTGAATTTCACTCTACACAGGACAGGAGGGAGAAGGAGGGGAGGGGAAGGGAAGGATGCATGGCAAAGCATTCCTTCCCAGGTCATTGAATTAATCTTGGAGGTGTACATTACACATCTACTTTATACAGTGAAAAGGTTATCTTACTGTAAGCTGCCCTAAGAAGCATTGTGAAGCTGCACATCTGTAGGAAGCGCATTTTCCTTTCACATTTTATCACTATCCAAACACACACATACAGCTATATTTTTCAGCACATCTTACACTGCATTTAAACAAAGATTACTGAGATTTTTACAGTCACATTTTCCTATTTTTATAAATGTTTTTCCTCCCCTCTCTTGTGTGATGTTCATGGGATAGTAGTTCAATACCTTTTTTATATTTTAAAACCTCTAGCCTGGTCTCTTTCTAAGATATTAGGATGTCTGATTCAGTATCATGCTGTATATTGCCAGATTGTCTTCCCTGAAAGTCCAATAGTGTTCAAAATAATTTTCAAGCTGCTTTTGAAAAAGAAATGTAGATTAAGCAACTGGGACAGTCACAGTTGAGTTCCGATTTTATTCGTACTGTCCTTCCACAACTCGGAAACTGACTTTGCTTCTGCATCAAAAGATAAATTCAAATTCCCAATTCAGTTTCAAAAGTTAGCTACAGAATAAAAATAATTTGAACCCCCTCCCCCTGAAAGACTACTCAAGCAAAGCACAAGACAAAAGTTTTCACAGCTATAGTTTTGGTATGGGAGGCTACAGTATGCATAAAAGAGGCTTAGTTGCAATTCAAGGAGATTAGTGCCCAAAGAGATTTCATTACACAGCACTTTATTAAGAAAACTAGACACTAAAAAAAAAATACTGTAGCTTTAAGGCTGTAGTGAGGTCTAGAAAACAGAATGCAGCTCCTGCACCATAAGGAGTCAATGAGTAAACAAATAGTCAAGATCTCCAATCAAGATGCAAATTTCAGCCCTTCCCAAACTCAGTTAAAAACGGTATTTTTTAAATAAAGCAAGAAAATGCAATAAAGCACAGCTGAAGACATAGGTGGGCAGGATGGTAAGAGGATTCTCTTTAGAATAGTTAACTATACTATGACTTCACAACACAACTATTTTCTTCATGTTTACTTTAGGTTTAATCGGTACGGATGTTCATCCATTATTCCATCATGTTTTCCTGTCCAATGTTTCCTTCAGATGATAACTAGACCAGGCCCTCTTGTATCAAACTCAGCGGAGTCCAAGCCTCTTGTAGCATCTCCATTTAATGCATTGGAGCAGGGTTGTTTACAGGCCACAAAACTCAGCTACATCTAAATCTTAACAATTTAAACTGGTCGGGGAATACTGCTATCAACGTTTTTCCACTTTAAAGCAACACAATTTAGACATTTAGTACAATCAATGCATGTCAATGTCATGCTTCATTTTCATGCTTCATTTTACCAACTTGTTAATCAGACTAATGAGGCTCAGGGTGAAGAAATCCTTTTGTTTCATGCTAAACTGTCCATGAAACAAGATTTATAATGGTCTTCATTTGCTTATGCAGTTTATAATTTGCTAGTAATAGCAAAACTGCTGTAAACTTCATCTCCTAGACTTTAAAGAAAGAAGCTATATATATTACAAGTCCTAGATTAAATTTGCAAGCACTGTGATAGTATGTTAATGCAGGAATGTCTTAACAATTTAGAGGGTATTTAAAATAAAGACAGATATTTGTAATCATATCTAAGTAAATAAAAAGTATGAATTTGTAGCGTAAGATGACAGGATGAATGAAAATATTGGTGAGCAGCCTATTGCCTATGATTTAATGAACAATTCTCCAGGCAGCCAGTAGGAAACCAATTTTTTAAAATGTATGAGAAGTTTTGCCAGTTTTGGCCTGAGTAGTTAGCATTCTGATTAATTAAACGATCTAAGATGTGGGTCTCACACACACATAGCCAATCAATCACCATAGGAGAAAGACACTAAGAACTCATTACAAGACTATATTTCAAGTCTGTGACATAACAGGGCCTGATCCTTCAATCTCTCCACACATGGACCTTCCATTGGCTGTAATGAGAGTTTTGCAAGTGGCGTACTTGCAGCATCACAGGAATTGCCATACCGAACAGAGACCAGGGCTCCATCTAGTTTAGAACCTAGTCTCGGACAGTGGCCAATACCCATGCTTTGCAGGAAGATAGAAGAGAAGTGGGCAACCATGGAATAAGCTGTTCATAGTGGATGTTTCTTCCTCACCCCTCAGTTTGTGGATGACTTGTCTCAAAACGCAAGGGTGTGGTGGTTTTTTTTAAACTTCTATTCTACTTTTGTGCCTGTGCATGTTCTCATTATCCATGTAAATATCCAATCCCTCTTGAAACCTACTACATTCCTGGCCCCAGTAATAGACCTTGTGGAACTGAATTCCACAAGCTAACTATGCACTTGATCAAATATTTCCTTGTATCAGTTTTGAATATGTTACCTTTCAATATCATTGAACTGAATGTCCTAAAACTTCATTAATGCAGAGTTAAAGTTGCCTAGTAGTGCCTTGTTCCCTTCCAGAATGTGAGGCGTGGCTAAACTTAAATCCTTGAAAAACATGAAGTGAACAAATAGGGTACACACCACTCCGCACTGCAACTTTTGGACCTGACAACAGCCTGTAGGAATGGTTCAGTAAGGGGGATTCCAGAGTAACTAGTAAAAGGGACTAAGGACTTGTCTATTCAGTGCATTAGTCAGCACCAGGCAGGTGTAAATTCTAGTGCACACTGATGCGCTGCACACTAACTGGTTCACACTAAAAATTCCCTAGCCCCGTTTCTACACGAACACACACTAGACCAGTCCTAAGAGAATGTGCCATTGTTTGTGTGGTGTTCCACAGATTTTATTCCAGTATTTATCTGCACACATTCCTGTCCTGTCCACTGTGTTTGGTGTAGTCAAACTGAATGGTGGAGGCGTTAGTTGGAGCAGGATGGAAGAGATGTCACTGTCACACCAGGGGAGGACCCTGAGGTATCAAGCACGCCTCATTTCAGTGCTGAGTTTTGTAGCTGTGCCTGCAGAGGTGCACACAGGTGTTTTCTTACCATGGGGATTGCCAGCAGTCTGGTGACATACCCCACACTAAGCTCTGGAGACCATAGTCATGTAAGTGAAGGCAATGTCTCAAGAAAAATTCCCTAGACAAGGGTGGTAACGTGGTGCTAGTCTGGGACGGCTGGTCTGGAACAGGCTCAGTTCTGAACCAAATTAATTCCTCTTCAAACTCTCCTGCAATGCACTGACCTCCTCTTTCCCCCTTTAAGCAGCTAAGTCAGTTTCCCTCATTTTGAGAGCCACTTTCTTCTCCCCACCTCCCATGCCCACAACTAGAAGAATCAGCATCGGGGGAATGGTGAACCTGGAGCCTGTCCCCCACTACTGGAGGCAGCATGGGGGCAGGAAGGGAGTTATGGGCTCTTTCATCTATTGGAGAGCAGCAGAGCCGACTTCCTTGGTCTGGTGGAGCAGCCTAGGGGGTGGTGGGTATTTGTAGGGAAGAAGGAGGAGGGCACAGATGGCCCCGCTTCCCTTCTCCTACACTTATGATACTGGAAAGGAAGGTGTGCAGTTTTCCCCTCTTATGGTTCTGCTCTGTCAGCACTTCTGATTTCACAGAGATCAAAGGTCCCTGTGAGGATTATCCCTTAGTCATAGAGGGATCATAGAAAAGTTACATTTTGAAAACCTCATTCTTTGTCAAAGCTCTATCAATTAAACTGGATTACCAAAAATCATACTGTTTGAACAACCTCTTACATTAATAATTGCTCTTGTATAGGGGCATGCTGGTCCTTCAGTAGCTGTGCCAGAGCACACGCTAAAGGGGTTAAAGTTGACAAAGAGGAAGAGCCTGCACCATCCCAATCTCCACGCTGCTCCAATGCCCCCTTTCCTCCCCCTCACCTCATTCCCCTCATTGCTTCATCACTCCCTATTCCCTAGCGCTCAGCAAAATAAAGTTGTAAGAGTATGGAAATGTTGTGTGCAGCTCACATTAAGGGGGCTGTGTAGCAGGAAATCTTTGACTTAATGACCAACCAACTAGCTTCCCTTTGATCACACTCAGTCTCTTTAGTCTGGACCATGACATTACCCTAACTGCTTCTTCTTACAATCTTTTATCTTCCCTCTATTTAATTAAAAGTTAGTTTCTGTGACAATTCTTCTAAAGTTAAATCTGGGCCTGCATGTGGATTTTAGAGAACTTTACACTAGAAATGTTAGTCTCAGGGGAAAACTTCCAAAAAGAGCCCTGCAGAATGCAGGCAGAGAACAAGGTTCACACACAAGACATGTTCTCTAAAAGCTGCAAAGGGTAGGGCTCAAAGTCTGTGTTGCTCAGAGTCAGCGACCCTATCACGTCTCTTCGAGTGACATGGCACTGACAACAGACAGCTTAGAAACCCAACAGCTATTAACAGAGCCCTAGTCTTGTTGTACATTTTATTCTCTTTAGCTTGAATTGCTGATGTTCTGTCCTGGAGTCTGAAACTTAATCCTGAATAACATCCCCGTGCTTCCCCAAAGGGATATTTTGGTTCTTTATACTAGCTGAGATAAATCCTGAACCACTGAGATGAGTTTGGGTAGGATCAGAAATATAGGTGAGCCCAGATATGCACAAAAAAGATAGAAGAACTAAATGATTTTGCAAAATGTATTTTCCTCTGTTAGAGTCCTGTAAAGTATCTAAGCAGTTCAAATTATTCCTCCCAACAAACATCATCATGCATTTTTTAAAAGCAAATATCATCTGCCATCACATTGCCCAAATATCTCACTTCCTTAGGTCCATCTGAAGTTCCTTCAAGCCTTCCCTAATCTTTACTAATCAGTTTGTGTTATCTGTAAATGTTACCATCTTACAGTTCACCCTCTCTTCCAAATCACTGGTTTATTTGTTCCAATACAGAACCCTGTGGTACCTCACTGTTAATCTTTTGCAATGCTGAAAATTAACCATTTGCTCTTACTTCGTTTTCTGTCTCTTATTCAGTTCCTAATCTATGACAATACTTTACCTCTCATTCCATGACTACTGAGCTTCCTTAAGAGCCTTTTGTGAGGGACTTCCTCAAAAGACTTTAGAAAATCCAAGGAAAATTTTAATTAACCAGTTCTCTATTCAGTATTTTATTGACACACTTAAAAAATTCTAATAGATTCTATTTTCCTTTACAAAAGCCCTTAGTCAGGAAATACAACTTTTTGAAAGTAAAAAAAAACACCAAACCAAACACCAAACTATTACAACATTTTAACCAATGGGATCAACAGGTGCCAGACTGTGGTGGGGTGCCATTAGGACCCAGAGTGTAGAAAATTGTGTCTGCTGCTGGTGCACATGTATTCTCTCTGCTCTAGATGCACAGAGATGGTGGAGTGCTGTGCTGGAGGAAGGCGGGCACAAGAGACCTTTCAAAGTTTTGGCCCAAGCAAGGAGGCATGGGGGCGTCATTTGAGCTCCGCGCCTCAGGTGCCAAAATGCTGTGGGCCGGCCCTGGGAATCAAAGCATACTAATGAATTAAAGTTAGCTATCTGATAATGTTGACAATGCCACAGCTCAGCTATAAACTTGAACTCAAAGAATTAAAGCATTTATGACCATTTGTGCACATCTAGACTCACCTATAGTTTAAAAGACTTTCTGCCTTAAATTGCCAACTCTAAAAAATTTTGTTGTAAAAAGTATGCTGTAAAGCAGGACAATCTTTGGTACATGATGATAAATAGAGGAAGAATTTGTTAAAATCTTTCTGATTATATATATATATATATATATATATATATATATATATATATATATATATATATATATATATATATATATATATAAAAATAAAAGATACAGTTCAGGAGAACTGTGGAAAAGGCTATAGGCACATGATAGATCTCTGCGAAAATCACAAAGCACTCCCATTTCACTGCCATGGTTATAGGGCCAGATGATGACATTCGGCATTCGGAGGCCCTAAACTATGTCAAGTGTAAGTAGGGTGACCAGACGTCCCAATAAAAACTGGACTGTCCCGATTTTTGACCTTTTGTCCCAATTTTCAGTCTTCTTCCGTGTTTTTTTTTGCTCAACAGCTTTGGCGGCAGAGGCTCTTCCATTTTTTTTTTTTGGGTGGGAAGTCCCGATTTTCGGGTCTTCTCATCTGGTCACCCTAAGTGTAAGAGGCCCCATACCATAAAAAAATGAATTTACTATTTTCACAGAAAGGACATTGAATATATAAACATGAAAGCTTTACATTTGCATATATACAAACATGAAGTTGTAAAACTAGAATAATAATCTTCGTTTTCAGCAGCCCTCTCTGTAATGATGACATCATGACAGAAATAAATTTTAGATAAATGCTTTGAACTAATTGCATATGTAAGTAAAATAGAAGTAAACAATACAATATAAAAAATACAAAATAAAAAAATGCAGTAAATAATACAATTTACTAGAAGAGTTCTCAGGAAATTTTTCTTTTCTATTGAGGCATTTAAATTGTGGAATTCCTTGTCTGCATATGCAATGAGACTCTTAGAGGATACAAGATGGCAATAGAGGATATAGGATGCATATAACCCACAAGCTTAAATCTCAACTATTAGTTATACGGATATGAATTACACCCAGGTAATAAGCAAACCATCAGAAAATTGTATGCACGTTGTATTTTTCCAATAAATTGATTTGCTTTGTTTTTATAGAAGGTTATGCTGAATTACCTAATATTGGTACTAAAATTAGTAGCAGAAAGTTTTTATTGAAACCGGTAAAAACTTAAATTTTATATTATAAATACTGAGGTACAACAACAAATATTTGTATATATATATATATATATATATATATATATATATATATGCCAAAAACCTGTTATTTTACAAGATATTTCTGTGAAAGCTAGTGCTATTTTGTCTATGTTCTCACAGGAAAACAAGAGCGGATATATATATTTTTTTACACCATGAATAAGGAAAGTTATCCTTCTTTTCCTATGAATAAGTGAAAAAACATTTGATTAATTTTCTTAGGGGGATACAAAGTTTATCCAGACTATATATAAAATATATTTACAAATGTTTATTCCGACTTAATTTTCACTACAAAACAATGAATTGTTGGGATTTTTCTTTTGCCATACTATAAAAATACAATGCATTATGTATATATATGATATGTGATTTATAAGTCTACATAAAAAATTTTACATAGCATACAACCTATAATAAAATATTATCTTGCGTGCTCCAAACCTGCCGAGTAGAAAATTCCAGTCTTTTTTCTAGGCTCTCTCTCTTCGGGTTCACTTCTCTATCCTCTGTCTCTCCCAGGACCACTAATTAATCTCAAGTAAACACCTCGGACACTCAGAGTGACAACAAGCTATGTGTGCAAAAGAGAAAGAAAGAATTTACCAGAAAAAAGGTTGGTAATCTCTAGACAAGCATTGGGAAAGTGAGAAAAACTAGCCTATATTCAAGCAAATATAATGAATATTATAGGCTTTAATAGCCTATACATCATATATGCACAGAGTTTGAAATAACTTGCTCACCAAGTACTCAGAATATTTTGATATATATGTATTTCTTCCTTCACTTCTCTCAAAACCCTCTATTTATCCTTTAATCTGCACTCTCTGATATTTACTATGAAGGTTCCCCAAACTGATGGAGGGAAGCCAACACAAATTTATCCTCCTCAAGATCCACTCAACCCAAGTCCATAAGACGACCACCTGCAAACTCAATCACGTCAAGCATGGACAACGCATGAAGCAGAAAGTGGCAGGGGCGCACTAAAACGCACAATTGTACACATGTATGGATCAAAAGAAGAAAGAACACACTAACATATGAGTATGAACTTGGCAGGATTGCTTCATGACACTGCCATTGCCAGCCTGACATTTTTTCCCGATTTTATCGGCAGTGAGATTATTTATTTAAATAAGTTATGAAGTCACGGTCAGAATTTTACCAGTAGCAGCTGGCTAACAAAATGCTGCCTTAGGAGACTGATAGCAGACTTACTCCTAGAAATACTAATTTTACAAGTGCAATTATTGTTTTTTTCTCAGCTCTGGCCTCCCACCTGTCAATAATGAACAATTAGTGAAGGGTAAGAGTAGGGTAAGGGTATTTGTGCAGCCAGATGTGTATATTTTTGTCATATTTGAACCAAAATGTCTATATTTAGAGAGAATCTTCTTTTTCCCATATCTCCTTTATTTATCAACCGATTTTGATAACATTTGAAATTGAGTCAGTTTTTTCTTTTTTAGAGGCCTCTCATATTGCAAGGCCCTAAGATGTAGCTTAGTTAGCTTATACCTTAACCCAGCACTGCGTGGTTACCATGGATGTCATTAAAACTCCCCGAAGTGCACGTATAAGCTTGTCCCTGTAACTCACAGTTACTGTGAGATCTTGGATATACCTTTGGAAGGATGTGGAGCTTGCGGAGAAAGTTAGCCTGGCTGATTTAATAATGAACACATTGCAGAAGACAGAGGCATGGGGTTTTATCCCCCATTCAAAGTATTTAATAAATGGATTTTGTATAGTGGATCCAGGGGAATCCTTCCCCTTCAGACCTATGGTCACAAGATAGCGTAGACACAGCACCACGCTAGACTATAAGCTGAAGTAGTGGCTTTAGCCCCAGTACACTCCAAGGAATCAGGGGCAACAAGAGGATGGGTCTGGTGGATCCACTAGCCATAACCCTATGCCCTTCTCTGGTCTGCCACACCAGGCAAGGGGACAGATACCATGGTGGTGAATGTAGTATAAACACCATGATTAGAGGCATGGCTCCTGGCCTGTCTCCCAGTACGGTGAAGCAGCAGGGGTTTCACATCTGCCGAGAGGTGAGGATGAACATTCTACCATAAGAGTCCCAAAGAATCAGACCAGTTTAATGTGGTGAATGGCCATGATTATTATTTAGATCTGTTGAATAGGAACTTAAATCTCAGGGCAGGAGGCTTGTTTCACAAGGGAGAGTGGAAAAGCAAGATAATGTGCCAAGGAAACAAAGCTGCAGCCAGGTGTCAAGTTTCTTTCTAACAGAGAGGTGCCTTTGGCAAGAGGTGCTAAAACCAGAGCCGTAGTCAGTGAGCATAAATGAGATATGTGACTAATGACAGAATAAAAGCACAGTATATCTCCCAGAAAACAGCCCCCACAAAGACACAGGTGTTTAAAATCAACATTTAACTTTACTGAAGTCTTCAAGCATTGAAGTGCCATCCACATGCTGGAGGAAGCTAAAAACTGCCTGGACAAATTATTTCTGGCATAGAGAGAGAGGTAATTATGGAACTGGGTTATTGCCAAAGCCCCATTATACCTGCTACACAATAGGCGGAATCCATTTTCTTTCAGCAGTTCTTGTGTGAGACGTTAAGTCATGCGTGTGCCGGCCATAACAAATCCTTCCCTAAGTCAGACCATCACCTATAAACCATTAGCAACCCTGGCAATGCCATAACGGGGGTTTTGCAACCCACAGCCACTCAGCAAGGCACTGTCTGTACAAAAAGCAACGTGAGCTTAAAGCAAGGGTGCAAAGTGGTATTTGGGGGTTAGCACAGACACTGAAGAGCAGTAGGAAGGAGTGGTTGTGTTCCCCAAACAGGCAGCACTTGCCATGCTCACTACTACCCTTTTGCATAGCACATTCCCATATTCCTCCAACCCCAATATGCTCACTTGCCACAGCATCACGCCCAGACCTCCCTCTTTTGTGACTTACTTTTCTGCCCCTCCAAACTTATGTGACCTAGCCCTGAAAATGCCTCCTTTGGGACATGGCACATCCTGAATTCAGTGGGAGTTGAGCGCATTCACCACCTCACAAACATCTCCCATGATGTCATGGACAGGGAGCTGGAGTGAAGGGCCTCATGGCATTTCCACAGTTGCAAGAGAAACAGTCAAACATTACTTGTACATCAGCAGATAGCTGCCTGTGATGCAATGTGAGCCAACCGCGCAGAGAAAGGAAAGATCAGCTCCTCCAGAACAGTTGGAGCTCCTCTGAGGCAGCCAGCTCCATAGAGTACTTCTGGGACTGGCATCTGCAGTAAACTAGTGCCTGCTGGACATTGGCAGGCCTTCTATGCAAATGTGGAAGCCCCTATCTGAAAGAGCATTCCAGGCAAACCCAGAACAAAGGCCATTTTATGGATGGTTAGAGAAAGAGAGAGAGAGGGAGAGGACACCAGGCCAGATATTGGCCTTGCCGATACATGGGAGAGAAAAAAAGAAACAAAGCAGAAAGAGAAAGTCGAGGGAGGGAGGGATTGTATGTAGAGTGAGAGGAGACAGGAGGATTTGCATGCAGAGGATGCAATGATAATATTCTCTTTATTCCATCCTTTGCTTGTTTTGTCTATTTAGATTGTAAACTCTTTGGGGTAGGGATTCTCTCTTATTTTGTGTTTGCAGAGTGACTGGCACCATGGAACCCTGCTCTCAGTAGGAATCTGTAGGTGCTACCATAATAATAAATAATAACAGGAGGAAGAAGAGGAGCATCACGTGCCGTTGTTGATAAGGAAGAGTGGTAAGAATTACTGTGCCACAGTTTAAATCAGACTGTCTCAAATTCCTACAACTAGTAAAAAGCATGTGCGTGTTTCTCTGTCTTGCATCTATGATGCTTTTGCTTTAGTACCTTGCAGGTTTTAGTTAACAATGCATTTCATAGACAATTCAGCAGAATCCTCTATGTGCTTTATTTATTTCAACTTTTTCATGCCTATCCCATATAAAAGAATTCATAACTGATAACACACTTAATGGACCACACCTGGGCAAAGAAAAAAAAAAATCGACAGAAGTACCGTAAGCCCACACCATCAGCCTGGCTTCTTCCCTAAATGCCTGAGAAAACAGCTGTATATCTATGGGCTTAAGTAAACATTAAGGACCAGATTCTGATCTCCTTACTCATGCTGAATAGCAACACCTTACTCCAGGAGTGGCCCCACTGAAGCAAGTTTAGATACAATAGCTTCAACCACATGGATGTATAAATGTTCCCTTGGGCATTTGGAGAAGTGGGCAAGATGATGGTGTGGGGACGAGGTGGTTCTGTTGATAGGTTCCTTGTTAAGGGGGTTGGGGGGTTTTGTTCTTTTTGCTTAAGCACGGTCCATAAAATTTAGGTGCTGACCACTTGCAAATCTGGCCCTAAGTGTGTAATTGAGCTTTAATTCTGTGAATGAAATGCTGTTGAATTGTGGAAGTCAATGGGAAACCTGAGTAGTAAGGTGCTATACAAAAAGTGTAGCAGAGTCTGGCTCTACGTCATTGGATTCAGAGCCATTTAGAGATGCTGTTACTAAACCTTTCAGTTTAATTTTTAAACCTTATCCAGCTCCATACTTTAGGTTTCGTGGGCCTCATACTTGGCACCAAAATCACCACTGTAGACACCAGTGAGCAGGAGGGGTTTTATTTTCTTAAGATTAATTACAGATGAGTGGGTGGGCCCCCTTTTTTTTTTTTGGCCTAAAATTTAATTACTTGTGTGGCAGGGTCTTGTCTTGTAGGAGGTGAATTCCTGTTCTACTGCACAAGTATTCCTTGCCCGAGGCTAAAATCCTCCAGCTCCTGGGAAGCCTGAAAGACAAGCGAAACAATGTAGTTCTGCTGCATGGGGAAGTCCAGTCATGGAGAGGTTGTACAGGGACACTGGGCAACACCTGCGTGGCATACAGCTTTGATTTCTGGCAACATCATCATGACAATGGGGAAAGCTCAGAGGCACAGGTGTAAATCCAAAGTATTCACTTTGAAATATTGGTTGTTTCTAGAGGTTATCCTGAATTAAAACTTTGGATCTTCACTGCGTGGTCAGCTGGGGATATTCAGAGTGGGCTCTGTAGATGGATCTATAGTTTTTGGCTGGCTGACACAAAGCCCTATATACAAAATGTCTCAAACTCTGGTGAACCTTTCCTGCTGTCCCACCTGCAGTAGTTACACCCTGTTCTAGGCCAGTCATTGCATTTATAGCTCTAACGTTCTCTAGACGCTATTGCCTCCCTAAACAGAATAATTTTTAAGGAAGCCTGTGAACACAGTTATACAGATCGCCCTGAACAACTTCAGTGGCAAGTAGGGGCAACAGATATTCAGTTCAGAAGTGGAGAAAACGGATTCTCTGTTTTTGAAGCATCATGGAGCCATTAAAAGGGACGAGAAAAACAATATAAATCTGTGCTTCTGTCCCTGAATGTTTTGAAGCCACAGTTGTATATTTGTACTCTCAGGCATGCAGTTTTTAGGCCTCAATCCTAACTGAAGCTGAGCTCTCTGGCTCCGATTCAGCAAAGCCTTTAGGCATGTGCTTAATTATGACAACATCTCTAGAGCTGCTCACCTATTCGGAATTAAGTACCTTCTTAAGTGCTTTCCTGGCTCAGGGCCAGAGTGCTCAGTACTTGTAGGATCGAGCCCCTAGTTTGTTGATAGAGAGAAGTCTAAATCTGTTTTCCCTGTATTAAAGTCTTGGCTTTGCTACAGCTCCTGTTTGGGTGTGTTCTGAAAGTGACCAGATGCCAGCTCCTGAGTCATCGGGTTCCATGAAAAATGGTTATGAACTAATTGAATTGTTCTTGACAGAACATTTCACAACAGGTAATCACTTGAAGATCTACAAGTTGAAATGTGATTTACTGGTTCAATAATTCCCCAAATTGAGTTTAGATTGTTAACCAGTTACTTAGTTGCCTATAGTGATGTGTAGGTATGCTCCTGACTGACTGAGGTAGCAATTTTACCTCAGAGCCTGGAAAACAATACAAACTAGTAGACTTAAGGAACCTGGACATTGGGGTGCTGTGCTGGGATCTCTCAAAACTGGGTGACTGGGCAACAGAATGGCAGATGAAATGTAATGTTGATAAATGCAAAGTAATGCACATTGGAAAGCATAATCCCAACTATACATATAAAATGATGGGGTCTAAATTAACTGTTACCACTCAAGAAAGAGATCTTGGAGTCATTGTGGATAGTTCTCTGAAAACATCCACTCAATGTGCAGTGGCAGTCAAAAAAGCAAACAGAATTCTGAGAATAATTAAGAAAGGGATAGATAATAGGACAGAAAATATCATGTTGCCTCTATATAAATCCATGCTACGCCCACATCTTGAATACTGTGTGCAGATGTGGTCGCCTCATCTCAAAAAAGATGTATTGGAATTGGAAAAGGTTCAGAAAAGAAAAACAAAAATGATTAGGGGTATGAAACGGCTTCTGTACGAGGAGAGATTAATAAGACTGGGACTCTTCAGTTTGGAAAAGAGACAGCTAAGGGGAGATATGATTGAGGTCTATAAAATCATGACTGGTGTACAGAAAGTAGATAAGGAAGTGTTGTTTACTACTTCTCATAACACAAGAACTAGGGGTCAACAAATGAAATGAATAGGCAGCAGGTTTAAAACAAATAAAAGGAAGTATTTTTTCACACAATGCACAGTCAACCTGTGGAACTCATTGCCAGAGGATGCTGTGAAGGCCAAGTCTATAACAGGGTTCAAAAAAGAACTAGATAAATTCATGGAGGCTAGGTCCATCAATGGCTATTAGCCAGGATGGGCAGGGGTGGTGTCCCTAGCCTCTATTTGCCAGAAGCTAGGAATGAGTAACAGGGAATGGATCACTTTATGATTACCTGTTCTGTTCATTCCCTCTGGGGCACCTGGCACTGGCCACTGTCAGAAGACAGGATACTGGACTAGATGGACCGTTGGTCTGATCCAGTAAGGCCATTCTTCTGTTCTTATGACAACCTTTTACATAGAAACAACAACTCCTCCTCCACTCTTCCAGCACTGGTGAAGAGACCCACAGCATTTTTGTTTTAAAACTTGTTTTAAACCAAGACTCAGCCACAAGTTCTTCCCCGTGCCTCACCCTCCCTGTGGTGCCATCTCATCCTGGTTGCTCTGTTCTTCATTTAGTCTCCCTTCCTGCATTCAGATCCATGTGGGCAGATATCGGTATAGACTCTCACTGACTTCAGTCAGACTGTGTAGGAGTAAGGGCCCACTGCACTGATCTGAATATAAGATTAAACTGTCCATTTTTAGCTGTATTATAAGGCACCTTGCATGTTTATGGCACTGTGAGAGCAGGAAATAATAATAAATACTTACCTTCCCCTAGGATTCTGGGCTAAGTGACCTATAACTGCTTTTCTAGAAAGAAAGATAAATAAATTAAACAAACCACAACTCCCCTCCTATTTTTAAAGCAATTTTCAAAATCCCACACTGAGAATCCCTCTCCAAGAAATTCTCAAGCGCCTTGTGGAAGGAAACCATTTCAGTCATGCACATACACATGTTCACGTTTCATTTTTTGGAGGGTAGGGGCAGCTGAGTAATTCAATGTTGGGAGATTTTCAAAATGGAAGATAGGTGCCAGTCCCCATTGAAAGTTAAGAAGAGCAGGACACTTATCTCCTCCTGTATTCCTAGATTTAAGCAAGGTAAGATGGGCTAAAAGATTAATTAAAGGCTCTCAGAAAGGGAAATGCTTTCCTCGCCCTGCCCCGCCCCCCATTAAACAAAACATTACAAGAACTATATCCTTAGCTATGATGATTGACACCAGCTTGAGAATCTGGCCCAAGGTTTATTATATGACTAAAATATCTGTCCTCATAAAAAAAAAATGAAGGCTACAAGAGCCTAATGTAGTTATGGTAGCATCTCCATCACTAAGGCTATAACTAGAGCTTGTTGAGAATTTTCTGTCAACATCATTTTTTGTTGACAAATGCAGTTTCTACAAAATTCAAAGTTAAAATGAAGTACAATATTTTGTTTTGGAACAATTTGGTGTAAATCAAGACATTTGGGTTTGTTGAACTAACCGGAACCATTTCATTTTGAGCCAGTTCAATAATAAACTGTATCTACCTAAGGTGCTATGGTGTCTCTAGAGTGTGATCAGGTGCTTCATGCTCCCATTCTCTCCTATGGGCTGGGCTTCATCTTCCATGGTGCAAAGCAGTCTCCACTTCGAACAAATTGCATTGTGCATCATTGGATTCATATGACTGTAGTGTGTTAACCCAGTCTATAGCAGTGAATGAAGACATGATGGATCTGAACTACAACTCCCATGAGGCACTGCAGCACCCTTGGAGGATGTAGTTTAATGTCAGACTGACTTGAAACAAAACATTACAATTTGGCTCAGCAAATGGAAACTAAACATTTCTGAACTTAATTTTTTTAAAGAACTTTTTGTTCCAGAAAAAAAAAGTTTCAATATTTTAACATTTCATCCCAATTTGGGACAAAAAACAAATATCTAATATCAGAAATTCTCACAGGACAGAAATTCTGGTTTCTCTCAGCACTAGTTATAACTTTTCATAAATGCAAAAATAATTGCCCCAGAGCAAAGAAAATTATTATTTATTAATAATACTGTGTTAGCATCTAGAGGCCTTGATCCGTGATCAAGCACCCACTGTGCTAGGCACTGTTTACGCTTACATAATAACAATACAGTCCTTGTGTTTAATCTAAACAAAATAAATAGATACTTCTAGACCAACTCTAGCCTGATACCATACATTTCTCTATTAAAACAAGCTCAAAATGATAAATCTAAAACATGATTTTTCTTTATTCTTCTCCTCTGATAAGAATCAAGTAAAATGTCTGGATCATTTCAGACAGATATCTGTTGGAAATATTCATTTGCAGGACAAGAAACCCGGTGCAAATGGACTCTTCATCACCCTCCACCACTACTGAAACAGACCAGCTCCGGGCGCCAGGTTGCTTGGGTATACATATGTTCTCCTAAGCATTTGCCTATGAAAAAGGAGATAAGGCACGCAAATGCCTATTTATATAGGAAAATTCATGTGCAAACAGGGACATGCACACCAGACGCACAGACTCTGAATCTGGTTTGAAGGTAATTTAAATGAAAATGTGAAGACTTGGTATAGATGAGACCATGAACTGAATAACTATAGGTGCTGGAATTTGCAAGGCTCTTATGGTGATCAGCTGATTGTGGGTTTATGTCTGACATGTGGTTTCTAAATGCATATGCACGGTGCTATGTATGAAAAGTCAAGTGTCTTGGATGTATTGTTGTGAGCTGGCTTAAGGTTTGTTTTAATTACAGACATACAAGAGACTAAAATTTATTCACTTTAAGTATCACATGGGTGGGAGGAGAACCACACAACATGAGTTAGTAAGTTTCTTTTTCCTTGCACCACACAACTTCTGCACCCAATGCGCACACACACAACACACACCCCGCCCCCCTCTGTTCCATGGAGGGTTTTCAAGCATGGCAGGAAAAAAGTCCCATCAACTCTTCCTATCTTCTGCCAATGCAGTCAAATTTTCAACAATGCCTTCTGAATTCATCCCTGCTGTTTTGGTGAGCAGATGAGGCTGGTTAAAATACAGGGCTAGAGACCCTCTGAAAAATGTTCTCTGTGAGATACATTTCAATTTACAGGAAACTTTCAAAAGCTATACTGACAAAGCAAGCTGCACCTCGCAATCCCTGAGTTGTCCCAGGCTGGGCCTATATTTACCCAAAATGAGTCACAATAACTGGGCCTCAAGAAATCATGGCCCCAGGTGAGTTTCCTGTCCTACATTTCCACTCCTGCCCCTTTACTCCAGTACCTGTTGTAAATACTCATCGCAGAAGGTCACAAGTGCTTCTCCCCTCCAACCCTACCTCCAGCCCAAAGTTGTTAGCAAGCAGATCCAGTCTCATAATCTGAGTCCCAATGAGGAGGAGAAAACCCTCTCGGATAAATTCCCACAATCCAGAGCAAGACTATCTGGAAGCAGATCCAGCTGGCACTCCTAATGACCTTTGCTGCCAACTGTGAATCTCTTTGGAGTTACCCGGAGGTATTTTTCTACCCACTTCAGAACCTTCTTAGCTTCTAAGCACAAGCTCCTGCTTTTCTTTGATGACTGATACAACATCATTCTGACAGTAACATGCACCTTATTTTGACATGCTTCACTGCTCAGCAAAAAACCGTGCCAAAGTTTACTGGGTAATGCCATAAAACAGCTATCTTTGCCCACAGATTGATAGAAGCAACTTCTTGAAAATCTGGCTTGAGCTATTGCTAAGAACACAATTATCCCCCTTTCACAACTGCCTAGGTCAGACATTGGGATGAGCCTCACCTCGTGCTATATTCTGTCATTTCCAGCATACTGTGCATACAGTCCTGGTTTGCAACTAGGAATGCAACTAGAAAACCCTCCTACTAGATCTAAATTATAACAACTGTCAAACCTCTTTGGAGAGGATGTACATCAGACCCCTGGTACCAGGGCCGGCGCACCCACTAGGCGATCCTAGGCGGTCGCCTAGGGCACCAGGATTTGGGGGGCGGCTGGCCGCGGCTGCCTCCCACCTCCCAGCTCTGGAAGCAGATCTGGAAGCTGAGCCGGCGGGGCGGCTGGCCGTGGCTGCCTCCTGGCTCTGCGGCTGAGCCAGGAGCTTGGGGGGGGCGGCTCGCCACGGCTGCCTCCTGGCTCCATGGCTGAGCCGGGGGGGCGAGGCGGCTCGTTGCGGCTGCCTCCTGCCTCTGCGGCTGAGCTGGGAACCAGAGGGATGCGGCTCGCCGCGGCTGCCTCCCGCTTCCCGGCTCCACAGATGAGCCAGGAGCTGGGGAGGCGCCGCGGGCGGGGGGCTGAGCTGCCAGTCCGTGGGAGGGAGGTTCAGGGGGGGGACTGGCTGCCGCGGGGGGGGGGGGGCAGGGCTGGTGCAAGTAAGTTTCGCCTAGGGCGCAAAACTTCCTTGCACCGGCCTTGCCTGGTACCAAACACAATCACCATGAGCCACTGAAGCTAGTCTATTAGCAGGCACTCATTTAGTTTCTCCTGTGAACCTTCACCTACAGGACAGAATCTCTAGTTGGGTTAGACATGTTGGACCAAATCCTCTGCTGGTATAACTCCACTGACTTCAGTGGAGTTGCAACAGCATAGAATCTGGCCCAGAGTTGCAAGCTCTAGCCACACATACCACCTTTCAGACCTTAAGTATTCCCCCTCTTCCATGGTTGACTATGCCAGATTCTTTTCAGCATCAGACTGGGACTGACCCTGCAGTTCCCATAGTTTTGACCGCACAGCAGCTTTTGCCTCCTCTGAAGGCAGTGTTCTGGTTTCCCTTCCTCAGGCACATTGGAGTGTAGATTATTCCACACATAACATTTGCCATAATCTAGATCAAGTTTATCAGAAAGAATAAAGAGAAATAACCATAAAATAGAAAGGTAAAGCAAACAAATATGCTTCAGACTGATATTATTAAAATATTGCTAGGAACCCCCCCTGGATCCCTTAAAGCATCTGCCCAAACCGGTTTTTCAGGTGACTCAGCATTCACCCAGCACTTCTCCCCCCAACTAGAAAGAGGAAGCCATCGTGACTCAGGGTTTGGGCTGGTCTGAATAACTGCCACAAGGTTTCATCTGCCACTTAATTCTAACCTTCTCTTGTAGCTTCCTTGAGAAGGGTTTTCTCAATGAGGGAATCTGGAGATGGAGAAGACCTATTACAGTTGATCATTTACACCTTCCTTCTGCCAATTGTCTTACTCTGTGGCCGAGGGAGAAAACGGTATCTTTTAAGATATTAATGCTTCAATTAAAAAAAGGATTTAAGCACATGCCTAGCTTTAACCATGTGTGGTTCTGTTAACATCGAGTACGTGCTTCGGCACCTTGCTGAATCAGGGCCTAATGGTCATTCCACAACTAGATGGAAGTGGGGGAGTGGTGAAAGGTCTAGCTTCCTTGAGAAGACACTGTGTGACTGCCTCTAAATGGTACCTGTTGACTGACTACTCTGTCACAGTGTGACAATGAGGAACACCTGTTTCAACTAAAAGAACTTTTAGGTTTGTTATGTCTAAAGTATCTGATTTCCATATGAGGACTGTATGTTTGAAATAATTAGTAAAATCAATAAGCAGGCAGAGGAGACAGCCTCAAGGGACAGAACATTTTGAAATATTATGCTTATTATGAAGTGGTCACATGGGGTTTTTTAGGAGTAGAAATGTGGGTGTGACCATGATCTCAGTGTTTCTACTCTGTTGTGTTTCTTTAATATTTATACCAAAAGGCACTGGCATTGTTTATGTAATGTAGATGTGTGTCATCAGAAAATAGCTTTGGAAGGACTCATTCTTCTTCTAGTCTGACAATTGCATAGCAGGAGCAGGAATTAACAATTACAGACTTGAAAAGTATAATGCCTTTACAAGTTATGAAGACTTACTGTGAATAATAAACAAGGTGAAAGCAAGGTTAAGATCAGTAATAATACATACATACAGAGCCTTTCATCCAAGGATCTCCAAGCACTTAATACACATTAAATAATGACCACTTATAAGTAAATATTACTTCCATTGTACATTTGGAGAAACTGAGGCATAAGTGGTTAAATGATTTTCTTCCAGGATCCCCCAGCAAGTTCATGTCAGAGTCAGGAATAAAACCTAGTTCTACCCTACCATTTTCTCCCTCAACCACAGAGTAAGACAATTGGCAGAAGGAAGGTCTAAATGATCAACTGTAATAGGTCTTTTCCATCTTCAGATTCCCTCATGTAGCTTCCTTGAGAAAGGTTTGCTCAAACAGAAGGTTAGAATTAAGTGGCAGTGTAGGGGTCTTCGTCTGCTGCGGGGTGGTGGGGCGCCAGCCCGCCTCGCTGTACCCATTTAGTTAGATTGGGGAATCCTTAGTCTTGGGCCCGAACACCTCCGGTCGGGTCCTGCAAGCGGTAGAGGCTAGGCCCGGACCCTGAGTTAGGGCGGGCAGAAAGCAAGCAAATAGTCTGAGGTTCAGCTCCTCAGGCAGGGGCTGAGCACAGAGTTCCATAGGCCCAGGCCCTGGGTCAGGGCGGGGCAATAAGTAGTTCAGGGCTCAGGCCCTCAAGCAGGGGCTGAGCAATCAATGAGTCAGTAAGCCCTGGCCCTTGGCCAGGGCTCAGGCCCTCAAGTGGGGGCTGAGCAATAAATGTAGGTGGTGGCAAGCCCAGGTCCTAGCTCCGGAGAACCTGGGAGAGGGGGAGACTGCCACCCACACATTGGGTGGCAGGGGGGACACAGGCCCACCCACTCCACTGCGTCCCAGCCCGGGGCCCTAACAGCAGCAAAGGATCCGCTGCTGTGTCAGTGGGGATCCTGGCCGCAACACACTGACATGGGTTCTGGCCACGGTGCAGCCAGACTGGGGTCGGCTGTCCCCGGGCCACTTCCTAACTCCCCCTCGAGCGGTACCTGAGTCCAGGGGGTGTCGCCGGCGGTTCCCAGCCTCATGGGTTCCTCGTCAGACTCGCCGTCGCTCGGCAGGTCCAGCAACTCCTCCGGGAAGTGGCCGCTCGGCAGGTCCGGCCACTCCTCCAGATGGGGCCGCTCGGCAGGTCCGGCCACTCCTCCGGGCAGGGGCTGCTCGGCGGGTCCGGCCAGGCTTGGCGGGTACCTGGGGCCGCAGGGTTTTCCCAGTCGCGAGCTAAGCTGGCGGCGTCTGGTCTCCCCGGTGGCTGCTCCTCAAGTGAGCTCCGAGGGCCCGCCTTTATACTTCCGGGTCGCGCTGGTGTCCTTTCAGGTCGCGGCCTGTCTCTTGGCGGGGTGGGTCCAGAGCCTCCTGGTTCCGCCCACTCTGGCCACTGGGCTGGTGCTTCACTCTGCGGGGTGGTGGGGCACCAGCCCGCCTCTCTACACACCCCCCTCCTCAAGGCTGGTTCCCGTTCATCGGGACCAGACCAGTCCAAATCCCCCAAGTGGGAGAAGAAGTCGGCATTGACGTGGTCCTTACCTGCCCTATGACGGACAGTAAAAGCATAGGGCAGCAGCGTCAGGTACCAGCGTGTTAGCCTCATGTTGTTATTTTTCATTTTGGCCAACCACTGAAGGGCGGCATGGTCGGTGACTAGCAGGAACGGGGCTCCGAGGAGGTAATAATGCAATGCATCACTGGCCCATTTCACGGCCAGGGCCTCCTTCTCTATCACGGCGTAGTTCCGTTCACGGGGAAACAATTTCCGACTTAGGTAGAGGACAGGATGTTCTTCTCCATCCACCTCCTGGGACAGGACAGCCCCCAGTCCTACCTCTGAGGCGTCCGTCTGGAGGATGAATTCGCGATGAAAGTCCGGACTGTAGAGAACGGGCTCCTGGCAGAGACTGGTTTTGAGTTCCTGGAAGGCGTCCTCACACTCCGAGGTCCACACTATACGGCGGGGCTGTCCTTCGTCAAGAGTCCCAATAAAGGGGTCGCAATAGAGGCGAACTGGGGGATGAACCGTCGATAGTAGCTGGCAAGTCCCAAAAACTGGTGCACCTGTCACTTTGTTGTGGAGGCCGGGCAGGCTGCTAGGGCCTGGACCTTTCCCACGAGGGGCCTCACTTGTCCTCTCCCGATGGTGTACCCCAGATAGGTGGTCTCTTGCCATCCAAGGCAGCATTTCTTGGGATTGGCCATCAAACCGGCGGCCCGGAGGGACCTCAAGACTGCCGCTACCCGCTCTAGGTGGTCCTCCCAATGGCGACTGTACATGACCACATCATCAAGATAGGCCGTGGCGTAGTCTTTGTGGGGTTGGAGGAGGCGGTCCATTAATCTTTGAAACGTTGCAGGGGCCCCATGGAGGCCGAAGGGCATCCGAGTGAACTGGTACAGGCCTGTGGGTGTAGCAAAGATGGTTTTATCTCTGGAGGCAGGGTCAAGGGGGATTTGCCAATACCCTTTGCTCAGGTCGAGGGTGGTGATGAAACGGGCCTCCCCTAACCGGCCCAGCAACTCATCCACCCGGGGCATTGGGTACGCATCAAACTTGGAGATGGTGTTGACGCATCGGAAGTCGATGCAAAACCGTCGCGTGCCATCAGGTTTGGGGACCAGTACTACCGGGCTGCGTCACTGGCTCTGCGAGGGTTCGATAACCCCCAGGTCAAGAATGACTTGTTGAACCGGGCCCTTGGTCGGCCGGTATCGGGGCCGCTCGGCAGGTCCGGCCACTCCTCCGGATAGGGGCCGCTCGGCAGGTCCGGCCAGTCTTGGTGGGTACCTGGGGCCGCAGGGTTTTCCCAGTCGCGAGCTAAGCTGGCGGCGTCTGGTCTCCCCGGTGGCTGCTCCTCAAGTGAGCTCTGAGGGCCCGCCTTTATACTTCCGGGTCGTGCTGGTGTCCTTTCAGGTCGCGGCCTGTCTCTTGGCGGGGTGGGCCCAGAGCCTCCTGGCTCCGCCCACTCGGCCGGTGCTTCACTCTGTGGGGTGGTGGGGCGCCAGCCCGCCTTGCTACAGGCAGATAAAACCTTGTGGCAGTTATTCAGACCAGCCAAAATCCTGAGTCACTGTCTAGGGAAGTTGGTTTCCTATCCACTGGGAATAGGTACTTTGTCCAATGTATGTGTGTCTGCTATTGCTTTATTTAATGTTGTATTGAGTGCAAGAAAATCTTGGACTCATTCTGCAACGCAAATTATTTTCCTCCCACATATTATTTGCTTCAGTCCGTATTATTTTCACATCTAGAATACTGGCAGAACCTGCTGATCCCTTGGTTTCAGTCTGTAGTGTTTCCTCAAGGATATTTTCAGTTAGAGCACCCAACTGGTTCAAATGTGATCAGAAGACTTGTGGTATGGAGATAGCATGTTCTGACTGGTAGGCCTGGTCTAGGTTATAATCCTGATCCCTCCTAGAACCATGTAACGAAAAATCGGGGGATAGTGACAAAAATTTTTGTGGCTTCAAGCAAAGAAAGACACAGAGCTAAATACTTTGCATCAGTTTTCACCGGAGGATTTTGGGGAGATTCCTACCTTGGATCTACTTTTTTCAAACGCACATGCGTGTTTGAAGGTGGTGTTAGAATAAATTGAAAATCTAAGAGCATCAAGTCAGCACTAGGCCCAGATGATGCACACTCAACTGTTTTAAAGGAACATAAGAATGGAGTGGCTGAACTGCTAAGAAAAATATCCAATTGCTCATCAGAATCAGCTTATATACTTGAGAACTAGAGGGTAGCAGTTTTTCATATATTCCAAGACCAGACAGGACCACTGTGATCATCTAGTGTGACCTCCTGTATAACACCAGCCATAGAACTTCCAAAATAATTTCTAGAGCAGAACTTTTAGAAAAACAGCCTCTTGATTTAAGATTTTCAGTGACAGAACAATGTTTTACCTCAGATGTGACTTGAGCCCACAACTCCTGCCTTAGGAGACCAATGTCTTATCCATTAGGCCACTCGGCCAACTAGCTATAACTGTCTTTAAGAATGGTATTAGCAGTGATTCTAGGAATTTCAGACCAGTAAACCTTATTCAGTATTGAAAAGTTTGTTAAAACAGAGTTATGAAGCTGCAAGAGGGATGTAATGAGGTAGGGACAAAGAGCATGGCTTTTATAAAGGAAAATCATGCTTTCATCTCTTAGAATTCTTTGAGGCACAGAAAAACCACAAAGAGATTGAAAAAGACTGACACTGATCAGTTAGAGAGGAGACAAATAACTTGTGTCATGGTAGAGGCATACAAAATAATGGATGATTGAGAGAAGGTACATTGTTGCTTCTTGTTTACCCCTTGTAATACAAGACGATGCGGGGATTCAGTGAAATCAAAAAGCTACAAAAATGTAAAACAGATAAAAGGAAATACTTTTGCATTGTGTTAAAAAAAGGAACATACAGAACTCGCTGCAATGTAATATCACTATCTATTGTACTTGTATGGCCTCCTTTACCATAGTATGGGAGTGCTTCACAATCATTAATACTGTTCTCCTCGCTACACCCCATTGAGTTAGGAAAGTACGATCATCCCCATTTTACAGATGGGAAACAGAGGCAGAGAGAGAGAGAGAGAGAGAGAGAGAGATGAAATTACTTGCCAAAATAATGTAAGACTCCTGTGGTGGAACAGAACCCCAGTCTTTTAAATCCCACATTAGCACCCTAAGGAGAGGAACATTATTCCCCACTGAGGCCAAGATCTTCGTAAGATTCAAAATAGCACTAGACGTTTATATAGACTACAGGAACACCCTCAGTATATCAGATATGATTTAAAAATAGATATATTAATTAGAGCTATAGGCCCTGTTAACACACTAATACAGTGTTCTTGTTCTGGGGTCTCTAATGCTGCAGGATAAGGTTTACATTCTAAAGATTAAAAGAAAAATGTCACTTGTCATTGGCAGCTCTGTATCTCAGACGTACCATTATGGGACTGCTGGGTCAGGCTGGCCCCCTGCTTGGCAGTCTGGAATAGGAGGTGAAGATTTTGTTCGGCTGTCTTGGAAAACAGAGGTTTTAGCCCCAAGTAAGTCAGGGCATAGTCCTAAATAAGACTTTTACAGCTGTCAGAGATGTCCTGAACGACAGACTAATGGCTTCAAAAAGATGCCATCCACTTACATGCTTCCAAGCTGCTTAATTTATAGAAGCAAGGCTACATTTAAGCAAAGATTGGAGCCTGTGACATAAAACCAGCGAAAGCATAGACATTTGGATTTAATGCTGACATCCCCTTAACCTCACACCACTGTTCCAGTTCCCAAATAGAGCTCCGCAAGGTCAGGGTCAGCCTGAGTGTCATTGCTTTGTGTCACCACCTTTCTGTTATCTAAATCATACACATAACAGAATCTAGAGATTGAAGATAGTAAGGTTTCCTATACAGCCATTGAAGTACAAGGAAAAAAAAAAGATACAGCAAAATTTCTAAGATAACAATACCAGAAGGTTAAATTATCTGTGTGACCTCTCTCTAACCTGAACACTATGGTTAATAGGTTTCCTGTAGCCATCATGTGATTAGACTGCTCTTGCACCTGTTAACATATTTAGGCTTTTTTTTTTTTTGTTAACGGCCACTGTTTCTTTCTAAATAAACCACTGCTTCATCTTAAATTGCTAAAGTCAACTTCCTCAAGCAACCACAAAGTGAGAGGTTCTCGTGGGAAAAAAAAAGTACCAGGCTTCAGCTTTCAATTTAAACAATCACAGTGAAATTTACAAGTTATTTCATTGGAGGGAAGAAAAAAAAAACTGATAAAAAGTTCATAATAAAATAAGATACAACAACAAATAGTGAGGGGCTAGGGCGTAGGGCTAGGAAGAGATGTTAAAGACTTGTCTATACTTAAAAGCCTTGCCACTTTAACTATACCACGATAGTTAAAGTGGAAAATCAAATAATGTGGATGTAGTTACACCACTATAAAAGTGCTTATTCCAGTCTAGTTTAAGATTCCAGTTTATTGAAGAGAAAAAGCTATACTGATATAAAGCACCTTATACCAGTAGAACTGTATCTACACTAGGACTTTCACAAACAAAACTATGTCAGGAAAATAAATACATATAATAAATCACACCCCTTACCAGCATAGTTACGTCTGTAAAAGTTTTAAATTTAGATAAGCCTTTAACCATGTTCCTCCCTTCTCTCACATACCTCATAATAAAGCAAGAGTCTTCATTTAATTTTTTTCTTCCAAATTATAATTCAGGGCCATATTCTGATACCCTTACTTATGTTGGGAAGTGAATTAGTGCATAAGAGACCCATTTGACTCTGATTCTCATTTATAGTAAGGTTGTTTTACATCTCTCGGACAGGGAAAAGAGATCTTGAAGTGAGTGTAAATGTACCTGCTTCTCACTTTTCACCACTCTGGCTGCCAAGGGGCCTTTAAACTGGCCTTAGTGTGACTGAGAATCAGATCCATTGCATAGAGACTACTCATATGAAGTAAGGCCTGGTCTACACACAGTGTATGTCAATAACTATTTTGGTCAGAAGTCTGATATTTTACTGAGATAGTTATAACCCCTAGTGTGGACGCAGTTATGCCAAGATAAAGGGGTCCTTTTCCAGATAGTTTATTCCTCGTTCTGCACAGGATTAGATATACTGGGGTAAAGTACCTTGGCATTGGTATGACAGAGTCCACACCAGGGGGTTGCACCATAATAATTAAAGCAGTACAAGTTCAGACAAGGCCTTGAGTATGATGCCATCAGAGTATCAGAATCTTGTCCCTAGTGAACTGGTCCTCTCTATGGCCATGATCCTACATGAGATCCATATGGGCAGAGCCCTGCCCCCAGTCTCAGCTCAATGCAGGACCCACCATCCATTATATAAGGCTACTCTCTGCTAATTATGCACACACCAAAAAGTCACAGAGACCCATCACACACGCACCATGCCCCTCCCAGATCAATTACTTATTTTAAGAAGAAACAACTTCTGCAAAATCCAGAATGTGAGGCAAATCAACTTGCTTTCAAGTGTGGTGTTTGTCCAGGCTGCCAGACACGTTTGGTAGCTTGCAACAAAATATGATAGCCAGACAATAGAAAAAAGAATGAGAGAGCGAGAGAGAGACCGCAGACCTTTTGCCTTAATTATTTAAAAGGTTTATGTTAGTAGTCAATGCATATGTGGTCTGATATTGCACCTCGGAAGTCAATGGCAAAATTCCCATTGTCTTCAATCAGGATCAAGCCCTTGGTTTTTGCATGGATTTCATGGTAACCCTCACAAATGCCATCTATCTCCCCTTCATGTGAACTCATTCTTTTTGAAGCTTCAAGCTTCAATTTCAATATAATCATTATTGCCTACATAATACCTGAGCAGTAATCAGGACGTGGTTAGGTTGTCTGGAGTGTCTTTTGCTTTATTTTTTCATTTACAGTATCTTAAGTATTCTACTAAAAATGTTTTATACTTATGATTTTAAACAATGATTTAAAAAGGAATGGTACAATGAGCTGCTAGTCTGTACTCCTAACACTAGGGTATTCCTTGCATTAGACTAGATAGGTATACACAAATCTGGGATGCAGACGTATTGGGTGGCCTGAAAATTAGTCAATCAGAGAGCTTGTTTTTGCTCCTTACTCAGTTCTTCCCAACTACTTTTGTAGTGCAGCAAAATGCTCCTGAATGTTTTTTTAAATATTGCTTGCCTACAAAATGTTGGCAGTACCCCATGCCACTCAGCTTATCCAATACTTTACTAAAGTGTACTTCATTTGCAAATGAAGTGTAAAAATACAATTAGGAAGGCCAAAAAATAATTTGAAGAACAGCTAGCCAAAGACTCAAAAAGTAATAGCAAAAAAATTTTTAAGTACATCAGAAGCAGGAAACCTGCTAAACAACCAGGGGCCACTGGACGATTGAGATGCTAAAGGAGCATTCAAGGACGATAAGGCCATTGCGGAGAAATTAAATGAATTCTTTGCATCAGTCTTTGCGGTTGAAGATGGGAGGGAGATTCCCAAACCTCAGCCATTCTTTTTAGGTGACAAATCTGAGGAACTGTTGCACATTGAGGAGGTTTTGGAATAAACTGTTTAGTTTAACAGTAATAAGTCACCAGGACCAGATGGTATTCACCCAAGAGTTCTGAAGGAACTCAAATATGAAATTGCAGAACTACTAACTGTAGTAATCAGCTTCTGACCAAATGACTGGAGATAGCTAATGTGACACCAGTTTTTAAAAAGGGCTCCAGAGGTGTTCCCGGCAATTACAGGCAGGTAAGCCTGACTTAAGTACAGGGCAAACTGAAACAATAGTAAAGAACAAAACTGTCAGACACATAGATGAGCATAATTTGTTGGGGAAGAGTCAACATAGTTTTTGTAAAGGGAAATCATGCCTCACCAATCTACTAGAATTCTTTGAGGGGGTCAACAAGCATGTGGACAAGGGGGATCCAGTGGATATAGTGTACTTAGATTTTCAAAAAGCCTTTGACAAGGTCACTCACCAAAGGCTCTTAAGCAAAGTAAGATGTCATGGGATAAGAGGGAAGGTCCTCTAATGGATTGGTAACTGGTTAAAAGATAGGAAACAAAGGGTAGGTATAAATGGTCAGTTTTCAGAATGGAGAGAAGTAAATAGTGGTGTCCCCTAGGGATCTGTACTGGGACCAGTCCTATTCAACATATTCATAAATTAGCTTTTACAGCTCAAGAAAGAGATCTTGGAGTCATTGTGGATAGTTCTCTGAAAACATCCATTCAATGTGCAGCAGCAGTCAAAAAAGCAAACAGAATGTTGGGAATCATTAAGAAAGGGAATGTTGGGAATCATTAAGACCTCTATATAAATCCAAGGGATAGATAATAGGGCAGAAAATATCATGTTGCCTCTATATAAATCCATGGTATGCCCACATCTTGAATACTGTGTGCAGATGTGGTCGCCCCATCTCAAAAAAGATATATTGGAATTGGAAAAGGTTCAGAAAAGGGAAACAAAAATTATTAGGGGTATGGAATGGCTTCCGTATGAGGAGAGATTAATAAGACTGGGACTTTTCAGCTTGGAGAAGAGATGACTAAGGGGGGATATGATAGAGGTCTATAAAATCATGACTGGTATGGAGAAATTGAGTAAATAACACTTCCTTATTTCTTCTCATAACACAAGAACTAGGGGTCACCGAATGAAATTAATAGGAAGCAGGTTTAAAACAAATAAAAGGAAGTATTTTTTCACACAATGCACAGTCAACCTGTGGAACTCTGCCAGGGGATGTTGTGAAGGCCAAGACTATAACAGGGTTCAAAAAAGAACTAGATAAATTCATGGAGGATAGGTCCATCAATTGCTATTAGCCAGGATGGGCAGGGGTGGTGTCCCTAGCCTCTGTTTGCCAGAAGCTGAGAATGGGCGACAGGGAATGGATCACTTGATGATTACTTGTTCCGTTCATTCCCTCTGTGGCCTGGCATTGGCCACTGTCAGAAGACAGGATACTGGGCTAGGTGGACCTTTGGTTTGACACAGTATGGCCGTTCTTATGTTCTTAAGGAGACTATATACAAAAAGATAATTATTACATGTCTCTGTGGATGCCATCCTGTACCTAGAACTACACTTTTTTTAAAATTACAATTCAGTTACCTTTCTAGACTCCGGTATATGTATATTATGATAACTATGTTGATATATCTCTGGAACTACATTCAAGACAACTTGGTTGGTGAAAGCAACTTGAAGATTCTGGCAAAATATTACTTTTACAGAGAACACATCTGATATTCATGGGCATCTGGTTATCTCAGCAGCTCCTTATAGATGAAGGGGTCTCATAAGTGACCAAGATGGACTCCCCACAGCCCCAATCTCCTTCTTAATAGTAATGCCAAGCGGCCCCAGTCAAGATTAGGGCCCCGTTGAGCTAGACACCATGCACACACATAGCAAGAGAGAATCCTTGCCTGAACAGCTTACAGCCTACATGGACATGAAAGGAAACAGACACAGAGAGGTGTAATGATGTTTCCCGGTTACACAGCAGGTCCATGACCAAGCCAGGAATACAATCCAAGTTTCCAGACTCCCACTCTGGTGTCCCACCCACCAAACTACACTGCTTTCCATCTCTATCAGACATGGACATAGCTCCAGTCATCAATGTCTTTATCACCTCAAAAATCAGTCTGCTGCAACATGCCCTATGGGGGGTTTCAGCTTTAATCTACTCAGGAACTGAAGCTAGAGTAGAAAATTACTGCCTATGGAGGTACCACATCACCACAATATACTAGTGCTCTGTGATTTGAACTGACTGTCCGTTAATTTCTGGATGGGCTTTAGGGTCTTGGTTTTGACCTATGAACCCTCAAATAACCTGCCTATTTAAGTGACTGCTTCTCTCCCTATGTGATACCACCACTGTTGCTGTTAGCAGACACACACACAAGCTGCAATTGCCCTGCAGGCAGGGGATTCTCCATGAAGGGTCCTTTACCGTGGCAGCTATGAAAGAGGCTCTCATTGTTCCAGTTGCATTTATTAAGTGAAAGATACAGTACAAGAGACCATCCTAGCTAGGCAAGGACCTGTCTTTACAGACTACTCGCCCATACCCTCCCAAATACTGGGAACATCTCCTCTCCACCTCTGTTGGAAGGCTGCCTCAGTTAAGCAGCCAGGTTTTGTCAGTCGCTGAAGCAGTCACTTGACACATTTAATTGTAACAGAAATTGGAATATTTTAAAGTCATACAAGCACTTCAGACGTATTTAGGGCCCAGGCCTTGCCTTTCTTTTTCCAACAAGACTCACTGGAAATGTTGGGAGTTAAGGAGAACAGGACCCAGCCTTTATGGCCCTTTCCTGCAAGGTGCTGAACACCCAAAGATGAAGCTCAGCAACTCACTGGACTGGAACGTTAGTCAGTTCCTCATTCATGGGTAGGGTTTCAATCGTCCACAGCCACATATGTAGGCAGAGCTTCATTTCATACTACTGCAAATAGGTTTAGAGTCAGTATTGTGGCAGGAAGCAGATCACTTCAGCTTTCTCATCTCTGCTTCAGTACAAGGATTCTGAGAGGGTTTTGAACTGTCACCCAAGGAAACCACACACAAAGCTTGCTTCCGAGCACCTGAGTTTTTGCTTAGCTCAGGTATGCTAAAACTAAGCACAATCTGCTGATGGAAAGCAGTGCAATCTGGAAGACTTAATTTATTCAGAGATTATCAGATTACATAGAGCGCCCCCAGACTCCCAGCATGAAGCCAGGTTGTGTAGCCACAGTACAATCCCTTAGCTGAACAGAACATGTGCTTCCTCTCTGTAGTCAGTCACCTCTGCTGATTGCCATGGAGGGTAGATGGGGGCATGCAGTGACCAGCCTCTTCCCCAGCCATCCTTCTTGCAGTCTCCCAAGGACAGGACAAAGCTAGGACTCTCAGTGTAATGGGAGGCTTCTTATTCTCCCCAGATTTTTGCCCACAGTTACGGGATGGCTGTTTACCTGCTTCCTTCAGGGAAAAACAAAACAAAAAATCCATTCGTTTTCCAAGTCGTCCTCTTAAATGTGCTAATGGTTTTTCATTGCCATAAGCAAACACTTTGTAATTAGTCCCCTCAAGCATGACCTTGCACCTGGGCTGAGAAGTGAAGGGATTGCATGGTCTTTAACTATATACATGAATTTTCCATCACTGCAAGAAAACAGGCCAGAGTAGATCAAGGGCTAATAACGATATACCTGGACAGTTCGCTGCTCATAGTCACTTTGTACATGAAGACAAGGGCCAGGTGCCATTAACCTCCAAGGCATATTATTAGACCACAGCACACAACCTGTCATGTCTCATTGCTTCATTAACATACTACTAGAGAACCTCTGATAATGGCAGTGATGCTCTTGCCTCAAAATTAGCAGGGACTAGGTGTGATTTTCCCATATATAGAATGAGGAAAGGAAGATGCAGTATTATATTGCCTAGGCGTGTTGTGGGGGGAAAGATTATTGTGTATTTTGGGCCTGATCTAAAGCCCATTGAAGTCAGTAGAAAGACTTCCACTGACTTGTGTAGGTTTTGGATCAGACTCCTCATGAACTGGTAATTGAGTTTTTTCATAAAATTAATGAACACACCATCCCCCCACTCAGTTATTAAATTAAATTAATTGTTTCCCAACCCTGGGAGAAACCTGTAATGCACGTACCTAGATATTTGTATGGCTGATGAGGTCTGTCTTTGAATCTTTGTGAGTGGCATATAATTATATTTAATACAATTTATTTTGCATTAGAGGGACAAGCTTTGATGCAACATCTTTGCAAAAGAGATTCAAAGCAAATAAGACTCCAGGTCTATTTCAAAACTTCTATGTTTGTATAAAGTTTAACATTCCATTGCTTACCTTGCTTATCTTCTCTGTTCAAAGCATTTATTTCCAAATGGATAGTTTTAGCTTTTATTATGTTTACATTCTTTTATGTCACATGGTTCTGTTGTTTAGTAATTCTCAGTTGGGCGTGTGTGTGTGTGTGTGTGTGTGTGTGTGTGTGTGTGTGTGTGTGTGTGTGTGTGTGTGTGTGTGTGTGTGTGTGTAAATAAAAGGGACTTTGTCTGGTCATTTAGTCCCAAAATCCTTGGGGGCAGGGACAGACTTTTTGTTCTGTGTTTGAACAGTGCTTAGGTCAATTGGATCCTGGTCACTGACTAGAGCTACCAGATGCTACCAACCAGAATACAAACAATAAAATTTAGTTTAAAATAAATAAATAAAAGGAGGCATTATAAACCTGAATAGAAATGTTTTCGTGATTGTCTGAAATGTCAGTGAAAACAGTTTGCCTTCATTTAAACATTCCCTTTTAGAGTTTGCAACGTAAACACTGGAGCATTATGCTCCTATCAAAGAAAGTGAAACTGATGAGTCAATTTGTAGTCCAAGCAAGACCAGAGCAAAGCAAGAATTTTCCAAAGTAGATTTGATTTTTTTGTTTTGTTTTAAAAACCTATTAAGTAACATATCAAACTGGTCCTATATTCTGAGTTTCTCTGTAATGTAGTTAGTTTAACAGGAACATTTCAAAACAGAACATACCCCTTGTCCATCTATGTCCTGCTGGCTTCCCTGTGGTTTATCCCCTAATGCAAGTCCTCTCCAAGGTTGATCACACTGGATCAGAGCATGAATTTGTGGCTTTTCTGCAGAAAATATGCTCTGTTCTTCCAAACTGACGTTCTGAATTAAAACAGCTGAAGCTTCTAACCTTCCTTCTGCAGATTAATATACAAGTGTCTTATTGATCTGTAGGTAGTTTGAAATACCACCACCATTGATTCAACTGCTAATTAGGGCTGTCGATTAATCGCAGTTAACTCACGTGATTCACTCAAAAAAATTAATCACGATTAATCACACTGTTAAACAGAACACCAATTGAAATGTATTAAATACTTTGGATGTTCTTCTACATTTTCATATATATTGTATTTTTTAAAACTGAAATCAAAGTGTATGTTATTTTTGATTATCATTTTTACACTGCAAATATTTGTAAACAAAAGAAATAGCATTTTTCAATTCACCTCATTCAAGTACTGTAGTGCAATCTCTTTGTCGTGAAAATGCAACTTAAAAATTTAGATTTTTTTTGTTACATAACTGCGCTCAAAAACAAAACAATGTAAAACTTCAGAGCCTACAAGTCCACTCAGTCCTACATCTTGTTCAGCCAGTCGTTAAGACAAACAAGTTTGTTTAGATTTACGCAAGATAATGCTGCCCTCTTCTTATTGAGAATGTCACCAGAAAGTGAGAACAGGCATTTGCATGGCACTTTTGTAGCCGGAATTGCAAGGTATTTAGGTGCCAGATAAGTATGCCCCTTCGTGCTTTGGCCACCATTCCAGAGGACATAGTTCCATGCTGATGATGCTCGTTAAAAAAATAGCATGTTAATTAAATTTGTGACTGAACTCCTTGGGAGAGAATTGTATGTCCTCTGTTCTGTTTTACCCACATTCTGCCATATATTTCATGTTATAGCAGTCTCGGATGATGACCCAGCACATGTTGTTCATTTTAAGAACACTTTCACTGCAAATTTGACAAAATGCAAGGTACGAATATGAGATTTCTAAAGAGAGCTACGGCACTCGACCCAAGGTTAAAGAATCTGAATTGCCTTCCTAAATCTGAGCGGGACAAGGTATGGAACATGCTTCCAGAAGTGTTAAATGAGCAACACTCTGATGTGGAAACTACAGAACCCAAACCACTAAAAATGAAAATCAACATTCTGCTGGTGGCATCTGACTCAGATAATGAAAATGAACATGCATTGGTCTGGTCTGCACTGCTTTGGATCGTTATCAAGCAGAACCCAGCATGGATCAGCATGGATGTGTGTCCCCTGGAATAGTGGTTGAAGCATGAAGGGACATATGAATATTTAGAGCATCTGGCACATAAATATCTTGTGATGCCGGCTACAACAGTGCCATGAGAATGCCTGTTCTCACTTTCGGGTGACATTGTAAACAAGAAGCGGCCAGCATTATCTCCTGCAAAACGTAAACAAACTTGTTTGTCTTAGCGATTGGCTGAACAAAAAGTAGGACTGAGTGGACTTGCAGGCTCTAAAATTTTACATTGGTTTATTTTTGAATGCAGGTTGCTTTTTTTAAACATAATTCTACATTTGTAAATTCAACTTTCATCATAAAGAGATTGCACTACAGTACTTTCTTTTGGTTTTTTTACAGTGCAAATACTTGTAATCAAAAATAAATATAAAGTGAGCATTGTACACTTTGATTTCAATTATAAGACAGAATACAATATATTTGAAAATGTAGAAAACATCCAAAAATATTTAAATAAATGGTATTCTATTATTGTTTTAACAGTGCGATTAATCGCACGATTAATCGCAATTAATTTTTTTAATCGCTTGACAGCCCTACTGCTAATACTGTTAGACATTGAACAAAAAACAAAAATCCAGCTTTCAACTTTGAGTTGAAGACGTGGACCCAGCAAGTCCTATCATATGTAAGGCTATATCCTGACCTCAGTTACAGCAGTGTCAAATCAAAGTCACTCCAAAAAAAGAAAAAAGAAAAAAAAAAACCAATGGAGTGACATCAGCATGAGACCCAATTTGTCTCTTGGGGACTTCACTGAAAAATTAAAAGTTACAAATTGTTACTTTCAAAGAGCAAAGCCTAGAAAGTCTCTTTTAAGGCTTCTAGTTTTTGGAATAATTTATTAAGAAATTAATATTTTGTTTTTAAAATATGTGCAGCCCTGAAACAGAAATAGCAACATTAGCACTTCTGCTCTGTTATAAGCCATTTCCAAAAGCCTCATACCAATCTTAATTTTCATTCACACTAAGGTCCTTTTCCACCATCCAGATAGCACAAAGGAGCCTTAAAGTGGGCATAAATTACATTTACAACTGCTGTAAATCCCCTTCAGCATCAAGGGACCTCATAATGTAAAATAGAAACAGGCCCAATGTATTTATTATATTTTCCCTTTTATTTATATTGTTATATATTTAGGTTTCCTTTGTCAGCTTAGCTAAGCAAACACATTGCCCTGTCTTGGAAACAGACCCTCATTGCAAACTAGCAGACTCCAGCTCCAAAAGGTCTGTCCTATATAAAGGTTTTAATAAACAGCCAGTTCGTGCCCTGGAGAGCTACACAAGGAGGAAACCTACCACGCACAGATCTCCTCTCTCCCCCATAGAAGGCCAGCTGCCTCCTCCGCACTGACCCTTACCCCATTCCCTGGGCCCCACAGGGGACTGAGCTGGAGGTAAGGACACACTGTGTCCTCACTGTGCCCCTACGGATATTCTGGGCTTGATCCTATGAGGGGCTCTTGGAAGTACTGAGTGCCCATTGAATGCTTAACTCTGCCAAGAATTGCTCAGTCTTGCAGGATCGAGCACCGGGTAAGGAACGTGAACGATACTGGTAAAGAAGGGGTGCCAAAGCTTCAGAGCCTGTGCCAAGACAAAGGGATACCCCTTCACTCCCGTAGATCCTCTCAGGTCCATGGAGCTTGGGAAGTCAATGGCAGTTCTGCCTGTGTAAGGAGAGATGGATCAGGCCCTTTATCACAGCTCTTCATATCTGCTATCAAGAGAACATGCAGCTATGCTATTCCAGCCACAGGTTTGGAGGTGAAGTATTTAGGGCATACATACACTTACATATCTTCTATTTATACAGGTTTTGTATACAAAAATAGCAACTAAACCCAATTCTTTTTTGTGTGGGAATCTGCTCCAGTTTTGACTCAAAGGTCATTTTGAAGTCTGCATGAATTTTCAGTACTATACAAATATTTGTGAAACACACAGGCTGCTGGTCTTTTTTGAAAGATAAAGATTATGAGAAAAGCCCCACAACTGTATGAACCTAAAAACAAAGAACGCATGTCTCCTGGAGAACAAGTTTCCTGCTTGCTGAGACTGCCACCTTCTGGAGCACAGAGTTTGACAGCTCTGATCACAAAAGATGCAGTTTCACCTTTCCTGTAAGTTTCCAGTCTTGGTTTTATAGTTGCTTTGCAAATCAGCTGACACCTTAGAACGGTTCTATTCTGCTACTTCCGGTAGAGGGAAACAGACTGTTTGCAAGAACATCCTTCCCCAACTGATCTTCTCATCTTTATAGCAGTACAGAGTTGGATTCCACAGTAAGAAGGAGAAAATAATGTGTTGTGATTTTCTGGGAATGAGGCGAGGGAGAAAAATGAAACAGCTTGTCTGCGATGCCTTGTAAGTCAAATCCCATCAGGTTAGGACAATTTGGATCAGATCTTCAAATGAGCTAAAGTTGCCAGATTTCAAAAGATCTCAATATATTGAGTGCTGAGCTCTTTTGAAAAATCTGCCCAGAAGCATCACAATGATAGCTGCTGGCTGCTGAACACTTTGAAAATATTGGACCTTGTGTAGCTGACCACACTGGAGATGAGCTCTTTTGAAAATCTGGCCCCTGTTGCTGGTGCTGAGCACTTGGAAATCTGACCTAATGTTGATGTCCCTGTCCATCCATTTTTTCTTATTCCTTATAGTTCATATCTCATTTTATTTCATATCTCATTCCTTTTATTTCAGTCCTGTGTTTGCTGCTAGGTGTTTGTATTTTGAAGGATCCATGTTATTTTTTCGTATTTGTTTGGTTCAGTTGCCAAGAGCATTGGCAGGAGTGAAGCCCTATTTATTTTGTTATTTTCGAGATCTGTGTCTATTTGTAAGCCCTTATCACCAAAGTGTACCATCACCCCACAAACGTTAATAATTTATCCCCACAACACCCATGTGGAATAGGGATGTATTATTTTCCCCTCTGTAAAATTAGGGAAAGAGTCATTAAGCGATTTGACAGCAATTGAACCCAGGCACCTGAGTGCTAGTTTAGTGCTTTAATCACTTGGCCATCCTTTCCTTTCTAGAGAGAAGTGATTGTTCCTTGTCCCTGTGAGTTATCAGGTCGAGCCACCTCCCACATCCATCACTCTGGGCTGATGGATTGTTCTTTCACTCTCAGATTAACAGGCAGCAATGGAAAATAGCGGCAGTGCTGGCTACTTAGGCACCTCATCTCCTGATGCAGACTAGCACCACAACGCCAGCTACTAGTCTCATTCTGCCTTGGATGGCGAGGGCTATGCAAGAGCACTCCTCATTTCTTATGCTCGTTGTAAAGATCTTTGTCTTCATTTTGACAGAGGATTTTCTTCCTGTTTGACCTGGTAAAAGAACAAAAGAAGTCCACGGTACCCATCCTGTAAGTCACCTTTGCAGTCAGCTATTGGCAGCTCTGGCTGTTTCTGCTGTGCCAGTCAACGAACAGCGTGGCCACAGTCCATGAGAGAAGCCTTTTATGTAACTGCCCAGAAAAATTACCTCAAGGTCCCCCTCTTCACATTGATCTGGGATGTCATTTGTCAGCCAAACTGCCTTACAAGCCTGACAAACAGGTAGATTCCTCAGAGACTTCCTTAACCAGCCCCTAGGTGAGTTTCAAGAACACTCTTCTGCACCCACAGAAGACAGCAAGGCAATCATCTTCTTCCAGATGCTATTTCTGTAGTCAAAATGCCTCCAGATATCCTTCTCTGCAGTATAAGGACAGCAAGAAAAAATATCAGTTCTCAGTCTCTTTCCTGTTGTTTGAGAATAGCAAAGATATACAAAGGCTTCCTGTTGATCTCTCTGCCTCTTGCTTTGTGTCCACTGACTGACAGGAAGTTGTTGAACTTTACAAACATGGGCCACTGATCAGCTGATGACGTGCGTTGTCTGCACACAAGTGGAACCTCAAACTCCAGCCTCCTCAGAATGTCAGGAGGATGAGCTTTGGATTCAAACTCAGCCCCAAACCTTTTCTTGCAGTTTTAGCACTATCCTGGATCCAAATAAAAAGAAGCCATTGTTGCAGTTCCAATGTGACAAACATCAGGAGAACAAATAATCTTGCTAGGTTTCTTCCATCTTGGATTGAAATCTGTGAAAGAATCTTATGGGAATGTTGTGCTCTTCAGTACTAATCCAAAACATTAGCCCTAAATATCAACCATCACCAAATTATGGCCTGAACACCAGGTTTCTTAGCCCATCTCTGCTACAGTGGCGATCAAATAGCATTAGACAATTTGTTACATCCCTCCACACTTCTGGCAGAACATACATCTACCACATAACATGCAGTGTTACAAAATCTTGAGCTGGTAAGCAAAGAGGACAAAAGCTTGTGACTTCCAGCCCCAATTCAAAGTCTTCATTTCCACTATTCTGACACCCAGCAAGGCTGAGTGTTTGCCATCCAGGCAGAATTCAGAAGATAACCTCTTTCACCAGTCAATTGATACAGAAGCTCTGCATCTCCCTGGTCTTCTTTGCTTGTCTGGATGTTGTCCTTATAGCATTGTCCGGGCCAGCAGGGAGAACACTGGTTAGTGAGCTTCTTCACTGTATTTATTTGTTGCCCAGAAACAATTAATGTTTTCTTAAGTGCGGGCTCTTCTTAGGCATACTCTGCAGGAATCACAGGAGAAGGCTGACAATGGATACCAGCTGACTGAGCTGGGCAATGCCCTTTGGAACACTGGATGGTAAAGTCTTCTTTAATCTTCATCTGTCCCACAGACTGCTGCCACAGTAAAACCAAGCTGGGGTAAAAGAGGCCCCAGTACCCTTTTAAGCAGAACAGAATCTGAAACAGCCCACAACATGATGCTGCACAGGGCAACATACAGCTGCATCATCTTCAGATTCAACTGATCCAAAATTCTCACTATGGCTTGGCAGGCTCAACCTGGACAACATATCCATGAAGCTTGGTCCTTAGTTTATTGTGGCCTTGGTGAGCCACAGAGATCTCTGTTCTGATTGCTGCACCACTGTGATATCATGGGCTGGGGAGTCTCACGATACCTCCCTATGAGAGGCTGGAAAATAGAAACTCTTGATCAAACTGCTATTAAAGTAGATGAAAGGACTCCCCTAGATCTGGACTGAGTTCCAGGTTTGGGGCAGGAGATTAAACAGGCAGGCAGTAGAAAGAGAGAGTACAGTGGGCCAACAAAGATCAAGCAGAACAGACACTTCATTTTAAAGAGAGGAGTGACTCTTCTCCTGCTGCCTTTGATGCCCTGGTATTGTCATTGGCTCTCTTCCTCCTCTAGGTGCATTCCATACACACAGTATAACTCCTGCTTAAAAGGTTAGCTGATCCAAGAATGTAGGTGTTTGAGAGGAGCCTTCAGTTCCAAATCCAGGATGTCCCATGGAATCAAACAGAGTGAGGATGCAGGAGAACATTCCAATGAATAAAAGAAAGGACTCTAAACAATAGAAATAGGTGGAACAACTTCTCTAGGCTAGCAGAAATATTCAACTATCCTCCTCTCCAATGGACTGTCCCCTGAACCCTCTCAAGACAGACTTCAAGCTTACTAGAGGCCAGACCAAAAAAATGTTTCTTTAACCCTGTATGACTGGAGCCATTGGTTAAGCCAACCTCACAAAATTTCTAATCACCCTCATGCCTAGGGCAAGTTATTTATTTTGAGGGATAAGTAAAAACCTCCCATCCTTCTCCACCCCACCCCCCCATCAGGCTAGGCAAGCAAATTTTGTACTTTGGCTGGTAATTTTCCATAACAATTTTGCAGCTTTGGTTTAAGCCATAGACAAATTGTTGTCTGGACCTCATTCTGCTCTCTGCTTCTATTAGATAACATACCATCTGAAACCATCTTTTAAATGATCTGCCTTAGACCACATACCATCTTATTTTTAGAGACCTTTGGTTAGAAAGCCATCCAGGAGACACAGTTCACTGTCTACTGACAAAGGGTGAGATTTTCAAAGGGTTAAAAGGAAGTGAGATGCCCATAGCTCACTAAAATGTAATGAAATTTGGATACCTACCTTCCTTCAGAATCCTCTGGAAATCATAGTCGATACACCTGTTTATATCAAAATAGAGCCTCTTTTGCAACATCAGGCTGACAGCCAGTTACATGTAGAGGTCAAACACCACTCCTCTTTATATCTCATTGGAAGCAGCACAGGGTTGAGGACTAAGGTGAGCGCTGCAGTAAACCCTCCAAATCAGATTACACCTTCTGATTTTGCATTTAATTGCGATAAAAAGTCCCCTCACATTTTTAAAAACATACCTAAGCCCCCAATTACAGAGTGCAGATGTTAGCAAGGGAGAAGACTGTTGGAGATACATTTGAATCTAACGCAGTGATTCAGAAGCTCCAAAAGAGGGCACCCTCAGACAATTGAAATGTTAGTAATTCCCTCTGCCTTTGAATCATTCCCCCCCGTACATTTGTGTAAATCTTGGCACTGGACTAGCACCTTTCAGCAGAGTATCCCATCATAGTATCCCATCATAGTTTATCGACACTAATGAATTAACCTTTACCATGCTTCTGAGGTAGGGAGGTATTAGTCCCAATGTACACATGGTGAAACATGAGGACCGAGTTAATCAGACTAGGCCATGGGGCTCACATAAGCTTTGATCTAGTAGAGCACTTACGCACATGTTTAAGTACGCAAATAGTCCCATTGAAGCATTAAATCAATATATACGAAACCAGTGAAAACCAAGTTGTTGGAATACGGGGTTATTTCAGACAGCATCTGAGCAATCGGATACTTATCTGGACATATAGGCACCTCCATAGGTTCCTTGATCCACCAGCCCACAAGCATGTCTTTACCCTTGCAAGGCTTGACTCCCTCTCTGCCTTGTTATCTTCTTGGTGGGGAAGCCTGATGGCCGGTTATCCACATCTGGTGGGGCTGGGATGTATAATTAATCCCATTTCCCCATCAGGGGCTGCTCCTCCAGCATCTTTATGAGGCACCTCATCCTTTTTCTTCTCTCTTCCCCCCTTTCAAGAATGGACTTTTCTTTTCCCTGTACCGTAGAGCATCCCATCGCCCCCCTCCTCCCCACCTCACTCTGGAATGTGCCTCTCTGCTGTGGAGTGTAGTCCTCCTGGGTCTTATTACTCCCACTCTCAGGGGGTGCCCTCTTTTCCTCTGCCCTGGTCTCTCCAACACCTGTCCACTCACTCCCTTTTAAATGTAAAAGTCCCCCATACTACATCTCAAGCATACATAAACCTAAAACCCCAGAACATTTTAGTACTTTCCAAACTCAAGGCAAACAGCTACCTCCCTCCCCGCCAGCCCCATCATTTTCATTTAATTTTTTTAAAAGACATCAATTAAAAAAAACCACTCACATTTAAAAGAAGAGTAAGAGTGCAAGCATGAGAATGCGTGATTTACAAGCAATTAAAAAGAACATGTTCGTTTCTGCATCATTCCTGTAGGGTCATGAAATAATCCCTACTTATTAATGTAATGGATGATATAGTTCACATATTTGAAGGAGCTAGTGCATGCATTTACTGTTGATACACAGCAGGGAGCAAAATTGTTATGTTCATAAAGGAAGCAAACAAATCCAAAATTATCATCTCACAATCAGCCCAAATGGCCAGTTACCTGCAGCTGGACTAGCCAGCAAAAGAGTCCATAGAGAAGCTAGTCCTAGCCCCAAATATGCTGCTATAGGGGAAGATATTTGTCTTGATTTTGCAGCTGTCAACCACAACTCCAGGTCATGCTGGGTAGAAGACCCAGAGCTTCCTCTTGCAAACACTAGGAACATGAGTGACATTACGCCCATGGGTCATCTCAGTGATTTAAATGGACTAATCTCAAAGTTTGCTACATGGTTGGACCCCAAAGCAGCACACTGAATGCTATTAATTAGAGACCAGCTGATCCTTACACATGTAAATAGTTCCATTGAGTTCAGTGGGACAGAGTTAAAGCTCAGGCCAAAGGGCTGTGAAGAACAGTCACACAAAATTTTAAAAATAAGGACATGTGAATTGCAATGAAACATACAAGCCTCAAATTGCCAAACGTTGCCTTTTTAATTGCAGAGGTGGAACCTCTCCCCCCACCCCACCCCCGTTTAAAACAGGCCCACCTTTAATCTAAAAGAATCTTACTCATTTTGTGATTTTTTTGTAATGGTAGTAACAAAGTCACTTCCCCCCGCCCCAGGCAATGAGTCACTCCCTCCCTCCCCTCCTCTCCCCAATGCCCTGCTGCTGACAGGACTCTAATACAGCGCTGTACAGCTTGGGCCAAAATGCTTTGCTAATTGCATCTTTGTCCAATGGAATATTGCGTTAGCAAAGAGTGGTGTGAATGTCTGGAAGGCATACAGCTGCAGGGGGATTGATGTAGAAATGAAGTTTGTTTCTGTTCACACTGCTATAGTATTGAAACAAACGTGATTCTGATACCTTGTCTGTACTGTGCAAGACACTGAGGGGCTGATGGCTGAGGTCAGTAGAAAGATTACCATTGACTACAGTGTGAGTTGTGTCAGGCCCTGGAAGAGGTGCAGGAAGCGTTATGCACTTTAGAAGAAGGGGCCAAATCTCTGTCACTGAAAAGTACATTGATAACCCCCATGTGTTCTTGAGGAGGTAAGAAATGGAAGGACCATTTTGGCTCACTCACCTGCATCACCCACACATACGGTGCATCACTTGGTGCACAGAGATGCTGAGCAATCAGCAATCTCCAGGTGTGAAGAGAGAAGCAATGAAAGGAACTGCCAATTACAAAAGAGTATTTCTGGCACATAGATTACCCTAACTAGGACACTGCATGTTTTCACCTCGGCAGTGTATTGGGGGTTTCTTTTTTTAAGAAAAGCCATGAATACAGCAATTGCCTTTGTAGAGTCATTACCAAATGAGTTTATTTATGGGGAGGGTGCAGGTGAGAGAGGACTGTTAAACACTCATTCTGTGTCAAAAATCTTATCAGACAGACAACCAGCACATTGAAATGGTAATTCAAGAACATTTCTAGAAACTTCAGTTTCATGACCTGACACTTTGGATACAAATTATTTATGACAACAATAGACATATACTCTCTGTAACTGAGGAAGAGAATTCGATATATTGGAATTTAAATGGAGAGGCATCCTCAGCGTGAGGCTAAATCCATTGGTAGGCTCACTGCTCATAAGAGTGAAGTTACTCACCTGTGCAAGTGTTTGTAGCACCAGGCCCTAATATTTCTAGCAGCAAGGCCCTGATTGTCCACTTACAGAAAGTGAGAGACATGCTACCAGGAAAATTCTACTCTCAGTTATATGAGGGTAAATCAGGAGTAACTCCTGTAGCTTCATTTACACCAGTGCAAATGAGAACAGAATCTGATTCCATGTGAACCACAAGTCATAGCAGAATCCGATGACATTTAAACTAGAAGGCAGGATCTAGAAACATTATTCTCCAATACAACTCTATTTAATTATTTTTATAAATCCAAATGGTTTAAAAACTCTCCTTCCCATCCCCCAAATGAGAGTGATTACAGTACACTCAGAGCTTGGGAAAGTCCTTATGCTATGAACAACCACTGTCCACCATCCCCTCCCACCTCAGACCTTGGGCAAGTTCCTATACTGTGAACAAACAATGTTACCTATACACACACGTGCTAAAGACATCAGTCCTGGCACTTGAACTATTTATCAGGCAACCGAGAGAAAGCATCCAATCAGGACTAATAAGAGCAATAGTTTTAGTACTCCCTGCATTTAAGCAGAGAAATTGCACCTGATCATTCCCTTCTATTTGTCTGCAAGCACAGGCTGCCTGCTAAAATAGCAGCGAGTAAGAACAAGGAGGGCAGAAGACTGGTCATCTTTATTTTGTTGCCCTCTAACCAATCCCCACTCCTGTTGTGCATACAGAGAAATCAGCAGCACAGATGCTATTAACCATCCTAACATTAAAGACAATCAAGTGTCACACACATCCCACAAATAAAGGCAGGCAAACAGTTCCCCACACCTTATTGCTCCTCCAAATCACTTAACCTAAGGGGTATATGAGATAAGGGTGCCTCTAAAAGTAGGTCACTCTTACCTGTTCTGTAGAGAATATGGCACCTGAGAGCAAACAGAAGATGCACCTATAGTTAGGAGCCCTGGATAAAGGGCAATGCACTCACTCAATCAATACTCTCAAGGCTACTAAGTTAAGTGCTTTGCCTCTTTCTCCCCTTGCCCTCCCATGCACAGGGGATCAGACCACCTACCTCTGCAGCTTGTTGAAGCCTCCCAAGACAGAGTTAGCAGCAGGTGTCCCCTTCTTCCCCCTAACAGAGACAGGCAACAACCTCCCTTCAGCTGTTATTCTGCCCAGTTGCCTCTCCTCTATCTTCCCCTAAAAGCTGCTGCTGCTCACTGGTAAGGGGTGGAGCTCTTTGTCAGATATGTGATGCTATAATCAAATGATGCAGACCTCTGAGATGTTCACTGGGTCAGAGGATTACACATGATCTTGCTGAGGTATAGCTATGTCTAACAGAAGCCTGGTGTCTTTTCAAACGCGTGGCATTGACTAGCAAGAAAATGAAACTACTTAAAGAAACACTGTCAGATTAAAATCATGTGGTGTTGTTTTTTAAAATTCCTGTGTAATAAATTTACATTATTTAAAGTACAAGATTTTTAAAAATCTGATATCCTTTCTACTATTAATGCTGATTGCTTGCTTTTTGTATTTCACTCAGCTAGAACAAATAAAATTGAGAGGTTTCACTTTTATTCTTAGCTAAACTTTCACTTTGGGGTTTACTTGTCCTTCTGGCACTCCCTCAGAAAAAAATTCTTCCACTGGAATTAAGATTACAAAATGGGAACGTTTCAGTCGGGCTTTGCAAAACCTTGTATATACAATAGTTCATCTTAAGTTCAAAATGTAGCTTAGGAGGATCAGAGCTCAGGCAAACTCCTTGTTAATAGAGCTGGCATTTGAGCTTCATGAAAGAGCTCCGCTTCAATTAATAATTTTTTTTTAAAAAACCTTTCCAGATTATTTCCTTGCAAAGAGTGACTTGGAAATGAAACCTTATGTAAATTGATTGCCAGGGTTGAAGGGATTAAGCAGCTGGGATTCATTTCTGCAGCAGAAATCTGGGGAAACGTAAGATCCCTCTCCCCACACACATGTACTCACACACACATTTTAATTCATAAGTAGGCACCTAATTTAGGTCATCTCTTGTGCTCTGCTTCACCATAGAACTTCTGCCTAGAGTAATAATTAAATAGTAAATAATAAACACAGCCTACCCTATTCCCCTCCTGCCTGGATTCTGCTACAGATTTAAAGAAATAGCACATATATCCTCACCCCTAAGCCTCAAAATTTGGATTTATATCAGGATCAAAACTTTTCTGGTGTTTCAGTTGAAGTCGAGTCTGGAATTTCAGCTCAGTGTAGAGGTAGGGGACAGCCACCAGATCCAAGTTTCCCAAAGTTAGGGGATTGTTCAGATCTAGGGTTTTGCTTCAGGCTGGTAACACCAGGTGCATTTCACTAATTAAAACAAAATATGACACAAACCATCTCCATTGTGATATCTTTTTTTTATTTAGAATAATTTGCCCTTCCCACAAAAGGATTTCTTTTAATTTTGTTTCCAATGTCTCATCCTCTTTATTTAGCTGGTGGTTAAGGATGAAGTCCTCCTCTCAGACAGACCCAGCTCTGTTTCTCTCAGGTTCCTGCAGATCTCTGCTTACTTGCAGGCCAGTGCTTTCTTGAATGTGGTGCTGCACACCTGGCTCGGCGGGAATTTGGGAATAAAGCTGTGAGAAAGTTGGTGTTGGATGGCAGGCAGGTTGGCAAACGTTTTTGGTGAGTTCAGTGCTGTCAATGTCAAGCATTCAAAAATAATGAGACAGACCTCAAAACGGTGGGAATCATTATTTTTTTTAATAATTAATTTTGTGCTCTTTTTATTGGCTGTCCAATTTGTGAGGCTTTAGGGTACAATGACATCGTGTTTTCCAGCTTTTCTTTGCAGATGTAAGCAGGGTCTGAATGAATTCTCCCCTGACAGTTAGCTGGGAGGGGAAGAGACTTTAGGTGTGTTCATGTAAATACAGTCTGTTTCTGTTCTGCTTAGATATCCAGCAGATAGAGTGGTGTGTTGCTCAAAGTAGTCAACTTTGGCTGGTGTTGGGTTACAAATCACTTTAGTACTGAATGCAGGGGTAGTGAAATGCTGTTACCAATGTTGTCATTATTGTATGAATAAAGGAGAGCAGAACTGTGCTTAACCTGTCACTCATCGCTGAAAGGACCTCGTGAAGCCAGGGGCTCGAATGCCAGACCCTGTGAAAGTAAGAGGGGTGGGAGACAGGTGTCCCAGCCAGGAGATGTGGATCCCCCCAAGCAGGGGTGAAAGTGAGCTAGTACGGGCCGGTACAGTGTACCAGTAAGAACCTGCACCAGCGCGTAAACAAGTGATATCCCAGCTGCTTGACTTGCTGCAGAATCTCAATTACAGTTGTAAACTAGAATTGCACTGGAGTAAATATGGCTCTCCCTGGCCAACATAAGAGATTCATAGATTCATAGATTCTAGGGCTGGAAGGGACCTCGAGAGGTCATCGAGTCCAGCCCCCTGCCCTCATGGCAGGACCAATTACTGTCTAGATCATCCCTGATAGACAGTAATTTATCTAACCTACTCTTAAATATCTCCAGAGATGGAGATTCCACAACCGCCCTGTGCAGTTTATTCCAGTGTTTAACCACCCTGACAGTTAGGAACTTTTTCCTAATGTCCAACCTAAACCTCCCTTGCTGCAGTTTAAGCCCATTGCTTCTTGTTCTATCCTCAGATGCTAAGATGAACAAGCCCAAGAAGGGCTTGGCTGCAGGGACCTGAGCAGGTACCTAGAGTGGAGCAGGGCTGGGGAAAGGCCAGAGGAGCTGGGGAGCTCCGGCCTGAGAAAACCCCAGGCTGTGGCCTAGGGTTAGGCCCAGTTAGGTACTGGGGATGCGGGGGCAGCCCACGGGTAGGCCGAGGCAGCAGGTCCAAACCCCCTTTGCCTGTGAAGAGTGGCTTATACTGCAGTCTGCCCCAGGGCACGGGGGCTAGCTGGTGACTGGCAGTAGCCTACGACTGAGGCGAGGTGGGGATAGTGGGTTGGGGGTCCCCTGGGGAGGGAGACCCAGATCTGAGGGGTACTGCTAGGGAGCAGCACCCCAGTTAAAGGGGCACTGGGTCCTGGGAGGGACTCGTGGGCCCGAGTGGTCAGGCGGATCACTGGCCTGCAGAGGGCGCTCCAGAGGCTGGATGAGCTAATTCCCGGAGAAACCAGCAGGAGGCGCCGCAGGGGTGAGTCCAACCCTGTCACAGTCTCCTAAGGAGACAATTTTGCAGAAATCTTCTTGGGAGAACTGGCCTTGCACTTGATAAATGCTCATAGTGCAGCATAGATCTGAGGTATGTGTGACTCTGGGCTAAGCTCACTGTACCTCATTTTAGTTGCCATATACAGCAGTCTACGTAAGTATATTTAGCCCAGGCAAAGGCACTCAGAATAGCATCCTAATAGAGATCAATTATTGGAGAAGCACAGTGATGTGTGCCCATATCATCTAACAACCCTTTTCTTCCATAGACAGTGGTTTGGCTATTGTGCACAAGACACTCAAATGCTTGGAGGACGAGTTTCCCCAGCCTGAGTATATTGGAAGTGCTAAAAGAAAAGCATGTGAATGATACAGGAAGGCTTTAATGAAGTAGATTATGGTAGAACAAACACTGCCTCATAATGAAAGAGCTCAGTTCCCTCATAATGGATATGAAGATGAAGTAATACAGGAACAATGCAAGCTGGTTGTGGACAGGCAAAAGCCCCGGAGCTCCTCCTCAAACTGTAGGGGAAAACCGTGTATGACATTGCCTGCTTATGTCCTTGATGCTCCCAGTCACAGACTCCTCTGCTCAGCATGGCCTGGTCCTTTTTGCCTGTGCCACTTTATAGCACCACCACTGTAACCCACCTTCAACTGGGGCAGGGACTGTCCATTATGTTTGTCTGGCACCTAGCACAATGGGGCGTGAGCTAATTGTGGCCTTTAGGTGCTACCGCAGTGTACAGATGAAACAATAATAAATGCCAATAACTCATGTTATATTATATTACTATTATTTTTCATTGTGGTAGTGCCTAGGAGCCCCAGTCATGGACCAGGTCCCCATTGTGCTTGGCTGTGCACAAACACAGAACAAAGATTTAGTGCAACTGTTGTTTGAACAGACAGAATCAGTTAGGCATTGCTGGTGTCTCTGATTGATGGTAGCACAGCCCACTGCTGATTGTGCTTGTTGGTACCCTTAGATGTTCTTCTCTTGAAAGCTTCTCTTCTAGTAGAAGGCCTTATTACTGCTTCACCCAGATTTCTCCATTGCCTGGCAACGTTCTGACACAAAGAAGTAATGGGCAGCCTAGCTCCACTTACCTCTCTGATTGGGTCCTGCGGACACATCTGCTCCATCGTCTTATGTTGCCACTCTCTTTATTTCTCATTGTACTAGGTCAGCCTACTTAACTCGACCTTTAGCTGCATCTCTTCCCACTCACTATCATCTGGTTACAGGGGACCCTTGTTGGCTGCCCTGGATCTTCCCACTTACTGAACTCTCCCCCATTGATGTCTTCTCCTGCTCCCAAAAGCCCATTTATGACAGTTGTCTGAAGCCTCAGATAACTTACAGAATAAAGCCTATGAAGGAAAGTTAATATAGCTCTTGTCACACAAAATTTAGGCACAGAGAAAGAAATAAACTTTGTGAAGTTGGCTTCTCAAACAACAGTTTCCATTTCACAAGGATCCCACTCTCCCATCCACAGAAAGTTCAAACCCAAACCAAACTAACTGTAGAAACAATTCCACTGATGTTATGATACCATAGTCACCATCTCCCTGTTGCTACAGTAATTCAGGTCGTTGGACTCTTGTGCTACCTATCCTTCTAAATACTACATCTCTCGTGTTGCATGAAATGTATGTCTCATCTGTCAATGGGACACATCCCACTAAAATCCTAATTTTCCCCCTTTCAACTCCATGGCACTTTTAGCCACCACCATCCCAGGATATTGGAGACAGGTAATTACGCTTATAAAGTGTTTACATTTGTGTTTGCACTAATAATTTTTAATCTCTTCACTTCTGGCTTAATAACACAGTTTAACTGTCATCAGCCATTCAAATTCCTCTGTCAGTCCAAGCTATTTTAAAAATGTGTACAAACATCCAATCAACTCCTAAGTTATCACAGACATGCAGACATCTGTTAGGAAGTTCACATTGGAAACACTGTGGCATTACAGAACTACAGAGGAGAACCCCTATATATGGGTCTTCTGGTGGACTTGATTTGGTGTCTCCACACTGATGCTGATAGAAATATCTGTAATCTCAAGGGTTCTCAGGCTGATTGGATATTACACAAGTGATATCCCAGCTGCTTGACTTGCTGCAGAATCTCAATTACAGTTGTAAACTAGAATTGCACTGGAGTAAATGTGGCTCTCCCTGGCCAACATAAGAGATGGCACTTGTCAACCAGAACAGCTATCTTTGTCAGCAGCCTCCCCATGCTGCCAAGGATTCCAGATACAGTGTGGCTGAATTCAGCTATGGCTAATTGCTGCATTACAGCGGAACCACAAAATATGACAGGTGAGTATCCTAAAGTCTCTTGTTTGGAGTGAGCCAACTCTCATCTAACCTTGGAGAAGAGGAAATCTAGCTGCAATAAAACCTTTGGCCCTGATTTTATTTGGACAAGTTACCTGAACTCTCATATGTTGGTTGTGTCAAGGTCAGACAGCCTCATCTTATTTACCATGTCAAGTCTCCTCTCAGGAAGATTATGCCATGGATCATTCGATTTACTGCAGATCTCTGCACACATGCAAGCTAGAGGATCCTATTTGTGATCTTCCACTATTTTGAAAATACAGAGCTGTAGATCTGGCTATGGGATGACTTTGGAGATCTGCACTCATTTTGTGGTGGGTCAGTGTTTATCCAATAGCTAGACCTGGGTCTGAGATACGCTTACATCAATGGACATGGTTCAAAGGGCTTGTAAAAGTTGCCATGCATAGCATGGGCGCTGTATGGAAACAGAATGCCATTTGAATACACACAGTATCATCCTGCCCAGGATCAAGCATATCAGAAGCACACTCAGGAGTATGTTTGAATTACACCCATATCATCCTCTAAAACTTTGACTTGAACAGCTCTTTAGCTGTTGGGAGTGAGGTATCCAAAAATGCTCATCGAGTTGTTTCCCCATCATGTACACAATGTCATATGCAGACCTCGCAGGAACAACAAGGACACAAATGCTAGAATCAGGGCCGACGCTTCCACTAGGCGACCCTAGGCAGTCGCCTAGGGCGCCAGGATTTGGGGGGAGGCGGGCGGCTGCCTCCCGGCTCCGCAGCTGAGCGTGGCTCACCGTGGCTGCCTCCTGCCTCCCGGCTCCGCGGCTGAGGGTGGAGCCGGGAGCTTGGGGGGGGGCAGCTCGCCGCAGCTGCCTCCTGTCTCCCGGCTCCACAGCTGAGCATGGCTCGCCGTGGCTGCCTCCTGCCTCCTGGCTCCGTGGGTGTCGGGGAGGCTGCTGCTGCCTGCAGGCAGGGGGCCAAGCTGCTGTGGCCTGCGGGGGGGTGGGGAACCGAGCTGCCGTGGCCTGCGGGGAGGTGGGGAGCCGCCACGGGGGGGAGCTGGCTGCCGCGGGGGGGCGGGGCGGCATTAGCTGGGCGGGGGAGCACAGGGCTGATGCAAGAAAGTTTCGCCTAGGGCGAAGAATGATTTAAGTACATACAATAAAGCTTATGGGGACATGTGGCTCAATAATGCTCCAATTCTAACTTGGTGAGTGTGTGAAGTTTGTACTAGCTCCTCACCAGATGTTTCATAGGGTAAACAACTTCTCACCTTTCCACACCTGGTGGTAGGACCCTTATGTTGCTTGATAAAGGTATTGTAAAAGGGACATAGCCAAATTCTGACTAGACTTAGTCCCAACAGAAAGCTCAGAAGCATTATCTCCTAAATCTTCCTGTATGGGTTCTGAGTCTATAGCGATCTCAGCAGTCACCAGAACTTGGCTGCAATAAATGTGAGTGCTTGTTAGTGAAAATGAGCCACCCATCCTCAAAAGAAACTGTGTGGAACTAAAGAGCGTGGCATATCCCAGCTAGGAACCAGTAAATCCGCTCACTGAGAAAACACCAAGAGTAAATAATCCCGTGGGCCCCCTTCCACACAGCCTCACAGAAACAAGGCTCATAACCAAGCCGCTATCTTCCACCAGGGAGGTGAGAATAAATGGAAAAAGACACATTCCAAAGCTATTTCTATTACATGTATCTTTATTAGTATAGGTGAATGTGACAGAATTATGCTGAACATGTTAATGGAAGAACATGTAATTGAACAATGATATTCAGCTACAATATTCAAAAGGAGTGAGTTAAACTTGCACAAGTTAGAGCATTGTGTATATAATGATAGTGGAAATGCTAGATGAAGTGCGGGTGGGATAATGGAGATGGGGAGCGGGAAAAAGTCGGGACAGATCAGCATCTGTTTCAGCTGTAGCAAATGTGCTGTTGCTTTAACAACACTTTTTCTTATTTTTGTAATCCTGGAACATCTTCTTGAAAATGAAATAGAGCACAACGGCAAAGCAAAACAAGTAGTGTTTTATAACAAAATAGAAAGCCAGCTCCCTCACTGTGTAAATGAGGTGTATAAAGATGAAACAGTATAGAAACAAGGTGTACTGGTTCTGGGGCTGGAGTAGGTCATGGAGTCCTTGGCCAAACTGTGGAAAAAGGAAGAGAGATGCATGACATTGCAAGACCGCATTCTGCACACTACTTTGTACAGATGCCGCTGCTCAGCACACCCAGTCCTTTTGGTCTGTACTGGATGTTACCACCGGTGTAGCCCATGCTCTGTATGAGCACATAGTCACATATTAATTCATCTTTCAATAACCAAAAGCTCAATCATGTGTACTTACACAACCCTTATATGGGAACGGTTAGGTCTTATGTTAATAAAGGAATTGGCAGTTTCTTTCTTTGATTGAGCCTGAAAGATGCCAATATACACTGGGCCTGATTCTGATCTCATTTATGCTGGGAATTCCACTAGTGTTACTGTTGCTTAACACCAGTGTAAGTGAGGTCACATCCCTCCTGCGGTACTTGTTGCTAAACTATGCACACAGAAGGTCTTACAGGTAACTAAAATCTCTGGGTTTGTACAGCACCTTGCCAAGTGTGGTCCTCCATCCTAACTGAGGCGCCTAAGCTCTACTGCAGTACAAATAATAAATAATAACGCAAACACTTCTATCTATCTTGTGCTAACTAACAGCACAAAGCCCGCAAGAAACGCTAAAGATACATATACATCTTACTATAGATGACATAGGAATAGACAGCCTGATACTCCTCTTACTCACACCAGTAACCAACTGTTGAAAGTAAGATGGGAAATAGCCCCAGAGACAGCAACAGTCATCAGGAAAACCCACTCAACTGAGATTTGTAAGTGGCACATCTTCTTAACCTTTCTGCCTCTGTCAAAAATGATCTCCTTTAGACTGGACACCTGGTAACAATGGACCAAATCCTACAATCCCTTGACTATATGATTTCAACAGGGCTCCTTCTGTGAGCAAGGGGTTGCAAAATCTGGTCCAGCTTCCAAATTTTTATGGGCTTGGTTACCAGATATATACCTGCCTTCACAGCTGTTTGCTCCAATATACTTGTGCTTGGTCATCTAACTGTACCTCAGGAAATCTCTCAGAAACTATTCTAGCAATAAGTCCTCTTTGACCTCTTCCATTATGGAGGCAGGTAACCCAAGGCAGGCCCTCAACATTTTGCTGCCCAGGGTAGCAAACATTTTCTACCCCCCTGACTGGCTGAGTAAACACAAACACTTAAACAAGGGCTGAGCCATGTGACATACCCCTCAGTTAAAAGTACTTTAACAGCTCATTTTAATTTTATCACAGTCTTAGGGGACTGTTCTTAGGGGAGGCAGTATCTTGACTTCTCTGTGAGCAACAGTCTGAGCTGTAGGGATCACATTCCCATGTGTAATTTAAAAGCAGGATGAAAATTTTCTTGAATACTCAAAGGAATGAAGCTTTATGGAAGTGTGGAAATAGTTTTCCTCTCTGTCATGCTCAACCCTTTTTTCCAATTCCCACTTACTGATCTGGGTGTTGCCTGTTGACGTATCTGCTCCATAGTCTTCTCATGCTGCCGTTGCTTTTCATTGTCTTCATGTTTGTGTTTCAGCCTGGTCAGTGCAGAATCCCACCTCATCTTCTCCAGCTCGAGATCAGTGGCTGTGATATGCCTGCCGCATGGCTGTTCCAGCTCCTCCAAATTGCTGAGCTCACCCATGCTGGTGAATCCTTCTGGCTGCAAAGCATCAGCTTCTCTCTTTGCCCTGTTCTCCATATGGATTGCTTGGCTCTTACCATCCAAGCCCTCTGTCATATCATCTGGGATGTATGATGATGTTGGGGTATCTCCGGAAGCATCCTGGTACAAATTGGGAATAGGTATAAATTCATATTTAAGCTGATATCAGAGACCTAATCAGGCTTTGATGGGACAGATTGGTCTCATGTACCTAAATCTTTGTGCAATTAAATATTCACATACTGACTCACTAGTCCTATAATAGCCACCAGTTGCTTGAAAGGGTATTTTACAGAGCTGGTTGGGAACCTTCTGTAGAATTTTTTTCTCAACAGAAAATATAATTTCTGCAAAATCAAATTTTTTCTATAGGAAAATCTAAATGAACTAGTTTGTTGAGGTCAGATTGACCCAAATCAGAACATTTTGATTCCCTGAACCAAATCAAAATGTTTCATTTCAAGTCAGTTCAATATTAATCTGTGTCCACCCAAGCTGCTGCCTCATGAGAAAGGCACCTCGGATGTCCCATGTTCCCACTCTCCTTTAGGGGCTGAGCTCCCTGGCTGAATGACATCTCCCATTATACACCATGATCTTACCTCTGGCTGAATTTTCACTTCCACTTACCATCTTCTCATGCTGCTGCTGCTTCTTGTTGTCTTTGTACTGAGCTATCTGCACAGTAAGTTCAAACCCTGTCTCCATCTCCTTTAATGCTGTACCAGCTTGGTCTGAATACTCCGACCCCTCCAGATTGCTGAGCCGCTCCAAATCGGCTTGTGTCTCCTGGTCTTTAACATGCAGAGACTCCATCTCACCATGGGAGACGTCTGATGATGTCAAGGTGTCTCTGGGGGTGTTCTGGCACAGATTGGGGAAAAGCATAGATGTATTTTTAAGCAAGTGACCCCTAAGAAGCCAAGGGACAGATTTTGAAAGGTATTTAAGCACCTGCAAATGCAGATAGATGCCTAGTGGTATTTTCAGAAGAACCCTGGTGCCTAACTCCCATTGAAACCACTGGGAATTAGGCACCTAGGCAATTCTGAAAATCCCACTAGGCACCTAGCTGCATCTTTAAGCACCCAAATACCTTTAAAAATCTGTCCCCAAACAGTATGCAGGGATGAAGTGGAAATATGACACCATCCTCTTCTACACCAACCAATAGATTTGGCTGGTGCCCAAAAGGCGGTATGCTGCATCATGGTATGGCATAGCACAGCCAACACACTCCCTGGAGCTCTGGGAAGGATAGCTTCTCTTTTCCGGAGGTACAATCCATCGTGGAGACCCCATAGAATGAAGCAGCCCTCAACACAGAACAGCGCTTGCAAGATGCAATCTGCCACTAATCAGGGTCAAAAGCATCCTTTCAGCTGACTTTTTTGAAATGAGAGCGCAACCTGTCTCTTATCCCAAGCTACACTGTATTTATTTAGACATTTTATAAAGGAGGCATGAGCCACAAAAGTCATCTTTATAAGAAGATTTAGACAGGCAACAAAACTCATTCTCTAATGTTCCTGAGCTACGTTATTGCCTAAAGCTGATGAAGAAGCTAAGGAAAACTGAAGAATTACCATAGTTGATTCAGGCACAAAAGTGGTGGAGGAGACTAGACTAAACATTAGAGACACACACACAGCAGCTTCTGTTTCACAAGTCCCCCATGCAGAAAATTCAACCCCAGCTGCTCCGACAGGCCCACACCATTAAAACCCAAACCAAGCTACTTTTCCAAACTGCCACAGTGATGTCATGAAATGCCACACTCTGCTGACATCATAATCACTCTGTTGCCACAACATATTACATGCTCTCTGTTGCTAAGGGTCTGAACTGTCACATTACCTGTCCTCCCACATCCTCACTATTATCACTGATATAAATCTTTAGGTTTGGAGAGCAAGAAAAGGTCCATTGGTTAGGGAATCAGCCTGGGTCTTGGGAAACCCAGGTTCAATCTCTGCTACAGACTTTCCTGTGTAACCTTGCACAAGTCACTTAGTCTCTCCATGCCTTTGTTTCTCATCTATAAAATAGGGATGATGGTACTTCACAGGCATGGTGTGAGCATCAATACCTTAACAGAGCGGGAGGTGCTCAGCTACTATAGTGATGGGGGGCTTAGAAGTACTTTAGATAAAACCCAATTTTTATGGGGCATGGGCAAAAGGAGTATGAGCCTCCAAATTTGGCCTATGTATTATTAGCATCTATAAGGCACCTATCTGCATGGTATTTGTCACTTGTGTCATGTAAATAAACAGTGGGCTTGATTCTTCATAGCCCAGTACCTTGTGTAGTCATCTATACCAAGGCAATGTGGGGGTGTCTCATTGGTAGGTGATGTGTGGAGAGCAGGATCGTAGAAGAGGTAGATGAGAAAGACATTGAATTATTGAGACCATCCCTGATATATCAATTATCCAGTGTAGTGTCAGCTTATGTCTGGTTTTTCAAATTCCAGGCTGCTTCACCCACCCTGATACACAAGTGCAGAGAATCCCATCTTTAGCTTTGAATGAGAATTTTCAACACTGTTTTTAAGTGCTTTTCCTGAAGATTTTATTACTTTGGCAGGTGCACCAGCACTAGGTATTTGTATACTCAGAAGCTGTGCAAGTGGAGAAATAGGGAGCCCCAGACGGTTTATAGAAGTAGCATGTGCCTTCTGATTCAATGGTGCAGGAGCCCTGGAGCAATTTTTATAGCGGGGGTGCTAACGATGACAACCATGTATTAGGTAAAAACAACGAGGAGTCCTTGTGGCACCTTAGAGACTAACAAATTTATTTGGGCATAAACTTGTTATTACTACTTGAAGCCAGAGGGTGCGGCAGCACCCCTAGTTCCAGCAATGGTGGAATGGAGATGTGTGGCACCCATTGTGCTTTTTGCAGTTAAGTTTCTTGCATCCCTGATGGCTACTGGAGAAATAGCAATGCCTCAGTGATAAATAATGATACATTTACTCAAATTCTCAAGATGTCCTCCTGAAAGGATTTTCCTATAAATCTTATGAAAGAGCCATAAAAGGACTTGACATCTCTGCTCAGGGACCAAGCGTTGTGGTGAATTGGAGAGAAATCAATTTAAATTTATATGTATGTTTTTGCTGAATGATTGTATTGGCAGATAGGAGGCATGGGATGCTGTTTGCTCGACAGGCATTACAGTGATACACATGCAATAAACCTCTCATCTGCTACTTGCCAAACTGCAACCTCCCTCACTCAAATTTTTGTGGCCAGAGCAAGTAAGGTGCTGAGCAGCCTCAACTCCCAGTGGTTTCAGAGGGACATGGACAGTGCTCAGCACCTCACAGGGCCTTGTCCTTGATTATTATTATTTTTATATTGGCTTCCAAATTCAAACCAGAGAGGAAGGTAAAGCCATTTCCTTCCACCCCCAAAAGTGGAGGCTGCTATTTCCTTCATCTTTTCTCCTAGCCTGCTGTCAGTTGGCCTGCAGAACTGAGGTTAGCAGGCAGCTACACGCTGTTATGCTGTCATTGCTCTGAAGTTATTGACACAGATTCCAGGATGATGCTTTCTTTCACTTCCTTCTTTGCTATAGTTTTTCTCCACAGCAGCAAGTGCACGCCATGGCATATAATATTCAGGAGAGCTACTTACATGACTGTTTGGGGGTTTTGTGGTTTTGCGTTTGATTACAAAGACTGTCTTTTAATAGATGCTGAAACACAGTTTAGAGTTGAACATGTTTTCTCTAGACAGTCTTGTGCATTTTGCACTGGGGTGCAGCTTGAAGGCCAAATTTAGAGAGGACGTTGGTCATGAAGGAGTGTGAGCATGTGCTAAGGGTTCCAAGAGGTGTGATTTGGTGTAAGTTAACTGAAATAAGGGGTAATCATGGATGCTGAGCCAGAGCAGGGGGAAAATTAGGGCCCCGTTGTGACTTTTAGGCATAACCCCCAGTCCGGAGACGTGCACAGCTGCACCACCCAGCAGGAGTATGTCCACAGCCCAGCTCCTTGGGAAGGAGCACCATGTGCTTCCCTATGTGGTCATCCAACTCTGCCAGCAGGCTACAGAGTGGCGGCAGGGTAATGGCTCTGCGCCCTCCCTTCCTCTTTGGGGTGGCTTTTGACCCAGGAAGCACAAGCAGGAAGTGGCCCCTGTGCTGAGTAGAGTGCAATTAGAGCCCACTCATGCACAGGGGTTGCCAAAGGAAGGCTCTTTCCCACATGCCGACTATGTTGCCTACTGTCCCAGCCCCTGCTTTACACACTCACACATGGGCTTAGCACAGTCCACCTCTCACTCTATTTAGACATGAGTAATATCCTGTTGTTTCTTGGCAACCCTATTCTATCTATCTCCCAGTATTTCTCAGGGAGCATATGCCCTACCCTCCTAGAGCATGTAGTAGTGAGCATGGTCCCCAGGTATGCCTGGGAGCTCCTGAGGCATTGTGCATGGAATACTTCCCCTTTATTGTTCAAATTAATGGCGTTCCAGCACTCTGCCTCCTGCACACCAGTGGCATGATTGACTTGTACATTTACTATCAACATTTCACAGAACAATAGAACTGCCCCCCATCAAAATGTTCTGTCCTGCTCTAATGCTTTCTGTCCAGACAAATGACAAGGCTGAGTGATAAGCAGACAAGCCAGGGCAGGGCCTTTAGCAACAGAGAATATTGGCGATTGGAGTAGCCGGGAGAATGTGCAGGCAGGAAGGTGGAATCTCATGACATCACTGAGGCAGTCTGGTTTAGGGTTTGAATTATTCAGCTGGTGTTTGAGTTTTCTCCAGGAGCGAGTGGGAGGCTTGTGAATTCAGTGCTGTGTAGCTTCATTTCTCTCTCTGGCCTTGTGCCTAAGTCGTCTAGGTAAATATTACAGTTAAGCTTCACTTTTCTTGATCTGCTGGACGTTAAATTGTAAATTACCCCAGGGGAACTAGGATGAGTTTGTATTTTCCATCTAAATACCATTAAAAAAAATGAACCTCATGTAATAACACTGGTCTACAATTTTTGAGAAGTCGTCTGCTTCAGAGATAAAATGTGCTATTTAGTATGTATTTTGATGTGCTGAATTCAAATATGACAATTAAAACAACTGATTGGCTACTGTTTCTAAGATATTTAAGTTTTTACATTTGATGTCTATGTATATTGTGTAGATAGTAGAGTTTTAATCATAAATTGTAAACCTAGGTCTTTTCATGTGTTTATGGTTGCTTTACATGATACTATTTCACCTGTCCTGTTTATGTAACACTTTAAAAATCAGCAAAGGGGTTATAGAAATAAAATTTATTATGAAACAAAAGGCAAAAAACTATTATGTACATAGTTTAGTCCTATTCAGTGTCTACTCAGCGCTTCTTGGCTTGTCTCTTGTATTCATTAAATGGAGCATCTCTTGTCACTGTCCAGCAGTAGTCTGCAAGCATTGATGGGCTCCATTTGCCCTGATAGCGTTTCTCCATTGTTGCAATGTCCTGGTGAAATCGCTTGCCGTGCTCGTCGCTCACTGCTCCGCAGTTGGGTGGAAAAAAATCTAGATGAGAGTGCAAAAAATGGATCTTTAGTGACATGTTGCAACCAAGGCTTTTGTATGCCTTGAGGAGGTTTTCCACCAACAACCTGTAGCTGTCTGCCTTGTTGTTTCCGAGAAAATGTATTGCCACTAACTGGAAGGCTTTCCATGCCTTTTTTTCCTTGCCACGCAGTGCATGGTCAAATGCATCATCTCGAAGAAGTTCACGAATCTGAGGACCAACAAAGACACCTTCCTTTATCTTAGCTTCACTTAACCTTGGAAATTTTCCACGGAGGTACTTGAAAGCTGCTTGTGTTTTGTCAATGGCCTTGACAAAGTTCTTCATCAGACCCAGCTTGATGTGTAAGGGTGGTAACAAAATCTTCCTTGAGTCAACAAGTGGTGGATGCTGAACACTTTTCCTCCCAGGCTCCAATGACTGTCGGAGTGGCCAGTCTTGCTTGATGTAGTGGGAATCTCATGCACGACTATCCCATTCGCAGAGAAAACAGCAGTACTTTATGTATCCAGTCTGCAGACCAAGCAAGAGAGCAACAACCTTCAAATCACCACAAAGCTGCCACTGATGTTGGTCATAGTTTATGCACCTCAAAAGTTGTTTCATGTTGTCATAGGTTTCCTTCCTATGAACTGCATGACCAACTGGAATTGATGGCAGAACATTGCCATTATGCAGTAAAACAGCTTTAAGACTCGTCTTCGATGAATCAATGAACAGTCTCCACTCATCTGGATCGTGAACGATGTTGAGGGCTGCCATCACACCATCGATGTTGTTGCAGGCTACAAGATCACCTTCCATGAAGAAGAATGGGACAAGATCCTTTTGACGGTCACGGAACATGGAAACCCTAACATCACCTGCCAGGAGATTCCACTGCTGTAGTCTGGAGCCCAAAAGCTCTGCCTTACTCTTGGGTAGTTCCAAATCCCTGACAAGGTCATTCAGTTCACCTTGTGTTATGAGGTGTGGTTCAGAGGAGGAGGATGGGAGAAAATGTGGGTCCTGTGACATTGATGGTTCACGACCAGAAGTTTCATCCTCTTCCTCTTCCTCGTCTGACTCAAGTGAGAATGATTCTGGTACATCAGGAACCGGCAGTCCTTCTCCGTGGGGTACTGGGCGTATAGCTGATGGAATGTTTGGATAATGCACAGTCCACTTTTTCCTCTTTGACACACCTTTCCCAACTGGAGGCACCATGCAGAAGTAACAATTGCTGGTATGATCTGTTGGCTCTCTCCAAATCATTGGCACTACAAAAGGCATAGATTTCCTTTTCCTGTTCAACCACTGGCGAAGATTTGTTGCACAAGTGTTGCAGCATATGTGTGGGGCCCACCTCTTGTCCTGAGCTCCAATTTTGCAGCCAAAAGAAAGGTGATAGGCTTTCTTAACCATAGTGGTTATACTGCGCTTTTGTGATGCAAAAGTCACTTCACCACAAACATAGCAGAAGTTATCTGCACTGTTCACACAAGTACGAGGCATCTCTGCTCACTTTGGCTAAACAAAAATGTGTCCCTTTGCAAAATCAAACACTGACAAATAAGAGAGCACGACACTGTATGATTTCTAGAGCTGATATAGGGCAATTTGTTCAGCAGAGTGATGTAAGCTTCATTATGATTGCATCATCCATGACTTCTAGGAATAATATGAGGCAATTCATATCATGTATGACGCAATACCAGCTTCAGATTGCATCATTCATTGTTTTGCCTAAAAAGCAAGTACTGTCCAAACCCAGTCATAGATTTATTCATAGATCCAGTCAAAGGTGTATTTTAGTCATTTCTGGTTTAAATTGAGATCCCTTCCCTTTATAACTCACTTATCCTCCGCCATTCCCAAGTCAAGGGTCGTATATACTGACCCAATAGCATGTCTTGAAAACTAGAGCCAATCAACAATTTTAAGCATCATTTTCGTTCTCAGTGACCCAGAATTAGTAAAGTTTGACTACATTTATTTCAGAAGCATTTTGGCTGTAGAGCAGTGTAATTTGTAAATAAATATTGCCATTTATGGAAGTCAATGGAGATTTGCCATTGACTTCCATACACGCCAGGATTTCACCCACTTGGGAAAGGGGGTCTTTTGAAGGATGGTTGAAAAACATGGGAGGGGTTTGTTAGTATTAGCACTGTGCTGTTTCTGACTGTTAATAGTAGTGGTGTGATTGAATGTCTAAGTGGTAGGTGCAGGTTTTTGTATATTTCTAGCATTTTATTGTTATATAGGCTTGTGTTTTAATTTTTGTGCAAACACTCAGAGTAATAGGTGAGGATTTGACAATAAATCTAAACAAATTAATAAAATGGCAAAGATAGTGGCAAACTGGAGGTAGCTCGGAGAATAACATTAAAAATGGCAGTATTGAGGGGCTGACTTATGGAGAAAGATCTTTAAACCATTATTTGAGGACTTCAATAGCTCAGACATAGGTTAGAGGTTTATTACAGGAATGGGTGGGTGAGATTCTGTGGTCTGCGTTGTGCAGGAGGTCAGACTAGATGATCATAATGGTCCCTTATGACCTTAAAGTCTATGAGTCTATGCGTCTATTTATAGTTTAGCTAAGCAATGTGTAAGAGAGGACTTTATGACTGAAGAGTGTGAACACCAAAAGGAAGAGGAATTATTTAGGGTGGTACTTCGGGGCACAAGTACCTGTGATGGGGGATGACCAGTGTCCCAAGTAAAGTAGTGAGAGACATGGACCTTTAACAAATTGGCTGCACAAAGCAGCAAACAATGTACTGCAGGGGACAGCTGTGCACAGGCAGGGGGAAAAGACTGGATTTCCTCCTAGTTCTTTACAAATTCTAATGTCTGTAATTTTATATCATTCCAATGGGTGCTCAGTTATGCTATACTTTTTCTTATTGTCTGTGCTGTGTGTTATAATATTGAACGGTGTCTGTCTCAGTACAGCAAGGCCTTTTGGACTTATCTCACTTAAGGTGTACGAAAAATATTTTTCTTATACCAGAAGTAACTTTGTTGCTTGTTGACAGGTTTCAGAGTAGCAGCCGTGTTAGTCTGTGTCAGCAAAAAGAACAGGATTACTTGTGGCACCTTAGAGACTAACACATTTATTTCAGCATAAGCTTTCATGGGCTACAGCTGACTTCATCAGATGCATAGAATAGAACACACAGTAAGCAGATATTTATACATTCAGAGAAACATGAAAAGGGGACGAGAGCTAAGGAAGCGTTGTTCTAAGTCAGCCATAACTGGCTCTTGGACCCTATCGCCCCTACTCTACTTGTGCTACATTGATGACATCTTCATCATCTGGACCCATGGAAAAGAAGCCCTTGAGGAATTCCACCATGATTTCAACAATTTCCATCCCATCATCAACCTCAGCCTAGACCAGTCCACACAAGTGGTCCATTTCCTAGACACTACTGTGGCACTAGCTCTTGATTTCAACTTAAAGCCACAATTGGCATTCAAAGCAAGTTAAGTTTCGCTATGAAAGACCTTGTCTGAGAGTTGGGTGTGTCCTTTCCCTTGCAGGCTTTAGGAGGATTGGCACGGTGTAGTTCTTCTTGCAGTTGGACCCTAAGGGGCCGCTTTCCAACTGCCCTCAGACCTCCAGGAAAAGGACACATCACACCACTGTTGGGATATGTAGTCATGTCCTTTTCAGAGAAGTGAAAGTCAGCAGATGGGAAGGAGATTTCCCTTGATGTTGGCCAATGACAGAGCCTGATGTTTGGGATAGTTGTTATGCCCCGGCTCGAGGATATTGTAACTCCAGTTATATATCTTTATTAATAATGTAAGAGAAACCTTAATAGCAAAAGCTTTAAGAATGTAAGAGCAATCTTGCAAAAGCTCACACTGTCCAGAATAATTGAGATATCAGTCTTTCCAAATGCGTCTATTGTCTAAAATTAGTGTTTGCCATATCCCCACGCAGGGAGCCCATCTCATATGTTGGGAAAGGGGGAACAGGAAGCTTCAGCTTCTTAAAACCTGTCTCTTGGATAAAGGGGAAGATAGGCGATGGTCCTGAAGAGAGATGCATCATTCAAGAACCACACATGCTTCTATCAAGCAGACCTATATACAGGGCTGTGTCTTTAAAGGCCTGGCAACAATGATTGTTTGGACTCCTGCTCTTATCTTCCAACCCATTCTGGGAATAGGGATGGAGTGACAACTGTAAAGAGTGTGTGTGTAATAATCACCACAATATAGAACTCCTTACACTATGATCACACAAGTCCAAATTTTAGCCTAGTTACCCCCTCCTTTGTTGTCAGAATTGTTATTTCTTACTTGTTGAACACTAGAGCTGGTCAAACATTTTCCGAGAAAACTACAACAAAAATGGTTTTGTTTGAAATATTCTATGTTCCAATAAAATGAAAAGAAAATATTTTACCTAAAACAAAAAAGTCAAATTTCAATTTAAAAAAAAATAATGGTTTTTGTGATTTAAAAAAAATTACATTTTTTCATTTCTGTAGGATATTTTTTTAGGAAACATTTTCTCTTTTTTGACCAGGTTTGCATATCCAGATGTATTTGGCCCAATGTAGATGAAGACAGTTCCTTTCCCAAGGATATTACAATCTAGATAGAGATCTGACTATTCATTTTGGATCTAAAGGACCAAACTGGCCATGGCACAGCTCCATCCTAGTGAATGGAGTTTCAACCACTTATGTTAGGGCTGAATTTGATCCAAACTGTGCTGAAAGCACAGCAAAATACAATGGAAGTATAGCAATGCTTCTTAGTCTGGTGAGTTAAAGTTGACAGGTATATCGAAGGAGGAGGTTTTAAGGAAGGACTTGTAAAAGATTTGGCATACCAAGAAGTCATGGAAGTGTACATGATGATCAGTGTGGGAGAAGGGTAAAGAGTGAGAAAGTAAGGGGGAAGGCATGGACTGAGGAAAAGAAGAGAGTTGGGGTATAGGAGAAAATGAAAATTGCCCCTAAAAAAGACACCAGGTTAATATCAGCAGGTCCAGGCTCTGTAGAGGAGCTCTGGGGACTGGGAATTATTGATGATACTGAGGAAAGCTACAAATTGAAGACTCAGAGAAAAGCGAAAGGCCACATATAGATGAAGTAAACTGAGACACTCTTGATACCATAGGCAGCCTCCTGAGATGAGGGAGGCTCTGTCTTCATCATAGAATCATAGAATATCAGGTTGGAAGGGACCTTAGGAGGTCATCTAGTCCAACCCACTGCTCAAAGCAGGACCAATCCCCAATTTTTGCCCCAGATCCCTAAATGGCCCCCTCAAGGATTGAACTCACAACCCTGGGTTTAGCAGGCCAATGCTCAAACCACTGAGCTATCCCTCCCACCTTAATCTTGTATGTATTGCCTGCAGGCACCACCTTTCCAAGCTGGTGCTTGGGGCGGCATCGAGAATGGGGTGGCAGTACGAGTCCCGCAGCGGCAATTCAGCGGCAGGTCCACTCTTCCAGCCGCCGAATTGCCACCGCGGGACTCGGACTGCCGCCCCATTCTCGCCTGCCACGGCGGCAATGGGGTAGCAGGTCCGCCGCTCTCCCCTTGCCGCCGTGGACTGGGGGGCGGGGCCCCGCTACGTCTGCCTGCGTCGGGGGTGGGGCTGCCGCCCCTCCTTGGGGCGGCGAAATTGTGAGAGCCGCCCCTGATTGCCTGAGAGGATACCAGTCCCTTTCAGGAGTGGAGCTGCCCCTTGCACATATATCAAGTTACTTTATACCCCGAAACAGCAAAGACAATGGGGGGTGGGGCAGGAATGGGAAGATCTACAAGGAGGAGGATGCTATAGCACTCTGAAATAATCCTCTTGTGGCCATCATTCCTATACAAAGGTGAACAGGGGTCTAGTATAGGTGGCTGCACAGCGTGGGTAAGCAAAACCTGGCTTACTAACAACTGGCTTAGCAAGAGCTTGCTGGGGTCATGGCAATGGAAATTCTTGGGCTGGATCCTCAACAGCCTAAGGTGACACACACAGAATGTCTCTATTAGGTCATAGAGCACATTATATACCCCAGGGGTCTCAAACAGCCCACGTGCGGCCTGCGGAGTTATTTCCTGCGGCCCGCCATAGGCGCCAACTCCACTGGCAGCCAAGCTCCAAACATTACTGAGTGTTTATATTTTATTAAAACCCCTCGTTGCATTACAGTTTTTAAAAAGTTAATACGTTGACTTTTAATAGAATACTATATTACTCTTCATTTTTTTCATTGTATGAAAAGGTTTCCGTGACGCGGCCCTCGGGCCAATTTACTAGTTCTCATGTGGCCCTCCTGGTGATTTGAGTTTGAGATCCCTGGTATATACCTTCTATGCACAGTCACGAATGTTTGTGACACTAACTGGGAGGTGGGTAAGTGTGAAAAATTCCATTTTACACACACATCAAATATTGATTTGTCGGTCTGCAGGGAGGTTCTGCAGCTGAACTGAGACTGCCCATGGGAGATCCTACCCCACTACTAAACAACCCTTCTCTGGGAACCACGAGTGGGAGGAGAGAGCCCAGTTCAGGCGGGTGCACACCTGGCATTAGTAACTATGTCTGATTATAGACTCTTTTTGTTTTTTTTTGTCACATCCAGCGCCAGCCCTATGTGTTTTGCCATGGCAGAAAATGTTTTCACCTTCTACTCCCCTCACCCCCAAGCCAAGCAGCCAAGCAAAAAAACCCAAACCCAAACTAACAACAACGGTGGGTTGGCAAAATTGTGCCTCCCCAGATTCTGATTTGGGACCCCCTGGACATTGGTGCCCTGCTTGACTGCCCTGATTGCCTGCCCCTAAGACCAGCCCAGGCCACGTGGTGTGTGGCAGTGGTGTACATGAAATGCCTTTAGCTGCAAGGTTGGGAGGTTCACAAACTGTGCCTCCTGCCCACCATTCCTCAGGTGAACTAAGTTTGCTCGCTTCACACACATCCCCAACCCGGGGGCATCGATCAGGATCTTTTACAGCCGTAAAAGGCTGTGTCGACACTATGAGCTAGGGGTGTGATGTGCCTGCTCATGAGCGCTAGCATGACTACATGTGCAATCACTGAGCGAGCATGCTATTTATACTTAATGTAGCTGTAGTAGCACGGATGACAGCAGAGGCATGGCAGAGCTGCGCCCAGTACAAACCCACCTGAAGCTAGTGCGTATTCGTACTCGGCCTGGCTCAGCCATGCCTCCGCTGCTGCTACCCACGCTATCGCGGCTGTGCTGCTCTTAATACCCATGCTAGCTCGCTGAGATCCGGCGTGACTACGTGTAGATGAGCAGGGACATCACATCCCTAGCTCACAGTGTAGAAATAGCCAAAGACACATTGTCAATTTCGAAGTTAATTTGAGACCTGATTAGTCCAGCAGAAACCATGCACAACTTCCACTGAAGACAATGGAGCTTAAATATGTGCATCTCTGGAGACAAAGGACAAAACCAATAGGTGAGTGCAAAACCGACAACTCCAAGTGTTTCAAAATTACAAGTCAAGACCCTTACAAATCATGATTGGCTTACAAATCCGATGATTAAAAAAATATATATACTGCCCCACCGTCCCGCCAGCATATCTGTTTTTCTAATCTTTAGGATTCAGGTTTTCAGGCTATACTTTGCCATCATGAGGGCTAGAATTTTTTTTTTTTTAAATGAGGCAGAGATTCTCACCTGATCATGACTACACAACACCAGGAGCTGGGGCTTTAAGAAAAAACAACAACCCACACACCAAATATCGTAAGACTAAAATAGTGAGAGCTGCCAACACTGTACACAAGCATGAGGTCATCAAGCATAGGCTCACAGAGGTGGCAACATACAATGGATGAAAAACTGAAGTCAGAACCTGGTCATGCAACTCTCTTCCTGTTTCCACAGTTTGCATGTTGTTTACACAGGGAGGGAGCACTGTTCCCTCTAAGCTGTGCACGTGCACACAGATCCTAAATCCCGCGCACACAGCAAAACACTGCGTGCACAAAAATGTGCACAGAAGACATTTTTTGCGCACACGGCCTGTCAAAAATTAGAGGGAACATTGGGAAGGAGCTGATTTTCTATTTTGTTATAAATCACTACCTGTTTTGCTTTGCCATTATGCTCTGTTTCATTTTCAAGAAGATTTCCCTGGCTTACGAAAATAAGAAATAATGTTCCTAAAGCAACATCACATTCACTACAGCTGATACAGATCCTGATCTATCCGCACTTTCACAGCTCTTCGTCTTTGTTATCCCACCCTCACTACACCTAGCATTTTTACTATCACTATAGTCAAAATGATCTAACTTGTGCAAGTTAAACTTAGTCCTTCTTTTGAATATTGTAGCTGAATATCATTGGTCAATTTCATGTTCTCCCATTAACATATTCAGCAGAATTCCGGCACTTTCAGCTATACTTATAAAGTGACATGTACTAAATCCCTTTTGAATGCGTCTTTGTCCATTTATTCTCACTTCCTTGGCAGAACTATGTGGTCATTTACTCTTGGTGTTTGCTCAGTGAGAGGGTCGACTTGTTCCTGTCTGGGGTGTGCCACTCTCTCCCAAGAAAGAAGACCCGAAGAAGAGCTGTGTGAACTTGAAAGCTTGGTTTTACCCAGTGGCGTAGCCAGGTTTAGAGCACAGGGGGAGCGGAGCCAAAAAAAGGCGCCGGGAGCAAAAAGCGTCGGGAGCAAAAAAAGGCGCTGGAGCAAAAAAAAATGCTCCGCTCCGGCTGCAGCGCAGGAGCAAAAGGCGTCGGAGCACAAAAAAGGAGCCGCTTCTGCTCAGTGGGGGAGCGGCCACTCCCCCTGCTCCCCCCCCCCCCGGCTACGGTACTGGTTTTACCTCATCCATTTTGTCTCTCTAATATCCTGGGACCAACATGGCTACAACAACTCTGACTGAGGGCGACATAATTTGGTCCTTACTTCTCAGAGATTGGTTTTAATGCAACCCCTAAGTGATGACTGAATAAACAACCTGGTCCAAGCTCCGCACTTAACGGCAAATCCAGGCACCATGGCCTGGCCCAAGTAGCTAAGCTTGCTGCTGGGAAAGAGTACAAGGGGAGGAATTCATGTATGAACTTTAGCCTTTGCTAGAATATAGGAAAATTGCACATTCAGCTCATTCAGTTCAATTCATTCCAAGTCCTTCCTCGGGGCTCCTGAGTAGCAGAATCACTTCATAAATCATTTGTAAAATGAGTCCCATTTATAGATACCCTGGAGTTTTCTCTATCCCTCAGCATTTAATTTTGTTTTTTTAAAGGCTTGCATTGGTTTAGCTGTGGTATAATCTCAGTAATACACATTCACTTTTTATCTAGGTTAATATTGTACCTTTGGGGTTGTTAGAAGGGCTATAAAATAGTAGTTTCTCCAAGGTGAACAGTTAAAAAAAGTCCAACATTTAAAAGCTTGCTAGATCTGACTCAACAATTCAGGTCATTTATATACTTGAATTCACTGAGTCAAAATTCACCTCTGGTGTGTAAGACCACTGCAGGCAATGCAGCAACACCAGCAATTAAGTTGACTCAGCTATGTTCCTGTTATGAACATTCTTAAAAGCTAGTTTCATACACCCATAAAGAGAATAGTTTGGGATTTGGAGAAGGATAAGGTGTTGGCTTTGGAGGTTTTGATGAAAAGTTTATCACACACTTAAGTGCAACATGAAAAAAAGCAACAAGGTGCTTGAAATTTGAGCATTCGAGATCCTTTGGACTGGAGATCTCTCTAGGACTTTGAAGACTTTTTGGAAAAATATTCACACAATATATGTAATTGACCTGGGTTTAAGGCATGGGTCTGTAGAGCTGGGTTCAATTCCCAGCTACAGACTTCCTGTGTCACTTTGGACAAGTCACTCAGAGCGGCACTACAAGTTAAGCACGTGTGTATATGTGTGTGTGCTTTAAGCAAATCATTAAAAAAAACTATTTTTTTTAAAATTGCAAACAGATGTTTTGTTTTAGGTAAAAAATAGTCAGTTCATCTCTATGTACATCAGTTCTACATCTGTAAAATGGGGATAATACTTCCTTTCTACCGGCCTTAAGCTGCCTTTTCTATTTAGACTGCAAGCTCCTCAGAGTAGGTGATGTCTCTCACTACATGTATATTACTTCTGTCCTGCCATGAGGGCAGGGGGCTGGACTCGATGACCTCTCGAGGTCCCTTCCAGCCCTAGAATCTATGAATCTATGAATAAATAATATATTGTTTTTGGTTGAAAATAATGTGCTTAAGCTGTCCAAGACACACTGTGTACACGATCCACATATTTTCTGATGTGGAAAATCATACTGATTTTTTTTCTTTTTGGTATATATTTTTTCCACTGTGTTAACACAATATTTAAAATGTTCAATCCATGCTGTGATTTTATCTCCTGTCACCTAGAAAACTTCATTTATGGGCCAAGTTCTAGACAAGAGCCAGAGCATAACTGCCTAAAGGGTAACAGTATAAAAAAAATACAGGGCAAGGGGTTATTTAAGGGACAATAGTTTATGTAATGTACAATACCTTTGTACTACAGTGTACAACCTGTTGTGTGCAAGGACTATGCACACATCCATCCTTGTGTTACCAGAAGAGACTGGTGGAATTGATTTAAGGACCCCACCTCCCTGAAAGGATCGATTCCCCTGTAGGGTCTATCACCTATTAGTTGCAGGTCAAATGAAACAGTAATTTTAAAAGCTGAAAACAGGCAGGAGGGTTTATTAAAAGGGTACATATCAAAATATAGAGAAAAGGGCAATAAAGCATAAAACAGCTTGGTGGTTTTACAAGTACAGTTGGCTTGAAGCCCAGACCCAACACTTAACCAATATGGACACAACACAAATAAAAGGTCAACGTTACTCGGTCTCTAGGAGTGACAGCTCAGGTGTAGATGGCTCACGATGCTCTCGTCTGCCTTGTTTCTCAGCTAACTCAGGTCAATACCTTGAGGACAGCTACCAGAATCAGGAACTCAAGATGGAACAGGAGATCTTCCTCGACTATGGACAACCAGGTAAGCACAGGTGTTTTGATGACGTTCCTCTTCCTCCATCACACAATCCAGCACAGACATGGACTGAACCGAACATGGGCTGCCTCCTGAGCGGACAGCCCTTGACAGAATGTGTAACCCCCTTATATAGACTCTCTGTCACTAGGCAGAATAACTGGGAGTCAGATGACACCTTCCTGCTTTTGCTGTTGCTAGGTAGATTAGGCTTAAACTTTAACCAGTCAGAAAAATAGACACCTAAAAGGGGCACCAACCTTGGTAACAAGCAGGTGGACTAAGATGGAGGGTGAAAAATAAACCACCACCAAAATGTCTAAAAGCCCCGACACTTGGGCTTAATTTTGTTTTCATTTTTCCAAATTTATGATGGTGTAACTCTGCTGACTTCAATTACTCTAGCAGGAATTGAGTGGCATCAGTGGTAGAGTAAAGGCAGGTGTTACTGACAGCAGAATTTGTCTTCTCTCTGTTCAAGCACAGGTTTGATCACTAGATCTACCTCTCAACACAAGAGCAATATTGCTCCATCCAGTCTCACATCTTGGCCTATCCCACTGAAACTTCTCTGTGGGGCTGTCCAGCTGTTAACTTCAACTGAATAAGGCCAAAACTGAACTTTTGATCTTTCCCTGTTCCCACATCTCTCCTCTCCCCCCTTATCACCATGTAGAACACCACCATCCTCCCAGTCACTCAGGCCTGTAATTTCAGCATCGTCTTTGACTTGGCCCTCTTTCTAGACCCATACTCCCTTGTTGTGTTTAAGTCTTGTCACAACTTCTTACATAGATCTAGCATTTTCTATCAGTCCAGACTACCAAAATTTCTCTTCCAGGCCCTTATGTTGTACCTTGAATACTGTCATCTCCCTCTCTCTAGCTTACTTTGTCCCTGCTTAAGTCCATTCAAAACATTTCTGCCAGCATCATCTTCCTAGCTCCTTGTCTGCTCATGGCCCCCACCTCCACTTTGCATCCCTCCATTGGCGTCCCACCACAAGCTTCTTGTCTGTGCCTTTATGGCCCTTCACCATTTACCACCAATCAGATCTCTCTTATCACATTGATGACCCCTGCCTTCACTCTACCACTCATGCCACTCAATTCCTGCCAGTCTGCTTTTCCTACAAGCCCTTCTCAGCACTACCTCTCCTCCATGCCACTCCTTAGTTGGAAGGAAACACTCCATCAGAATCCATAGTGTCTCCATATTATCCTACTTCAAATCCCTACTTCAAACTTTCCACTCCCATGAAGCTTACAAATCACTGCCAGCTGATCATGACTAGGCATGTGGTGAGCCAGACTACTGCCTACTATGCATGCTGCTGCGTGAAGGAACACAGTCTCATTCACTGAAGAAGCATGAAGAAGGCTACAGAAGGAAAAGAACTGATCTTGTGGTTAAGCCTCTAGACTTGAATCAGGAGAACTGGGGTTATCCCTGGCTCTACTGCAGATTTCCCACGTGCTGTTGGACACCTAGCAACATAGCATTTAGGATGTTGTAGCAACAGCTGGATTATGATGACAGCATAGTGTGGAACCTGTGACATCAGCATGACAGTTTGCACAAATCTGGGGTTGAACTTTGTGCTTCTATCTGGATTGAACTGGGGCAGCTGGTGTTGAGTTTTCTGCATGGGACAGTGAAAGACTTGTAAAACTCTGGCTACTGCCTGTGAATCCAGCATTGTCCAGCCTCATTTCTGTCTCCTCTAGCTTTGTACCTAAGACCTCTATGGTAAGAGTAATCGTTTTCTTTGGTTTCTTATTTTCTTCACCTTCTGTCATAGGCTTTAAAATATAAGCCGGGGAAGAGTTTCACATTTTCTGTCTATATCAATTTTATTCAAAGCTCTTGCATATGCTTCTTGTATACATTACATAAATAAATACTGTGGCTTTCCATAAGCCTAGAGGGCAGACCTGTCAGCGGCATGATCTCTACATAACTCGTGGGTCTGCTGAAAGTCATCCAACCCATTCTGCTGCTGTTATTTAGCCTATCACTAATCCCAAGACAGGGATGTGTCATCTTCATGGGCTCATTTTGTCATCTCTTATATTTATGAACTGACAGAAATTCAGAGTAGTAAAACATTTTTCTCCTGGCCAGATACATCCAAGATGGTAGCAGAGTATCATGACTCCATGATTCTAAGGGGACGCTAATTTCATATCTGGTTGAACACCATCCACTCGACTTGAATCCGAGATAGATTTGTCCCCTATGTTTTTCTTCATTGACTTTCCAGCTGACCCACAGTTGAAGTGTTTTTCATAGATTCATAGATTCTAGGGCTGGAAGGGACCTCGAGAGGTCATCGAGTCCAGACCCCTGCCCTCATGGCAGGACCAATTACTGTCTAGACCATCCCTGATAGACATTTATCTAACCTACTCTTAAATATCTCCAGAGATGGAGATTCCACAACCTCCCTGGGCAGTTTATTCCAGTGTTTAACCACCCTGACAGTTAGGAACTTTTTCCTAAGGTCCAACCTAAACCTCCCTTGCTGCAGTTTAAGCCCATTGCTTCTTGTTCTATCCTCAGATGCTAAGATGAACAAGTTTTCTCCCTCCTCCTTATGACACCCTTTTAGATACCTGAAGACTGCTATCATGTCCCCTCTCAGTCTTCTCTTTTCCAAACTAAACAAACCCAATTCCTTCAGCCTTCCTTCATAGGTCATGTTCTCTAGACCCTTAATCATTCTTGTTGCTCTTCTCTGGACCCTCTCCAATTTCTCCACATCTTTCTTGAAATGTGGTGCCCAGAACTGGACACAATACTCCAGTTGAGGCCTAACCAGCGCAGAGTAGAGCAGAAGAATGACTTCTCGTGTCTTGCTCACAACACACCTGTTAATGCAGCCCAGAATCAAGTTTGCTTTTTTTGCAACAGCATCACACTGTTGACTCATATTTAGCTAGAAATTGGAGAGGGTCCAGAGAAGAGCAACAAGAATGATTAAGGGTCTTTATGCTTATGTCAAAGGTCATGGGTTTTAGTCCAGGGCTTTGATCTGGTTATGGGGACAGGGTTACGTCCCATCTACTTAGATTTGGGGTGATGGGAGGGGAAGCTTACCCTCCTAATGACTGCATCTGAAGCTGGGGAGAAGGAGGGGCAAAAAGTGGCAGACAAAGCATATAGAACTATGAAAAGTCAGGGGACAAAAAGTTTTTTGGGGGGGAGCAACTGCCCCTCCTGCCCCATAGCAAATGATACCACTGCTTTTCACCACAATATAAGTGGAGCCCCTGACTTTCTAGTAGTTCAGACAGGGCTTTGAATATTCAAGTGTAGTAGCTTTCTATATATAGTTGGGCTGCCAGCCTGCATTTGGCCCAGCTGAGCTAGTCAAAAAACATTTTTTACCAGAAGATTTTTTACATAGTTTGTATCAGTTAAATTAGGAGTGGATGATTTTCCCTGATCTATGGACTAGGACGCCCCTGAAAATACACCCGATGTCCCTGACGATGTGACAGAGCCACTGGACATTAGGGATCAGGACCTGCACATGGAGACTAATTCACAGGCAGAACTGGATTCTCTGCAACCGGAACATGTTACCAATGATGGTGAGATCAACACCTGGGTGGAGATGGAGCAGCCAAACTTCAGGATGGCCCAAGCAGCTGAGACTGAGCTGGAGAAGATGCGGCTGGATATGGAGCTGACTATGCTGAAATACCAATATGAAGAGAAGGAAAAGCAGCGGCAGCACAAAGAGAAGATGGAGCAGATGCGTCTGCAGGCACCATCTGGACACGTGAGTACAGGTGAAAGTGTAAACGGGGAGGCATGACCTAGATGTGTGCTCTCCACATGGTCCCAGTTACAAATATTTCCAAATCTCCACAAAGGTTAATTTCTTTGAGAAAACTTCCATTCAGTCAGAGTCAAACCCAAGAATGTGAACTCATAGCAGGATCTTACACATTAACTTTTCTCCAATGTATTTTTTTAAGTCTCTGGAGTTATTCTGCCATTACTTGTACTTGTTACTGGCTTGCCCGCTAGAGAGAGAGGGGTAAGAGTGGCTTCTCTGTCAGCCATATAAATACATTGCTGCCTCAGTTTCCCTCAGTAGTTGAATAGTTTAGCCCTTCAATTTCTCCCCTTCAAGAGGAATGATAGATCAGAACAAACAACACAGAAGAAAAGTCCAGCAGACTCTTCCTCTCAGACCTGGCTTTCTCCTGAAGGACCAGGCACTTTTCCTCCCCTCACCCTCTGCCAAAAGCTCAGACCCTGGGATCTGGGAATAAAGGAAGCAAGACCCATTGTACAAGCCCCTCTTGAAAAACCCCCAAACTCCTTCTATATTGGTGAAAGGTAGCTTATGCAGCCAGCCCCTTCCCAGAATTTCTCACCAGAATCTAACTCCCATGGTCCCTCTGGACTACAAATCCCAGAATTTCTTTGTTTTCATCAGGAACACAGAATAGGATAGAATCTGGACTCTACTTGAAGGGGCCAGCATACTCTATGGCAAGGGGATACAAATTTCTACAGTGGAGCTGGTCAAAGAGGTCCTGTGACCTAAATTCCCAGTAAGCTGCGGGGCCATGCCTATTTAGTGCTGTGCAGGTGCTCAGGGAACCCGGCCGGGAACCTGCCATGGCCAGGGACCAGCTGGGGGACAGGCGCCCCTTTCCCAGCCCCAACCTAGCCGAGCCCTGGACCTGCTGCGGCCTGGCCTCCAGGGGCCCAGGAAGGGGCACCTCTCCTGCAGCCGAAGCCCAAGTGCTGCTGCGGGGGGGAGGAAAAGAGAGGGGGGAAGGGAAAAGATGCCTCTCGTCCTCCTCCTCCCCCCCAGCCCAGATGCTGCTGCGGTGGAAGGAAGAGGCTCCTCTCACCCCACCCAGCCCAGGTGCTGCTGAGGGCAGTGGAAGAGCTAAGGGGAGTCCCCTCTCCCCGCTGTAGCCCCAGAGTACCTTCCTGCACCTCAAACCCCTCATCCCCAACCCCACCCCAGAGCCCATACCCCAGCACCCCAATCTGTTGCCCCAGCTCTGAGCTCCTCATCCCTGGCCCCACTCCAGAGCCTGCACCCCCTGCCAGAGCCCTCACACCCCAACCCTCTGCCCCAACCCTGAGTCCCCTCCCGCACTCCAAACCCCTCATCCCCACCCCCATCACATGTATTTTGTTATGTGCACCAATATGGAGGTGATGTGCCATTTATCACCTCCATATTGGTGCACATTACAAAATCCATTCCGCACATGGGTTGGAAAAATTAGAGGGAACACTGGCTGTGAATAGAAGAATTAGAGGGGTGGTTAAAGGACCACAGAATCATAGAATCATAGAATCTCAGGGTTGGAAGGGACCCCAGGAGGTCATCTAGTTCAACCCCCTGCTCAAAGCAGGACCAACCCCAACAAAATCATCCCAGCCAGGGCTTTGTCAAGCCTGACCTTAAAAACCTCTAAGGAAAGAGATTCCACCACTTCCCTAGGTAACCCATTCCAGTTCTTCACCACCCTACTAGTGAAAAAGTTTTCCCTAATATCCAACCTAAACCTCCCCCTCTGCAACTTGAGACCATTACTCCTTGTTCTGTCATCTTCTACCACTGAGAAGAGTCTAGATCCATCCTCTTTGGAACCCCCTTTCAGGTAGGTGAAAGCAGCTGTCAAATTCCCCCTCATTCTTCTCTTCTGCAGGCTAAACAATCCCAGTTCCCTCAGCCTCTCCTCATAAGTCATGTGCTCCAGCCCCCTAATCATTTTTGTTGCCCTCCGCTGGACTCTTTCCAATTTATCCACATTCTTCTTGTAGTGTGGGGCCCAAAACTGGACACAGTACTCCAAATGAGGCCCCACCAGTGCCGAATAGAGGGGAATGATCACGTCCCTTGATCTGCTGGCAATGCCCCTACTTATACAACCCAAAATGCCGTTAGCCTTCTTGGCAACAAGGGCACACTGTTGACTCATTCAGCTTTTCGTCCACTGTAACCCCTAGGTCCTTTTCTGCAGAACTGCTGCCCAGCCATTCAGTCCCTAGTCTGTAGCACTGCATGGGATTCTTCCGTCCTAAGTGCAGGACTCTGCACTTGTCCTTGTTGAACCTCATCATATTTCTTTTGGCCCAATCCTCTAATTTGTCTAGGTCCCTCTGTATCCTATCCCTACCCTCCAGCGTATCAACCACTCCTCCCAGTTTAGTGTCATCTGCAAACTTGCTAAGGGTGCTGTCCACACCATCCTCCAGATCCTTAATGAAGATATTGAACAAAACCGGCCCCAGCACCGACCCTTGGGGCACTCCACTTGATACCAGCTGCCAACTAGACATGGAACCATTGATCACTACCCGTTGAGCACGACCATTCAGCCAGTTTTCTATCCACCTTACCGTCCATTCATCCAGCCCATACGTCTTTAACTTGCTGGCAAGAATACAGTGGGAGACTGTATCAAAAGCTTTGCTAGAGTCAAGAAATAGCACGTCCACTGCTTTCCCCTCATCCACAGAACCAGTTATCTCATCATAGAAAGCAATTAGGTTAGTCAGGCATGACTTGCCCTTGGTGAATCCATGCTGACTGTTCCTGATCACTTTCCCCTCCTTTAAGTGGTTCAGAATTGATTCCTTGAGGACCTGTTGCATGATTTTTCCAGGGACTGAGGTGAGACTGACTGGCCTGTAGTTCCCTGGATCTTCCTTCTTCCCTTTTTTAAAGATGGGCACTACATTAGCTTTTTTTCAGTCATCCGGGACCTCCCCCGATTGCCATGATTTGTCAAAGATAATGGCCAATGGCTCTGCAATCACATCGGCCAACTCCTTTAGCACCCTCGGATGCAGTGCATCCGGCCCCATGGACTTGTGCTCGTCCAGCTTTTCTAAATAGTCCCAAACTACATCTTTCTCCACAGAGGGCTGGTCACCTCCTCCTCATACCGTGCTGCAGAGTGCAGCCGCCTGGGAGCTGACCTTGTCTGTGAAGACAGAGGCAAAAAAAGCATTGAGTACACTAGCTTTCTCCACATCCTCTGTCACTAGGTTCCCTCCCTCATTCAGCAAGCGGCCCACACTTTCCTTGACTTTCTTCTTGTTGCTAACATACCTGAAGAAACCCTTCTTGTTACTCCTAACATCTCCGGCTAGCTGCAACTCTAAGTGTGATTTGGCCTTCCTAATTTCACTCCTATATGCCTGAACAATACTTTTATACTCCTCCCTGGTCATTTGTCTAATCTTCCACTTCTTGTAAGCTGTTTTTTTGTGTTTGTGGGCTTGTCTTCACTACCCACCGGATCGGCGGGTAGCAATTGATCCATCGGGGATCGATTTTCCACGTCTCGTTTAGACGCGATTAATCGATCCCCGATCGCGCTCCCCGTCGGCTCCGGAAATCCACCTCATCGAAAGGCGGAAGCGGAGTCGACGGGGGAGCGGCAGCAATCGACTCGCCGCCGTCCTCATGGCCAGGTAAGTCGATTACGGTACGCCGACTTCAGCTACGCTATTCACGTAGCTGAAGCTGCGTATCGTAGATCGACCCCCTCCCCTAGTGTAGCCCTGGGCTAAGACGAGCAAGGATTTCACTGTTAAGCCAAGCTGGTCTCCTGCCATATTTACTTTTCTTTCTACACATCGGGATGGTTTGTTCCTGCAACCTCAATAAGGATTCTTTAAAATACAGCCAGCTTTCCTCGACTCCTTTCCCCCTCATGTTATTCTCCCAGGGGACCTTGCCCATCAGTTCCCTGAGGGAGTCGGAGTCTGCTTTTCTGAAGTCCAGGGTCTCTGTTCTACTGCTCTCCTTTCTTCCTTGTGTCAGGATCCTGAACTCGACCATCTCATGGTCACTGCCTCCCAGGTTCCCATCCACTATTGCTTCCTCTACTATTTCTTCCCTGTTTGTGAGCAGCAGGTCAAGAAGAGCTTTTCCCCTAGTTGGTTCCTCCAGCACTTGCACCAGGAAATTGTCCCCTACACTTTCCAAAAACTTCCTGGATTGTCTGTGCACCGCTGTATTGCTCTCCCAGCAGATATCGCGGTGATTAAAGTCACCCATGAGAACCAGGGCCTGTGATCTAGCAACTTCTGTTAGTTGCTGGAAGAAAGCCTCATCCACCTCATCCCCCTGGTCTGGTGGTCTGTAGCAGACTCCCACCACGACATTACCCTTGTTGCTCACACTTCTAAATTTAATTCAGAGACTCAGGTTTTTCTGCAGTTTCATACTGGAACTCTGAGCAGTCATACTGCTCTCTTACATACAACGCAACTCCCCCACCTTTTCTGCCCTGCCTATCCTTCCTGAACAGTTTATATCCATCCATGACAGTACTCCAATCATGTGAGTTATCCCAGCAAGTCTCTGTTATTCCAATTACATCATAATTCCTTGACTGTGCCAGGACTTCCAGTTCTCCCTGCTTGTTCCCCAGGCTTCTTGCATTTGTGTATAGGCATTTAAGATAACTCTCCGATTGTCCTGCTGTCCCAGTATGGGGCAGGAGCCCTCCCCTCTTGCACTCACCTACTTGTGCTTCCTCCCGGTATCCCACTTCCCCACTTACCTCGGGGCTTTGGTCTCCTTCCCCCGGTGAACCTAGTTTAAAACCTAGACCAAACCCTAGGTGTAGCAAAGCAAACAGGTGTGATGGTTGATCTGAACAGCAGGTGCTATGCCCGTAGAAAAATAATGAGAAATACAGCAGGATCTAAAAGAACAGACCAGATAGCAGTTCACTTGTAGGGAATGGAAACCCAATTAGCTCTGAACTTGACTCATTGCATCCAAACTAATGGCTACAAATGGGGAAAGGTGGTGCCTAAAAAACTGTCAAACCAATAGGAAAAAATGGAGCAAGTGTTGCTATGAGATCTGCCATTACAGCCCTGATGGACAACCATTCAATAGGTAAATTACCCCTCTTTCTTTTAGTAGCACACATTGAGCAGGTACTGGTGAATGGAAAGATACAGCTTAAAGTTTAAGTTGCAGGTGATATCTTTATGCTGTACAAGATTCAACAGTTAAATTCACTTCCACCTGAAGGCATTAGGGATCATGAACTAGCTCTCTTGATGGCTCAAATATTTCTCAGATGGGAAGAGGGAAAATGAGCTCAGGGTAGAAGTGTGGTAAAGGAGTAACCTGTACCTGTGTTATTGGGAATTACTTCGACATCATTTACCCTACTAGCATGTGCAGTCTCTCAAAGTCAATTCAGAAATCTATCAGTGGCAAGGACTGAATGAAAAAAGCCTGGCCTAATTCAGCCCTCCAGTAAATAAAAGGAACTCCTGAGATGCTCCTGCTTACACCAAGACTGAATTTGGCCATATGTCCTCAATATAAAAATGTTAGAGAGAGACGCAACTATTGGAATTCCTGTGTTAGCACATAAAGCAGCTGCAGGTGTTTAATGGACTTTAAGTCTATCTTGGCTGAAGACAAAATAATTAAGTATAGAGGTACCTGGAATTTGGAGCATTGTGCTTACCAGAAGTTGTAGAAGGCTGTTCTGGGAGACTGGGCTCACATACTGAGAGTGTCTCTCTGCAGGAGAGGGAAGAGAATGTGAAATAGGAAACAATTCACGTTTGAGTGAGTGTGCACGCAAATTGCTAGCAATTATTTTCTTCTAGCTGGTTATCCAGGCATTAAAAGAAAAATCCATAGGATAACAATTTTTTTCACCCTGCTGTTTATAAAGAATGATCAGAGCATTACTGAACCTGTCTGAAATGCCCAAAGCAGAGAGATAGCAGGAGATACAAATACAACAACTATGGAGCCCAGCCCTACAGTAGAACAACCTTTCCAGAGTCATAGCTAAGTATTTTGGAAGTCCTGAGTGTATGACAATCAGCACAGGCCAAGCGGTTCCACAGCTCATCAGTCTAATTCATCTGGCTGTTCAAACAGAATTGCACTGGGTCTCAATTTGAGAGTTTGTTCATGGATCATATTAGTGACAGTGTATGGTCACAAAGGCAAGGGACATGCTGAGCAGGGGGGTCTTTTCACAGGACCTGTATAGAACATGGCCCTACAATATCACACATTTCTGCCCCTTTGTCCACAGCCTGCTGAAGGATGCCAGGACCTCCTCATGCCCCAGAACCAATTTGCTTTGTTCCTGTATTGCTTCATCTTCATACATGTTATCTACACAGCAAGGGAACTGTTGCTCTTCTTTGTTAAGAAGCATCACCTATTCACCATTGTGGTTACCTTGTTATATTTAATTAAAAAGCTCTGGGATTATTTGTGTTGCTCTTAGTTCTTCCTCTGCAAGGTCTACATTGATTGAAGCCTCTGATTGATATCCACAATGTTCTGATAGTAAGGTGATAGGCATCATATATAAGGATTACAGAAAAGTCTTACATGAAGCCAAATTTTCAAAAGTAGCCACTGATTTTTTAATTACTTCACTGTTTTTCTGGACTTCCCCAGGCCCTAAATGTCACTGCTGTTAATGACATCATTGATGGACAGTTGTGCAAAATTGTCCCTCTAATCCAGCATGGTGAAGTTAAACATGCTAACTATTTATTAGGTCATTAGATGGCCCTCCTGGGAGCTAACGCAGCATTGTTTCATACAGCATATTCTCCAGTACTTTGTCCAGTTGCATTTTAAATGTTCCAAGCAAAAAGACCTGCACTTCCTGTGGGAAGTTACTCCACAGTATCACACCTCTCACCACTGAGGTGACTTTTCTGACTTTTCCATCCTACATTTTCCATTTCACAGTTTCATGCCTTTATTTCTAATTACACTGCAAGGCTCAAAGTAAACCACCACCAAAGGGGAAAGCAGTTACTAGGCTAAGAAAGGGGTGTTAGGAGCACTCAGGGGAGATGGGATAGAGAGGAAGCTAATAGGAGAAAGGACATGAGTTCCCATTTCAAGCCCTGATGCCTTGTTGGGAATCAGTGTAAGGTAATGTTGTGAATCTAGTCTTCTTTTGCTTTTGTCAAAATGCCCAAAATTGAAATAAAAAAAAGTGAGTGAGGGCAAAACGAACATTTTGTTTTGACCCAATTCACTTTTTTTCCCCCCCTTTCTTTTTGATTCACCAAAATTTTTGGAAAATTTCATTGTCAGTTCAACACGAATTTTTTTTTCCATTTTTTAGAATTGCCTGTGAACTAAAAAAATTGTTATTCACCCAGTTCTAGTGCAAAACATTGTCATCCACACCAGGCCAGCTCTTCCCCTACCCTCTTTCTGCTCCCTTTAATGAGCCTAGCACCAGCAGCAGTGCTATCATAGAGCAATGCTAACACTCCCGATCCAGATTATGCCTGATGCCGGTCAGTATTTATGTCCTTGGAGTGTTTAATTTGGAATGAAAGAGGTGCCAAGGGTCAAGCAATTTTTTTTTACTTTTATAACTGATGCGGTAAGTCCAGAGGTGCCGGGGCTATGAACTGCCAAGCCTAGAGGTGCTGGGGCTCAGCCCTGGCAAGCCCTGGCACAAATTAAGCACTGGCTTCTTGTGCATTTGGTCAGTTGTGCATTTGGTCTATTACCACTATACAAACAGTGAAAAGGCAAATTTGAGCTGAGGGCAAACCCCAAATAAATGCCAAGGACCTTGAATTAGCAGGGAGAGCAGATGGGACCTTGGCTGTAAAGGAATCCCCCAGGCAGTGACCTGTATGGAACTCAGTTTCTCTCTCTCAGAAGGATAAAGAATTGGAATGACCTTGCCAGGATTTGAACCAGTGGATTTGTGTAAATATATAAAATGTATAAAATTTGTGTAAATTTGTGTAAATGTGTTAAATGGTTGAAAGCAAGAGGAAGCTGGAACTGAAGATGTAATTACCTAAATAAAATAGTAGAACATCAACTGATCCAATCTAATAAACCTGCCCAGAGTAGCTTGTCACCATGATGCCACAGGGCATAAGTGCATTGCCCCATTTCCTACATTGATGAGAAAAGTAATTCAATTCCGTAATTCCTCCCCATTTGCCAGACGAAGACAAGTATGTTGTTAGCCATCCATACACATTTCTAATATATACATTACTACACTATAGGTACTATGGATTAGAACATCAGCTATGACCAAGGCTACATCCACACTACCCGCCCGATTCGGCGGGTAGCGATCGATGTTCTGGAATCGATTTATCGCATCTCGTCTAGACGCGATAAATCGATCCCAGAGCTGCTCCCTGTCAACTCCAGCTCCATGCGAGGAGTAAGTGGAGTCGACGGGGGAGCCTGCCTGCTGCAGTGTGGACCAGCGGTAAGTACTTTTGAAATCGATTTAAGATATTCGACTTCAGCTACGTTATTCACGTAGCTGAAGTTGCATATCTTAGCCCAGGGCTACACTAGGGGAGGGGGTCGATCTACGATACGCAACTTCAGCTACGGGAATAGCGTAGCTGAAGTCGGCGTATCGTAATCGGCTTACCTGGCGATGAGGACGGCAGCGAGTCGATCGCTGCAGCTCCCCCGTCGACTCCGCTTCCGCCTTTCGATGCGGTGGATTGCCGGCGCCGACGGGGAGCGCGATCGGGGATCGATTAATCGCGTCTTAACGAGACGCGAAAAATCGATCCCCGATAGATCGATTGCTACCCGCCGATCCGGCGGGTAGTGAAGACCTGCCCTTAGATCGAATCCCCCCCTGCCCAGTGTGGACCAGCCCCAAGATACATTGGGGCAGGTCAACACTTAAAATGCTGCAGCGGCAGAGCTGCACTGGTACGGTTGCACTGTTATAGTGCTTCAGTGAAGACACTACTACACCGATGTGAGAGCTTCTCCTGTTGGCGTAGTTAGTCCACCTCCCCGAGAGGTGGTAGCTATGTGGATGGGAGAAGCGCTCCCATCGACATAGCAGCGTTTACAGCTGGGTTTAGGTTGCTATAACTGCGTTGCTCAGGGGAATGGATTTTGCACACCTCTGGGTGATGTAGTCATACTGATGGAGGTTTGTAGACCTGGCCTTGGTGCAGCTGAAGTGGATTGTGGCGAGAGGTGGTTCTATGCCATCTTTGCATTCTCCAAATAATGAAACCAGCAAGGGGCCTGTTTGGTCCCTGGCCTAATTTAAGGCAGGCTCAGAGCTCTTCTAAGTTATACACAGCTATTCAGACCCAAGTGGCTCTTCTGGCAGATGAAGGGGTGTCCCAGACATGTTTCCTTTCTCCCAGGAACACCCCCTATACAGCTGTGGGTGTGTCTCCTTCCTCCCTGCTACCTGGAGTTCGCTTTTCACCAGGGGGACCTTCTGAGAGCTGGCAATGGCAGCAGTGTGATGCCAGAGTAATGCAAAGCTGCTGGAGCAGATCCAAGAATCAGGCTCTACAAACATAATTAAAGATTCCCCTCAGGGCAGAGAACCTTCTCTCTAATGCTTTCTTGTTAATTCACTTTCACAAGCAAGATCTCACAAAACTGCTGTAACACAACAGAGCAAGGATGGAGGACACAAGTGAGATAAATGGGGGTGGGTGGGTGTGCTGAGGGTGGTTAGCAGAGAGAGTAGATGAGAACAACAACAATGAAAGCAAGCAGACAGAGACAGAAAGGGAGTAGTGCCCAAAGAGTTAAACACGTTGAGGAAAGCAGCCACACTGAAGCAGTGAAAAGCAGAAGCATGGCGTTTTGGCTACAGAAGACTTAAGCAGAGGGAGAACTGTGCGAATAAAACATTTTTTTGGTTCTCTGGCAAGTCCAAAAAATCAGAAAAAAAATCCTTTTGGGTCAATTTAGAACTGAATTTTTAAAGTATTTTTATCAAATCAAAAAAGTAAAAAAAAATCATTTTGGGTCAAACAAAATTTTGGGTTTCATTTATAGACTATTTTTGATCTTTTAAAACACTTAACTAAAGGAAATTTCTAAACAAAGTCATTTGAACCGAAAAATCGACATGTTTCATTTTGAAAATGTCAAAACAAAACATTACAACTTTCTGGGAATTTCTTCCTGCTCCCTCCCCTAGCCAGTTCAGCAAAACTGACACTAATTCATGAAAGATTTTGATGTCACCAAATCTGCATTTTTTTACCAAAATATAGTTTTGGCCAAAATATTTCACCCAGCACTAAGCAAAGAACATCTGACAATGGTGGAAACAGCTTCCATTAGAAGGACTTTAAGGGGGAGCAATGTATATTGGATACTTGCACAGCAAAAAACAGAGGGAAAAAACAGGGATTGATTTTTGCTAGCATTTTCATCCTTTTGTGTCTGGTGATTTTCCATCTGCAAAGACATTACTTGAAGTTGTATGACATGGGGTCTGTCCATGAAAAAAATGCACAAATGCCAAAGGCTACATGTATTTGCTGAAAACCTACTTGTGCTAGAAAATGGCCTCATTTTGCTTAAAACACCACTTGTTTTAAGCAAAATTTTGTCCTTTCTGGTTCAAGGATGGGTCCATCGCCCCTGAAAACAACCTGTTTTCAAGTGCAATTTAAAAAAAAAATCACCAAAAATATGTAAAAAGCAAAAACAGGGTAATTTTGATGTGAATTCCAGTTTCACAATGAAATGTGTGATGAAAATTTTGCACAGTTCTGCTGTACACAAGAGTTCAGCAGCTGGCAGAGGGGGAAGCAGCTACCATGAAACTGAGCAGACAAGAGAATAATTAGTCCTAAGTATAAAGAGTGTATCAAATAGAAGGGTAGGAGTGGGAACAGACACAATGAAAGCAGGGCACTAATGGGGGTGTTTGCAGAGATGATGGGGAAAGAGAAGCTCCCACAATGAGAGACAGAGGGCCTGATTCTTTTCTCACTCTCACCAGTAACTCCATTGATTTCACTGGAGTGCTCTGAGTCCTGATTTACACCACCAGTGAGAGAGGAGAATCAGGGAGGGTCAGGGGTGGCTCTATGATTTTTACCGCCCCAAGCACGGCAGTCAGGCGGTCTTCGGCAGCACGCCTGCGGGCGTTTCTGTAGGTGATCCACCGGTCCCGCACCGTCGGCGTACCCGCTGCCGAAGCCATGGGAACGGCAGACCTCCTGCAGAAATGCCACTGAAGGCTGCCTGACTGCCGCCCTCACAGCGACCGTCACACCGCCCCCCACGACTTGCTGCCCCAGGCATGCGCTTGCTGCACTGATACCTGGAGCCGCCCTTGGAGAGGGTGGGAGTGAGTGAGACTGAGGAGCAGGAAAGCAATGGTGCTGAAAAACACCACAAGTTGGCTATGGAGGAGTTAAACAGAGGCAGGAGTGTTTGCGTAGAAGAGCAGCCCTTAGGCAACAGGTGGAATAAGGCCTCTTGTTTCTTTGTCACTGAGCTGAGCAGGGCTCTCTGTACAATGGGAGCCCTTGGAGACGTGACACGTGCCGCGAGCTCTCCAAAGTCTGCCCCTGTACGTGCAGCCTCAGCCTTCCACTTCCTGAGCCCCGCTCGCTCCTCCAAGTCCTACGTGAGCAGAGGCAGCCACAGCTGCGCCACCACAGATAAATTATTAACCGGTTTAATGGGCCCTGACCACTAGGCTCTCGGTTTTTTTCCTTTTCCCTCTGCTTGTGCTGTGTGTTGGACTCAGCTTCATTATTTTTTCATTTCTTTAAAGCATTTCCTCCTCCCGCACATAAATAAGAGATTGTTTCTCTTTGCTCCTCCGGCTGCACGCAGACAGCAGCTTCACATCCCCTACCCCCGCCCTGCACAGGCCGCCTGCTGCTGCTGCGATGAGACAGAAACTCTCTAACACTGCAGGGGAAGCATGTGATGTCTCCCTCCCGGAGTGCAGCAGGAAGTCAGGGGGAGACCAGTTCTGCCTTCAGTTCAACGGGGATGCAGCTCAGGGCAGAACATGGCACAGGGGTATTTTGATACCAAAAGCAGTGCACTACTTCAATCATTATTATAATGCTATCTATAAATAACAATGGCATTTCTAAGGTGCTCAGCCTCCAACCACCTTATGCACTACATCAACATTAATGCATCCCCAAAACTCAAGAAAGGTGGGCAGGGCCAGCTCCAGGCACCAGCCGACCAAGCATGTGCTTGGGGCGGCACCTTTGCCCTCATAGCAACCGTCACGCCGCCCCCCCGCGGCTTGCTGCCCCAGGCACGCACTTGCTGCGCTGGTGCCTGGAGCCGCCCCTGTCAGCTGTCTTTCATTGACCAACCTTTTTCTGACCTCCTGACAACATCCCAACCACAAGCCTGTAAATATAGGCAATCTAGTGGGAAACCAGCCTCTTTCCCCAGCTTCACATTGCCAAGTAAAGCCAGCATAATGCTACCATGGGCTTTTAAGTGTCTGTCAAGGAAAAGAGAGACAAGGTAGGAGAGGTAACATCTTTTATTGGATCAGTTTCTGTTGGTGGCCTTTCTAATATCCTGGGACCGACATGGCTACAACAACATTAGCAAGGAAAAGAAAGACTTGGCCTATCTGGCTGGGTATGTGCCTAATGCATCTCAGCTTTTCAAATAGAAAGAGAGCGGTAACCCTCATCTTCAGCAAATACGGGGCAAGGACTGGACCTGAGGTGACACTCATCCGGCCCCTTATTCTCATTCAAAACCAGGATATGATTTTGAGATTATTATTATTTTTTGCTAGAGACCACCAACCCCATTAAATTATAGTATTATAGGTTGAAAACATTGTACAATGCAAATAAACACTGAATCTCTTTCTAATATACAAAGGAAATAAAGCAATGGGTCTCTTCCAATTCTCTGCTTTTCATTTATACAGTGAGGGGGTCCTACTTTCAATGCATCTCAGTGCCTTTGCTTCCCATCATTTGAAACACTCCAGTTACAGATTGGCCAGACCTGATACCGTACTGGCCCAGGAAGCCAGGGTTCTATTCTCAGGTCTCCCGCTGACCTACTGCATGATCTTGTGCAAGTAAGTTTCTCAGTTCAGTTTCCCCATTGGAAAAATCTTATTTACCTTCCCTTTGGAAAGTGCTTTGAGATCTATAGATAAATGGCACGGTATAGTGCTCCTGGCTCTGAACTCTAGGGAACTTTAGAACCCTGCCCTAGCTCTAGATTATCCCCATCCCATCCCTCTAACTCCAGCTCTCCAATACATTTTTTTATTTCTGATTTGTCTATTTGTAACCTTTGGGTGAGCTAGAGCAGTGGTCTCCAAAGTGGGGTGCGTGCACCCCAGGGGGTGCACAAGACGATCCCTGGGGGTCCACTGCAGCAGCAGGAGGAGCATCACTGGCATGCCTGCGGCAGCTCTTCTACATAGCAGGTCTTCCCCTTTTTTTTTCTTTGGTGGCACGCCTGCGGCAAAAAAAATTTCCTGCGCGATCGAAAAAGTTTGGAGACCCTTCATTTCCCATCTCCAATGCCTTAAAAAAAAAAAAAAGTATCCCATAGAAAGTATCTGGACACTCAGAGTTCAGTCTCTAAGGATTTTCAGCAAGGTCAACCTCCCCACACTCAAGTCCCAAAAAGGAACTAAAGAAATGAATTCAATTAAATAACTTTATAATATCTTATGCAGTGGCGGATTTAGAGTTAGTGAAGCCCTGCGCTCAGCTTCATTTTTGGGCTCCTCCTTGGGACCCAGCCAAGAAAAAGAATATTCTCTCTTATCTGCCCCCTGCCCCTGTTTTTCATTATTTTTTTCTTCATCTTCCTCCTTCAAGTAATAGGAAGTAAATGAAAATAAAGTGCGGTACCTTGGTTGTTTTTGTAGTCTAACTTATTTTTCCACAGACCACTTGAAAATTGTTCAGGGTTTCAGCAGAACACTTAATGATCTTTCCAAATATTGTTTGTACCGTTAGCTAACTATTGTAAAGCGCTTTGGATGAGAGCGCTTTATTTAAAAAAAAAAAAAGGTAAAAAAACATTGGGGTCTGGGGCCTGGCCAGGACTTAGGCTGTGGGAGGGGGCTCAGGGCTGGGGATGCAGGGTCTGGTCAGGAGTTAGGATGCAGGAGGGGGCTCAGGGTTGGGGCAGGAGGTTGGGGTGGGGAGCACTTACCTGGGGCAGCTCCCATTTGGTGTGAGGGGTGCAGGTGGTAATGGGGGGGGGGGGGGTCATGAGTCAGGGAGGTCAGGGGTCATGTGAGGGGGTGCAGGAGTCAGGACTGAGGTTGTGTGAGGGGGGTGCAGGAGTCAGGGCAAGGGGCTGGGAGTGTGGGATGGGGTCATGGAGGTGCTCCCAGCTCCCTGCCCCACCCCCTGCCCTCAGCAGCTCATGGCAGGGACTTGGGGGGGGGTTGTGTAGGGAGAGTGCGGGGGCCCCCGCCTTTGCTCTGCCCTAATTCCACCCCCTTCCCCAAGGCCCCACCCCCACTTCTTTTCCACCTCCTCCCCTGAGTGTGCTGCGGCCCCGCTCCTCCCCCTCCCTCCCTCATGGAGGGACCTGAGCCCCAGCAAACAGCTGTTTGGCAGCAGCAGAAGCACTGGGAGGGGGAGGGATGGAACACGGAACGCTTGGGGGAAGAGACGGGGGAGGGGGGAGCTTGGCTGCCAGTGGGTGTGGGTGTAGCCTGCAGCAGGATCCCCAGGAGCTGGCAGGACCAAGCTTCTGCCCCCACAGCTGCCTGGCCCTGGGGCCCCCTGTCATTGGGGGCCCCATGCCAGGGCACCCTGTGTTTCACCGTAAATCTGCCGCTGATTTTATGATAAACAAATAATAATCTAAATTTTACAGCATGACATGGCTATTTTATAACCCTCAGACATTACCTTCAGTTATACATAAACATATAGAAAACAAATTAAAATCTGAACAGTTCAGTCCCCACTGAAATACAGTGAGAAGAAACTGAAAGTTCCCAAAAGCTTAGGTTTTGTTCACCTAAGTCTCAGTTAATCTATCACCAAATCTATACAGTCTGCTGAGTCTAAACCAACATCTTCCCTCCACTTGCTTGTAGGAATCTTTAGCTGGAATCCAGGCAGACTCTTCCTCTGCTGAAATCGCTGCTAGCCAGCCAGCTAATGGATTAACCAACCACTCAGTTTAGTGTATAGAGTTAATACAAAACTAAGACTAGTAAAATAGAAGTGACTCTTTCCCCATTACTGCATTTAAAGAAAAGCTGATGACTCAGACTAGTTCACACAATTTAACTAGAACAGTTTGGCTAAAATCAAAACAACATTCAAAGCATACAGTTAAAATAGAGGTTATTTTTCCCTCCCGAGTTCCCTGTGCTATAATTAGCATGCCCATGCTTCCCTGTTAGAGGGTTAACAACAGGGCTGGCTCTAGGATTTTTGCTGCCCCAAGCAAAAAAAATTGTAGCCGCTCCCCCGTTTTTTTCTTCCCCCCCACCCCTGGCCCCGCCTCAACTCCGCCCCTTCCCAACCCCTTCCCCAAATCCCCAGCCCCGCCCCCTCACCACACATGCTGCATTTCCCCCACCCGATTGCTTCCTGTGGCCCCCCTGCAACTCCCCGCCCTAGCTCACCTCCGCTCCGCCTGCTCCCCTGAACATGCCGCCGCTCCACTTCTCCCCACTCCCTCGCCTGAGAGGGAGGGGGGAGAAGCGAAGTGGTGGCGCCTTCAGGGGAGCAGGCGGAGCAGAGGTGAGCTAGGGCGGGGGGGGTGCAGGAAGTAACGGGGGTAGAGGAACAGGAACCGCTCCCCACCCCAGCTCACCTCCGCTCTGCCACCGCCGCCACTTGGCTTTTCCCCCTCCCTCCCAGGCTTGCCGCGCGTGAAAGCCTGGGAGGCAGGGAGGGGGAAAAGTTGAGTGGTGGCAGCACGCGAAACAGCTGTTTCACTCACGGCACACTTGGCAGGGAGCGGGAGAAGCCAAGCAGCAGCAGCACAGAGCAGAGGTGAGCTGGGGCGGCGAGGGCACATTTCTAGGGGCGGCATGGCTGGCGCCAGAATGCCGCCCCTAGAAATGTGCTGCCCCAAGCACCTGCTTGTTTTGCTGGTGCCTAGAGCCAGCCCTGGTTAACAATAGCACTAGCCTTCTGCAAAATGCTTCAGAGTTCAGGACAACAGCCTGCTTTCTGCTCCTGGGCTCAGCTTCTCCCAACTCACACAGGGCACATGGCCTTCTGCAAAGCAGCTTCCCTGACCGCTTGCCCTCACGGAGTCTGACCCCAGCAACAGGGAACCTATTGGAGCATACAAAACTACCGAACCCAATTCCAGAAGCTTCTGGCTGTGGAGTGCTTAATCTGCCTAGCAACGATGACCCAGATCCTGCCTCCCCCAAATGGGTCTCTTAAAGAGATATCTCCCTGTTGGGCACATGGGTTAAATATTCTCCAGGTATTTTTACTTATCGGGCCCAAGTCTGATCTAGAGCTGGTCCAAACATGGCTTTTTTAATTCCCCCCCGCCCCCCGCCTTTTGAAAATATAGATGAAAAAAATCACTTTTGTGGACATTTTTAGCAGAAAATTTTGATTTTCCATAAAAAAAATAAAAAACTTCACCCCCCCCCCCCCCCGCAATTTTCAGTTTTTGATAACTGGGGGGAAAAACCAACAACAACGTTGTGGCTGAAAACTGCCAAAAACAAAGCAAAAAAAAATTTTGACCAAAAGTGTTCACTTTGGGGGTTTTCAGTTTTTTAATGAAAAATTGAAACTTTTCAAGTAAAGACAATTTCCATGAAAAAAAATAATTAAACTCAATTTTCCAGTGAGAAAAAAGTACTGATGGAAAATTTTCAGTCAGCTCTAGTCAACATATACCACTGCAAATCAAGATTAACTTGATTGAAAGGCTCTCAGAATCAGGCCTTAGTGGTTTCTCTGCCCCCTTGCCTTATCTCCAGGCCCTTCCAACACCACCATTCCAATCTTGCCGCATCATTTTTTTCTCTTCCACACACTTCAGCACACCTTGGTCCTGTCTCCCAACATTTCTACCCTTCCTCCCACCCCCCATTCCTCTTGGGATGAAGGCTGGAGCATTGATTTGATTTACCAAATGTGAGTGATGACCATATCTACCGTTAAGAATATTATGGTAAATTTGTCAATGTACCCAACCAAATGCAGGTGAGCTGGTAACTCTGTTAATGAGCCCCACTCTGGAGAGAATTCGCATCTGGACCCATCTTCTTGAAGCCCCTGGTAGCACCCTGTGCATTGGAACCCTCAACAAGTATGTGTAGACAGTGGCCCCTAGCAGTTCCTAGGAGAAACAATAGTTTAGTTTTATTCCATGTATTAACATGATTTGGGTCAAGAAAGCAGATTTGGGGTGGGGGCGGAATTCCCCATGGGATTGTAAGGAGAGAGGTATTTTTGTGCAGTTTTGTAACCATGCAAGCCATGGGATAGCTTCACCTCAACATTTGTGCTGGTGGTTGTGAAAACAAAAGGAGTTTCCAAAAAAGCAGAGGAACACACCCACACCCACACCCACCACCACTTCTGGTGAAAATGAAGAAATGAAAAAGCTGGTTTGCGGTGGACAAAGTTTGCTGAATACATTATCATTTTGTTATAGGATGATTTTTTAAAAAATCACTTTGCCCTTCTGTGAAATATTGTCCCATTAGCTGTGAAAAACATGGGCAAAAATGGAAACAGTGGGCCAGCTTCTCCACTGCATTATACCTTGGGTAATCATTTACACATGTACCAAGTGGGTGTAAAATGCCACCAGATCAAAATCCAGCTGTCCCAGTTTAACAATGGCAACTTCAATTTCATCTTCATCCTGCAAGACTAGCATTGTGACCAGCACAATTGATGTCTACCTCTGTGGGAATAGTGAGTGCTAGCGGCGAACCAGCAGAGGGAGCACAAGACACTGCTACTGTGTTTCTGAGCAGCCTTTAGACTCCTGGGCATTGCTGGCCCAGCAGTGTGTCAGGTTTTCGAATACTAGTATGTAGAGGATTGGGATTCAGCTCCGTGCTTTGCTCCTTGGCTAGCACAAGCTGGGAGAGAGGAGCACACATCATTCTAAGGACCCTTTGCCCTATGAAGTGAGCAGTTTCTGTGGACTTTCGCAAGCGCAGTGTCCAGCCTTCAGTCTGTGGTTGTGGTGATGAGAGCAGCTCAAAGCTTTAGGACGAGTACCTCAGAGGCTTACATGCATCTGGGAAAAGGTAGTGCATCTGAGTTTTTAATTCTTTCCATGCCAGGGATTTTCAAGGGGGCCTAAGTGAATTAGGAGTCCAATGCCCATTGAAAATTCAATTTGATATGGGTGTGATGGGTTGGGTTCACAGACACCTGCTTGGTGCTGCCACCTGGTGTGCCAAGGCTACTTCTGCCCCTGCTTCCAGGCCTTTTCCAGCTTGGGACTCCCGAATCCTGTCTGTTTTGAGCCAGATTCCACTGATCTGCTCCAAACACAGACCCAGGTCCGAACCAAGTCCACTAACAACTGTAAGGCTCCTGGAAGCGCTTGTGCCTTTGACACCTAGGTGCCCAACTCCCAAAGAGGTTCACACCCTTAATAAATCCGTTTTACCCTGTATAAAGCTTATACAGGGCAAACTCATAAATAGTTCGCCTTCTATTTCAAAGATAGAAAGATATGCACAGCTGTTTGCCTTCCCCAGGTAACAACTCGTACTCCAGGCAACTTAATAAGTAAAAAGTGATTTTAATAAGTACAGAAAGTAGGATTTAAGTGATTCCAAGTAGTGACAGACAGAACAAAGTGAATTACCAAATAAAATAAAATAGAACACACAGGTCTATGTCTAATCACCCTGTGTACAGATAACAACCTCACTAGGTCCAGTAAACAGGCTATCTTCCTCTTAGCCTGGGTCCAGCAATCACTCACCCCCCTATTGTCTTTGTCCTTTGTTCAGTCTCTTTTCAGGTGTGTCCTTGGGGGGTGGAGAGTCTCTCTCTTTAGCCAGCTGAAGACAAAATGGAAGGGTCTCCCAAGGGCTTTTATAGTCTTTTCCCACTCCCTGTGTAACATCATGTTACCATAGAGTTTTGGGATCACATGGGCAAGTCACATGTCCATGCACCCCTAGGTAACCAGACCAACCAGTTGCATTCATGACCAGGCCCCAATGTGGATTGGGGTCTGCAACTTCTTTTGTCTGTTAAGTGCTTGTACTTAACTTGCACATTCTTTCCTCCAAACACGATCCCAGGCACTTACAAAGGCTATGTACAAAACCAGCAAATATAAAACCAATCTTCATAACTCCAACTACAACAATGATACATGCGTACAAACAGGAGGAATAAATTCAGTAGGTCATAACTTTCACAGAGATATGTTACATGGCACGTATAGCATAAAACATATTCCAGTTACATCATGTATACGTTTATAAGCCTCTCCCCCTAAAGCTTTATGGGGTACACCGTCACAATGGGTACTTAACTCCCTTATGCACTTTGGAAAATCCTAGCCTAGGTATTTAGTGACTATACAAATAACAACAACAATTTGCAGATGCATTTTGCAGGGATTTCAAGGACTGAGATGTCTAAGTAGGAGCATTTGGCTCCATGTTTAATTGCAGGTGCCAAATTATGATTCTTGGCATGGTTATTTTTAGTAAAAGTCATGGACAGGTCACAGGCAATAAACAAAAATTCACGAAAGCTGTCACCTGTCTGTGACTTTTGCTGCTGTGGCTCCTTGGTTTCCCCCACCACCGTGGTGGCTGGGAGCTGTGGGGTTCCCCCTCTTCCCACAGCGGTTGGGAGCAGCAGGGTGACCCTATTTCCCAAAGAGAAAATAGGACTCCCCCAGCCACTCGCCTGAGGCATCCCCCCTCCCCTCCCGCTGCATGAGACTGTCACCTGTCACTGGAACCCTGCCAGGGCCCCACCGGTTGTCAGCTCCAGAGTCCTGCAGCCCTTTTGGCTGAAGCAGAGAATGTCAGGGAGGTCTCTGGAAGTCATGGATTCCGTGACTTCCATAAAGTCTTAATTAGCCTTAATTATCACAAGCTCAAAAAGACAAGCCATTGATTAAAAATCTTGGGTAACATTTTCCAAAGTGTCGAAGGCCCTGTCTACACTAGAGGAGCTACATTGGCATGGCTATGGCACTGTAGCTATGCACTGTAGTGCTGTAGTGTAGAAGCTTCCTACAGTGATTGAAGGGGTTTTTCCATTGCTGTAAGAACTCCATCTCCCCAAGTCAGGGTCAGCAACCTTTCAGAAGTGGTGTGCCAAGTCTTCATTTATTCACTTTAATTTAAGGTTTCGTGTGCTGGTGATACATTTTAATGATTTTTAGAAGGTCTCTCTGTATAAGTCTCTATATTATATAACTAAACTATTGTCGTATGTAAAATAAACAAGGTTTTCAAAATGTTTAAGAAGCTTCATTTAAAATTAAATTAAAATGCTGATCTTACGGTGCCAGCCCGCTCAGCCCGCTGCTGGCCTGGGGTTCTGTTCACCTAGGCCGGCAGCAGGCTGAGCGGGGCCTGCGGCCGGGACCCCGGCTGGCAAGGGGCCGGCAGCCAGAACCCCAGACTGGCAGTGGGCCGAGCGGCTCAGCCCGCTGCTGCTCAGGGGTTCCATTCGCCAGCTCCTGCTAGCCGGGATCCCGGCTACTGACCCCGCTCAGCCCACTGCCGGTGTGGGGTCCCAGCCCTGCCCACATAGAGTGGGTACCTACCTTCTCCCTGGTTCTGGCCCATTCTCTTCCTCTCTCTCTCTGCACTGAGCTGAGGGTGGGAGTGCACTGAGCACAGGGCTGGGGGTGAAGGAGCAGGCTGGGGCTTGGGGTGTAGGATCTGTCCAGGAGCTAGAATGAGGGAGGGGGCTCAGAGTTGGGGCAGGAGGTTTGGGTGTGGACCGCTTACCTGGGCAGCTCCCATTTAGTGTGAGGGGTGCACGTGGGAATGTGGGGGGCGGGGAGTGTGCAGGAGCTCCAATTTGGTGCTCAGGGTGGGGGGTGTGCAGGAGTCGGGACAGGGGGCTGGGTGTGTGTGAGGTGGGTTCAGGACTCAGGGCAGAGGGCTGGGTGTGTGTGAGAGGGGGTACAGGGGTCATGGAAGGGGCCTGGGGTGTGTGCGGGGGTGCAGGGGTCAGGGCAGGGGCCTGGGGGGTAGAGGGGTGCAGGGCTCAGGGCAGAGGGCTGGGGTCGTCGGGGTCCTCACGGCAGGGGGCTGGAGGGGATATGCCCCGATTCCACCCCCTTCCTCAAGGCCCTGCCCCCGCCTCTTCTCCGCTTCCTCTTCGGAGCAGGGAGCACGCTGCGGCTCCTCCCTCTCAAGGGCCATCAGCTGATCGGCGGCAGGGCGAGAGAGAAAGAGGAGGGGCAGGAACCCAGCACACTGAGGGAAGAGGCAGGGGAGCCTAACCTGCAGCAGTAGCCGGCAGGACCTCCGCGGAGGGTGGAGAAGAGCAGGCCGGGCTGGGCCAGGCAGGATTTGTAATGGCACTCTGCTGCCTGCTGGGACCCCGGCAGGTATCAGCGTGCCATTAAAAATCGGCTCGCATGCCATCATTGGTATGCGTGCCTTAGGTTGCTGACCCCTGCCCCAAGTGATGGTGTTGAAGTTGATGGAAGCATTTCTGGCTGCATCTGCACTGGGCATAGGTGGCGAGTTATATCGGGCCGTGGTGCCCATGCTCCACCGATATTCAGGAACGTGGGCCTGGCTCCACCAATGTTTGGGCTTACATTTTCAGAGCTATCCGATCCATAGGACAGACCGGAGCAACCATCCCGGGCCCCGCACTTGGGGGGGATGTGGGGTCCAGGGTGCCCTGGGGGCTTAGCGGGGGGCCTGGTACCAGCAGCAGCGAGCAACCTGGCCTCAGCCCGTCCCGCTCTGCTCTGCCTCTTCCTGCTCCTGCTCTGCCTCTGCCCCCACTCCACCCCTTCCCCCAAACCCCCGCCCCGCCTTTTTCCGGCTTCTGCCCCCTTTCCCGAGCGATGCTGGGAGCCAGCGGGGCAGAGAAGAGTGGGGTGCGCTGGGGCGCTGGCTTGCCCTGGACCCCATGGCCCCCTGAAGTGCAGGGCCCAGGGCGGTTGCCCCAGTACGTCCTATGGATGGGAAGGCTCTGCTTGGATCAGTTCTGGGCACCACCAAAAATTATACAAACCTGGCTCCCCTGACACTGGGGGTTAGGTCCGCATAGCTATGATGCTCAGGGATGTGAATTTTTCACACCCTTGAGCATTGTAGCTATGTTGACCTGACTTTTAAGTGTAGACCAAATGACTTAAGAGCCCAAATCCCACTGGAAGTCAATGAGACTTAAATTCTTGAGCGCTGAGCCCTTTTGCAAACAGATCTTAGGAGCCTAAGTCACTTATGTGCTTCTGAACATTTTAAAGTCCAGAAAATTGTGCTCCACCTTCAAGAATTTTAAGATAGGTTATACTGTGGGCCTTAAAATATTATGGTAACCTTTTAAATTTCTTTGCTACTTCTGGAGAGGAAAATAAAGGGTTCTTTCACCAGAGGCGTTCAAAGCACAGTACAGATATTTATTAATTAAGCCTCACAACACCTTTTCAGTTTGGTGATTTGATGAAGCAATGTTTTGTTATTGTAATTCTTTAGATTTTCTACCTGTGTTTATATACTGATAGATTCCTAGAGCACTATAGGTACTAGAGAAACCAAAATAAATATAATCTTTCACATGGGGAAACAAAGGCATAGAGGTTGAAATTTGCACAAGTTTCCATAGTGAGGGCTGGTCTGCACTAGAAAATTAGATTTCACACACCATTCAGGAGTGTGAAAAATCCACACTCACAGAGCAAAGTAGTTAAACTGACCTAAGTCCCGGTGTAGATGCTGCTAGGTTGATGGAAGAATTGTTCTGTTGACCTAGCTATGGCCGCTTGGGGAGGTGGATTACCTACACTGATGGGAGAACCCCTCCCTTCGGTGTAGGTAGTGTCTACAATGAAGCACTGCAGAGGTGATGCTGTTGTGCTTCAAGTGTAGGCAAGCCCTAAATCTGTGACATTGCTGGGCTTAAAACTCTTGACTCTCAGCCCCATGCTCTAATCACTGGACAGTCGTGTCTGTACTACTCAGCCCATTCATGCCAATATATTTCATTACCTCTCTAAGGAGTGTAGCAATAACATCGAATTCAGCCTTCTCATAAACTGGTTGATTGACCCATAGTATCTGCTTGAAGAAATAGGGCCAGAATTTCAAAAGAGTTCCAGCACCCAACAGCCCCCATTTAAGCATTGATTAAGTGCTGGATTTTCAGAAGAGCTGAGCTCTCACTTAGGCATCTAAACAATAGATTTTCAAATGGGATCATCACCCAGCTTCTCCCATGGAGTGTACTGGGAGGTGCTGAAGAATCTTGGCCCATAGTGCTTTACAGTCATCGTCAGTAACCTACAGGGGGGGATTTTTGTTTTTGTTTTTTTAGAACCCCAACCAGATGTATCAGTGCAGTTAGTTCTTTCTGAATCCAAATGACTTCAGCCATCATTGGGCATATCTCATGTACTGGCAGGCCCCCTCACAAATCCATTATAGCTTTGGGTATTTTTGAGCATACAGCATGCTAACCACCGCTAGCTGTTACAAAACTGTTTGAGAGAAAGAAAGATCAATAATCTATGTTTTCTTTGTTTTACTGTTAGAAAGCAGATTCTAGAATAATGCTTCATAGGTACCTTAGGCAAACCTAGGGACTGCTGCTGCATAATGTAGCTATGCAGTCAGAAGATCAGAATTAATCTGCACTCCGAGTTGGCAAGCTTGTGTGATTTTACTGATGCAAGGAGATCAGTGGCCAAAGAGATGCTGCAGAACTCAGGCTGCTCAGACAGCAGTAACAACTAGTTGACTAAAAGAAAAACCTAAGGGGATGGTGTATGTCATTATTTATTAGATTAATGAGAGACTTTCATGGGTGACCACGGTTTGGCTAACAATCTCTTCCGCATGGATATCACAGCAGCTGTTCAATTGTTTTTCTTCTGAGGCATTGCATTTAAGACTTTTAGTATCAATACATATAAGATTTTTATAAGAACTGATCATGGAAGCCAAGGACCTGAGCCTGCTCTCACTGAAAGAGGGATGAGGCCATAAGTAATAGCAAATATAATTTTCAGACCTAAATAGACTTATTAAGATGCGACTAAGGTTACCATAACCCAGCCTATGCTCTACAGTATAAGTTTAGGAAAGTATTACTATCCCAGTGTGGAGATGTAACGAAGCAAACTTTGTTATAAATGATTTGGAATTTGATGATTCTTCTAATCCTATGTAAAATATGTCTGGCCACCACACTATCACATTCCCATGGCACCAAAATGGGGGGGTGTAGGGGTTTCTCGCCCCTTTCTGGGGCGGCCGGGGACCAGACCGCCTCGCTACTCTATTGTAGTTTGGGGAATAAGCGCAGTTAACGGTGCCCGGGCCCTTGATCGGGGCGGGGCAATAAACAGTTCACCGCTCAGGCCCTTAAGCAGGGGCTGAGCAATCAATAGTTAATAGGCCCTGGTCCTTGGTCAGGGCGGGGCAAGGAGCAGTTTTCAGCTCAAGCCCTTAAGCAGGGGCTGAGCAGTTAGGGAGTCAATAGGCCCTGGCCCTTGGTCAGGGCGGGGCAAGGAGCAGTTTTCAGCTCAGTTCATAGCAAGCCCAGGTCCTGGCTCTGGCGAACCTGGGAGAGGGGGAGACTGCCACCCACAGGTTGGGTGGCAGGGGGGGACGCAGGCCCACCCACTCCACTGCGTCCCAGCCCGGGGCCCTAGCAGCGGCAGAAAAGCCCGCTGCTGAGTCAGTGGGGATCCTGGCCGCAACACACTGACCTGGGCTCTGGCAGTGCTGCAGCCAGACTAGAGTCGGCTGCCCCCGGGCTACTTCCACTTTCCCCCTCTCCGGGTACCTGGACCAGGGGGGCGTCCTCCAGGAGGTCACAGACCATTGGCACCTCGGCGTCGTCTGCGGGCGGCAGGCTCGTCGGCTCCTCGGGGTAGCGGGCCAACGGCAGTCCTGGCAGCTCCTCGGGGTAGCGGGCCGGCGGCAGGCCTGGCAGCTCCTCGGGGTAGCGGGCCGGCGGCAGGCCTGGCAGCTCCTCGGGGTAGCGGGCCGGCGGCAGGCCTGGCAGCTCCTCGGGGTAGCGGGCCGGCGGCAGGCTTGGCAGCTCCTCGGGGTAGCGGCTGGGCGCCGGGGCCTCCCGGCGGGGAGCTGGACCTCGGGCGTCCAGCCTCTCCAGTGGCTGCCGCCCAACTGCGGTCTGAGGGCCGGCTTTTCTACTTCCTGTGCCGCCCCCTGACCCTTGAGGGGCGGGGACAGGATTCTCTGGCTCCGCCCACTTAGGCGTCCGGGAAGGTTCCTGGTCTTTCTCTGGGGCGGCTGGGGACCAGACCGCCTCGCTACAGGGGTTAAGAAAAAAAACCTGAATAGATCACACGGAGCTACATATGGTTACAGTCTCACATCAACATGCACCTGTAGCAAGGAAGGAGTGTGCAGAGTGGAGAGAGCACAGGACTAGGAGTCAGGACACCTGGGCTCAATTCTTGGTTCTTCCACTGACCTTGCACAAATCACTTAGCTCACAATTTTCAAACAAGAGTGCCTCAAATTAGGCATCAAGGACATGATTTTCAGAGGCATTGAGCACCCCAGCTCACTTTGAATACCTCTTACTTTTGAGCATCAATATGGACTTAAGTACCCAGCTTTAGGAACCATAAGTTTTCAAGTGGTGGCTTTAACTCTGTGCCTCAGTTTACTCATCTTTAAGATGAACATAAAGCCACACATCCTTACAGCAAGGTGTTGTGAAGCTGAATTTCTTAACATTTGCAAACTATTGTGAGCTTTTTGGATGAACGGAGCTATATATGTGCAAAGTATCATGCATTTTGTTCCTAAAATATAGCCCTTTAAAGCTATGCCTATGCTAAGTCTGTTCATTTGGTTAAAAGATGGCTATAAAATTATAATCGAGAAAAATGTAAAGTGCTAATCTGTCACATTGCTATAGTACCATTAGTCCCAAAGGGTCTCTAATGCTTTACAAACTCATCTACAAAATATTTGCAAGGATCACTTCACCCACCACCTTCTGGGGTGCTAAGCAGAATCTTCTATAAGGTTGGGGGGTGAACTTCCCTACTCCTGCAAAAAGCAACTTGGGATCTTTAAAGTGTGGGACCTTGGCTTTCCGTGTGATATATAGATGGCATATGTGATTAGGAAATGTATCGCATGCATAAATTATATATGATGCTCGGGGATAACAAAAGGAGCCTCCTTCCCTCCCTCCCATTCTTCTGAGCCTCTTTGCAGGAGAGCCAGGCCCAACTGCAGTCCCTATATTTAGAAGAGTATAGGGCACTGTTTCCCCCGAGTATGTCCTGAGAGCACCGATCATCCCAAAACTGAGGAACAGACCTAGGATAGCACAGCAGGCATACTTGCCCACGGCACTGAGAAGGGATTGTGCCCCTTGAAGTATATTCCCAGCCAGAGCCCCTAAAGGTGGTATCACACTGTCATATAGTATATATAGTCACAGCTCAGCTTCACCACTGGCATAAGAGACCTCTTATACCAGCAAAGAATTTGGCGCTGGGTGTATAAAGCAATGCTCTAATGGTGTAAGTGCATTTAGTGGGACTTGCTGGAGTTGTCCAGCAGCACATTCTAGTAGGAGAGAGCATATATTAGAATGAAGATCAGCCCTCACATTTTGAAAAAGTAATGTTTTAGGGGCAACTCTTTCCCATGATGACATTGTCACCAGTACCCTATCTGGATGGCACAGACACAGGCTTTCCCAGGGGAAGCACAGGCTTTTCTCAGGCTAATCTCTGGCCCAGCTGCTGCTGTCCTGCTTCACTGCTCTTGCCCCAGGCTGACATGACTCAGCATCTCCTCTCAATCAAGAAGAGCAAGTACTAATACTGTTGAAGGCCCAGATGTGACAGTTCTTATCCCCAACTCCCTGCAGATGATAGTATCCAGCCAAGCTGCTTCAAACTAACAGGGCAGTGGTGAAGCTGGGTAGCGTAGGGGATTGGGAGCCAGGTTCTGTGGTTGGCTCTGCCACTGACTCATTATGTAATGCTGTCCAACTCCTTAGTCTCTGTGTCTCAGTTTACCCCTCTGTAAAATGGATAAGCCCTGATCCAAAGTCCATCCATCCCAATTGAAAATCTTGTATTAAACTTCAGTGGGCTTTGGATCAGGCCCAGTATTAGACCTCATTGACTTTTTTTCACCAAAACTTTTTTTTGGATGAAAAATGGTTTTTAACTAAAAACATGTTTATGCAAAATTTGCATTTTAGTCAAAGTTGTCCAGAATTCAATAGAAAAAACTGAAATCTTTCTTTATATAAAATGTTTTGCATTGCTAAAATGTTCTAGTTTTACAAGGTTTTTATTGAAAATTTTTATGGGGAATTACAAAAAATAAAAATGAAATATTAGCATTTTTGACCAGCTCCTCAAGGTGTGTTGTGAATCTTACTTTAGATGATTGCTTGTAAAAGGCTTTGAAATATGGCAGCATAAAAGAGCCTACAATGGAGGGACACAACTCGCAGGGAATGTCCCCTGCTCAGAGGGCCTGCCTGGCCAGTGTAGAACTGCTAAGGGCTCCACACTGTTTCTATTCCTAGCCCTTAGCATATGGGGAGGATCACGGGCCTGGCTGGTGTGCACTACATTATGGTTATGCTCTGCTTCTGTGAAAAGCAGAGCACAAATTATACGAGCCCTGAGGATAATTATATACTTATAAAGTTTGCGGACAATACCAAGCTGGGAGGGGTTGCAAGTGCTTTGGAGGACAGGATTAAAATTCAAAATGAGCTGCACAAACTGGAGAAATGGTCTGAAGTAAACAGGATGAAATTCAATAAAGACAAATGCAAAGTACTCTACTTAGGAAGGAACAATCAGCTGAACACATACAAAATGGAAAATGACTTCCTAACGGATGTGGAGGTCATAGAGGATCAAAAGTTAAATATAAGTTAACAGTGTAATACTGTTGCAAAAAAAGCAAACATCATTCTGGGCTGTATTATCAGGAGTGTTGTAAGCAGGACACAAGCAGTAATTCTTCTGCTTTGTATCAGCTAGATACAAGTCCATGCTTTGCCCACTTCAGTATAGGGATTTGAACCTGGGTTTTCCACATGCAAAATGAATGTCCTTCCCCAGGGCTATTGGCTATACTGGCTTATAGCTCTCTTTTTGCAAAAAATTTCAACATGTCTAGTTTTGTCCTGATGTGGAATGAAAGCTCTTTAGTTTTTCCATGAAATAAAATACTTGTTTTCCAGCCAGCTCTAGTTATAGCCATTGTATCCTCTCTGCTCTTTTTCAGAGTGGTAGCCGTGTTAGTCTGTATCGGCAAAAACAACGAGGAGTACTTGTGGCACCGTAGAGACTAACACATTTATTTGGGCATAAGCTTTCGTGGGCTAAAACCCACTTCATCAGATGCATGGAGTGGAAAATACAGCAGGAAGATATATATACAGAGCACATGAAAAGATGGGGGTTGCTTTACCAATTCTAGTGTTAGAATCAGCCCTATCTCACTGTTCTGCCACCCCTTTGTTGCCTTGACTGTAAACTCTTTGGGCAAAGGACCTTATGCATTGTATCTGTCCTGGGAGGTGCAGCACACTTTTGGATACTGTATAATAATAACAATGATAGCAAACAGGGGAGGAGAGAGGAGAAAAGCTGGCCTATGTGGCACGTTCCTCTTACAGGTATACAGCCAGTGGATCTTTCTGTGAGTATACTACTGAGAGATTCTGCTGCTTGAGACAGCTTTTCCTCCACTCTCCCCAATATCTTTTCTACACTACTGAGTGGGACTGCATATGGAAGGATGTGGGCTTATTAGGAGATAGGGAGGCTGGGTTCATAGGCGCCGACTCCGTGGGTGCTCCAGGGCTGGAGCACCCATGGGGAAAAATTGGTGGGTGCACAGCACCCACCGGCAGCTCCCCACCCGCCCCGGGACCCACGGCAAGCTCACCTCAGCACCGGGAGACGTTGGGGGGCCCCGCCCCCGACGCTGGGCAACGTTGCGTCGGCGCCCCGCCACGTCACCTGGCATCGGGGGCGGGGCCCCACCACGTCGCCCGGTGTCGGGCCTTGCCACGTCGCCCGGTGTCGGGGGCTGGGGCCCTGCCCCTGACGCCGGGCGTCAGCCCCCACCGGAAGTTGGCGCCTATGGCTGGGTTCATAGAAGAGAAAGACAGTGATCAATGGCTTTGTTCCCTGTCAATTCCAGCCTCCATGATTTTGGAAAGACAACCATCTTTCTGGCTCTCCGTAGCCCCAGCGATAGGAGCCAAAGAACCAGGAAACTGTCCTCCTCCTCCGCACTCTAAGGCATAAATGAGTGGATCGGGCCCCCAGCCAGCCAACGGTGATCTACATAGGATAGGAAGACAAAGGCTAAGGCTCTCTTTCTCCACTGCATAGTCATTCAGAATAGTAGTGTTTTGCACGGCCTTTGCACAGGTTTAAATGACAGCACAAGGTGCAATCTGTGGAGAATCATGTCATAGAAATATTTATAAGTTAAAATGTGTACAGGACATAAAGGGTAAGTAACTTATCAGCTAAGTTATTGCTGCATAAGACTTGGTTAGGTGCATTATCATCACAAGGTCCATTTGTTTGTGTGAACCAGAACTGAAATAAAAGTGCAGACACTGTGACACAGTGAACTTTTCCCTTTTTTTATGCTCACACTTAGCAACTGTATTGTGATTACAACTCTTGGATTAACATGTATCCTTTTCAATGGGAAAACTGACTATTTGCTTTTGTACAGAAGAGGGGAAATTCAAGTTTTTAAATGAAGTCAGAAGCCACAGTTAATAACGTGTGTAGTCAAAGTTACACTGGGTGCCAATGAAATATTGAGGTATCACACTGGTATGAACACTTCCCAGAACTGTTCTCTGTATTTAGAATGGAGAATACTACACAGATCACAGCAAGTTTAACTACTGCAAGTGGTAGGTTTTTAAAGGCACCCCTGGCAGCATTCAAAGAACCCGGGGTATATTGGCTTTTCTCTATTTACATGTGATTAAGCGAGTACATGCTGAATAGGTTACTCAGATCTTCTGGCATTTGGAACTGTAAAATGTGTGTCAGCTTAAATCTACATCACAAGATCTTAGCAAAAGGGCTCATTTGACTACAGAACCCACACTGGATTAAGGGAAATACACACTTTTCTCCAGAGAGAGAGAGAGAGAGAGAGAGAGAGAGAGAGAATCAGTCCTGTTCTTCTTTCATATGGCTGGTGTAGAGCAGCAACTACAATTTCACCTGAAGTTGATCGAGTCAAATGGCTACATCAGGAGTCGCAGAATTTATTGCAGTAATGCCTCCTTCATATTTATAAATTGGGCAGCAGGTAGTGATATGTTCGATGGTCTGTCGTGGGGAACCACACTCGCACACCAAGGAGTCCTTGATTTTCCATTTGTGCATTAGATATCTGCATCTACCTTGGTTGGTTTGAATTCGGTTCAGAATTGACCAAGATGACCATGGAAGGTCAAACCCAGGAACCTTCTGCGTGGGATCTGGCACAGTGATTTTCTTGTAAGTCTTGTTTAGTCCAGTCTGCTTTCCAAGCCTCCTTCTGATCATAGCCTGATTGCATGAGGCTAAATGAGTGTTCCCAGAAAGTCTTGCAGGACTTAAGACGTTGCAGGGGAAGCATTGTCAAGGTCTTGGTGAATAGAAAGACATCTGTTTTCCTGCATTTGCTGAGCTTCGGGGAATGTTGCAGCAGTTCGGCATATCGGCAGGGGATAGGGTGACCAGATGTCCCGCTTTTATAGGGACAGTCCTGATTTTGGGGTCTTTTTCTTATATAGGCGCCTATTACCCCTCACCCCTGTCCCGATTTTTCACATTTGCTGTCTGGTCACCCTAGCATTATGTTGACTCTTGTTTTTATCTTTGCAGCTACCTTCTCGAGATGATCATGGAAGGAGAGGGTGCGGCCGAGTTTCACTCAGAGATATGTTGGAGTGTAATCATGGTGCACATTTTTACCACAGAAAGCTACTTTCAGTGTGTTTTTGGCACTCTTATTATTAAGATGAAATGTGCTAACTATTGTTTTTCCAGGGTTTGGGTTGAGCCTCCATTTCCAGAAATATTGTTCCATATTTTGGAGGTCCTCACTTAATGCTTTCTCAGTGTCATGGAGGTTTGATGCTTGGATTGTCATGGCAAGATCATCTGCATATCCAGACTTTCATGATTTAGTTGGAGGCATGTCACTTATGTAAATATTAAAAAGGGTGTGCAAGCACAGAGACTTATGGTAGGCCGTTGTTTATGATACGGGGTGAGCTGGTCTTATTACCCAGATACACCCGTAGTCGACTGTTACTTAGCATGGTCCACAGCAGGCAAAGTGTGTGGTAACAAGGTATAGTTTTAGCACGTTTCAGCAGCAGGCCCTTAATCCATACAGTATCATATGCAGATGACAGGTCAACAAATACTGCGCCAGTCTTTAGGTTTTTTTGATAACTAGCCTCAATGAGAGTTGTGAGTGCCCGAACATGGTCACAACAACTACGTTTTGGCTGGAAGATGCCTATTCGACAGGGATAATTGGCTCAGTAAAAGGGCGTATTCTTTTGAGGATGATACGTTCAAGAAGTTTATAGGTCGTACATAATAGAGAAATTGGCCTATAGCTTTCTGCTTCATCAGGGGGCTTTCTAGGCTTTGGAATGGCAATTACCATTGCCTCACGCCATATTTCAGGGATCCGTACTGTCCTTAAGGTAGCAGAGTACAGTGTTGCTAGCCAGTCCTGTACCAAGGGCCCACTCAAGGCTTATGCACCCTTTAAGTTCTATTTTGATGGCTTAAATGCAGGGCAGGGTTAGTGCTGGCTCTCTGCACAGAGGGGCAGAGGGGACACCCCGGGGTGCCTATTTTGACCTGTCAAGACACAGTGGAATTTAAAGTGCTTCTAGTAAAAAGTTGCGAGGGCAGTTTTAGACAAGAAGCAGTATACTGATTAAACGACATTTTCTTGGGAGAAAATCCTGGATCCAATCATTGTATTTAAATCTTTTGTAAACCATGGTACTGTGTTTTATAAAAGATATCTACATTTCAATAGTCTCCTATCCCATCCCCAACACTTGGCCATTTGTAAATCTTGCTTCTAATCTAACCCTTTTAATCAAGTTTTCTATAACTTAAATTAAACCAGTTAGATAATACATTTTATTCCTGACCGTATATCCTGAAGTACTGATTTCATATAATCCTCCAGAATGCATCCCAAATCCACAGGATAATCTTGTGTGCTGGATCCATATTCTAGCATATAGACAGTAAACCCAGTTCCTCCCTCTGACATGTAGGTCCACTTACTGTTGACTTCAGGGCAATTCTCAACTCGCATTGATGCCCATTGATTTCCTTCCTCATAAAACACAGGTTCTACTCTGAAGAAAGCCAGTGGAAATTGTACTTGTTAATATTAGATATTATACAAACATAGCAAGACAGAATCACTGCCTGACAGAGATTAGGTTATATTAAATACATTTTAAGGCCAGGAAGGACCAAAATGATAATCTATTCTGACCTTCCACATAACATAGGCCATAGAACCTCCCCCAGTAATTTCTGCATCAAGCCCATACCTGCTGTGTGAGCTATAGCATCTCTTTTAGAAAGGTATCCAGTCTTGACTTAAGGACTGAGTGATGGAGAATCCAGCACATCCCTTGGCAAATTGTTCCAATGGTTAATTACCCTCACTCTTAAAAATGTGCATTTATGGCCCTCCATTCAGCAAAGCATTCAGGCACATACTTAAATCCCACTGACTCCAGTGGAGATACACCAGTTATGTGCTGGTGTAACACAGTGAAGAATCAGGTCCTAGGTATCCTGCCCTCTACAGTTCCCACTTAAACAACTTCTTTAGAGATGTTACAAGATGGTAACACCTGGCATGCTTAAACTGTGTTTTAACCTGGTCTCCAACTGGTTCTGCAGCGTTGGACTTTAAAGAGCAATAGAATTGACTTGGGAACAGAGTTAAAATATTTTCTTGTCTACCCTGCAACAATGAATTCTGTTTTAACAGTGTTCAGGTGCTAAAAAGTTGTCATTGGGTCCCTCACTACTGTAGGGAAGTGTGCAATCTGGGTCTTCAACTACCCACCTAGAGAAACATGGGCCGAGTTGTGCTTCTTTGCTTTAGGGAGCAGCCTGTTTTGTCTGTGTTTTGTTCTTGTGTGTTAGGGTTCTGGATTCTAAGAAATAAAGTAGTATTACGCGGTAACCTTTCAGCAAGAGTATTTTATGTTTTTATATATTTTCTCTGTGTATGCTCTGAACATAACTATGGTAGTATGTAATACAGAGAAAAGTAGGCAGTTATTCAACACCAGAAACTATATTTCCACTATATTTATTAACAGTACAATCTTGTTCAAAAGATGTATTCCCCCCACCCCAAGGAGTTAATTCTCATTTAAAAATAGCTATAATGGAAGAATTCACCAAGAATCTTAGAAGTACGGTTACTTTGCAATAAATATAATTAATTAGGCTTCTTTCAAAGATAGCAAAATGATACAAGAGGCATCTAGCCCTATAACTTGTTTGTCTAATCATTAAAACCCATCTTACACATTTTAAATATAGTAATGCTATTCAGCCTCTGAAAGACTATTATAGGAGTGGGTGGGTGAGGTTCTGTGGCCTGCAATGTGCAGGAAGTCAGACTAGATGATCATACTGGTTCCTTCTGACCTTAAAGTCTATGGGTCTGTGAGCTAATTCATATGGGGACAGATAGTACATAGGGCCCAGTCCATGATTTCCTGCTGCACCCAGAACTCTCAGTGGGAATTTGAGTGAACAAGGAATGCAGGACAGGACCCCTACACCAGGCAAAATTTGCTTACTCAGTAACCCTATAAAATGCATGGCTGTCTAGGGCTTTACTGTGACTATTAGCCATGGCACTGCAATATGGTGGTGGTGCAGAGCCACACAAACCCAGTAGGAGCACAGAAGGCACTGTGCCACTTGGGATGACCCAGTGAGCAGAGGGAGTGCACCCACTGGCATGAACCACAAGGGGTACAGAGTACAGTCCGTTGCATGTTGCCCTGGAGCTTGCCTAACCCCTGCTTCCTTTGGGGTGATTAGTGACCTCAGGGAGGTTCCTGTGTACTCATGGGAGTGTGAGGACTGAGAGTGTGACAGCAGCCCCTGCATGAGAAACACAAGGGGGTGGGGGGGAAGACTTCTTGCCCCATCAGCCTGCCTTGGGCGGCTGCACAGACACCAGCCACAGTCTGGCCCTTAATTGGGGTAAGAAAGCAGATTTAATGCAGTGCAGTGAATCTAAATGGAGGACAAATGCTACCCCTAGGGCTTGGCTACACACAGGTGTTGCACTGATTTAAATAAAGGGGTGATGTTTAGTTAAACTGGTACAACTGTATGTTAGGGTGACCAGACAGCAAATGTGAAAAATCAGGACGGGGGCGTGGGGGGGTGGGGGGGAATAGGAGCCTATATAAGAAAAAGACCTAAAAATCAGGACTGTCCCTATAAAATCGGGACATCTGGTCACCCTACTGTATGTAGGGACACTCCACTAGTCTGGGGCAAACTAAACCGATGTAAAGCAGGTTTAAACTGACTGTAAGAGTGTCCATGCACAAAGTTAATAAAATCAGTGCAACATCACCCCTTTGGATAAACCAGTGCAACTCCTGTGTTCAGAGCAGGGCCTAGTGGGCCTGAACCGCCACTGTCTTGCTGCTTGCATAGTCATTCACGCCCATGTGAAGCTAGTATTGCACACTACTACAGTGTGCAGCAGGGATTTGTTTGAAAACTAAAATTTCCAGCTGTGGCTGGCCTGTGTGTATTGTAGTGTTCTGGCCTGTATGTATGGTAGTGTTCTGGCCTGTATGTATGGTAGTGTCTAATGTTTTAATGGCTTCCCCATACACTGATTATTTTTAAAGTAATCCAGAAAATGAAGGTGGCATATTCCCATATGCCTCTGATTATCTAACTGACACATTTCCGTTTTCACCAGGGTGTGTTATCTGAGCAGATTCCTCTGTATAAACAAATGTCTCATTAAATGATATAGGGCCAAATCCTGGTCCAGCCCATAGTCACTGCACAAGGTCTCAGCAGTTCCATGGTGCTGCCAAGGTATGAACCCATGGATCCCAAGGTGGTAGAAGTTCTTCCAAAGGGTTTGTGTGACCATTTTCCTCCTACTAAGCGCAGTCCATGCCCTTGTGGCTATCTATGGCAGTCAGGGTACTAAGGAATGGTATCAGAGGAGACCAGGCTGCCCTTATGTCCTAGGTGGAAATGGGCGCCTCACCAACTCAGGAGGTGACATAGCCCATGGAGAGCCATCAGCCTGGGAGAGACAGACATCCCCTCAGGCCACAGAGCACCCAACAGAACATAATGCTTCACTGGTTCCATCCCCCTGAAAACACCACAGGGATCCAGGTCCAGACCCTCTCGTCTACTCCTGCAGGATCTCCAGTCTGTGGCACACATGGGAGGGAGGAATGTGGGGCTTCAAAAAGGGTGAATGGGCAGGGAGCTCATTAGCACAACCATCCATTTTCCTGAGCAGCTCCACATGGGCTGGCTCCAGAGCAAGTACAGATGCCTTCCTCCCCCATTCTCAGGATCAGGTAGCCCAGCCCTCCCCACCACCACCTGCTCAGATTAAGAGGCAACCAGAGGCTACAGCGCCCCTTACTGATGCATGACTGGTGCCCAGGATTTGTCCCAAGTGTAGGTCTGCCTTGACATGAGTAATTGGGCATGGGTCAGGCCTCATTTCTTGGGAGACAGGAGGTAGATGGATCAGCAGGCTGGAAGCAGAATGTCAGTACTAGCTAAGATAAGGGGGAACAGCCAGGGAACCATTTACAATGTCTAAGACAAGCATGGAACAAAAGATGAGGTAAAGAGTAAACCGTGCATGGAGAGTGTGTGGACAGAGCATGCTGTACAGGGATTGGTTCCTACAAGCCAGTCCCAAAATGTGTGATGTGATGCAATATAATGTGTAAATGCATATAAAGGAAGAGGTTTGCAGTGTAACTTTGAATGCATGGTATGCCCTAGACCCACCCCCGAGGCTTGAGTCTGATCAATTCAGCTGTATGCTGAATAAAGAAACCTGAGTGATGAGGCTGGAGTCGAAATGAGTTCTTGGAAACCAAGTGGAAGAGGTCTCAGGGGAACTCCAACACAATGATGCTGTCACTTGGATCCGCTCATCTGGAGCAGGTAACGTACATATCCCTTAGTGTGAGTGTCGCAAGCTAGTATTAAGGGAAAGTGCATTGGAAGGGGTTAAGAGTTGAAATATGAGGAAGAACCACACTGGAGGAGTGCGTTAAATCTAAGGGCCAACGCTATACTGCCCACAGAAGTATTAAGGGGAGACTAGGACCAGGTGGAAAAGGAATTCCAGAGAGTGGTATTAGATTAAAAAAAGAGAATGCTTGGCAGAACACAGCAAATTTCCAGTGAATTCAATAAATAATTGATAGAGCATAGCAACGGTCTGTACATTTTCAAAAAATAGAGCCCATTGGCAGCCATGAAAAATAATAGTATCTAGTTTTGTTTTGTTTTTATCCTAAGGCAAAGAAAGCCCAGCTCAAAGCAGCAGTTTTACAGAAATTATTTCTGGTGGCTAAAACTTTTAACAGCAAAATATGCCATTTTGAGGAATAAAGGCAAAAAGCATAAAAAGCAAATCAAAATTGTAATAAAGAAAACAGACTAAATGGAAAAGATTCCTGAATGGTCAAGGAGAAAACAATGTCTGTTTCCTAGCTGCATAAATCCAAAGTAAAAAGCAGCCCTCTTTCAAGGACTGCTTTTAGTAAGTGCAGTTTTGCAGGCAAAATATACTCAGTTAAAAAATAACCATAAAAATAAGCTTAAAGATGCCAAAAAAGACAGCTGAGAATGTTATTCTGAAAAATAAAATAGAATAGATACAGTCCCAAAATTTAGTAGCTAGTAAAGTCTTAAAAGTGTCTTAAACAATGAAAAACCAAAGTAATTTTAAAAAAAGTATGGGCAGTTAAAAGGAGCTTTTGCACAAATTAACACAGTCGAGCTCAGAGGGGACTAAATAGTCAGGGGAAGTGGAAGTAATACTGTGTTAAAGAGGATATTTAAGTGTTAAAAGGGTGTTAAAAATAGAATGTTTGGTTTAATAATACAGCCCACTTATGGCAGTATAACTTGGTGCATTCATGCCTGGTGAAATCCTCAGCAATCAAACAAATTGTGCAAAGGGGAGGTCAGGTGGTGACAACTACTACCGCTCTGCTTTTCCCCCACCCCCCAAGATGCCTTTACAGTCCTTCTGAAGGAAATGGGCCTTTCCCAGTAAATGGGTCTGTAAATAATTAATTGTGCTGGCTGCTGCAGGTACAATAATAATCTAATTTAAATTATTTGTCTACAGACAATTTATTTAAAATCACTAAAGGAAATGGGGATTTCTATATGGCTTAACTGGTTCCATATATACTAATAATGATGTGACCCAGACTCACTCTCTCTCCAATAGAAGTTGGTCCAATAAAAGATATTACCTCACCCCTCTTGTCTCTCTAAAACTGGTACTCTAAAACCATGTTACTCTAAAACCATTGTTACTTTAAAACCATGCTGACATAGAGCTGCTGTGGGAACATAACCAAGTATTTCAACAAAAAATAGCAGCAAAAGTACTGCATCCATTAAATGAGCAAAACCAAGGGCTCATTAATAAAGCGTTGTTAACTGTATGCAATATACATAATGTTGTAATTACTTTTTTTAAAGTATGGCATTAAGTCAATGTTTTCTAATAATATTATACGTAATGTGTAGAAAATACCTGCTATAAAAAGTTAATGCATTCTTAAGTAAAATGGAGCAAGAAAATGTGTCCTCTTATCACCACAAAAAAAGTAAAAAATTTGGTACAAGACAGGTGACACCTGCTGGTGCAAAGTAAAAAAAATTAACAAGGGTCCAATACCATTAAGTTAAATATAAAACCACTGCAACCCATATGATGCGGAAGAAGTTTGTTTTCCCTCCTCAAATACTGTTGCAGGACAATGAAATGTCTGGAAAGTCCCAGACTTGTATGGCTGTTTGCAGCTGGGGGATATTTACATGTATAGGTATAATGTCTTATAAACAGAGTTGTTGGCATGTGGGCTCGCTCTGGGGGAACGATCTCCAAGTTGCACAGCAGGGTTGAGATGCTGGGATGTTGGTAAAGTAAAAACTGCCTATGGTGGTGATAACAAGTATTGCATAGTGGCTGAAGTGGATAATTTTTGATATGGACCCAAGGAATGTTATTTTAATTGGCCTATGTTGTGTTTAACACCTAAACTTCATGTAGTAGTACATTAAAAATATATATATATATTGTTCCCCTGATTTATTATGTACTTAAAATAAAAGCAAAGTGAAAATGACAAAAGAATGCTTTAAAGGCAGAGCAAGCTTATAATGTGGAATTACACCTTGGTAGGCTACACCATAGGAGATGAGCTTGCACCACCTGGTTCGCATGTTAAGCCTAGTATTAATGCTGCTTCAAATAATTACAACTACCGTGGTCTTGAGACTGTGTTGCTGGGTAGTGAATTTAAAAAACAAAGCACAGGAAAGCAGGAAAATAATGCAAATGAAAGAAATGCAAATATATGAAACAAAACTAAAGCAAGAGCAGTGGGATGTAAGCCTGGCTTGACATGAGTAATTGAACATGAGTGATGCCTTATTTCTTGGGAGACAGGGTTAGGGAGGAAAATGGTCCAGCAGGCTGGAAACAAAATGTCTATACTAGCTAAAATAAGGGGAACACCCAGGGAACCATTTACAATGAACAAGATAATGTATGAGACAAGCCTGGAATGTAAGATGAGGTAAAGAGTAAGTTGTGCATGGACAGTGCATGCTGTACAGTGCTTGGTTCCTACAAAGTGACCAGCCAATCCCAAAACATGTAATGAAATGTATAGAAAAGGAAGAGGTTTGCTGTGTAATTTTAGGTGTGTCGTATGCCCTATACCCACCCACTACGCTTGAGTCTGATCAACTCAGAGTAGCTTTGCTGTATGCCAGATAAAGGAACCTAAGTGATGTGACTGGAGTAGAACTGAGTTCTTGGAAAATGGAGTGGAAGAAGTTTCGGAGGAATCCCAATACTAAGTGATTAGTATTGTCCACTGTATCCTGACATCTAGGGGAAATATTTCCTGCTCTGTAGGAATGAGTTTATTTACTCAGGTTTATGAAATGAGGGATGAATCTAATACTGTCTGCTTTAGTCACTCTGTAAAGCAGGGAGTCTGCAGCTGCTCGCTGAAGTTGTAGCAACTATCAAGTCTCATATTTGCTGTGTTTATGTTTTGTAAGAGTTACTATTCTGTGCTAAATTTAAAAGAGAAACCAGGGACTCCTACTAGCAAATTAGGCATTGAGATATTCACTGTAACTCCTGCTTTGATTAGGTGGATTGTGAGAAGCAGAGCAGGGTTTAGCAGCTTAACTTCCTTCCCAGTTCAAGTCTGGAAAGTAAAACTATAAAACCCTAGACAAATTGCTAACAATCCTGTCATTTCATCCATTCTCAATAACATCTAGCCAGCTCTGACAACACATTACATATATAACAAGCTCCTGTCCATCTCCTCAGCACCCCCCGGGTTTCTGTGGTGTCTAGGCCTTGTGTGCTGGCTCTCTGTGCCAGGGTGAATTTCACCCACAATTGACTGAATACAGTGGAGTAAGATTTGGCTCAAAGTACTTGACATTTTTATGAGGTATCATCAAAAATAGCTTTTTTAATAGTCTTTAGTAATGGTAGTAGCCAGTGCTAAGAAAAGCATGAGGTAAACATCACAGGCCAGATTTTCAAAGGTGTGTAGGTGCCCAGAGCCCAGGCTCCAGCCCAAGCTCAAATGTCTACATTGCAATTTTACAGCCTTGCAGCCTGAGCCCCCTGAGCAGCGGACACAGGCCAGCCATGGGTGTTTAATTGCAGTTTAGACATACCCTTAAGTTCCTAACTGCCACTTTAGGCACCTACATTTAAAATTTAAATCCTCAAACCCCTCACATCAGCTGCTGCCTAACCCTGTAGGTATCTACATTTCTGCTGACGGGCAATTACACACAGCCGTCGTCTAAGTCCTGACATCACCAAGCAGCTTGGCTTCTAACTCATCCCTAAACCTTGGTGGGATTCACAGAGTAAGTATTCCCCTGCCTATTTCACCTCTGGGGCCCGAGCTGGTATGTGCGTTCAGCAGCTGCCATAGAGCACATCTGCTGGATTGGGCCCCAAACAAAACAAAAGAGGAGGAGATGCTGGTACCACTGCTGCCTTTTTACCCAATAGCCCAATGGTCAGAGCACACAGGATGTGAGAGACCTGGGTTCAAATCCCCTCTTCCTGAGAGGAGCACGGACTTGAATACTAGCCTCTCTCCTTCCAAGCGAGTGCCCTAACCCACCATACTATGATGTATTCTACGGTGGAGCACTTTCTATCTCTCCTGTCGAAGCTGTTCCACTTCGTACAAAATACTTGAAGTCCTTAAAACATGGATATGAACGTGTCACCCACATCCCTAGTGAGTGCCCTAACCCCTGGCTATTGCATAAAAGGGGGACATTACCACCACCTCCTCCTCCTCAGTTTTCCTTGGAAAAGGGCTGACTTCGTTTAGATCCCTAACTCCAGGAGAGGGTTTACAGCTGTGAATCACAAGTGGAAGGAGATGCTTCCCTCTGGCCCAGACTTAGATGCTGTCATAAATATAAAGGGAAAGGGTTAAGAAGCTCTGATACACTACTATAAAATTATCTTACCTGTAAAGGGTTAAGACTCAGGTAACCTGGCTGGCATCTGACCAATAAGGGGACAAGATACTTTCAAATCTTGGGAGGGGGGAAGGCTTTGTGTGTGGCTCTTTTTCTGAGTCAGAGTGATCTTGGGAGACAAAAATGACCTGCAGAAAATCTCTCTCCTCCAAAACCAGCCTCATCAAACCTTCTGTATTTCGAGTAAGTCAGTCAGCATTGTGAATAGGTTTTGTTTGTTTTGCTTGGTGAGCTTTCCCTGTGTTAGAGGGAGGGGTTATTCCTGTTTTTTCTGTAACTTTAAGGTTTTGTCCAGACGGGGAATCCCTCTGAGTTTGGAAATTGAGTACCCTGTAAAATAGTTACCATCCTGATTTTACAGAGATGATTTTTACCTTCTTTGTTTTAATAAAATCCTTCTTTTAAGAAGCTGACTGTTTTCTATGGTTCTAAACTGTGTAACCAATTGGTTAGGAGATTATTCTCAAGCTCCCCAGGAAAGGGGGTGTACGGGCTTGAGAGGGTATTTTGGGGGGGAAGGGGAACTTCAAGTGGTTCCTTTCCCGGGTTCCTGTTTAAAACACTGGATAGTGGCAGTGAAAGAAGCATTTCTCAGGGTGCAGGGAATTTTGTACCTTGGGGGTTTTAACCTAAGCTGGTAGAAATAAGCTTAGGGGGGTCTTCATGCAGGTCCCCATGTCTTTACCCTAGAGTTCAGAGTGGGGAGGGAACCTTGACAGATGCCTAACTCCCTTTGCGGGGTGGGACTTAAGGGGCTCCCCACTGAGCTTGCTGGCTTCTGTGAATCCCTTTTTTGATGCCTAACTCTCCCCATTGTATAGGGATCCTGGATGCTTAAGTTAGGTGCTGCAATGTGCAGTCTACGTCCCCCTAGTGAATCCCACCGCTAAAAACCTTTGAAAACCTAAATTCCCTTAACAAACAAGCATCAATGTGTGTACACATAGTAAGACCACCTCTCTAGGATTTTTTCATCCAACAATCTCAAAGTGCTGAACTAATGTTAGCTAAGCCTTACAGCACTCCTTTGATGTTTGCAGTGTTGTTGTAGCCATGTTGGTCCAAGGATATGAGAGAGACAAGTCTGAAGAAGAGCTTGAAAGCTTGTCTCTTTCATCAATAGAAGTTGGTCCAATAAAAGATATTACCTCACCCGCCTTGTCTCTCTGAACATGCTTTTGGGGCAGTATAGGGGGTATTGGCCCTCCCACTCCACTGCATCCCAGCCCGGGGCCCTGGCAGCGGCAGAAGACTCGCTGCTGAGTCAGTGGGGATCCTGGCTGCAACACACTGACATCGGCTCTGGCAGTGCTGCAGCCGGACTAGGGTCAGCTGCCCCCGGGCTACTTCCGGACTCCCCCTCGTAGGGTACCTGGGTCAGGGTGGCGTCCTCGGAAGGTTCCAGCACCATGGGCTCCTCCTCCGGATAGGGGCCGCTCGGCAGGTCCAGCCAGTCTTGGCGTGTACCCGGGGCCGTGGGGTTTTCCCAGTCGCGGGCTAGGCTGGCTGCCTCTGGTCTCCCCGGCGCCTGGTCCCCCAGTGAGCTCTGAGGGCCCGCCTTTATACTTCCGGGTCGCGCCTCTCTACTTCCAGGTTGCGGCCTGTCTCTCTGAGGGGCGGGCCCAGAGCTTCCTGGCTCCACCCACTCTGGCGTCCAGGGAGGTTCTTCTCTCTACAGGCAGGGGAGTACTATTGTAGGTATAAAAGAAAAGATGGGTAGAAAGAAGCACACAAAGGATAAGTGATTTGCCCAAGGACACATGGCAATCCGGGGGAGAACTAGGAATGGAACTATTAGGTCTGTGTCAACCTTCCTCTCCAACTACTAGGTGAGATCATCTCCCATTTTATAAGGAACAACACAGCTCATAATCAGCCTAACTTCCCAAATATTCAAACTATGAAAATTTGACAGTTTGCACTGAACAGGAGTAGTTTTGGGCAGGCCTAGAAGTGCAGTGCTAATTAGAAAATCCATTATCATGAATCAGGCTCAGCAAGGTGAAATGCAAGGAGCTCCATTTTCAGAATGCAGAATGCTGATGTGAGTACACAACAACCAGGCAATGATTGCACACCATGTTCTTGAAGTCTCAGGGCTCAGTAAAATGCTTTTATTTTACTCTTACATGGACAATAACATGAACGAAAATGGATTCAGCATCTGACTCAGACAGAACCCCAACTGCTGTCTGTCTCCATATCTCACTAGCCTACTTCCTCCTAGATACTCAAATGTTTACTTGACAAATAGGTGAAAGTGAGCAGAACTAAAACTACTGTGGTACATGTGCAATTTTCCATAGATAGGTGTGCAGACTACTTCCATTCTGCCTGAGAAAATATTCATGACTGAAAGCAATGACAATTTTGGATAGCAGTAGGGTGACCAGACAGCAAATGTGAAAAATCGGGATGGGGTGGGGAGTCATAGGTGCTTATATAAGACAAAGCCCCAAATAGCAGGACTGTTCCTATAAAGTCAGGACATCTGGTCACCTTAGATAGCAGACAGCTGCATTAGTGGAAGCAGAAAAGTTTCTTGTTACTCTTTCTAGTGCCAAAATATCTTTGGGCAGTTGGATTGGCAGGAGAACCCTCAGCAGGATCAGACTTTTAACAGCATGTGGCACTGATTGTGTGGTGGGGAGCAGATGGGACAATACCTAAGAACAGAGGGGCAGCTCATTTTTGGAACTTGGAAAAGAATGTCTTAGATATACAGGCCCCTTTTCATCTCTAAATAGAACTGAAAATCAACACACAGGATTGGGGAATCATTGGCTTGTCATTGAGGTGGACAATCCAGGAGCTTCCAACTTTATAAGGTTGATACCTGTGGTGGTTGTGAAAACGCTGGTGCCTGGAGAAAGTTTGCACAGCCACCATAGACTAGGGCAGGGGCTCTCAACCTTGTTCTTTCTGAGGCCCACCCCAACATTCTATAAAAACTTCACAGCCCACCTGCGCCACAACAACTGGTTTTCTGCATATAAAAGCCAGGGCTGGTGTTAGGGGGTAGCAAGTACGGCAATTGCCTGGGGCCCCATGCCATAGGGGCCCTCATGAAGCTACATTGCTCAGGCTTCGGCTTCAGCCCCGGGTGGCGGGGCTCAGGGCACCAGCCTTCAGCCCCATGCAATTAGGCTTTGGCTTTCTGCCCTGGGCCCCAGAGAGTATAACACTGGTCCTGCTTAGCAGACCCCCTGAAACCTGCTCACGGTCCCTCAGGGGTCCCGGACCCCTGGTTGAGAACCGCTGGGCTAGGGTCAAGGGACAGGCCACTGCTTTTGGATCAGAGGGCTTAGGGGACAGAGGTCTGTTATTGTGTCAAAGGTTTACAAAGCTGGAAGAGAGGTATTGTAAACTTAAGTTATTATAATATTGTGTGAGCAGGAATGCCCTGAGGAGGCTTGACCGCCCCCAAGCACCTGGGCCAGTGAATGCACCAAGGACTGTGCACTGAGATATGTTCACCCACTGAGCCTGGGACAGGAGGGTTTGGCAGCAGAGATGGGCCAAGAACAAAGGCTTCACTTCAGGAGAATCTAGCACAGGGGTGGCAACCTTCGGCACACGGCCCATCAGGGTAATCTGCTGGCGGTCCGTGAGACATTTTGTTTACATTGACTGTCTGCAGGCCCGGCCCCCCGCAGCTCCCAGTGGCCACAGTTTGCTGTTCCCGGACAATGGGAGCTGCAGGAAGGGGCGGCCTGGCCCGTGCCACTTCACACAACTCCCATTGGCCGGGAACGGCAAACCGCAGCCACTGGGAGCTGCGGTGAGCCATGCCAGCGGATGGTCAACGTAAATAAAATGTCTCATGGCCCACCAGCAGATTACCCTGATGGGCTGCATGCCGAAAGTTGCCAACCCCTGATCTAGTGAGATTTGAGAGCTGTGAAGGTGCTCACTGGCTTGTCTCTGGGGAAGTAAACTTAGGGTTTCCTCAGCTTGGGGTGGGGTGGAGGAAAGTTTCTGAAGCTTGAAGGGGAGGAGGAGGGGGAAGAAGGCAGCAGGCTGGACACCACGTGTGAGTCGAGGGCAGAGGGTTGACAACTAAGGGGTTACAGACTTGTAACTGGGGAGTCAGCTCAGAATGCAATCGCCACAGCTCAGAAGGGGGCTCCTGGACTTTTTACCATAGGGAACTGAGTTTGTGGCAGAGTCGAACCCCAGGCACTCCTGACTCCCAGGCCTTTGCCCATTCCCCTAGACCTCCCTTGACAATGTTCAGACACCAGTGGTGATGACTGCAATCACTGTGCCCATGCCAAGCCTGAACTTTTCCAACAGAGCCTTTCTGGACGTCTCTGCACAAACCACAAATTACCTAAAACCCTTTTTAAAAGCAAAGAGCCCCACCTTTGTTTTCTTGTGCTGACAACTTAAGCAAGGGTGGGTGGGATTTTGTTGCTTCCAAACAACACCACTGCAATTTTTGGATTAATAAGCATGATAAATGTCAATACAAGTTGAAAACTGTTGAGAAAGTTATATTCAACAGAAAATAGGGGTCAGAACCGAATAATCACACAGAAAAAAAATCTCTAATCTTAGCTGCCTAATGTGGAACAGTGCTGGAAAGTTTCATGTCTGTCTTCATTTTCTAAGAATGGCCATAAATTGGAAGTGTGGAAATACTGTAGACTGGAGACTTGTTAGTGGAAAACTCAGGTGAGAAACATAATACAGTAATCTTTGCACTTACACCGCTCTTTCCATCTGTAGATCTCAGAGAGCATCACTATCACGCCATACATGGGGAAACAGGCTAAGAGGCTTTCTCAAGGTCACCCAGTGAGTCAGTAGCAAACCTGGAACTTTAACCCAACCAGCCCCATGTTTTGGCCATTAGACCACAGCTGCTCCTACTGTGAAAACCAGTATAATAGAAAAGTGTTCTCCAGATTGTACCCTTAGGCTTGCACATGGAGGATCCCCTCCCACGTTGAAATGTGGCTCAGCTGCCTACAGAGCACCATCTCTCCTTTTCTTCCCCAGAACCTTGCACAGGGCCTGGCTTTTCCACCCAGTCCAAGGTCTGTGCAGGGGAATAGCTAAGGGGATGTACATTATCTCCATTCTACTCCCATGGACAATCCTCAGAGAGAGAAACCCAGCCCCAGGCAGCATTATCCTTCTGTGAAGCTCCTGGTGTTCTCCCATGACTCCGGAGCCACTGTAGAAAGGCAGAGGTTCTGATACCATAGTGCCAATGGAGCCATCCTAACAGAGAGCCAAGTGGGGCTGCCAGGGGCCAGTGTCAGTGCAGAGGCACAGGGCCTCCATGTGGATGGCTCTGCCCTTCCACAGATCTGCCAAGGCTGGGGTCAGTCCCACTGTCTGATGGAACAACACATGGAGAACTTGGTGAGAAGATTGTTATAAGATTCTCTCCCCCTGATGTCCCTCCTACCAGCTTTTCCTTGGGAGGAGTGACCTAGGCCATAGGAGTTACAACTTGAACATTTTCATTACATTAGTCAGTGACTGCAATATGTTTCCCAAGTGAAAAAGAGTTTTGTTTAACTGCCACTGTCGAGAAGCTGCTGCATGGGCTGACCTTTCCATACAAAGTACATCTGTGTCTTCCAAATTAACACTTCTCCTTTAAGAACTTATTGTGTTGTTAAAATGCCTTCTACTTATTTAGTTCCCAGCTCTGCCCTCATGGGGAGGGGGGAGAGGGAACTATGAGGTCATGTTTTAGTCACATGTCTGCTGCAGCATCTGTCAACTGTGATACAATTACTAAGACATAACTATGCATTTATGACATTCAAACCTGCTAAGCAAAGCCTCTCCTCCTTTGGTGTATTAGCCAGTTCTATACTTAGGGATCATCTTAAAAGTTGTCTAAGCTAACCAAGGATATGAACCATAATGGATGAGTTTATTTTAGAAGTTTATTATATTAAGTACCTTATTGTAAACTGAAAATCACACACTGACCCTTGTGCTAGTTAAATCCTTTCCTGTGAAATGCTTCAGGTAGGGCCAGCCCACAATATTTTGGCACCTGAGGCGGGAAGCTCAAAACTTTGAAAGGTCTCAATTCTGCCTTCTTCCTGTTCTACTCCTCTCATGGTACTGCTCTGTTACCGGTTCCAGGGACCAGCAAAACAAGCTGGTGCTTGGGGTGGCACATTTCTAGGGGCGGCATTCTGGCACTGGCCATGCTGCCCCTAGAAATGTGCCCCGGCCGGCCGCCCCAGCTCACCTCCGCTCTGCGCCGCTTTCACGCACCGGCTCGGCTTCTCCCCGAGCGGCGGCGCGCGAAACAGCTGTTTCACACGCCGCTTCTCTCCCTCCCTCCCAGGCTTAAGAGCCTGGGAGGGAGGGGGAGAAGAGAACCCGAGCGGCCATGGCGCGCGTCTCCCCATCCCTCCCAGGCATGCCCTGCTCGCCCCGGTGCTCCGGCCGGGAGAGTGGGGCCACGGGCATGCCGCCCTCCCTGCCGGCGCTCCGGCCAGGGAGAGCGGGGCAGCCAGCATGCCACGCTCACTTCTCGCCGGCCGGGGAGAGCGGGGCAGCCAGCATGCCCTGCTCGCTCCCGGCCCTCGCTCCCCGCCGGCGCTCCGGCCGGGGAGAGCGGGACCACGGGCATGCCCCGCTCGCTCCCTGCCAGCCGGGGAGAGCGGGGCCGCAGGCATGCTGCACTTGCTCCCCGCCAGTGGGGGAGCGGGGCCGCGGGCATGCCACCCGCGCTCCGACTGGGAGCCCCACTTGGCTCTCTGTTAGGATGGCTCCATTGGCACTATGGTATCAGAACCTCTGCAAAAACGTTAGAGCCACCCCTGTCTGCTACCTATCCCAATAAAGGAGAACTAACAACTTAAAATGCCTTGTTCAAAAATGTTAAGTAACACTTAACTTTCAAATGCCTGAACAGCAAGTGTAACTTTTCTTGTCTGCATAGTAAACACTGACATTTTTATCTGTTTGAATAATCAAAGTGGTACTTTCTGTGCTTTCTTGGCTGGAAAGATTTGAACTGCTTCCTGAAGGTCCACAGTCTGGGCCAGCTCATGCTCTATTGAGATGGTTGCATGGCCGACCAGCCTCTCCTGTGTCATTGTGGAGAGTAGATGTGTTTTTATTAACTTCAGCTTGGAGAAGCTGCGTTCTCCACTGGCAACTGTTACAGGAAATGTTAGAAGTATGCGCAGAGCAACAAAAGCATTTGGAAAGAGGGTGGTCATCTTATTTGTTCACATATATTCCAGAACAGCCTTTGGAGTTGATCCTGCTGAAATGTATCTTGAAAGGGCTTTCAGTTCATCACCTAAATCACTCGCATCAATATCGTGCATGTAATCATGTGTCAACACTGTCTCTAGTGCCCTGCTTTGCTGGTGTAGGTCTTCTTCAGGTATTGTGAGGAGTTTTGGAATATCATACAACATCCCAAATATACTACTGTGTTCCTTGAGCTGCATGAAACATACTTCAACTGACTGTATTGCACAATCTAGCACCTGGTACCCCATAGCATCTAGGCAACCAAGGGCAGCGCCAACTTTTTTGCCGCTCTAGGTGAAGCTGCCACCAAAGTGCCACCAAGAACCCCGGCGGCCGAAGAAGCTGCCGCCGAAGTGCCACCGGATTCCTTGGTGGCAGCTTCTTCAGCCGCCGGAATTCTCGGCGGCACTTCGCCGGCAGCCCCCAGCCTCTCCTGCCGCCGCCTAAGGCGGCACAAAACTCCTCGGACAGACAAGGAGTCTGGAGGTAGGAAGGAGAGACAAGGTGGGGTCGGGCTGCTGTATTTGTACCCCAGCGGGGTCGGGCTGCTGCCGTTCCAGACCGCGGAGGGGGGGCAGAGGGGAGGGGAAGCAGCAGCTCCCTTGGGACCGGCCCCTCGCCTGCCTGCCAGGGTGCAGCGCACAGGCAGAAGGGCCACGGGGGCAGGGGAGCGGGGGCTGCGCCGGGTGGGCACAGGAGCCGAGGCCAGCGAGTGGCACACACCCGGGGCCAGGGTGAGCTTACCCAGCAGCGGGGACGAGTCGGGGCAGTCGGGCAAACTGGAGTCCTCGGCGGCAGCTTCTTCAGCCACCGGGAACCTCGACAGCATTTTGGCGGCAGCCTCTCCCTCTGGCAGCCACCGAGGGACCTGAAATGCCTTCCCCCAAATCCTGGCGCCCTAAGCGACCGCCTAGGGTCACCTAATGGTAGCGCCAGCCCTGTAGGCAACATGAGTACACTCCACATTTCCTTCCCTTTTGGAGAGGCATGTGTGATTCAGATAGCATAGTGAGGGTACTTAATGCATTATCCTTAACATCTTAATCTGTGAAATTTGATGTCCTCTGGTTGTTGCTCTTCTCTTCCCTGTTGCCTCCAGGCTCCATTGTCTTCTGCATCTCTCTAAACATCTTGTCCTTAATTAGATAGCAATTTCTTCAGGCCAGGGACTGTCTTTCACTATGGGCATATGTACATTGCAACCAGGGGGTGTTCCTGAAGCTCACGTAGACATACCTGAGCTAGCTTTTATCTAGCTAGCTTGGGTGCTGGGCTGCTCAAGGATTCACCCAGGATTCCAGGCACGCTTGAACAGCCCATGCTCAAGCCCATGCTGCCACAGCTTCACTGCTGTCAGTATTGGAGCTAGCTAGGTTAAAGCTAGCTTGAGTATGTCTACAAACACCGCAATCACACCACATGGTTGCAGTGTAAGACATACCGTATGTGTCTGTACAGCACCTATGGGCCCCAAACACAGTCAAGGTCTCTGGGCACTACCATTATAATATGCATTATTATATTTGTTTGCATAGTTCATGCTTTGTCTCAGATAAGTGAGTTGTGCTATGCAGGGATTTGCAGATGTCAAAAATTTTCCAAGATCTCCCTTAACAGAAAAAGCATTAGAAATAAAAAGAGCATAGTAACAAATTGGCACTGCGGCTAATCCTCTTCTGACAGTTTCATTCACACTCTCTCACCAAGTGCAAATTAATCCAGAATGGGAAATTCTGGGGATTTGAAGAGATGTATGTAATTTAGAACTAAACAATGGGGCTCTGGGTTAAAAGAATCCTATTCGCAACGGGTGAAATTCATCCCTTTGTGACTGATCTTACGCTCTCTCTTTCATGCAACTTTAAGCCAATGTTTCCTAACCTCTTGGGTCTAGTAATTCTGCCAGCCCTGAACATTCAAAATCATGAATCAGGCTCTAAAACAGCACGAGACTGGTTTAAAATGATATATTTTGGGTTCTTTTTATTGGTCTTCTGATTTTTGAGCCTTTGGGTTCATAATTTCAATCTTTTCTCCACAACCACAAGAGCTAGAAACTGTCATTAAAAAAAGGAAGCTGAGATTCTTATGAAATCATATGACTCCAGGAGCTGGGGCTTTAAGAAAAACAAGTAGCATGAGACTCACGATAGAACAAGCGGGGTTGGCAATACTGGACTAGCTGAGGGAAAGTGAGGGGGCAGAAGGTTGGATCTGTGTGGGTGTGGAAGGCTGAAGGACCTAAAGTTGCCCACACAGACAGGAAGCATGATCTACTGGATAGGGAACTTGACAGAGACTCAGGAGACCAGAATGCTATTCCCTGCTCTTGTGTGTCCTCAGGGAAATAATTTCATCTCTCTCCGTGCCTCTGTTTTGTCCCTGCCCTGACTGCCTCCTACTATGTTTATACAGTTTCTGGTATAATGGTGCCTCAGTTGCAGATGGGGCCTCTAGGCCCTACTGTAAAAAAAACAACATCCTCCCTCTGCTGCTACTCCCTCCTCCCCATCATGCTGTTTCCTAAACACCTCCTGTTCCCTCCCCTTTTCCAGTGTGATCCCTAACCTAGCTTGGCTGTGGGAGTAGCTCACATGTACCCACCTAAATTCTCAGCCAACCAAAGCTTCTCTTCTGCATTCTTGTGGCCCTCAGCTTAGCCTTGACTGGCCCCACTGGAAGCACTCACTCCTAGCAGCATGAAGCCATCTGATGTGTGGGTAAAATGTGGAGAGGGGGAGAAGCAAATATTTTGTTAAATGCAGTATACAAACATTCCAGAAGGAAATGCAACAGCAGGCTGAAGTGAGAGAACAAAGGAGAGATGATGGCAACTATAGCAGGACATGATGTGAGGGGACACTGAGGTGAGGGGCATCAATCAAGGGAGGACTACAAAATTGGAATCACAGACTTATATCATTCAGACGGGAGAAGAATGCACCCTCGTGGAGACTTTGCTCTGGCCCCACATAATCTAATAGAGGGTGGGGGTGGGCCAGGGCAGAGGTCACACTATACCCAATGGCCCCATTATCCCACACAGTGGGGCAGAGAAACTTCAGCAGACATTCTACCCTATATGAAAGAGTAATGTCCACAGAGGAGGAGCTGGGCTACAACTCTGTATCATGTACTTGTCCCAAGATGGAGGGTGGATTACACCTGCTCAACCCTCCTGCACTGCACCTGTGTAAAACCAGGTCACTCTGGATTTCTATTGGGGAATCAACTTTCACCCAAATGTGGCTGGATCAATGATAGAGCTGAGCAAACAACTCACAACACATACCTCAGTCAAGGAGTTATGTGAGTTGTCCACAAGCAGTTTACAATTTTAACTCATTTAGTTGTTCTTCAAAAGAATTCACCCAATACCTTCAGCAAACAACCCTTGTTTAGGAGATTGTATGCAAGCAAGTATGTAGGCATTGCTGGAATTCACTATTTGAAATCCAAATCCAAATCCAAATTTTTGCTGGGGCATCTTTTCATCCTACAGCCTGTGAGGATGCATTAGAATCCTAAGACAGGAGCCAGTTAGGGAGGCACAAGACTTTAAACCAGGGGTTTGGGTAGCTGACACAAATGAGGTTGAGAGCATATCGGTTACTGTACTTATGGTGGGTCACCCTGCAGGAATGCACAGAGTACCCAAGGTATTACTGATTCAATTCGTTACACAGGAAATAAAATAATAATAAAACCCGCAGCAAATCTCAGCAGTAACATAACCCAGATACATGTAAATACATAAAACTAGCCTCAGCCTAGCCAAACGACATGGAACTCTAGTGATAGAAGAACAGTAAAAGGATCTAAGTCTGGATGCCTTTGCAAGCTATCCAAAACTCTGGAGGATTGTCAGGCCATATGGCTCTTAAATTCCTACCTGGTGTTGTCTTCTAGGGAAAGACAGATAGCCTACTACCTCTCTCTGGCATCTTTGCTGAATGGACTGTTCTCCCTTCCAGTGTATGCATGGGGCTAGCCCCTAAGTTCTTCTATGAATCTTCTGGGGGTACAGGAGATCATTAGGTGATTATGGCCCACACCCAGTGAGAAGCAACCTATTTTTCCCCTCACTCTGTGACAACGCACAAAATGCAGCTCCTTCCTCTGAGAAAGTGAGTCAAAAAAATGGCTTCTGCTCACCTTCCTGATTACAGGCTGGGAAATCATGTAACCAGAATCAATACTATGTGACTTATGTGACCAATAAAAAACCAACGAGTTTGAAATTCAAAAAGTAACAAGCATTCATCCCAAAATTTTTGTGCTCCATTTTAGTAAAAACAAATTTTATGACTTTTTTTTTCAAAATTTGTAATGTTTATCAAATAACATTCAGTTTCATTTAAGGTTGTGAACTCAGAAAAGGGGCATAATTTGATGGAGGATAAACACTTTTCTGACAAATATTGTGCCCAGTTCTAAGCATCTAACACTTACCCAGGGTCTTTGGTATAACTGGTTCCGTGTGGCTATGTGATGTGTCTCTTCCTAAAGATGCAGTAGAAGACATGTACCATCGTGACAAATGGAACTATTCATGTGTAAGTTAGCCACATATATCAGTGCTTGCAAGATTGTGGCCCTAGTATCTGTTAACATCAGGCATAAATATTATTTATTTCCATCTACATCTATTTGTTTATGTTCACATAGATCCCCACTGTTTGATTCTACGTTATTCAGGTTCTTATTACCACCTTATTATTATACAGTAACGCCTCACTTAAAGTCGTCCCAGTTAACGTTGTTTCGTTCTTAAGCTGCTGATCAATTAGGGAATATGCTCATTTAAAGTTGTGAAATGCTCCCTTCTAACGTCTTTGCAGGCAATCAATGGTAGTTCAGCGGTCCCTTCCCCCACTGCCATGTGCTGCTTCCCGAGAGTCCTGCCTGCTTGCTGTGTGGGGGGGAGGGGAAGAAGAAGGGGGCTAATGTCCCCCTGCACCTTGTTTACCCCATCTTCCATAGAGCTCGGGGGACACACGAGAGAGGGAGCTGCTGCCTTAGGCAGCAGTTGCAGCTGCTGGCTTGCTGATCTAATTAACAAGGCAGTGTACTTCTGACCCCACCCTTCGGAGCTAAGATTGCGTGTAGTAGCGTTGTTTTTATTTTTAACATTATCTTAATAAAATTCTTAAATCTGATTGGAAATGCGCCTCTTGTGTGTCTCTGTCTGCCCTCCCTCCTTTCCTGCTGGTTTGTAGAGTGTGCGAGTTAACCCTTCAGGGCTCAGTGGAGTGCTAGTTCATTTAGTAAGGCATTCCCTGGGAAATTCCCACCCTCTGACTCCTCCACCTCAACCAAGCTTCACTATCATCATCGCTGTGATTCAATTGTTTAAAACTGTTAGTGTGTGTGTGTGTGTGCATATATATGCACACACACACTATATATAATATAGTCTTTTGTCTGGTAAAAAAAATTTCCCTGGAACCTAACCCCCTTATTTACATTAATTCTTATGGGGAAATTGGATTCGTTTAACATCCTTTCACTTAAAGTCGCATTTGTCAGGAACATAACTACAACGTTAAGTGAGGAGTTACTGTAGTACCTGAGCACCTACCAATGGTGTATTATACAACATGGCTAACATCTGCCATATGTGGTTTGTTCTCTCTCTCATCCTCTCCCCCAAGGGAGAGTGGAGTGTTTTGTTTTAGTAGGGTTTGGAGCTTTTTTAATATGTACACGCTGCTCTCTGTTTATATTAGTGAAGGCAAGGTTGAATAAGTGTGCTGTGCCCTCGATGTGAGAAGTGTTGAGATTGTGTATGCCTGAACACCTTTTGTGCCCCCCTACAGTGCTCTACAGATATAAGGCCATAGTCTTTTTCTAAACCAATATGTGTTTCTTCTGGATCCCTCTTAAAAGGCCAAATTTAGGCTTGGTGTAATCAAGTGAAACTCCACTGACTTACATCAGGGCTGATTTTTGTCCAATAGTATATTACCATAAATCAAGCATAGTAATAGTGTTTAGTGATTCCTACAGTAGCACTTTTATTTCCTTGAGCTCTTTGCTGTTACTGCTCTATGAGGAGCTATGGATTGCCACTTTCTGATGATGTTTCAAGGGACACCAGCAGCAATGGATTTGGAAGCAGTATGCTTTCGGGCACCCAAATGCATTTGAAACAACTGAATTCTTGAATACCTCAATTATTAATCCAAATGTGTCATGATATTGACAGTTGACTCAACAATAACTCTTTCTGTATGTTGTAGCTTTAAGAATTTCATTTTAAAATTAATTAATTGCTTTAGAGGCTTTTCTATTAATTCACTACTGTAGTATCTCCTTGCACCCAAACGTTAATGTAGCTTGTCCTTCCCTGAGATGTTCAAGTATATTATCCCCATTCTACAGATGAAGAACTGAGGAATTAAAGGAATTAAAGGCAGTTAAACACCTGTGGCTGGCCCATGTCAGTGACTCGAGCTCACAGAGCTCAGGCTAAGGGGCTGTTTAACTGTGGTGTTGACATTTGGGCTTGGGTGTGTGATCCCGTGAGGAGTGAGGGTCCCGAAGCTCAGGCTCCGGCCTGAGTCCCAGCGTCTACACAACAATTAAACAGCCTCACAGCCCCAGCATGAGTCAACTGACACAGGCCAGTCACAGGTGTTTAATTACAATGTAGATATACCGTAAGTGTAGGGAGCCAGGGTGGTTTCCCTCCAAACCAGAGGGTAAAGAGCCACTCTCTCAACCGGAGTGGGCGGGGCCAGATCAAGCCTGCTCCACCCCCCGCAAGGGGAGGGGTGGGACAGGAAGTATAAAGGGAGGGGCCCTTCGCCCAGTCAGGGAAGCACCAGAGAGTGAGGCAGACACAGACTACTGGCTGCTCCCTTTAGATCCCGCTACCAAGCCAGGGGAAGCCCTGGACCAGGAGAAACCAGACCTGGAGGAAGGACCAGGGTTACCAGAGCTGCCAGCCGCTGAATACCCCGAGGAACTGGAGGAGCCAGGCAGCAACCTGAGCCGGGGGGAGCCTGACACAGAGGGTGAGCTGCAGCTGCCAGCAGCTGAATACCCTGAGGAGTGGGAGGGACCTGAGGGACCCAATCAAGAGACTGGGTAGGAAGTAGCCCAGGGCAGAACTGGAGTGTGGGGAGTCTAGGGGGTCAGTGTGTTGCAGATGGATCCCCGCTGACCCAGTGGCAGGACCCTCTCCCCCGCCACTGTCAGGGCCCTGGGCTGGAACGCAGAGAAGGTGGGTGGACCTGCGTTCTCCTACCCTGCCCAACCCACCTTGGGTAGGCAAACCCCGATAATGACGCAGACTCATGCTGGCGCCCCCTGCCCCCCCCCCTCCCCGGCCAAGGGGTGTGCCACAGGCTCCTGCCGGCACCCCTCCCTACCCTAATTCCCTAGTAACAGAAGGGTGTGACCAAGGCCTGCAGTAGCGCCCTACCGCCCCCAGTGGCTCGGTGGACCAATGGAGCTCCGTCACAATAAGTGATAAGCTTGAATGTGGGCTTGTGACAGAGATAGGAATAGAACTTAGGTACCCTAAGTTAGATCCTCCAACCAATGCACTAGTTATAAGACCATCTGCCCTCTATATGCATTTGGGGCCAGATTTTCAAAAAAGCTCAGTTCCCATTTAAGCACAAAATAAGTGGCTAGTTTTTCAGAAGAACCCATCTGAGTTCTTTTTGACAATCTGCCCCAAATGGGACTTCTGGGTGCTGAGTATTTTGGAAAATCTGGTACCTTGTTAGGTTCCTGAATTGGAGCTGGGCTCTGTTGAAAATCTAGCTCTTGGTTTGAGGCCTCACAGTTACTTATGTGTTCCAAAACAGCGGATTGCCTCTGTCTATATATCTATTTGTTTCATGAATTTAAATGATGCCTGTTTATGTCTGGCACTGAGCTTCCTGACAGCCATTAAAAATAGAATCCATAATGATAGAGATAATAGCAAAACAGCAGCAAATTCCACCCAACATTAAACAGCCAGTCAGCAAGAAAACAGAACAAAATACCATCTCCTCACCCACCAGATTCTCAAAAGAAATCTCAGGACTCCAACAACCTCAGCACTCCTTAGTCTCCTGCCCAGAATCATGGGCTCTGCAGGGACAATACACGCAGACTAGTTTGAACCATGAGGGGCAAGAGCAGAGTGAATTACAAAGGCCTGGGGCCCTCACAGACAATACCCTTCTGGCAGCTTCCTCTCTTAGGATACGTCTACACTGTAGAAAACCCCTGTGGCAGTGAGTCTCGGAGCCTGGGTCTGCAGACTCCGACTCACACTATGGTGCTAAAAATAGGCATATAGACATTTCCACTTGGGGTAGAGCTGAGGCTCTGAAACCCAGTGAGCAGGGTGGGTCTCAGAGCCCAATCTCCAGCGTAAGTGAGAACATCTACATAACTATTTTAGCACAGTGGTGCCAGCCCTCTGAACCTGAGTCTGTAAACCTGAGCTCTGAGCTGCACTGCCTCAGGTTATTTATTTTGCAGTGTAGTCAGACTCTCATATTCCAGGAGAGCTTCAGCTCTAGTGCCTTTCCTGATCACAGCAGAGGTAGTATGGCATAGACCAGGGATCTCAAACTAAAATCACCACAAGGGCCACATGAGAACTAGTAAATTGGCCAGAGGGCCGCATCACTGAAACCTTTTCATACAATGATACAAAAGTATAGTCAAAAATGAAAAAAATGAAGAGTAATATAGTATTCTATTAAAAGTCAATGTATTAACTTTTTAAAAACTGTAATGCAAAGAGGGGTTTTAATAAAATATAAACACTCAGTAATGTTTGGAGCTTGGCTGCCAGTGGAGTCGGCGCCTATGGTGGGCCGCAGGAAATAACTCCATGGGCCGCATGTGGCCTGCGGGCCGCGTGTTTGAGACCCCTGGCATAGACAGTAGGGAGTACCCCAGGTGGACAGATTCCAGGCCATTTTGGATTTTTAAGGTTAAAACCAATACTTTAAAGTCCACCCAGAAGCCAAAAGGCAGCTAGTGAAGATCATGGAACACTGATGTCCTATGCTTATGGCAATGTACTCCCCTCAACACATGAGCTGCTTGTTGATAAAGTTATAGCCAATTGCTTGACTACATTTCGTTTGTTATGAAGTGTACTCAACATACCAAATAACCAATGTCAGTCAGGTTTATTAATATGGTACAGGAAAAAGGTTCTATAGTACAATACCAACGATGTTAAATTCACCTTATGCAGAAGGTGTGCTCCCCAAAGTTACACCTTTAAAGCTATCCATTTATACCCTCCTTGTTTACCAGTAAAAGGTACCATATACCTCTTTTAAAACAAGTTGCAACATACTCCTTATCTTTGTTCTGAATCCGCCATGCATTCCAGGTCATGATACACCCATATCTTTGTTCTGGGTACATGAATTCCAGGTACTATGGGGCATGAAGACACCTCCTAGGCCTGTACCAGGATAAATAGATTTATGAGGGTAACTCATAAGGAAACAATTATATGTTCTGATACTGACAGTTTTCCTATCTACTTAAGACAAAACTTACTTCAGCTAATGCAAGGGGCTATGGGATGTTTAGCATAAGTGAACAGGATTATAACAAAAGTACAGAGAGAAGGTGGGTGAGGTAGTATGTTTTACTGCACCAACTTCTGTTGGTGAGAGAGACAAGCTATTGAGCTACACAACTCTTCTTCAGGTCTGGAAAATGTACTAAGAGTGTCACAGCTTAATACAAAATTGAACAGATAGTTTAGCATAAGTAGTTATGCTATCTGTTTGATCTTATATTTAGCTGTGAAACTCTCAAAGTCTGGGGGTGTCCAGTTCTGGACTTTTGATTTGGGCTCATCTGTAACACAGAAAAGATAGAGAATAATCAGGGCTTCTTCACATAAAGACATTTAGGATTTTTATTTTATTTTATTTTGCGGGAGGCAGGGTATCTTTATCCGAATTTGTTAATAACAATAAACACTTAATCACATCCAAGGGAAACAATTTGCATTGGTACGTACGAATAAAGCCGCTGTCTAAGATAAAGATCACTCAGACCATACATCCACCCTTTATATTACAAATGGACTTTATTGCTTGTAAAAGGTTGGTTTTTTAATTAAACGGCTGAGTGACTCATTCCTCCAAGAGTCACCGCTGAGATGATCCATGGCATGCAGGAGCTGATGAGACCAGAAACAGCTGGGAACTGGGCCTCCTTTGGCAACTAAAGGACAGAAATATAGGAAACAGGAGACCTACAATTTTGGAGCCTAATCCTACAAGATGCTGAGTGCTCTCAACTTCCAGCAAAGCCAGTGGCATTTGAGGGTGCTCATCACGATGCAGAAGGTGCTTAGCACCTTGCAGGATCAGTCCCTTAATAGGATTAGCTTAATTCAAAAATGCATGTGAATGGAAAGGAGTGAAGAGTTCTCCAGGTAAATATTGTTCCATTACTGTAACAAGAAATCCTCCTTTTCCTGTCTATTCTCAGTTCTGGAGTCAAGACCCTATTACATTCGCCCCCCTATATACCAAGATGCATAATAGCCAGGTTGGACTACAAACCTTTGTGCACTGGAGAGAGGTATATTTTCCTCAGTTAGACAATAGCAATAAAATGGATGCTACTCAGAGTCAGACCTGTATATCGAGGGGACAATATACTGAAACCCAACGGCATTTAATAAAGTACCATGCAGTTTTGCTCTCTCGGTAGGGAAACTCACACCAGGATGGGGTGAATACCAGTATCCCAGTTTATCCCCAGGATAGAGCTCTGGGGGCTGGAGCTGACTTCATAGGAGGGCTTCTGCAGCTCTTCATGCTGGGAAGAGGGACTGCCTGATGGCTCTGAATAGCCCTGTGCAAAGAAGAATTTGGGGGACAGAGTAGTCTGGGGATGGGAACACTAGATCCATAATGACATGAACTCTACAGATCCAATTCTATGGGGCTCTGCCTGTCAGATGGAAGCAACAGCTACAGGAAGGCTGATCTGTACTTGTGGGGTCTGCCTACAAGATGGAGAGAAGAATTCCATCCCACACAGACCTTCTGAGTTCCCCACACGAAGACCAATTACTCCATCTTTGTGTAAACAGGAGTGATTGTCCTCTGTAGCTCTCATTAATAGTAACTCCTGTACTTATCTGCGGGGAGGGAATCTACTCACACTACATATCTCACTTGCACTGACCAAGTACCACTGCTAAGGACTATTTACTGGCATCTCTGATGCAGAGAAATGCATCTTTTCACCATCCTGCTACCTGTTCCCTTATATGACACACACTTACAGCCCTGTGCTCCAAGGGGCCAAGTGCCTCCTGCAAGATTCTGACAGCCTTTAATGCCCCCAAAGACAAGAGAGGACAGATGGACTAATGGTTAGTCACTAGCCTCCTATTCAAGAGAGTGGTGTTCTATTCCAAGCTCTGCCCCAGATATCCTCTGTGAGCTTGGGCAAGTCACCCAGGTGCTCCCTGTGCCTCTCGGCCCTCTCTATAAAAATGCAGACATCTCAGCATTTATTGTGAGGTGCTCAGACACTATGGTAATAGGGGCTATAGAAGTACCTTGGATAGAGGACACTAAGTACCTCAGAGGAGGTGGTTGACACTTTTCCTGACTGGGTCTCTTCTCTGTGCCTAGGTACTGCAGTGACTGGAGCCTATAAATACCATAATGAGACAGACATTGTTCCAATAAGATGTGCTGTGAACTGTAAGCAATTGCACCAACTAGTTGGCCTGAGGAGGAAAATTGCTATTGATGCTGGGATTTTCCAAGGGAGTTAGGCACCCAAATCTCACCAAATATCAATGTGACACAGGTGCCTAATTCCCTATGGCTCCTTGGAAATTTGCAGCCTAATTATTTAGGAAAATTTTAACTTATTATGGCCCCAGTTCAGGAAAGCACTTAAACACGTGCTCTTTTTCTCATCCTCCTTCCCTTTCCCTACTTCCTTCACTTCAGTTTTTCTTTCCTTAACTTATATCTCTTCCTCCATCTTTCAGTGTCTGCCATTCTCTTTTATTCTCTTTTCCTCCATCTTCCTCATTCACCTCCCTTTTCATGTCTCCATAATGCATTTTCCCCCGTTCCTTGTTTCTCCTCTTCCATCTCTCTCTTTCATCTTCCCATTCCCAACAAACTCTTCTCCCTAACCATCTCTTCTTCCCTCATCCCCAATACCCTCCTCTTGTCTGCTAAGAATGAATGGATGAAAGAAATGCAATACAGTAACTCCTCACTTAAAGTTGCCCTGGTTAACGTTGTTTCGTTGCTGATCAATTAGGGCACATGTTCGTTTAAAGTTGTGAAATGTTCCCTTCTAACATCGTTTGCAGACTATCAGTTGCAGCAGTTCAACTGTCCCTTCCCCCACTGCCATGTGTTGCTTCCCGAGACTCCTGCCTGCTTGCTGTGGGTGGTGGAGGGAAAGAAGGGGGGAGCTAATGTCAGGGTGCCTGTTTGCTGTGGGGGGTGGGAAGAAGAGGGAGGCTAATGTCCCCCTGTTCCTGCATCTCGCTTACCCCATCTTCCATAGAACAGGGGAGACACACAAGGAAGGGAGCTGCTGCCTTAGGCAGAAGCTGCAGCTGCTGGGCTTGCTGATCTAGAATCATAGAATATCAGGGTTGGAAGGGACCTTAGGAGGTCATCTAGTCCAACCCCCTGCTCAAAGCAGGACCAATCCCCAATTTTTGCCCCATATCCCCAAATGGCCCCCTCAAGGATTGAACTCACAACCCTAGGTTTAGCAGGCCAATGCTCAAACCACTGAGCTATCCCTCCCCCCTAATTAACAAGGCAGTGTACTTCTGACCCCACTCTTGATACTTAAAGGAGAAATGCGCATCTCTATCTCTGAAACACATCTGCCCTCCCTCCTTTCCTGCTGGCTTGTAGAGTGTGAGAGTTAACCCTTGAGGGCTCAGCCAACTGCTTAGTTCATTTAGCAGTAAGACATTCCCTGGGAAATATCCCACCCTCTGACTCCTCCACCTCAACCAAGCTTCACTATCATCATCGCTGTGTACCAGTATTCAATTGTTTGTTTAAAACTTATAGTGTGTGTGTATGTGTGTGTATGTATATATATATATATATATATATATATATATATATATATATATATATAAAAATATAGTCTTTGTCTGGTGAAAAAAATTTCCCTGGAACCTAACCCCCTCATTTACATTAATTCTTATGGGGAAATTGGATTAGTTTAACATCATTTCGCTTAAAGTCGCATTTTTCAGGAACATAACTACAACGTTAAGTGAGGAGTTACTGTAGATGCAAAACTATTTGGAAAAATAATCCAAATTATAGTTATTCAAAGGGAGAGAGAGGAACTTGGAAAGCAGCAATGCTGAAAAGACTGTGGGTGATAGAAGACAACATGTAGATATTATACATACACATATGTTCCTATCACTTTTAGCCCTGTCCTCAGTTTCTCCATTTGTTTGTTGTGCCTGCTTGTTGCATTCTCTCTTAAATTAGATAGTCCCTGCCCTGAGAGTTTACAATCTTCTACTCTGTGTTTGAACAGCACCCAGTGAAATGGAGCTCTGATCCTGATTAGGGCTTCTAGGTTGTACTGTAATACCATATAAAAATACTCCTTAATAATGGAGCTTGCAGTACATTATTGTTGCAGAAAAGTCCATATACTTTTGGGCTGCATACTCAGAAGCATCACACTTCAGAACTGGAAGGTAATAAGCACTCTGCACTCTGATGTCATCACACCTGGAGCAGTGCATTCAATTCTGGGCACCTCACTACTAGAAGCATTTTGACAAAACAAGGAAATCCAGCAATTAAAATGATCAGGGGCTAAAGGGACTGGCTTATGAGAAATGTTAAAGGAGCTAACTGTGCCTCCTGTAGTTTGGCTAGGCCATGAGTAAGGTGTGGAGCTGGAAACCAGAGCTGTGTGGAGGATGAAGATTCCATTTCATTAAGGATTTCAACGTTTGTCTTCATTCTGATTAGGAACAAAACATGTAAATTTCCAAACTTCTCCACAAAAGAAAGTTCTGGGTGGTGGAAATCATTTTGCATTGATTGAAATGTTTCATTTTTGCAAAATCAAGATGTTTCATTTTCATTTCTCGTTTTTAATTTTATATTATTTTATAAATGATTCACAATGAAATGTCATTCCAGAAATGTCAAAACAGGTCATTTCAACATTGTCAGTACTTTTGCTCTCAGTTTTCATCGAAATTAAAATTTAGCAAAATTGACACCAAGCATTTAGACTTCAGTAGAACTGCATTCTCCAACAGAAAATGGTTCCATCAAAGATTTTCCAACCAGCTCTACAATTATTAAATCTGATAGGGTCAGTAGCATAGCTGGGGGGGAGCAGGGGGAGCAGCCGCTCCCCCTGTGAGCAGAAGCGGCGCCTTAAAAAGGAATCAGCACCTTTTTTTAGCAGAGCTAGAAAAAGGCGTTGCTTCTTTTTAAGTGCCACTTCTTGCACTCACCCGGCGGCGCTCTGGGTCTTTGACGGCATTTCGGTGGCGGGTACCACCGAAGACCCGGAGCAAGTGAGGACCTGCCGCAGAAGTGCCGCCGAAGACCCAGAGTGCCACCAGAGGCGCCGCTGGGTGAGTACAGAGGGAGCCTGGGGAGGCACCTTTTTATAGCGCTGCTCCCCCTGTGCTCCGGACCTGCCTACGCTACTGCATAGGGTTGGATCCAAAGCCCACTAAAGTCAATGGAAAGACTCCCACTGACTTTAGATCCAGACCATTAATCAGCACCAAGGAGGGAAAGGAAATTATTTAGGGTGGTAAATTGGGTATCACTAGAAGTAATGGGATAAAATTAATAAAGAGAAAATTTTAAGATAGCTATCAGGAAGCCGTCTTCACAGTGCACCCTGCTGGTTGTGAAATAGTCACCCATGAGGAGTGAAAGCCCCATTGCTTGGAACCTTCAAAGTAGAGTGGAAAGAGAACTGGAAACAACACAGTCAAGACCAAGCATGCTCTGGCAGTGAGATGGCTTCCGTAGATGACCTAATATGTTTCATCTTCACTGAACCTGATTTTATGTATCACAGGTGTTTAAACAGAAACTGTTACCATGTTTTACATTAGTAGCCTATGATTGAAGAGACGAAAAAACAACATGAATTTGTGCCAGTGGAGCTAATATCTTAAATATTAAGATTTTGAAATTCACATTTGCAGTAGGTGAGTAATAATTTAACTTTCACAGCTTGCGATCTGTGTTGCTTCAAAATGGAAATATATTTAATGTAACTTTGGATTTTTGATATGTCTGGAAGAAAGATGTGATTTCTGGTAAAATATTGTTTTACCAGATTAAGATTTTGTTGAATTTTTCAGTGGAGCTATGCAGATTTACATCAGCTGAGGGTCTGATGTTTGGAAATACTGGAACAAATCTATTTAAAAGAGTTCCCAACTGTAATGTTTTCTTTATTGTTCTTCCCTCATTACTGCACTATTATCACCACTTGCATGAAAACACGGTCTATAGGTGGTGAGGGACTAGAGCTCAGTAGCGCAGCCAGGTTCGGAGCGCAGGGGGAGCGGTGCTATAAAAAGGCGCCTCCCTCTGTACTCACCCGGTGGCGCTCTGGGTCTTCGGTGGCACTTCGGTGGCTCACTGCGGGTCTTTGGTGGTACCCCCCGCCAAAATGCCGCCGAAGACCCGGAGCGCCGCTGGGTGAGTGCAAGAAGCAGCGCTTAAAAAGAAGCGGCGCCTTTTTTTAGTGCTGCTAAAAAAAGGCGCCGCTTCCGCGGCTTCTGCTCAAGGGAGAGCGGCCGCTCCCCCTGCTCCTCCCCGGCTACGCTACTGCTAGAGCTAGAAGTGCTAGAGCTAGAGACAGCAGTACTGGGAATTGTTCTTTTGCAGTCAGGGCTCTTTTATGTGAGGCTCTACAGGGTTCCATTCTATCAGCTTCCCTATTCAACATCGTTATGAGCCAGTGGGAGTATTAGCAAGAGGCATGGGGTTTGGGATTTCAATATACAGAGGGCACACAGTTCTGTATCTCCATGATCTTCTCCACCCCATTTGGTACACGAGTAATTTAACCAGAGTCTAGCAGAGATTGGGGCATGGATGAGAGCAAGCAGGCTGATACACAACCTGAATGAGGCTGAAGCAATGCTTATAGAGTAAGGGAAGCAACTGTCAGAAATGGTGGCAATTATACAAAGCACCCTAGGCTGATGGCATATACGTAGGCTATTTGTTACTCAGGTTTACAAACTGGGGTCTTGTTGAAATACCCAGCTCCTCCTGGAGATCTAGCTAATAGCTGTTGCTAAGTGCACCTTTTTTTTTTTTTTATGGCAAGCTCGATAAAAGAGTTATGGGCTTTTCTCTTGGATTTGAATCCCACCATGATCACCCAGGTCATTGTCACTCCTAATCTAATCTATCTAGGAACTATCACTATGAAGTGCTTGGTGTGTCTCAAAAGTTAAAAGTTACAAGGTTTGTTTACTACAATGTACCACACATGGAGTGACTCCCAAAATTCATTCTGAAACTTTGGCTAGCGTGCAATGCGGCTGCCCACCTATTACACAACACTTCTCTGAGGGAGCAGATTGCACTTGTGCTTTGAGATCTGCAGTGGCTACCAAATGAATTCTGGGTAAAGTTTAAGGGGTTGGCTTTGACTTTCAAAGGCCTAAACAATATGGGTTCAAGTTACCTGAGGAACCATCTCTTTCCCTATGTGAGTGGCAGGTTCTATCAGCTCAGACACTCGAAATGACAATCCCGGCTTGAAACAGAGTGGGAATGGTAACAGACTACTCCAGAATATGCTTCTATACCTCTGGGTCTGCCAAAGCCTGGATTTAATTCCTTCAGGGTGTGCTGTGCTTTGCTATCCTAGCCTCTTTTAGCAGTGGGGGATGGGGCTGACATAAGGATGGGGTGGAGAGCAGGTAGTTTTGGATGATGAGGCAGGCTATTTGTGCTTTGTGATGCAATAAGTGGTATGTTTTATCACGATTGTGTGGTGCTCAGGGATTTGGGAATAAGTCTTAAATAAAACAAATAAAATAAAAAGTAGGCTTAGAAGGATTATATTTTTTTTATCAGTAAATGTCAGCAAATGTTGATTTCACTGTACACACACAAACCAGTGAAAAAATATTTCCTTCGATAATTGAAATTTACACATAGGCAAGGTAAGAAAAATGCTACTTGAGTACTTCTCCGAGTTTGATGTAAGGATATTTACTCTGTATACTTTGACATGTGACACTAACAATTTGTGTTTTAATGGTTATAAAGCTTTAACTTTTTGAATCTCAACATCTGCTGTCATTAAATAATCATTGTCTAACCCCCACATAATTTCCTTCAACTGTGAAAATTTAAACTGATAAAAAAAAGAAAAAAAATTAAACTCTATAATTTTGCACACAACTGTGAAAATATTTGATAAAAATTGAAAAAATGCTTAAAAATAAACATCGATATCCATTGAAATTATTAAAAAATAAAAATTGATTCTTCCAAGTCTAAATAAAAGGTAAGTGAGTTTCACTGTCACTGAATTCATTATCAGTGTGGTCTCCTGCATTTAAGGAATCTACAGTTTAAAAAATTGAATGGGAGTGGGGGAACTCTGACCAATGGGAGTTTTGTCATTGACCTTAACGGTGCCAGGGTTTCGTCCATAATCTCATATACAATATATTTTATCATTAGTTCTTGCCAAGCTAATGTGAGGGTGTTGGCCAACAAAGATACTACCTGGGAACTCAATAAATCCCAGGGCCCTGTTAAATATTAAGTATTTGGCGGCTCAGCACTGCATCCAGATTTCTCAATGATGGTTTAAAACTTGAGGCAAAGTTAGCAGCATCCTGTAGTTTGGATGGCATTGCTTGTTGCTTGAAGACCCAACTTTTGTGGTTGTTTGGATATATGGACTATTGTGGTCTTAATTTAATAGCTATGAAAGGCCTGGTTTCTTCAGCACTGGATATATATTAGAGATGGGTTGATACAGAAGCAAATCTGTATTTAGGACTGAATTTCATGACTCAGACATATATACATGTCCCAGACATATGCACATGACGCAGTTATGAAATTCAGACCCAAGAACAGATTTGCTTCTGTCCGAGGACATCTCTAATATATATCCAGTGCTGAAAAAACCAGTCCTTTTCTGACTGATTCTTTTCATGCTTGTCTTTGCAGGTCAGCCCCATTTCAACCTGACACCATTTTGTTTGTAAGAGTTTTCTTCTTATCCATAGTGGATAAGTTCTCATTTTGTGGAGGGAAGGGGAAAAAGATCCCAACAACTCTTCACAATAGGAAAGTTAATTGGTGTTAATTTCTAACCTGCCCAAATCACACTCACTGGGAAGGAGGCTCTCTCAATTCGAAAGCAATTTTTTAAAATCTACCCCTTTCGGATAAAGGATTTGGCTATGTGTGTGTGAGGAGGGAAAGAGAGAAAATGAGACATTACAATCTCATGTTCTATAGAGATGAAATTTTAATATGCATAGATATGTGTTTGTTTCATACAGGTGCATGATGCATCTACATGCACCTATATGCAACAAACACATAGATGCATGTACATCATCATCTCTATCCATCGCGTTTAAAACTCCCTCTTTCAGACAGCCAGCTCATCTACGAGGCGATCAGCTCCCAAATCAGCGGGCATGTGACGAAGGTTTTATTGGAGGAAGGGATTCCCCTTTTTCTTTTCCTTTCCAGAAGGAAGCCCTGGGCGCACGGGCAAAGCCTTGGACGTTTCTAAGAGCTGCTGGCTCTTTGGAGAGGAGCCCTCAGTTGCTCTTTAGCGATTTGGCTTCGCTCCTCCTTTCCCCTCCGAATCAAGCTAGTCTGAGATTGCAGCAGGGTTTCCGAAGTGGTGGCTGAAGCCGGGACAAGTTGGGGGAGGAAAGTGGCGGAACACTTGCTTTGGGGAGCTCTGCCCCGGCCCCTCTCTCTGGGGGGTTCGTCGCTGCAGCCTGGGGGCGGCTTGCACCCGGGGGGCCGCCTGGGCGAGGGGAGAAAAGTGCCGCGCGTTGTGCTGGTTTCCCGGCTCAAAGTTCCTGTTTTCTCGGAGCGGCGAGTCTTACGATCCATTGTGTCATCGGGCTCAGCTGGCCGCCCGGGGCGAGAGGAAGGCAAATCCCTCCGAGCCAAATTGGGCACTGCCTTGGCGGGGGGGGGGAGACACGCCAGCGCCGGCCAGCGGCGGCGCCTGCGAAGCGACCCGCAGCCGGGGGCGGCGGAGATGCGGACTCGCCCTTCGGAGCTCAGCTGAAGCCTCGACCATGACGCCTGGCCGCGAACCATGGCCAATGGGAGCGGGACGGTCATGCTGAAATGCGTGGTGGTGGGGGACGGGGCCGTGGGCAAAACGTGCCTGCTGATGAGCTATGCCAACGACGCCTTTCCCGAGGAGTATGTGCCCACCGTGTTCGACCACTACGCAGGTAAGGGGCGCCCGGCCTCGCCTCGGGAGCGAGCGCCTTGGCTGAGAAGTGCTGAGTAAGCGGCTCCTTCTCTGCAACAGAAGAACTTTAGCGGAACTTTGCATTTTCCAACACGGAGCCTCCTGCCGTGACCTTCTTCACAAAGTCCGGCTTTAACCCGTCCGTGCCCGCCCGCCCGCTTCCAGCGCCCCTTAGTTGGAAAGGATCCTCCCGGTGAAAGTCCATGCAAAGGAGCCTGGCCCAGTGTGCTGTAGCTGCGGGGGTGGGGGTCGCGCTGCCGGCGTGTATCAATGTCTGAACAAGACCAAAACATTAAAAAGTGCCTGGAAAGGTTTTACACAGGACTGCCCCTAGCTCTGGGTGCTTGGCATGAAACGACCTCAATATTAAACCCCTTCTTTCTGCATCTCCAAGTGCATTGCAGATGTGTTCTTCTCCTAGCCTTTTTAGACCTCTGTTGTTGTTGTTTTTAATGTTGAGTCTGCTTGTATAACTGAAAACACTCCTCTGCCTATGTGTCCGAAGGTTGCTTTGTATGCTCCTTAGCTACATTATTCGCGACACCTTTATTTTTTCCTCTTTTACAGTCACTGTTACAGTTGGGGGGAAGCAGTATCTGCTGGGGCTGTACGACACTGCAGGACAGGTGAGTACTTTCTGATCCAGCCCATCCAACACCTGGAGGTTTTTTATTATTCCCGCCTGAAGTGTTTTCCAAAGCTTAGTTATTTTCATGGTTGTGTACACACTGATTAATTTGGGGGTGTTCGTTTATGTTGGACTGTCTCACTACACTGATTTGTAATAATCACCTGCTTCCATCAAGTTCCATGTGTTGCCATGTTTTTAAAACCAATGATAAAAACAGGATGTTGGGTTTAAAAAAATAATTAATCAAACTCTTATTCCAATTAGCTGTGATAGACTTTTATTTTTAGTTTTAAATGGCCAGGTCCTCTTGAGTTCTCTGTCTAGTCCCTTATTGGTGACTGAAGTACATGACTGTAGGGTTCTGATTGGTGGCTAATGGCATCATCCAATATTATGGGAAGGCATTTTGTCTGGTTAGGTTTGTTACAGCATCGCAACACATCACTCGAATTCCTGAAATCATCATTCTAAGTCCAAACAATTGCAATGACTTCTGTAGCCTGTCTGGATTTGAAACCCTCTTTTGATTAATATTCTGAATAGCTTTATGCACTGTGAGATCTGTTTCTCTTCTGTTTCAAGCACACCACATCTGACAGAAACCCAGATTATTGCAGTCTCTCTTGATCATGCTTAATTAGGAAAATTTGAATAACTAAAAGTTTTGCAATTTATAAAAAAGAACACTTTAAAATGAGGCAGTATCACTCTCTGCCACCTCCATTTGTAATAATTTATTTGGTGCCCAAACAAAACAACCTGAATAATTTGTGCTAGCAAGCCTCCAAATACAAATCCTATTGTGAAAGATGCTTTGTCCACCTGTAGTTTTTAAAACTGCTTATGGCAAACAAAACCTGTTTGAAGTGCAAGGGATCCCTAGTATTATTGTATTGATATTTGTGGCTTCGGTTGCTAAGATGTCAGGAAAAGATTTCAATAACTATTGAGTTTACATTAAAAACACCTACTTTCTGCAGACGAAGAAACTGTCACAAGTTAAATTAGATGGAGCTGGTTGGGGTGGCTTATCTAAACAAAATTCATGAAGGTTGACATTGCAATGTCTTGAGCCTCTCGCAAGGAGGCACTCTGCATACTGCAGGATTGAGGCCAAATTTCTTTTTTAAATGGTCCAAAATTCCCGACCACAAGGGACATGACTGTTTTTCATTTCAAATATATGTAAGGTTTTTTTTTCATTAAGATAATCTAGTCTGATCTGCATTATACAGATCATAGACTTCACCCTGTGATTTCTATATGTAGCCCAACAATTAGTGTTTGAACTAGACACTAGAGTATATGTTTCAGACAGATATCCATCTTGAGCAAAGTAAACAACATTCACCCAGTTATATATAATATGCTTTCATTGGGCATGAAATGAATAGCAAAACTCCTACTAGCAGATGCAGCAGAAATCAGTATTTGAACTGGCCTCATTTCCAGCTAGGCAAAAGTCGTATCTATATCTGAAGGGTGTTTTTTTGTTTGTTTGTTTTGTAAACCAGGAAGTCATGTTTCACGACTAGGTCCCTACCAAATTCATGGTCATGAAAAACGCCTCACGGACCATGAAATCTGGTCTCCTCCTGTGAAATCTGGTCTTTTGTGTGCCTTTAACCTCTACTATACAGATTTCACAGAGGAGACCAGTGTTTCTCAAATTGAGGGTCCTGATCCAAAAGGGAGTTCCAGGGGGGTTGCAAGGTTATTTTAGGTGGGTGGGGTTTGACAGTATTGCCACCCTTACTTCTGCCCTGCCTTCAGAGCTGGGCAGCTGGAGAGCAGCAGCTGTTGGCCGGGTGTCCAACTCTGAAGGCAGCACCCCGCCAGTAGCTGTGTAGAAGTCAGGGTGGAAATGTCATACCATGCCATCCTTACTTCTGCGCTGCTGCCTGCAGAGCTGGGTGGCTGGACAGTGGCAGCTGCTGACTGAGGGCCCAGCTCTGCAGGCAGCAGTGCAGAAGTAAAGGTGGTAATACCATACCAGGCCATCCTTACTTCTGCGCTGCTGCTGACAGCACCTCTGCCTTCAGAGCTGGGATCCCGACCAGCAGCCACTGCTCTCTGGCTGCCCAGCTCTGAAGGCAGCGCTGCCGCCAGCAGCAAGACAGAAGTGAGGATCGTAGTACCGCAACCCCATCCACAATTACTTTGCAGGCCCTCCCCCCCACAACTCCTTTTTGGGTCAGGGCACCTACAATTATACTGTGACATTTCAGATTTAAATATCTGAAATCATGAAATTTATGATTTTTTAAATATTATGACTATGACATTGACCAAAATGAATTTGGTAGGGCCTTATTTATGACTATGATGTCATTGATGTAAATACAGGCAACTAGTGCATAAATAAAAGAAAGTCCTTCAGTGTTTCCTCTATCATAGTCCTATTATCCAACATTCAACTGTTCCATAAATGTTTTGTTGTCAGACTGGAATTAAGCCTCTCCTATAATGCCAACACTCTAATATATGGAACATTTAAAAAATACATTCAAGAAAATAGGGCATTTGACTTAATAAAGCATTTATTAACATTTTAAAACCTATTTAAAATACAGTACAGAAAACATAGGACTACTGGTTTTAAACAGAGCTTAATGTTAGGTGACATCTGAAGTCAGTCAGTCTCAGCTTGTTACTATTGTGGGGGGTTAACAGTGTACCTACAGCTTTGTCTCAGTCTTGCAGTATTCTGTATGTTTATGTATTGCCAGCATACCAAAATAGAAGCTGGGCGGGCACCCTATGTCCTCCTGTGTAACTAGTGGGATGCACCAGTTAATACATAGCAGTCAGATAAACTGAGTTGCTCCAGATTTATCTTGGGCAAAGCTGGTTAGTATTAGGTGTCCAGACCTTGGAGTACTAAGTCAAAGAAACTCTGTTAAGATTTTTAGTCCTCAAAATTTTAACTTTAAAACTCTTATAATCTGATGGACCAGATCCTGCGGCCTTTACTCAAGCAGGGTGACTCACTTAACTTAGGGTCAGTGAATCTGTCCCTAGCTTTTTAAGTGTACCAGCACATTTTAAAAAAAAAGTAGTAGTGTCTGAAGTATCTTTGTAAGGTATCTAACAATGGGGGGAAAGAGGAAATTGTGTTTGGTTCCCCTCCCTTACCAGATCCACATGCAGATCTCCCTCCCCATCTCCGCTTTGTGATAAAGGCTCAGCTGCCTTTATATCACTGTCCCCCACTCTCTTGTTTCTCCACCTCCATGGAATGTGCCCACCAGGTCCAGGATCAGCACAAGGGAGGGGAAGAAGAGAAAGTTGCCTGGGGACAGGGTCCTCTGGAGATTCTGAGGAAATGGTCATAAAGCCTAGGTGTGTGTGAGAGAGATCTTTTCTGCAGGGTCCCCTGTGTGGTTGGGGGTCCTCTTTAAAGGGTTGGAGAGGGATCCCCAGGGGCAGTTATAACTAGTGGGAGTACCTAATAGCTAGGCACAAGTGGAGCTGTGCTAGGAGGTGCTGGTGGCCAGGCCTACAGCATTGCCATGGATCTCCAGGGCCACCGAGAGCGGGTTTGGGCCCCGGTGAAAAAAATTTTTCGGGCCCCTCAGCAAGGGCGGACCGGCCAGAAATCTTTACATAGTCGGGCCCCGGGCCCCCTTCCGGACCGCTGGGCCCCAGTAATTTGTACCGGCATCCCCCCACCCACCTCGTCAGCCCTGTGGATCTCTGCATGGGTAGTAGCCCCAGCCTCCCATGGCTTCCCCAAGGGCATTTAGATGGGGTTCTGTGACTTTTTTGTTTTCTAGGGTGGGGTGGTAGGAAGAGCAGCAAACCCTTCCCCCATCAGAAAAAATCAGAGAGGAACTCCATGAGGGGAACCTTGCAGAGGCTTCTCCTCCTCCATGCTCCCTTCCCACTCAACCCAGCCTGGTGTGTTCATACGGTCTGCTGGCTCATCAGAAGCAGTTATCTGGCAAGCCCTTCTTCCCAGAGTTATGATGTCATCTGGGATTATGCTGGTGCATGAGGATACAGATGCTTTGCTACAATGAGTTGCTGTATCAAGTAGAGGCTTTTAAGCCAAAATAGCCATTTTTATTTCAATTCCTAAAACAGTAGTGGCACTGTGACAAGGTCAGTGTTTGCCAAATGGAACAAGAGAAATGGGGGAGGGCAGCAGTTCTCAACCAGGAGTATGGGGCCCCTTGGGGGGCTGTGAGCAGGTTTCAGGGGGTCCACCAAAATAAAGCAGAGAGCAGGGCCAGCATTAGACTCACTGGGGCCCAGGTCAGAAAGCTGAAGCCTGAGCCTCTTCTCCCGAGCTATAGCCAAAGTAGGGTTGCCAATTGTCTAATCACACAAACCCAAACACCCCTGCCCTGCCCCTTCCCCGAGGCCCCACCCTGTCCACTCCATCCCCCCGTCACTCACTCTATCCCACCCTCATCCTCACTCACTTTCACCAGGCTGGGGCAGGGGGTTGGGGTGCGGGAGGGGGTGTGGGGCCGAGGGGTACGGAGTGTGGAAGGGGACTACGGGCTGAGCCTGGGACAGGGGGTTGGGGTGTAGAAGGGGATGAGGAGTGCAGGCTCTGGGAGGGAGTTTGGGTGCAGGAGGGGGCTCTGGGCTGGGGTTAGGAGGTTGGGGTGCAAGGGGGTGTGTGGGGTGCAGGCTCTGGCCAGGAGGCACTTACCTCGGGCGGCTCCCGGTCAGTGGTGCAGCGGGGCTAAGGCAGGCTCCCTGCCTGCCCTGGCCCCACATCGCTCCCAGATGTGGCTGGCATGTCCCTGTGGCCCCTGGGTAGGGGCAGGGGGCTCCGTGCACTACCCGCACCCACAAACGCTGCCCCTGCAGCTCCCATTGGCTGCAGTTCCCAGAAGCCTGAGCAACTTAGCTTTGCAGGGCCCCTTGTGGTGTGGCCTTGGGCAATTGCTCTGCTTGCTACCCCCTAACACCTGCCCTGGCTTTTAATCTACTGAAAAATAGTTGTGGCACGGGTGGGCTGTGGAATTTTTATAGCATGATGGGGTGGGGGGGGCCTCAGAAGGAAAAATTAAGAACCTCTGGGGTAGGGGGACAGAGATGTTCCTTTAAAGCTTCTAAAACAATATTCTTAAAATAGAAAATAAAAATATTTAAAGCATTATAGATATTGCTCCTGGGTGTCTCCTCCATGTCAGTGTGATAGCAGGCGGCTTCCTAAATATGTCTGCTGCTAACTGCTAATTTAACAATATACTTCACAGCCCGATCCTCAGCGGCTGTACGTAAGAATAGCTCCATTGAAGCTTTGCTGATTTACACCAGTAGAGGATCTGTCCTTACATTCTGACTTAGTGGTGCAGGTGATTTCCTCCCCCCTCTCCCTCCAAATTGGTTTGCTATAAAATACTGTTTCAGCCCCATACCACCTGTCTTCTCAGAGCTTTGTCACGAATACGGCCCTCCCTTTACCATAGTAGTTATCCATACAACACCCCGTAAGATGTGAACTTAGTATTTACCTATTATACAGATGAGAAACTGGGGCACAGAGAGACTAGGTGACTTGCCCAAAGAAGTCTGTGGCAGGTCAAGGAATTGAACTGGGGTCTCTTGCTAATACCCCCTAGCTACTGGGCCCTCCTCCCTTTCCTGATGTACTCATGCTCTGTAGGCCTGAAATTCTGACCTCTCTTGTCAACCCAGGTGTATCTTTACTTATTCCCACACTTATCCACCTATGAGAGGCTTTTGTTCAGTGGAAGGTTCAGTATGCTTTCAAGTTACTGGGTGTGCTGTGAAGAAGCTAGGTGGAAACTAATAGTAGGTTTCTTAATCACCACAAACTACTACAGATCACTTAATCTCTCAGACCTAGTCTGAAGTAAAATGGGTTTGAAAGACTAATTCTGATATCTTCATAAAAAGATTAGAGGATAAAAGTTCTGTTGGTCTGAGGTTGTGAATATACAGAACAAAAAGACTGCTCAGGCTCTCACACACAATCTTCTTTCTATACACAGACAGACTTTGCTCTGTGGGTGCACACGCGGCCCCACCCACCCATCTGGCTTTCCTCTGACTGAAAACATTTAGGGCCTAGTTCAGCAGAAAATAGCCAGTACAGCTGCTGGACAGTAGAAGCTCTAGTAGCCTGTTTAGTTCTGCAGCTGTTCTAGCTCCTAGGCCAGGAGGAGGGTGATAACTATGCCTCTCCAGTGGCCATGCCATGTAGATAAGGCATTCCACAGCCAGTTCCTCTCAGAGGGGCAGTCTGTTGCTCCACCCAGCCCTGTTGCTGTGTATAGGAATTCAGTGAAGCTGAGGAGAATTATTTTTGACCATTGGAGTTTCATATCAGGCCCTCAGGATTTGTAGCTAATGTCACCCATTTTTAAGTTGCCTAGATTTCCTCCCTCATCTTTATTTTCCCTCACTTTCTAGCAGCCTCTCCCTTTGAGAGGATATACCAGTGTACAATGGACACGTAACAGTGTGCTGCAGTGGTGCTCATTAGGGGACCACTGTTTTTCAGGGGGGCTGGATTTCACCTAGAGGTTAATGTTACTGCCTCCATGTTTCCTTGCTGAGACTCAGCCTGCTTCCAGAACACAGGCTGCCCCTCCCTTTTGAGTAAGGAGCATGTTGTGAGTCCAAGGCTGTAAAGCTCTGAGCTCCTCTTCAGCTCCCACTGCAACCCACAGAAGTTGAAGGTATTGAGCCTTTTGTTTACCCAGTTCAGATAATGATGGGGATTTGTATTCCAGTAGCACCTAGCAGCCTCAATCAGGATCTGGGCGCTGTTGGACTAGCTAATAGAGAGACAGCCCCTCTCGCAAACACTTAGGTGAATACTGTGACGGGGCAAGGCCAGAGGGCTATAGGAAAGTGGTAAGGAACCAGTATGTTCTTATTGGGATCCGGGAAGTGCTGCTAAAGGATCCCCCCCCTTCAGCCTAAGGGGAGGGATCCACAGGACCTGGATACCAAGTGAGTCCGGGGGACAAAAAATGAAAAAACAGGAACGGGAGTGCGGTCAAAGGGTCAAACAAAGCGAACCAGATGGGGACACCAAGCAGAGAACCCCGGACAGCGCCCACTGCTCCTCAAAGGTGTCAAGGGAGCCAGTGGATGCTGCCCAGAGGAACTCTGCCCGGATGCGTGAACGAACAGAGGATCGAAAATAGGCCCCACAGTCACAGGAGCCTCCATCGGCCAACCTCCTCAACCTGGTTTTGTAGATGGCCAGTTTAGCTAGGGCCAGGAGGAGGTTGACCAGGAGGTCCCGTGACTTTGTGGGGCCGCGGATTGGAAGTGCATAAATAAAAAGGTGAGGGGAAAAGTGCAACCAAAACCTCAACAAAATGTCTAAGAGGAGCCGGAACAGGGGCTGAAGCCTGGCGCACTCTAGATAAATGTGCGCCAGGGTCTCCCTCACACCGCAAAAGGGACATGTGTCGGGGATAGGGGTGAACCGCGCCAAGTACACGCCCGTGCTCACGGCTCCATGAAGGAGCCGCCAACTGACATCCCCGGCGGGCCTTGGGACTAAGGAGGAGTAAAGGCTGGCCCACCGGGGCTTCTCACCCTCTAGAGGTGGCAGGAGGTCTCACCATTTCGTATCGGGGCAGGACGTGAGGGTGAGGAGATGAAGGGTGTGGAGCACGAGCGTGTATAGATGTTTCCTTGGCGCGGTCTGGAAGCGGACCGGCTGCAGTTCGTGCAGCCGGCTCACCGTGAAGGGACAGGGGACCCGGTTGGGTCCACGGGGCAGGGGCCCAATAAAAAGGTCCGGAGGGCTTGGGGTGAAGGGAGGGTGGGGCATACCCTCTCGCAGGACCCGGTCGAGGTAAACCCGAGCAGCGGGCAGCAAAGCAGCATTCACCTCCTGAAGTACGCGCCGGGGAGTACGAGGTCTGGAGAGCCCCATGTGCTGAGCAAGCGTCAGGGGATCCAGCCAGTCTCCCTGGTCGTAGTCCAGGAGGTCTCCGACCCTAGTGACTTCTGCCAGGACCAACCTCTGGCGCACCGAGGGGGACTCCGCCACCTGCACACGGAGCTGGGGGTTGTGTAGCAGGGGCTCCGCGAGGAGATCTGCCCCCTCGGTGGCCGCCACGGACCTGGTCGCTGAGAATAGCTTCCAGGTCCGGAGGAGGTCCTGGTAGAAGACCGGCAGCCCGTAGAGGTCTCGCGGAAGACCTCTCGGATGGAGATAAAGGAGCTGCCGGTCATATCGGAGCCCTCGGAAACGGCGCAGGAAGGCGTGCGCCAATACGCTCCACGCCGGACTACCTGCACCATAAAGGAGCCTCTGCAGGGCCTGGAGACGGAAGACATGGACCTGAGTGTGTGGACACTTCAGGCCCTGCCCACCCTCCTCCAGAGGAAGATGGAGAACCCCTGCAGAGACCCAGTGCAGTCCTGACCAAAAGAACTCCAGAATCGACGTCCGGAGGTTGGCCAGGAAACCCGGGGCCGGGACCAGGGTGTTGAGCCGGTACCAGAGCATGGACAGGACTAATTGATTGATTACCAGTGCTCTCCCTCGAAAGGAGAGGCACCGGAGCAGTCCTGTCCATTTCCGGATCCGCTCTATCACCCTGCCCTCCAAACCTTGCCAGTTCTCCGGCGGGGATGGATGCGTGGCAGAAAGGTAAACGCCGAGATAGAGCAGCGGACCCGCGCTCCACCTGATGGCCTGAAGCGCGGGTGGGAGAGAGCTCGCCTGCCACCCGTCCCCTACCACCAGGCCAGAGCTCTTGACCCAGTTGACCCGGGCAGAGGAGGCCGCCGAGTAGATCGTCTGGCAAGCCTCCACCCGCACCAAGTCGCCCGGGTCCTGGACCACGAGGAGCACATCGTCGGCGTATGCCGACAGGACCAGCCGCAGCTCCGGCTCTCGGAGCACCAACCCCGTCAACCTCCTGCGGAGGAGACAAAGGAAGGGCTCGATCGCCAGAGTGTACAGCTGGCCCGAGAGGGGGCACCCCTGCCGTACTCCTCGCCCGAAGCTGACCGGCTCGGTCAGGGTCCAGTTGAGCCTGACCAGACACTCTGCAGAGGCGTACAGCACCTGGAGAAAACCCACAAACTGGGGCCCAAAGCCAAACGCTCGCAGAGTGCTCAGGAGGTACCCGTGATCCACCCTGTCGAACGCCTTCTCCTGATCCAGAGACAGAAGGGCGAACGACAGACCATCCCTACACCCAAGCTCCAAGAGATCCCGGACCAGATACAGGTTGTCGAGTATGGTGCGGCCCGGGACGGTGTAGGTCTGGTCTGGATGGACCACGTCCGCCAGCACGGACCCAAGCCGCAGCGAGATGGCCTTTGCTACGACTTTATAGTCCGTGCTGAGGAGCGAGACGGGACGCCAATTCCGTAAATCGCGGAGGTCCCCCCTCTTCGGCAATAAGGCGAGCACGGCTCGCCTGCACGAAAGAGGGAGGACCCCGCCCTGCAAGGACTCGGCCCAGACGGTGACAAGGTCTGGGCCGAGGACGTCCCAGAACACGCGGTAGAACTCCACGGTCAGCCCGTCCAGTCCCGGAGATTTATTAGTTGGCATGCGACGGAGGGCTTCCGAGAACTCGGCCAGAGTGAGAGGCAGCTCTAGCCGGTCTCGGTCGCCCGTGCTGACCGTAGGGAGTTCGTCCCAGAGCACTCTGCAAGCGTTAGGATCGGTCGGATCCGGGGAGAAAAGGCTCGCGTAGAAGGCCTTGGCTCTCCCGCACATCTCCACCGGATCCGTGAGGGGGGTGCCATCTTCTGCGAGGAGACAGGTGACGTGTTTCTTAGCCCCCGTCTTTTTCTCCAGGGCGTAGAAGAAGCGGGAGCCGCGATCCATCTCCCGAAGGAGACGGATGAGGGATCGAACAAAGGCGCCCCGGGCCTGATGATCTTCGAGTTCCCGGAGCTCCTCCCGCATCTCCCGGCACGCCCCACAGAGGGATGGATCCTCAGGGCTGGCGGCCAGACGCCTCTCCAGCTCTAAGACCTCCCGTTCCAACTGCCCTATCGTCGCATCCCTCCGTCGGCTGGCGCCCCGGGTGTAGTCACGGCAGAAGAGCCGGGCGCGTACCTTCCCTAGATCCCACCATCGCCGTGCCGAGGGAAAGGCGTGCCGCTGCCCTCGCCAGGCCAGCCAGAACTCCCGGAAGGACGCCACGAAACCCACATCCTCCAGCAAACCGTTATTAAAATGCCAATAGGCCGGCCCCGGCTTCTCCGCGCAGAGAGAGGCCGTCACGGTAGCGAGATGATGATCAGAGAACGGGGCCGGCCGGATGCTGGAGGAGTGGGCCCGCGAAAGGTGAAAACGTGAGAAATAGATGCGGTCCAACCGGGAGTGGTGCGACCGATGGGCCTCCACTCGGACAAAGGTGAAGGTTGAGCTGTCGTCCGGGTGATGGTCGCGCCAGACGTCCACCAGGGAGTGATGTTCGACAATCTCCCTGAGGACGTCCACGGCGGCCGGGCACTGCTCGATCCCCGAGCGGTCCCGTTTCTCAAGGGTGTTGTTAAAGTCCCCGCCCAGGACCAGGCACTCGCGAGGATCCAAGGTGCCGAGGAAGGTGGACGCCTGCTGATAGAAACGAAGTTGTTCTGGGCCCGGTGTCGGGGCATAGATGTTGACGAGATTGACCACGAGCCCCTCCATACGGACCCGTAGGTGCAGCAGGCGGCCCGGCACAGCCTCGGCAACCCCCAGCACCTCAGGCCGTAGGTCGGGAGAGAACAAGGTCGCCACTCCAGCCTGGCGAACAGAGAGATGGCTGAAGTAGACACTGTCCCCCCATTCCAGCCGCCAGCTGTGTTCAGCGGCTGGATCCGTATGGGTCTCCTGCAGGAATACTACAGAGTACCCCCCCTCCCGAAGGAAGGAGAGCACCTGGCTCCTGCGGAGACCCATCCTACAGCCCCGGGTGTTCAATGTTGCGAAGAGGAGAGATGCCATGAGGAGGGCTGGGGGGGATCCATGCCGGCAGAGTCACTCACGGCCCCCATCGGGCCGCGTAACAATCCGTGACCCACCCCGTAGGCGAGTAGTGAGTCACGGAAAAGGCGGACCCGTTGGTAGGCCGTGGCGGCCTGCTTCCCAGTCCCTTTGCCCTCCCCCATGAGGGCCCTCGCGGCCCGGAGGATTTGGTGGAAATCCCCCCATCGCTGGAGAGCGAGCTGTACTTTGTTGCGGGAGCCCCGGACGTCCTCCAGGAACTCCCGCAGCTCCTCTCGCAGCGTATGGGGGGGCGGGGTTACTGGCTCCCGGCTATCGAAAGAAGGGGCCCCGGACACAGCCCTATGGCCCACCGAAACAGATAGGCAAGGGGCGGAGCCTCTACGTAGCTCCTGCTGGGCTGGCACCTTAGGGCCCAACCCGAAATTCGGCTTAGTTGGGGGAGGCGGCGGAGGGAGAAGAGCAGCCTCTGGTGGGTCGGGACGAGGAAATACTGGAGCCGCTCCTTGGGGGTCATCCTCCGAGAAGGGGAGGGAGGCAGCCCCAGAGGCGGCAGTGTCATCATGGGAGGTGTGGGAGATTGGGATGGCATCAGGGGCGGGGCAGGGATCAGAAGTAGGGGCAGGGAGCGGGACATGAGCAGGGCCGGGCTGAGGAACGGGTAGAGGATCCTGAGCCGCAGGAGCTGGGCCACTGGGAGGTGGCCTCTCTTGGTGTGGCTGAGGGATCTGGGAATTGGGAAGGGGACCCCCCACGATGCCGGGCTCTAGTATGATGGTTTGTGTTACAGCCACGGCATCGGGAGGTGGACAGATATTTGCGGGGTCCCCGCCTGGGAAGGAGAACTGTTGTCCCACCCCAATGAGGGGTACCCTCTGGGATTTGGGTCCCGGCCGCAGGGCACCGGCCGTCGCTTCAGGAGGCTTGGCGGCCGTCAGCGAGGTGTCACTTGCGACCGGGCAGGTGGAAGAGCCCAGGGGATCCTCGGAGGTGGGAGCGGAACCGGCGGTCAAGGGGAGGGAGCATGGGGAGAGGGGGGAAAGGGGCACCGGGGTGAGGTCATTGAGATCGAGGTCTGCCGGTAAAGGGTCGTCCTCCCCCTGGGTGATTGGGATCAGACCCAGGGCCTCGATCTCCTCGTAGATGGAGGGCAGGTCACCTTCTGCCACCCCGGGGTTCTCCCCGCCGGCACCTGAAGCAATGCCCGGGTCGGGGCGTGCAGGGTTGACAAACGGGGCAGAAGGGGCTCCATCAGGGGCTCCCGAGGGAGGGGCGGTAATACCTTCCGGTGCTGCCACGTCTTTCCCAGCCGGTTCTGGCGGACTAAAGCCGCTCGGGGGCAAAGCGGAAGGCTCGGCATCAGTTCCCCCCTTCCTGGTCTTCCGGGGGGCTTCCGCATCGGCGGAAAGGAGCGGGGCTCGAGCCTTCCGCTTGCCCCGCTTCGCCTGTACTAAGGCCCAGCCCTCCATGGCATCATCTGGGGGCTGGCTAGTAAGGGTCGGGTCACGGGGGGGGCGCGATTTCTTAGGGACTCGGGGAGGTAGTGGTGGGGCAGCATAAGGGAGAGAAAAGTCTCCCTGGGGCGGGCCCTCTCCCACGCCCGGCGATATCCCTGCCTCACCCTCCTCCACAGGCCTCAGCAGACTGTTCGCAGTGGGCCTCTCCCGCTCGTCTGGGCTCACTGGGGGAGGTACTCCCAGGGCCCGAGCGGGAGCAGCGGTGGACCGGGAAGGAGGAGGGGCGGCTCTGGGCACCGGGCATTCAGGGGCGCCGGCGATGACGGGGCCGACGCCCTGCCGGGGCTCGGGGGTCTCGGATGCTCCCCCTTGCCGGGCCAAGGGACAGTCTCTCCGGACGTGTCCCATTGCCCGGCAGAGGTAGCACCGGGCCTCCCCCGTGGAATAGTACACCCGGTAACGGGCCCCGTGATAGGGGACCATAAAGGACCCCTCGAGCGCCTCCCCGTCACGTGCAGCCGGCGGCATTTGGAGCTGCACCTGCCGGCGGAATGAGAGGATGTGACGGAGGGCGGGGTCTTTGCAGCCCAGTGGGAGAGGGCTGACTACAGAGATGGGTCTCCCTAGGGCGGAGAGGGCAGGTAACAGGGCGGCATTGGGGAGGAAGGGAGGGACGGAAGTGAGGACTAGGCGGACGCCCAAGTCCTCCAGCGGCTCTAACGGGACGAACACGCCCCCCACCGCCAGGCCCTTCTCCACCGCCTCTTGGGCCGCGGCCTCCGATGCGAGGAAGAAGACTACCTTCCCGTACATTTTGGAGGCCGCTACGATGGCCGTGGGCCCCACTACCCTCGCCAACGCCCGCACATAGGTTTCTACGTGGGGCGAGGCGGGTACCAGGAGGCAACGGACGCCATGCCTCCTGGTCAAGGTGGGAAAGGGGCCCCGGCCGCTATAGATGGTAGCTGAGGCGGTGGGCGGGTTAGGTGACGTTGCGGCAGGTGGGGGGGTTGCCGCCACCTGGGCGTACGCTCTGGGGGCCGGGGGTGGGACACCCGCAGAGCTGGTAGAGGGAACAGCAGGGAAGGGTGCCGCGGCCGGTGGCAGGGCCGCAGCAGTAGTGGCTGCCTCTGCCATGGAGGGTCTGGCCTTTGTCGCGGGGCCCTTACCCTTCTTTTTACCCTGGCCCTTCCTGCCGGCTGGGGGGGCTCCCCCAGGATCATGGGGGGCGAGGGACGTGGCAGCAGCGGAGGTCTCTTCAATGTCCGCCACTGCCGGTGCCCCAGCGGGGGCGAGAGCAGGTGGTTCGGCAGCGGCGGTCGAGGTGGAGGCTAGGGAGGGTGACGGGGGAACAGGCGAAGGAGGGGCGGCCGTGCCGTCTGGAGGGGCTCCTCCCTCCATGTCGCCTGCCATGACGAACAGGGGGGGAAGGGAAAACTCCTGAGAGGGGTTGGGGAGAGGAATTGGGATGACCACTCCTCCCTGCTAGGCTGCAGGCAGGGGAGGAGGGCACTAAAAGTGGGGACAGGGTTCAGGGTTATCTCGGACTAATGAGGGGGTGGGTTCAGTCACCGACACAAGATGGGAAATCCGGCTCCTCTTGTTGCACTAGGGGAGGGGATGACATAACAACATGGGGGTGCAGTGAGATAGGATCAAAACTAAACGGGAGGGGCACAAGCGCATGGGAGGGGGCGTGGGTGCATGAAAGCGGGGGGCTAATCAGGGCAAACGGAACTTCAGGGGGAGGGAGACAACCAACTAAGAATGGGGCAAAAAAACAAGGGACTAGTTGCAGGGCTAGGGTAGGGCAAACAAACAAGGCTGTAGAGGGAGAGGGGCAGGGCAGGCAAAACTGAAACTAGCAAGGGGCTGGGACCAAAAAAAAAAGGGGGCAAACAACTGCAAGGGGTAAATGGGGCAGGTGGCAAGGGACAAAGCAAGGGACGTGCTGTTGGGGGGGAGAGGGTCAATCCAAGGGGTATGGGAGGGGGCACGTGCACCCACGTGCGCTTGCACAATGTCAATGGGTGGACAGGGGGGCAGGCTCGGCGCCACACCCCCTGTGCCCCTACAAACACAGTCAATACCCCCACCACTAGAGCACAGTTTGAAAGATTACTCAGTTCTTGGAGGCCCCCTCCACGGTGGTCTGCAGAGTCTCCGCTGACGGTCTTCCGGGTCTTCCTCCTCTGGGTACCAGCAGCTTCCTGGTAGCAAACAGGGCAGCAGCAGCAGCTCCAGCAACTCCAGGCGGTGGTCCGGTGGTCAGGCAGGACCCCTCACAGGTGGTGGTGGTAGTCACAGCAGTGGCTGGAGCAGGAGCCCCTCACACCCCTCCTCTGGGGAGAGGGCCAGCAGGCCCCCTCACCCTCAAGGGGTTGCTGCAGGAGTAGCAGCAACCAAGGTGTTGGGGGGGGGGGGGGGGGTTCAGCTGCCAGGCAGCCAGCAACCGGAGAGTAGAGTAGTGGGAGGGGTGTCTGGCCCAGCCAGGGGAGAAGCTGGAGCAGCAGTAGCAGCAAACAGCAGCTGGGAGGGCCCAGGGCCTAGCAGCAGCCCCAGCAGGATGAGCAGGAGGAGCAGCAGCAGTCCTCTACCTCCTTCCCGCCCAGATGGCTATAGGAAAGTGGTAAGGAGCCAGTATGTTAGCCCCAGGCTAAACAAATCCCTGATACCTTATGGCAGTTGTTCCAGGTTAATCAAGACACCTGGGGCCAATTAAGAACTTTCCAGAAGGCAGGGAGGTTGATTGAGACACCTGTAGCCAATCGGGCTGGCTGAAACTAGTCAAAAGCCTCCCAGTGAGTCAGTGAGGGGCGCATGTCAGGAGCTGTGGAAGGAGGTTGCGTGTGAGGAGCTGGGAGCAAGAGGTACTAGGAGCTGAGAGTGAGAGGGCATACTGCTGGAAGATCCTGTGGTGAGGATAAAGAAGGTGTTGGGAGGAGTCCATGGGGAAGTAGCCGAGGGAGTTGTAGCTGTTGTGTAGTTGTTCCAGGAGGTACTCTAAACAGCTGCAGTCCACAGGGTCCTGGGCTGGAACCCAGAGTAGAGGGTGGGCCCGGGTTCCCCCCAAACCTCCCAACTCCTGTCACAGGAGGAGTTGACCTGGACTGGGGGTTCTACCAGAGGGGAAGATCTCTGAGGCAAACCAAAAAAATCTGCCAATAAGCGCAGGACCCACTGAGGTAGAGGAGAAACTTTGTCACAATACTTAAATCTGGGTATTCTCACTGAAGCCAAAGGCACTTGTACCTTGTCTTAATGTAGGCCCTGGTATTGGAAATCCTTTTCTTTCTTAAGTCAATATGACTAAGGTTCTAAAAGCTAAGCACGTGTGTAAATGTTTGCAAGACTGGGACCTAAATTAAGACAAGGCACAAAAACAAGTGAGTAACTAAGAAGCTGGGGGCATGCATGAGGGTGATGGAAAGGCATGGTTCTGTTGACAAGGTGGGTACACAATTTGCAGAATGAGATTTGTTGTTATTGCTATAAATAAACTGAGAGATTGTGGTGATAGCTGTAATTCCTGCTGGCCACCTCTCTAGCCATTATCAGATGATCCAGCCATCTTTTCACCATCGTACTGACTTGATAACGCAACACATCCTTTCTGGCTAGTTACAGGTATGTTGTGTTGAAATATGGCTTTCCTCCCTTACAGCCCATTTACTCTTAGTTGGCCCTGGAATGGAGTCTTGGGCCAAATGCAGCCCTGGAGCATGCAAGTGCAAATCTATCAAACACAGGGCCCATAACAGTTAACAGCTTGCATCTCGATTATTGTAAAACTTGAAAAAAATGGCTATTTTAGTAGATAAAAAATAAATTGTAGCAATTATCACTTCTCCCTTTCCAGTTAGGCCAGCTGCAGCTGGGAAGCTATGTGCCCACTGATGGGTGCACACTGCCCCATTTGTATTTCAGCGCCTCAGTCTGTGTCAAGCGGTTGGTGTGTGCATGGGGATGACATCCCTAGCCAGAACGTATAGAGCTCTCCAGCGGCAACTAGCCTGTGGAAATAGGTGTGTGTAGATGACATTAAAATGAAAATGTGCCAAATACGCTGTGTGTGCAATTTAAGCCTTACAGTATCTACAGGGCAACAGACTAATGTCAATACAATTTTGTTGATTCTTTTGCTGGATCAGGCTGAGAATCATAAGGAAGCGTTGTTAATGAAAACCTGATATCCTCCGTAATAGTAAAGGGAACACTTAAAAACTACAGATTGATTTAAAAATGCTTTTTGAAGAATAATTCTTGTGCAGCGCTTTCCATCTAATCTCAGAATGATTCATAAACATCAATTAAACAAGTTTCCCAGCACCCTTGTGAGGTAGAGAAGCATCACTATCCCCAGTAAATAGATGAGGAAAAATGAGGATCAGAGATACTAAGGCCTACATTTTCAAAAGTGCCTATTAAACTTGGGAGGTAAATTTGAGACACCTAAAGCATCCCCCCCCCCTCAGTTTGTGCTAAGAGGTAACAGTTCCTTTTGAAAATTAGGCCCTGGGTACCTTAAATTGGGTACCAAAATGTAATGGATGCTTTTGGAAACTACAGACCTAAGTGATTTGATCAAAGTCAGTGGCAGAGCTTAGTAAAGACCTCTGAGCCAATTAACCCAGTGTGAGAGGCCGTTCTATAAAATCTCTATAACTAAAGAATACAAATGAAATGTTTGAAACCCATTTCTGGAATCTCTGCTGAGACCCTACTACTAAACACTCTGTTTCACACTGACTATACAGTCAAGTTAAAATTCCACTTTCTAGATTAATAGTAACTAGGTGTCCTTGAATTTGAAACCAAGATCCGTATGAACTCCATTCTTTATTATGACATTTAGGTTTTAGTGACACCTATCTAATACTCTGTGCACCGCCCATAAATTAAAAAGACAATATTGAACACAAACCGTAATTATTGACCTGCCAGTACAACATTTCCACCTGTTCATTTTGTTTTTCTGCGTTAATTTTAACTGGTCACATCTGCACTCATTCGATAAAGGATAATATCAAATAGAGGGGCCAATCTCATCCCTCTTACCTCTTTGAGTTTAGGTGGTTTAATTAAGTTCAGCCATTCTGGTAGAAATTATACCAAACTTTGAGAATTTCAGGGAGGGTTTGTAATTGACTCTCCTGATCTGAATCTCTGCTTACTTTGGTTCTAAAATAAGAAGGGATGCATTTTCTGGAGCCAACTTTGAACCCCAGCCTAAACCTATTTTGGACCCGAATACATCGTTTTCAGTTTATGTCTACTTTCCATAGTTAAATACCTTAGATCACATTATTTGTCTTCTTAGTATCTGTATTAGGGGCTAACCCAAAACTATTTGAAGTCAACAGGAGTCTTTCCATTGACTTCAGTGGGCTTTCCATCAGGTCCTATATCGAGAGCACATTGACAAAATGGTCAATTTAATTTGACAAAATTATTATTAATTGCCAATCCTAAACGTTCAAAAATCATGAGTCAGTTTCACCCCTCACCCAATCCATGACACTTGTGTGTGTGGGGGGGAGGGGAATCCACTCTGAAGTTCTTTTCATTTGTCTTCTGATTTGAGTCTTTCGGGTTAATGTTTTCAAGTTTTTCTCCACACCCATAAGGGCTAGAAACTCACCTTCGCCTTTAAATTAAAGCTGTGATTCTTACGGAATCACAGGCCCAGCAGCTGGGGCTTTAAGAAAAACACTAGGTTTCATGAGACTCGCAATAAAATCACAAGAGTTAGCAACACTTATGAATATTACCATTCCTAGAATACATACTTTTGAACAGAGCCTCAAGACTTATTTTTTCTAACTAAAAAACCAAACCCACCATCACCCCTTCTTTTTATAATCTTATTGAGAAACTGGAAAGAATGGCAGAGCAGTAAAAAGAAAAGTCCATTTCATATTAGTTTGGAATTGAATAACCTGGTTTTGAAAAATGCTTTTAAATACCAAAGTAACAATTATAAAAGAGTTATGGAAAGATTGTCGTTTGACTCATGTAGCTACTACAGTAATAATTCTTCTTTAATGTTCTATACTGCATCTTACTGTGGCAGTAAATGCAGTAATTATTCTTGCAATAGCCAGCCCTTGGTGATTTGCATATAACAAAACACTATTTATCCTCCAGAGCAAAGGAACATTTATCAGCATCATAGGTGAACATAGTGCTTTATAGACAAAACAAAGACAGAATCCTGCCTCAAGCAGCTTGCAATCTAAATTAGAGTGCCCAGACAGCAAGTGTGAAAAATCGGGACGGGGTGGAGGGTAATAGGAGCCAATATAAGAAAAAGACCCAAAAATCAGGACTGTCCCTATAAAATCGGGACATCTGGTCACCCTAATCTAAATTAGACATAGCAACAGCCAGAGATAAGAATGAATGCTGAATGATTATCAGTGTTGCTGAGTGTTAAGTATGCATCTTGCTAGTTCCTCGTGGGTATTGATTTTCATTGAAATTTGGATACAGTGTCTGGAGTGAATGCTTGGGTGGAGCTCAGAGGTGACACAGGCTGCCTTTATTAGTAACTTAACACAGAGGTAGAGACTGTGCATAAACAGTGACAGGTCTGCTAACCGAATAATGGAGACCCAGGGTAGGATTTTCAAATGCACTCAGTGTTAAGCTAGTTCTGCTTCCACTGAAGTCCATGAACTCTTATTGAAGGTAGGCTGATGCTGAACACTCTTGACAAACCACACCCCCAGCACATTGTGCAGAAGAATTCCAGAAAACACATCCCCTTTAATTCCTGAAAGTTTTTCACAGGAATATATTAAAAATGTGCATGAGGTGACACCAGTGCTTCATATGTGCCAGGGCTGAGCCCTGGCACCTCTGAGCTTGCTGCATCAGTTATGAATGTAAAAAAAAAAAAAAAAAAAAAAAATTGCTTGAGCCCCAGCACCTCTTTCATTACAAATAAAACACTGAGTGGCACTGGTTTCTTACAACTTTAGTGCTGTACTAGATCTGCTGATGCGCAACAATGACAGGAATTAATCTTAAGGAGTCTGTATAAAGACTTAAACTCATTTATCTTATAAGAACTGTTTTTAAATTACTTAGTGTTGGAACAATCACTTTTGTCTTTATTTGTAATAGGTCCTTTCCCTGTGAAGGTCTATTAGATCATGAGTCCGTCTTCTGGCATGTGTAGGATATAGTATCCAAACAGAGGACGTCTCCAATATTAGACAATACACTACCCCAGCATACTTTTTTGTTCCATTCCCTCTAGAAAAGGCTGCTTGACCTCCAGGCCCTACTACAAATTGTAACGGGTGCTGGTACAGTAGAAGGAGTTGTCAGATGTCTGCAGTGCACCCAATCTCCCAGGAGAAAAGAACTGAGCTGAAAGTTAAATTTCTGACCATCCCGTTATTCTGAGAGTGTAGCATTTTTGCCATATTGTTGAACTACTGGGTCAGTGTCA